>OZ007597.1:282397079-283597079 GCA_963931845.1 Maratus michaelseni
AAAATACCAAAAATATTGAAACATGTGAACAAAAATAAATACAAAAATTAACAATTAATAAACATTTCAGTAATAAGTTTCGATCGACGTTTTTCACAATGGAGAAATGAAACTGTTTCTAATTACTTCTCGTCCGGGAGAAAGGTGCGGGGGGTCCCTGAACTTCCCCTTTAAGATTTAAAAAAAAAATACATGAGCATAAATAATAAAAAATTAAAAATTGACTCTCTCCCCTCAAGACGAAAATAAATAAATTCCTCTTTTTCTTTATACTTTCCCTTTATACTTTCTCGTAATCCTTTCTCTTTATACTTTAAATCACTTTGAAAAAGTAAATTTTGTTTTATTTTATCAGTATTTTTATTTAAAAGAAATAAAAAGATAAGAAAATTAATTTTTAAAATACAAGTAGGGAAAGTGAGCCTCCTTTGCCCCCTCCATGTTCCGCTTAGTTTTATTATTGCCGGTTTGTCCTCGCACTTTTATATATAAAATCTCTCCAGTTCAAAGTGTCTAAATTTAACAAGTATCATCTGTTACTTGACCATAAATTTCTGCGTAATCACTTGAGCACCTTTTTTCTGTTGAGTATGTGTTTGCAACTGTGCATCTGAACTCGATTTTTAAACTATTTAAACTATTTTTAAAACTTTTTTTTTATTATAATAGAATTACGAATTTATATAATAAATATATATTTATATAATTATTTTAAATAAATTTATTATAATAGAATTATATATACATTCATCTAATCAAACAGAAAATCTTCCTATTACCTTACTGATTGTTTAATTAGTTTTCGTGTATTTAAAAAGAAATTTACAGAAGAAATAATGTTTACAATTATTTTCTAATCAGTCCTGTTTCTGTTCTTAAAGTGATTACCTGTGCTGTAATACAGACTGAAAAATTGTCGATTGTTAAAAAAATTGTTAAATCCCAAAGTTATCGAGATTTTTATTTATTTTTATATTTATTATTACGTTTTCTTTTTTACGACTGCAGGTTGGATACGGATTAGAATTGTGCATGGAGTCATGTAATCAGATTATATTAACCGGATCCCGCTCGGGCTCGTTAAAAACCTTTATTCCCAACCCGATGCAAGATACTAATCCGAATTATATCTACAGTCAAAGAGAAAAAGACACCAGCCAGCACAATAAGGTCGGGTTGCGTTCGGGTGAAATATGGTATCCCAACCCGATTCAGAATCGCCACATATGCCACACTTTTCCCAAATTAGTCACAGTGTGACTTCACAAAGTGGTCGTGGTGTGAGGTCACAGAAAGACTACACAAAACACACATATACGAAACCGTGACTTTACATTCACGTCACCTGACGTCACATCGACTGTCACAAAATCACAATTTGGCGCTACAATCTATATTGCGGTACGAAGCACTCGCATACAACATGTTATAATTTAATCACAGTTTGAACAAGGAAATCGGTACAGTAGTCTGTTTTTATTCATTCAAAATTTCAGGTTCTTGGATATTTTCTATAGATATAAATATACTGACTTTACGATAGTTTTACATAATAGTTTCTCCATGTTTTAATAAAATATCGTTTTTCAGGTCTCTGTAAATTTATATAAGATAGACGATTACCAGTATTTTCTTCGATATTTTCCAGAAATGGTTTTAGATAGTATAGGATACATGTTTCGAATCATTTTGCTTTATTTTGAATTGTGAATAAACACCCTTTTCGGTCGTTTTCCTAGAAACATACAACTCGATGTCAGTGTATAAATATTTTTAAAAACTCTGTGCAATTGAAATAATATTATAATGCAAATAAAAGGTGTAGTATAGCCTTTCAATAGATATAAATAATTAAATAATAACAAATATTATTTTTTCATATCAATAATGAGTCATCAAAGCCTGAAAACTCATGTCCGTGGGCTGTCATAGCATTAGTTTGTTCCAATTACTGGGATTGTAAATGTGATTATATATTTTTTCATAATACATTATTTATTTTTATTTCAGAGCTTTGTAAAGTGTATCTCAGGTTTAATTTCGAAGACTAATCTTGCTTGTGTATAGTTTTATTTGAAAAATAACGACTGTCACAAGACATTGAGTCATATTCATGATTCGAAAATTAAGAGCTTAACTGGCTCGGAAGATGACAGAAAAAACTTTAATGGGAAAGAGACGATTTTTAATCATTTTAAACACAGCCAATACGTTGCAAGTGTTATCTGCGAGAAATATTTATTTCTTTTTTAAATAATTTTTATTAAATCATGATCATAATGATCACACCATGAGTTTCACACTGTTAAAAATTTGCAGCAAACTGTCCAGTCATTTGACCGTTTTTATAGAAAACAGTTACACAACCGTAATTTAACTGTGTTCTGACCATATTATTGCCCATATTATTGTCACACTTGTGTTAAATTACGGTTATGTAACCGTTTTCTATAAAAACGGTCATATGACAGGACTGTTTGCTGCAAATTTTTCAGTGCGTGGTAAACAGATTATAAAATAGAAAAAAATAAATAAAACGTACAATGTTAATTACACAAAACTTAATTTCGCAGAATCATTTGAATTTTATTATTTTTTGTGTCGCATAACATTTATGTGAAAAAAAAAACTCATGTCTGTGAACATCATGATGTTTTAGATTACGAACAGTAGCATACACATAATGTAAAAATGATATTTTAATAATACATTTCCCAGGATCTGGAAACACACTGGCATGACGTTAGGTAAGTGCAAAACATTATAAAGATAAGTAATTTATTTTAATCTACAAAACGAATATTCTGCTTACCCATACACAGGCACTGCAAAGGGATGATAATGGTAGTATGTAGCCCCGTGAAACTCCGTGGATGTTACACCGTTGTAAATTGCATAGTACATTGGAACTGGATAATAGATGGGGTATAATGCATACCTGAAAATACAAATTACAATAAGGTTATATCAGTGGTACTTAATAGGCAGACAGCGGGACACATGCAGCTCTCTTTCTTGCGGTCCCGTAAGTTAAACACATAATTAAAAAATATATATAATTTTATGCATTTTCTAAAATGTAATTTAAAGGAAATTCTCCTTATTTTTTAAACTTTTATACAATAGACATAAACATAACGTTTCTACATAGCTGTCAAACCTTCCAACATTTGAATATCCGAATATCCGACTTCATGTTTCTGTCGCAAACTTATTTCATTAAATAAACAGAATATTTCTTTTAAAAAGTCGTACTTCGCAAGACTGGGGTAGAGTGTTTCTAGTCTGATGCAAGTGTCTCGTCTTCTCTTTATGAACCTCCTCTGTTAAATAATGGACGTTATACCCTTCACAGTAAGCGTTAAAATGTAAACATTTGCTAAAGTTGGAATTTTTGTATTTATGTAATAGTATATACAGACAAAAAAAAATCTCGTATGAAAATTTTAGTTTATTATTGTTTTAATAAGCATAGAAATCAAAATCAGTTTATATAAAAACTACAAGTTTGGTTTGTTTTCATCTTACGTAGAAACGAAAACTTTTGATACAATTTTCAGTAATGGCTCGCTACTCTTCTCCTGATAATTTAGCCATTCCTCCTGAAGAGATTGTTATTTTAGAAACACCAAATGTCTGTAAAATTTAGAGCAAAACAGGGATCTGTTTAGGAAAAAATTGGGTCGTTTAAAGGACTCTTCACAACATTTTTCATTTAAAAAAAGGACCCTTTACAAAATTATTTTCCCTAAAACAGGACCCTTTACAAAATTATTTTCCTAAAAACAGGATCCTTCACAAAATTATTTTCCTTAAAACAGTGCCCTTCACAAAATTCTTTGTCTTAAAAATAGGTTTTTCACAAAATTTTTCCATCTTTAAACCAAACATTTCACAAATTAATCATTTAAAAGTAAAATCTGACCTGTCACTTTTACATATATAAAGAAAATATATGTATTTTATATCCATATATCTTCTTAAAAATGCATAAACAAGATATTTCTGAACCTGAATATAACGACCATTTCAAATTCACAAAATTATGATTAGATTTTTCACAAATATAAAAAACTTTTCACAATTTCACAAAAACAGGACCCTGTGAAAAAAGTCTGGACAGACCCCTGCAAAATCTTTTGCGTAAGATGTTCATGCAGAATACCAAATTTGGTTGATATCTATAAAATAGAGGAGCCCTAAGATGTCTGTCAAACTTGCGATATTCCCGTGCTTTTTCTGTTCTCTTTCTTCTTTAAGAAACCATTTTTCATGTTCAAAGTGCAGCGCTCTTGGGGCCAGAATATCATAACATTCTTCAATATATTTTAACGGTACATTTCGGGGTTAATATGGGTGCCTTTCTGAACAGAATTTATTGGAGTTTTGCCAGTTGAATAAATCCCACCCCAAACCATAACTGCGTTGCAACTTTTTTTATCCCTCGATTATGTTTGATAAACTAAGAGATCGACTTTTATTGCTGTGCTGTTTATGGACAAGTGAGACTGTGATAAATTTAAAAATCATTTTGTTATTGGTAATACATTGCTCGCTTCATTGGTGCAATCAATTTTTAAATTCTTACATTTTTGGTGGCAACCGAGAGATTCTGGCATTGTTACTCTTACATAGATAATTACCCAAGGTTTTCTTTTACTATTTCTCAAACCATCTCCAGGTTGATGATAATGTTTTTTGCGAATATTTCACTTCGGAATCCGCTTAATCATCGTTTACAGTCAAATTGCGTTTTCAAGAATCTTGACCGTTAGCTTCATTCTTCAATCTACTATTTTCCAAATAAGGCAAAAATATTGGAACCGTCTCACGGTTAACGCTCACACTCAATTTTTGAACTTTCAGCACATGAACGAACTTTGATTACCTCATGCCTTGAAGATGTGATATCAATGTGAAAGTTACATTTTTCTAATAGGCTATTACCACATCGCTTAAAAAAATATTTCAATAAGGTCTGAAGCTTATTTTTCATGTAAGAACAATAAAACTTTAATGTTTGAGTTTAGTTAAGATCATTATTTTAAATTTGAATTTTGTATCAGTTATTTCGTGTCATATTAGTTACACTGTATCAAAGACGTAAACATCAGCTTGTGCAACTTATGTCATGAACATTGAACAAGGCAATCTAGAATTTAGACTTAAAAATTGAAGTAATATTTTCAAAATATATTTTTTCCAATATTTTTTTTACGTAATCATATCAGAAAAAAACATTCAGTAAAAATTGAATTATTTTACAAAATATTGGTCATCATTAAAGCGTAAGAAGTAACTTTCCTTCTAAGAACATGTTGTGGGGAATATTAATTTTCTCTTACTTATTGTTATGTCAAAGCATTTCTAAATGTCAGCACATCATAACCTTATGAGAGAGAGCATTCGAACAGCAAACGTGTAACTCGCGTAAAAGAGCGGAAATGATTTGCATTCGGATTACTCATGATGTATCCGTGCCGGGGTAACTTCAGCAATCGGATTTTCATTCATTACACATTGTAGCAAGTTGTGCGATGCTGCTATGGAAACACACCCTTGTGGCTGCACCAGCTGGCCGGCAGTTCCGTTATCTTCACCATCTAGTCTATCATATATTCAAAAATCATCGACGCTACAGTTGGTTTCCAAAATGTGATGCCGTTTCCCTTATTATTAATATTTGTCCAGAGATAAGAATAATAAATTCTTAATAGAATACCCGAATTATGCACGAGTCGGATTAAATAGTTTTCATAGGATTTATTCATTGTGATTTAACTACAAAGATTACAGATCTAAAAAGGTTACATGGATAATTACGATAGCAGTGAAATATCAAAGAAAGCTTACCCATCCGTGGTTGGTAAATCATAATCATAAAAATATTGGTCCCCTCGGTTGGTAGTCGGAGGAACCTGGAAAAAAGAAAGAGTTAAACAAATCTCGAAAAAAATATTTTAGATCTACCTGTCTTTATTAGATGACATAAAACATTGAAAATTTTCAATTTTATAAATGAAATGTTATTATCAGAACAAAATTCACAGTATTGAAGTTTTAAAATTCTAAACAAAGTCTGGTCTGCAAGCAATTTTTTTAAATTACTTTGTTATGTTGAAGATGTTGGTGGACCAGAAAAAAGCACGATTCTTAAAAAACGGTTTTGAAAATTAAGAGAGATGATACAAAATAATCTTGCAAATCTTTACCATAAGGTGAAAGATGATATATAACTAAACAATTTGGAAAACGCATTAAATATTTAAAAATCCAATTTCATGAATTACAAATGATATCCGGAAAAATATCCGAACTGTTTTGGACAGCCCTGTGTAAGATCTATAGATTTGTATATATACTAAATAGAATGCTAAATTTTAGTTCAGTTAAGAAACGCGTAGCACAATGTTAAATTTTCCTTCTAGAATTTCCGCCAAAAAACGGAAGTGTACTCGACAACTTTTGTTCTGCTATGTATACGATATATAAAATTTATGCACACCAAGGAATCGACAAAAAAATGAGCTAAATTTAAAAACGCGTTCAGCAACTGAAAAACACTTCCAGCAATTATTATTAACAAGCAGTACTTTAACCGAATTCTTTTGTGTGTCCCTGTAAACGATGGAACGATGAATGCTATACACACAATATTCTAGTAAGGCTCTTGTAACACACATTAGTGATATATAGGAATTTCATTTTGTGTTAAATAATGAAACATTATTAAAATAAACCAAAAACAATTTTCCTTCATTGACCGTAATATAAATGAATTTCATTTGAATGTCCCTGTAAAAGAATTATAAGTGCTATGCACACCACGTGCCATAGTAAGTCTCTTGTAGTGCACCTCGGTGATATATATCAATTTCAATATGTTTGGAATTATGTAACTTCATTAAAACAAACCACAAATGATTTTTTCCATAGACCGTAATGTAGCGAAATTCTTTTGAGTGTCCCTGTAAAAAAACTGTAAGTGCTACACACTTTATCTTCAATACCAAACATGCCACAGTAAACCTCAATGATATATATCAATTGCATGACAATGCAAATATATTTACGCGAGTTAGAGCATATACAAACAGACAGACGGCAGACAGACAGAGAGACAAACCGAATTCATAAACACTTTTCAACTATGTTGGAAAGTTTTAAAAAAAGCAGTTATCGTATGAAAGGATAAATAAAATTTCAACTTCGGAAAATATTGATTGTCAAAATTTCACATAAAAAAAAAAATAATAATAAGGTTCTAAAATACTGACGGTTGAAAAAAAAAAAACCCTCAGTTATTATATAATTAGCACGTAATATAAGACATTTTGAAACATATTTTTTTATTTCATTATCAGATGTTGATATAATCAGGACATCTCTAAGGGAAAAAAAATAGAAATCAACCTCTAAAAGAAAGAAACAAAAATACTAAATATAGCAATTAAGAATGCGATGTTACAAGCTATATTTGCAATACCTGTTCTAAACTATCTGTCCCTAAACTAAAATCTCTATTTTTTATCCTAATTAGCGATAAAATTACAAAAATGCCCTTCGTAGAAAAACTGACTTTTTACGAAAAACTACTTCAGAAAAGGAATCATTAAACAGTTTAGTAGTGTTAAATTGCAACAGTTTAGATTTAATCACTAATCAAAATGGAGCTGTTGGTTTTACAATAATTAAAATTAATTTTGACTTTTGAAATCAAAAGCCGATACGTGAAAAAAGAGAAATAAAATATTTACTTTGAAAACTTTATATTTATCATTTTATTTTAAAATAAATAAATAAATGAATGAATAAATAAATAAATGAACGCCAAAACTAGTTTTACACGTAGTTGCTGATACTGCTTTCTAAGCGTTGTTTCATAAAATCCTGAAAGGAACTTCAAAAATTGGCAGGATATGCAATGAATTCGAGTAATAAAATAACCCATATGCAGATCAACTAAAAAATTTATCATTTCGGTGAAATCGGATTCAAGAGAAATCTAGAAGATAGAAATATGATATATCTAAATACGGACATTAAAAAAAAGAAAACGCTGTTATGTGAAAAAGTTGCGTTATTCAACGTATTTTGGCAGTTCCTGTAGGGATAAGCAGGTATTTTAGTTTACACAAGTTCGATTTACATGGTAGATTTGTTTTTTAACACTTTCCAACCTAGTTGAAAAATGTTTATGACTTCGGTTTGTCTGGCAGTCTGGTTAACACTTTCTAACCTAGTTGAAAAGTGTTTATGACTTCGGTTTGTCTGGCCGTCTGCCGTCTGGGCGTGCTCTAACTTCCGTACACTCTTAAAACTGTGCCTCTGATGTATAAGGCACCAGCGCATATGAGAGGCACACAGACAAAGTGCCTCTGATCACCTGATAAATATCAAAGGCACAAAGAAATGAGAGGCACAAATGAAGGTCTCAAAACTTATCAGAGGCACGGATGACAGTACGAAATCTATCAGAGGCACGGCGCTAAATGTGTGCCTTTGAAAAAAAATCGGTCATTTATTCAGCGGTACAGTGGGAAGCGCGCATGCGTACAAATGTTTGACCCATGATGCATTGGGCGGGATATTTACTTTCAATGAGGGATAGGGGTCTGGAGGAAGAATGAACCCTTGAACAGAAGAAATGGCGTCCGGCGTGGTCTCTCGTAGATTATTCGAATTGCGGCACCTAACGACACAACCGAGTTTATATATATATATATATGTATCCTTTTCGCAAGACGATTATTTTGACTCAAGAGGTTCTTGTTATTATTGTCGTTCAGGATTGCAACCATATTAATAGCTGATTATAGGAGGTTTTCCTATGATTTAAAACAACGCCGCAGAGGAAAATGTTCCTGTGAAAAATGCAATGAATTATGTTAGGAAACATAACATTACGTACAATGGATGGTGCCATTATTGCAATCAGCTGCGGATTATTATCAAGTTATAGAAAAGCCTGCAATAAGTAAGTATATTTAGTTTAGTACTTGATTATTTTCTTTGAATGTGTAGTATAAAAATTGACACTCTAAAAGAAATGTTTTATGTTACGAACATATGTATATACCGGGTAAATGTATCATTCCCTTGAGAAATTTAATTTCTTAATTAATAGTTATAGCTATTTAAGTCCAGTTTCTTTTGTATTATATTAATCAGTGTTGAATTCAGGGGGTGGCCCGGGGGGGATTCCCTCTCCGGAATAATGATGTCCCACTCCGAAAAGTGTGAGATTTTATTCTTTTTAATGGACAAAAAGTGCAACTCACCCCCCCCCCTCTCAAAAAGAAAAATAAATAAAAATAAATAAAAATTCCTCCCGGAGAAAAATGTTTGAATTCAGCACTGATATTAATCTGTCAACGATATTTAACTAATCTCAGCTACATTTCCCATTGTAATCGAAATTTAACTGCAATAACAAAAATAAATCAAAACACCCAAAATATCAGTAATGGACATCCTACAAAAAGTAATAGATAGTATTTTTAAAATCGTATTTTATTTTGAATCAGAATTCAATATAATCAAAATATATACTAATGAAACAAATTAGTTATTTCCAAATAAATTTAACATATAGGATACCAGTAATGAAATATTTATGATAAGAGTTACTTTTTGAAATTAATTGTTGTCACTATCACAAGATCAATATTATGATTATTTTACACTGATTATTTTTAATGTTTGCCTTATTTGTTTTTAATAAAGCTTTTATGCCTTTTTATGTATTTTGTTATGTATAAAATAAAGTGATATGTTGACAAGGTTCTTTATTGAACCACAGAACTGACTTAGGCCACATGGACACACATTTTAATATTTATTTCAGATTTATTTAAATAAATTGGGAGTGAGAAAATTTTCTATTATAGTTAGTATTCAGCCTTAGACAAAATTTAATCTATGTCTTTATATATGCCGTGCTGGAAAATCTTTCTGCTGTAGACAGAATATACTGTAAAGATATAAGTATAATATAAAATATAATTAAATTACATTCTGTGATTCTTATAATGGTGGCACATGCATGTGCCAACATTATAAGAGGCACAGAATGTATTTTTAAATAAGAGGCACTTGAATATATAAATTCGGCACACTGTGCCTCTTAATTTCAAAGGCAGTTACGCTGTGCCTCTGAATCTCAAAGGCACTATGTACCTCTTAATTTCAAAGGCACCACGTGCCTCTTAATATTTAGAGGCACAAAAATTCAGAATGTACACCTTAAATCAGAGGCACAGTTTTAACAGTGTACATATACTCGGATTGCCCTGCATTTTTTATATGTTATTGTCGTTATCTATAGCATGTTTCCTATTTCAACTGAAATGTGTAGCACTTATAGTTTTTTTACAGGGACACTCAAAAGAATTCCGTTACTTTACGGCCTATGGGGAAAAATCATTTGCGGTTTATTTTAATGATGTTACAAAATTTCAAACACATTGTAATTGATATATATCAATAAGGTGAATTACAAGAAGCTTAATATGGAATGGGGTGTGCATAGCACTTATAGTTACTTTACAGTGACAGTCAAAAGAATTTGTTACATTACGTCTATGAAGAAAAATCGTTTGCGGTTTAATTAAATAATGTTTTACTATTTTAAACGCATTGAAATTTATATATATCACTAAGGTGCATTGCAAGAGGCTTACTACAGAATATTGTGTGTATAGCAGTCATCGTTCATTTACGGGAACACACAAAAGGATTCCATACTGTCTGTTAACAATAATTCCTGGAAGTGCGTTTTAAGTTGCTGAACGCAATTTTCAATTTAACTCACTTTTTGTCAATTGCTTGGTGTGTATAAATTCTGTAGATCCTATACAGGGCAGCACAAAATCCGCGAACACATTTCCGTTTATTGATAGAAACTCCAGAAGGAGAATTTTAAACTGTGCTACGCGTTTCCTAACTGAACTCAAATTTTGCATCCTATGTAATATAAATACAAATCTATAAATCATATAAAGGGCTGTATAAAAGTATTCGGATATTTTTCCGAATATTGTATATGTTGGAAATATATGTTGGAAATTCCTGAAATTGCGTTTTAAAATATGTTAGGTGCTTTCCAAAATGTTTACTTAGAAGTTATCTTTCAGCTTATTATACGGTAATGATTTGTAAAATTATTTTAGAAGCGTTGGAAAGTATTACATAATCTATGCTTGATGCGTGATTTTTCGTTCTTGTTTAAATTTCCAGTGGATTCCAGTGTAATTTGATTTCATGTAACTGAAATCCAGACCGAAAAAATCTCAGAAGACGAGAAAGTACAAAGACACGTTTAGAAACAGTTTAAAGCTGATGTACACAGACAATCAAGTTGTTATAATCCTCGATTTACAAGGTTGATAAATGCACTAATAATTCTGTGTTAACTGAATTCAATTCCAATCATATTTTGTAAATGGCTAAAGAACGGCAAATGCTTTAACTAGGCTTATTGCCACCAAAGTTTGTTTGAGAAGAAATTTAGTTTGTATGTAGTACCATTAATAAATCCACGGGATAAAGAGTGCCTGTCCACCCGTTAAGGATACAGTTAAGTAGAATGCTTTTATGCATTACAGAGTGGCGACATTAGCAGAGAGCGTTTCTCAAGTCGAAGGTTTTCTCCAAACTATGTGAACCCACGTATAACACTGTGGCGATACTCACCTGGACGAGTTCTATTAGACGAATAACACGACAAGGACAAGTCGACAAACAATAATTTAGCAATAACAGCAGTTCCACCAATTTGCTATGGCACGCATGAATGGCACGCATGTCGCCATTCTGTTCTGTTTAATGGCATTCTACATTTAATAGAGAATATTTTACTTCAATCTATGCCCTCCAGCTGTTATGCAATTCTTTTAGAAATATTCCTTTTTAGTTTATCTAACTGTGATTTGGGTGTTGTTCAGTTTCGTAGCATTGCCATTCAGATGCGCAGTGCAAGGAATGTAGTAGAAGGAACGGTGTCTGCCCATGCTGCGAGTTTACAAGTACCAATTGGAAATTGTAGAATCCATACGTGTGTTATTCTCCAGATCAGTATCTGACACCTGCGCGTTGTTCTTTAATACTCACATCAAAGGTTATTTCAGCAGTGAACTTAACAAACGAGTTAAGTAATGTTCCAAAATATGAGTGTTGGGCAACCGAGACCTTTAAATGTACCAATCTTGAAAGATAGGAATTTTTTTTCTTCAAATTTGGATTTTGAACAAATTTAATACACAACATTATAGGTGTGCTGGGATATACCCGTATAATAATGAAGAATGAATTTCACTCTGAAAATACCTAAAACTGAGAATAGTACTGAAATAACTAAATTTTAAGTTGTGGATTTTTTTCATTTAAAAAATCTATAGATTTCGATTTGTGGTAATTTTTGTGTGATAACCGTTGAAGACACTAGTGTCATCCAGCATCTTTCCTGTCAAAACAATATTCGATTATTATAGATTTTATGTTACTAGATCGAAATATGATGTCATATTGTGATTACGTAATATGAAATCAAAACTTGAATAGAAATAAATGCCAGATGAAATTATTGTATCATGTATCTTTAGGTAAGATGACTAGGAATATGGGTATTTTATGTCTTGCAAAAACATAAGAAAAAATTGCATAAGTCATAAAATGTACTTAATCATATGTGAATAAACTATAAATATATGTGTATAGAACATATCCCGTGTGCATCAACAAACCGAACGAAAATATGTTAGCAGACATTTCTGGACACGGAAGAGGGCGGTGGGAAGGGAGAAACACCAAAAGAACATTGCATGAAATCAATGTCCAGAAAATCGCTTTCTATGAAATACTTTAATGATTTGTAATCTTAGTCAGGGAAAATACATTTTTGCTGTTTAAAATTTTACATAGCATTTAAAATTACTTCTGCTCTATTTATTAAATTATTATAAAATTATTGTTCGGAAAAATGGTACGTAAGAGATGCAATTCGGAGACAGTATTTATATTTAGAAATTTGAGGTCTACATAGTTCACATTTTTATTTTGCAGGAAAGCAAAATTATTAATTTTGTTTCATTTTTTTCGTTCAATGAGAGTGAGATCAGTACATTATAGAGTTAAACATTTCTATCAAATATTTCATTTAAGGTGTAGGAGTTCTTAACAAAATCAACGAATCCCTTTAAAAGCCCGTATATTGATTTCAAGAATTCGTGGTCTCGGAGTAGAATTAGCTCATTATACCTATTAAGCGAAATTTAGTGAAATTGCAGATTTTCATTTCTTGTGATGTATGCTATAAAAGTAAATCGCTGTGACGGTATTTTTAATGAAGAACAGAAGCGTCACACAGTACTATAACGCATTATAATTCTTGAGTATCTAAAAAAATACTTGGGCTCATTTGTGTGTGTTTAACAAAATGTTTTTCTTTATTATTATCTCTAAAAATAGTTATAATCAGTTTGCTTCAAACTCTTGACAGTTGTTAGAACTTCCAATAGGTGATCAAAATCGACTTGGCATAACATCGCTACTTGTTGGGTATCGATATAGTGACACAAGTTACAAGCACCAATTTTGTCAGAAACAAATCTTGTTTAAAACAGTGTTGATGTAACGAAACCAAAAATTCTTTTCAGGGAAGTTTAATTTCAAGCAAGACATATTAATTCATATTAAAATAACGTCTTTAATAATACAATATACAACATGGACATTAGCAAAACAGTCGATGATGCGTAAAATATTAAGAACTGCTATTCCATAGACATGTAACAGAAATCTTAAAAATATCGTTCTAAAATTTACTAAAATAACAAGATTTGTTTTACCTCACTATAATTGGCACAGAACATATTTGAATATTCAGTTGACATTATAATTCACTAAATATAAAACTCAAATCTTTGCAAAAAAGTAATAACGCACTTTTTCAAAGCAATCCAAAAATTTGAATGGCAAAAAACTTTTAATATCATGCATTATAAAATAAACATTGTTGTGTTCATTGATGCGGTGATTGTTACGACCATTGTTTCAAGTTTTGTTGGAGGATTATTTTTAATTGAGAATGTATTGTTGTTTAAAGGGTATAAACGAATTTTGAAGTTTTAACAATAGAGCAGGTGATGGCCATAGTTGATATTGTTTTGGCCGCAACCCAAAAATATATAGAAATTAAATAAATTTTAATTGAGCAATATGTAAATTCATTTAGAAAAGCTATGAATTTTAAATCTAGAATTCAAAATAAGAAAAGAAAATTACACATTATTCATGTATTACGACACATATTCAAAAATGATCCAAAATTACACAAAAGTTATATTATAATCTGGCACCCTTTTCTTTAACTTTTAACCACTTTGTAAACTCAAAGTGGGGCGTTATCAGAACTTCCAACAAATTAGTACTCAAATGAACTTGGGTATTATAAATTCGACTCGTTGGAATAGCAAATTGCAACTCAAATTTAAATTTCAAAACAATGTTATTGATATTGAGGTCAAACATTACTTGCAGTTTATAATATCGTGTTAATATATATATATTTTTGAATTAGTAAAATTATAAATAATAAGCTTCATCAGAGAGACTCGTCACACTAAAAGACCAAGAACTTCAGATCTAAATCCATGATACATAAATCGTAAGAATATCGTTCTAAAATTTAATAAAATAACAAGATTTAAATTACCTCGCTATAATCAGCAGAAAATTCATTAAAATAATAACTTGACATCATAATTTGTCAAATACAAGAACGAAGCTTCTCAGAAAAAAATATTCAACTTTTTGGAAGTAACCCCAAAATTGGAATGATTAAAAAAATACTTTTTGCATTTTTTATTGAAAATAAGTATTGTTGCAAGCTTTGTTGTGAACATTGTTTTTGAGACGGTATTGTTATTTCAAGAACATATATATATAGGATTAATATTTTTACAACTGTAGGAAAGCATTGACGGCTGTTTGTTCATATTTAGAAGATCAAAACAATTAAATAAACATTAAATGAACATGATATCCATATTATATCATAAAGCGCAAACGTGTGCTTAAAAAAAATGACGCCATAACGATACTTGCAACAATGTGGTTTCAACTGTATGAGGGTCACAAAATTTCAATTTTATCAATCAAAGTATACTCGCTACAATATGCCAGTTTGTTTTGTACCGGTACTTGCGTATATGTAGACATATATTTACCCACGCACGCACATGTTCGATTGCGCATCCACTCACTCATGCGTCAACTAAAAATGTAGAGTTTTTTCCTAATAGGCCTAGTTTGGCAAAAATCTAACTGAAATATATTTAAAGTAACATTTGCGTAATTTATCGCTTAACCTTCCCGACAGTAATTTTTGTGTCAATTAAAACTACAAGAGCTCTTTATTTGATAGTCTAGAATTTAAAATAAAAATAAAAATAAAATTCTCCACATATTATGACATTTTTCAATATTACGCTAAAAATACATATCCGTTTTCTTAAGCTAAGACGGGTAATATCAATGTGGCATGTGATTGATATCTAGGCCAAATGCAGAGAAATCTGGATAAGCCATCATCTCGGACAAGTCATCTTATTTGCTTGGTCCTGTGTGTTTCGTACAGATACTACTGAAATGACCCGAAGTGAAGCGTGACCAAAATGTGAAAGTTCCGCAACTGAAATGCAACACTTATTTCCCCATTGCTGCCATAAGACTTGCAAAATGATTACGAGTATCTCTTTTAGTAGAAAAAGTCTTAAGGGGCCGTTTAACTGAAACTTCCCAATCGCTAAATCCCATATTAATTTTTAGAGAAACGTAAAACCGTGATTATTCATTACCTAATGTAATTATCAAAATACGGTTTTCACCATCAGAAAGTAGCGGTCAGATGCCGACGAGTTGATTCTTTAGAAATTGTCTCCTTGAATTTTAAGTAGTTTTAAGAAGATGGTACATTTTCATCTTTTGAAAATTTCAAAGTTTAAAAGTATTTTTTAAATACCTTTATAACTTTGTACCTTACATTTAAAGAGACAATTTAAAAATAAAAAAGGCATCTGATGTCTACTTTCTGTTGGTGAAAACAGTATTTTGATAATTATATTAGGTAATGAGTTACCGCGCCTAGTTTTCCCATAGGGATTTACCGATCGAGGAATTTCACGGTACTGGAACCACAGGCTGAATGAATAACGCTATAAAGGATATAATAGAGCTTGGGGCAAAATTTTGCAACATTTCACTGAAGTGTGTTTTTCGTGTATATAATCCAATGTTAAAAATGAACTTTAATGCCATAGGTTATATATCAGTGGTAAGAAAAAATTATAGAATCGCTTTTGATTAACTTATTTCGTGTTTTTTAAGTAATCTATTTTTAACTCACGACTTGATGTGCTAGAGTTCTGAAATTATGTTCGTTTATTCACGACAATAATATTTTGATAGTTTTTGAATGTAATCAGAAATTAATAAATTAATTTCAATTACATTTTTATTAGGGAAGACATGCGTACTTAGGGCCACCCTTCATGTAAATGGGATGAAGATAAGAGAATTAAGATATAGAACTATGTTTCGTCATAGCAGCCTGGATTATTATAATATCGCATGCAGCATAAGATCGCAGATTGCTATAATTTTCTTATGATTCTGGATGCGTATTTACACCAATTGGGGTTAATCTAGCCATTTTGAATTCAGAAGAAGGAAGTTGTGAGAAGCTGAAACACTGTTTCGGGAGCACAGAGGTAAAACATTGTAACAAAGTTTAGGTGTGCGATAAATTCAAATAAAAGGATTAACATATTTGCAGAACAAGAGAAATATTTTATCATTTCGTTGAAGTGTAATTCAAGTGATACATAAAATGTACTAATATAATTCAAGTGATATATGAAATGTACTAATATAATTCAAGTGATATATGAAATCTATATGTCTATAAAAGAAAGTCCTGACAGGGGAGAACGTTAACGCACAGCGCCAAACTACTGAACCTAGGAACATGACAATTGGTAGAAAAATGCTTCTTAGGATTAGGGACTCACTAAGAGGGCATTTTCTAAAATTCTACCCAACCCTAGGGGGAGTAAAAAGGGTAACATAGTTTTAAAAATTCCTTAAAAATCGGCTATTATAGTTACGTGACAAATAATAACACATTTGAATGTATTTTTGCATGCTGCATCGAATGGCGCCAATTAAATACTCCTAAGTCAAACATTTCATGAGATATTGCACATTTTTGTCTGTCTTTGGCGCCAAAATCTCAAAATTTCTAATACTACAAATGTTAATTTTTTAAAATACACGCGTTATTATAGCAACGGAAGAAATTCAAACAGTCGATGAAACGCGAGGGACTTTTTTTCGTCGTTATAATATAACGTTGCGAAATCTGTTCCAGCAAACAGTTATCTATCTATATATAAATGAAATTCCTGACTGAGGAGTTCATCACCGTGTAGCCCAAACTACTGAACCTACAAACGCAAACGTCGAGGACAAAATACTTCTTAGGATGCAGAAACGCACTAAGAAGGGATTGTCTAAAACTCCATCCCAAATAGAGGTAAAAATCTTAACAAACTTTTAAAAAATGCCTTAAAAATCGGGTACATTTTTGTTTGCAGAATCGAATAGTACCAAGTACATTCTTCTAAGTCCAATGGTGCGTGAGATATTGTATATTTTTGAAACGATGATCTTTCTACGTTGCTTACTTAGGAAATTTGAGGTGAAAGTTCTATAATCTGTTGAACGAACCCATGAAACATTAGCCTTTTTAAAAAAGTCTGCAGTATAGATTTCGATGGACCTTGCATCGTTAATTTTCCATTTTTTTTAGCATATTGAATATTGTTATCTAACAGTAAATGATGAAATAGACGAGTTGGTCTTTAATAGCCCACATTTTGTGCAAAAATTAGAAAATATAAAAGCGCAATGCCGTTCGTTTCGTTTCACAGCAATGCGGAAGGACAATCAAGGTAAAGGTTCATATTGCTTTAATCTACAAGATCAAATTCATGGGTATATTTCGTTTGGAGAAACCGACCAGCGTAGCGGGCAAAGCCTGCAAGTATACTAATATAAGATATCATCTGATTTTGACGGGTCTGGCGAAAGTACAAATAGGTATTCAAGTTAACACTATCCTGGATTTACAAGAAAGTTATTTTTCCGAAAATACCAGGTAGTTCAAATATCAACAAGTTGAATTCATACAACACAAATTCAGTCCGAACACATATCAGAAAGAAGTTAAATACGAAATGCGTCTAGAAAAATATTAAAATTGGAATAAACAGTCCAAAAAGTTGTCATATTCTTAAAGATATATTTATTGTTCTAATAATTAATTCTATGTGAACTGAATTCAATTTGAATTCATATCATGCGTATGACAAAAACACGGAAAAAACTTTTACTAAAATGATGGACACCAAGATTTTTTTCCTTTGTAAGAATAAATATAGTTTGTATATAGTGCTAATAATAAATCCCCTTGATGACAAGTACATGCCAAAAGTGACTTTATACATAACATATTGACGAAATACGTTTAGGGCGCTCATGTTGAAGTTTTTAAACAAGCTATGGCAACCCATAAACCTCGCCTGGATTCTCGCTTGGATGAGTTCTATTATACGAGTGAATAAACGACAACTCAACAAGCATTAGCTTGGCGATAATAACTGGTTCACCAAGATCCTTGCGATTCATTTTTGTCTAAAATCGTCGGGACGCATAAAATTTTACTACTCGCATGTTTCCTCTCTGTTATGTATAATGATAGTTCACTTTTAACCGAATTTCTTTCGTTTCAACCTATGCCTCTCTCTCGTATGCATTTTCTCTTTTTAATTTTTCTGGTTAGTTTATCCAACTGTGATTTGGATGCTGTTATGTTTCATACCATCATTAATGCAATGGTCTGTACAACTAAGTATGAGAGACGCAGATGGAACGGTGTCTCTCTATGCTCCGAGTTTACAAGTAACAAATGAAAAATGGGATATCCTCTACCTATTATTCTCTAAATCTGGCATCTGCAGATTCCAAATGATGAGTATCGCCCAATCAAGACTTATAAATGTACAAAGAAAATTTTTTTCCTTCAAACTTAGATGTGTTATAACTTTAATACAAAACAATACAGACCCTGTGTTAAACCGGTAAAATAATAATGTATTTCACTCTGAACATATCTAAACTTGCGAATGATATTTAAATAACTAAATTTTAAGGTGTGGCAATTATCCATTGAAAAATATATTTCAATGCTCTGACATACATTAAAGACAGTCGTTGTCTGCAAAATCGAATCCTCCATGTGAAAAATCCTCCATGTGAATCCCCCATGTCGATTAGTATAGATTTCATGTTACTAAATCAAAGTATGATATGATATTTTGTTTTAGTAATTTGAAATCAAAACGCAAATAGAAACGATTAAACAATAAAGTTACAGCGTTCCCATCTTTAAATCACGGGCTTGCATTTAAAATAGGTATTTTATGTTTATAGAAACATAAGTGGATATTTGTAAGTAATAAAATATACATTAAAATATGTAAATAGCCTGTAAATAAACAAATATAAAAAATAAACGATATGTATCTGGGAAATGAATGAAAATATGTTAACGGCCATAGCTGGATACGAAAGATTGGGGTAGGGACACCAAATAGAACAAAGCACGAAACCAATGTCAACGAAACAGCTTTCCAAGAAATATTTTAATGATTTGTAGTAGAAGATTGGGAAAATACATTTTTTATGTTTCCAATTTTACCTAGCATTGTAAATTAGAATTCAATCGTCGAAGCTGGATTATCTGTAGTGTAGTGTTTGACCCAGAATTGGGGGCTCACGGAAATATATTCCCTCTTGTTCTGCGATTGTAGGCCTGCCAACATATGATAGTGAGAAGTGCCAGGCTGGGTATCGTTCCAAGTGGTTCAGTGGTTCCAGTGGTTCCAAGTGGTACGCCATACTGATGACTCAGGTTCGAGTCCAGGCTACGATACTTTCTCACTATGTTGGCTATACGCCTAGTACGCAATTAAAATTTGAAATATTATTGTAAATTAATTTAAGAATTCTTCTCTAATTATAAAATTATTATTAAACTGTTTCTTGGAAAAATGGCACGTAAGTGTTGCAGTTTGGAGGCCATATTTATATTTAGAAATTTGAGATTTATGTAGTTAACATTTTTATTTTGCCGTCAAGGAAAATTTTTAATTTATTTTCATTTGTTTAATATTATTATTAAACAAATGATGATTAAGGAAGATTAAAGATAGAAGTATTTTCCGTCCAGTGAAAGTGAAATCAGTGCAATGTACATTAAAAATTCCAAACCAGTTACTTTCCTGTAAGGTAGGAGTTCTCAAGCAAAAGCCCACGAACCCTTTTAAAATCCCGTATATAGATTTTAGGCGTTCGTGGTCTTGAAATAGAAACCCATCAGCTTATTACATACCAATTTTAAGCAAAATTTAGTTAAATTACAGATTTTTCTTCTTTAGTGATGTATGCCAAAGAATAAAATACTTCTAATTGTATGTGTTATGAAGAATAGAAGCATCACACATTTTTATAACACATTTCTTGTGTATATAAAAAGCATTGAGCTCATTTGTGTGCGTTTAACAACGTGTATTTGTGAATTTCTAACAATGGTTATATTGACTTTGCTTTATAATCATGAAACATGTTGAGAACTTCCGCATTATCAGAGAAACCTGTCATACAAAAACAATAAAAATTTCAGATCTAAAGGCATGATACATGAATTACAAAAAACCGGATAATACGTAAGTACCAAAATGGGACTTGTTGGAATAGCAGATTGTAACACAATTTTAAATTTCAAAACAATGTGATGAAATGAGGTAAAAAATTACTTGCAGTTTATATATTCGTTTTAGTATATGTATTTTTTATTTCTAAAATTGTAAAGAAGTAGCTTTATCAGAGAGACCCGTCACAGAAAATGTTTAAGAACTTCAAATCTAAAAGCTTGACACATAAGTAGTAAAAAATACTTCTAAAGTTTAAGAAAGTAAGAAGAGATGTATTACCTGGCGAAAGTCATCACAAAACTCGTTAAAATAAGCACTTGACATCATAATATCAGTCAAAATAAAATCAGAAAACTTCTCAGAAATGAAATACAACGTTTCTGGAAAGAACCCCAATAATGGAATGAGTAAGAAAAAATTTCAGCATCGTTTTTGGCAAAGTGAGCATTGTTGTGAGAGCAGTGTTTCAGAGAGTGTATTGTTATTTGAAGGATGTAAATGAACATTGCTGTTGCAACAATGGAAAAGATCATTGTTGATGTAATATTGGCCCCAATAGAAAAGTCTAAAAATTGAATACATTTAAAACTAACAATATCTCTATTATAGCAACGCTAAAATGTATGCATAAGCAACGATGACGTCATAACGATGCTGGCAACAACGTGGTTAAAACAAGAAAAAGTATTTTCATTAGAAACAAAGTTCTGAATATACTTATTCTATAAATAATGATTCAGGGTTTTACCCTGGATAAACTACACCCCCTCTCTTCACAATCTCCCCGTAACAACATCTAATTCTCCCTCCGGAAGATTAAGGATTTTATGTTTATTATTAACCTAAAATTTTAAATTCCTCTCAGACCACCGCACTGTCCTCTCCGGAAAATTAGATATACACTTCCGGTGATAAATGTCTAAATACAATGCTGACCATGCTAACAGTCAAACACAAAGTCTTTCTTCGGAATTTATATTCTTTCTTGCTATTCGTAATTATAAGCTTTATTTCGTGATGCAATCCTGACCGTTTCGGGATAAAGTGTATTAGTATAGTGTCATGCTTATGATTACTAGATGTGTCATGGTAAATTTTTTTAGTATCTATATTTTTGCTTTCTTACCAAATATTTTAAAAGTTTAGCATTCAAAATTTGGCTTTCTTTTGTTTTAACTAAATGGTTTACGAGTTTTAATGGGTGATGATATATTTTCCCGTCTCTTCCTTAAAAAAAATTTTTTTTAGTTTATTTTTAAATTTTGATGATAAAAAATGTTGTAACGCAGATCTTGAATTGTAAACCACCTTTATACTAATTTAGTATTATTTTTTCATTAAGGCTGTTCTCCATTCAAAAATGCCTAATTTCTGACATATTTTATTTATTTTTTTTTTTTCGAAAACACATGAAATTGGCAGGTGATTTTGTTAAGAAACTTTGTAATTGGACTGTTTTTTCCGTTTTTTGGTAAATCAGAAGTTTTTCCAGAAATGCTGACAAAGTTGGCGTTTTTAGCCAAGTTACCTGACACGACAGAACTGAAAAGTGAAAAAAATATGTCGGAGATACTAATCATATATATTCTAATACGAGCAAATCTTGTGTGTGGTTATATATATATGCAAATTTTATCTTAAAAACGGCTCTAACGATTTTGACAAAATTTTGTATCCAACCGTTTTGGGACACCAGAAAACCATTGGGCTAGGTCACATGTTCGAGAAAATTCGATTAGTGGGTCATTTTGGGACATTTTGGGTCATGGTCAAGCTAATTGTATCTAAAAAACGGTTCAAACGATTTTGACGAAATTTTGCATCCGATTATTTTCGGGCACGAGAACACTATTGGGCTGGGTCACATGTTCGAGAACTTTCGATTAGTGGGTCATTTTTGGGTCAACGCGAGTTAAATTAATTTTATCTAAAAAACGGCTCTAACGATTTTGATTACATTTTGTATCCTACGAGTTTCAGGCACGAGAAAATCATTGGGCTTGGTGACATGTCCGAGAAAATTCGATTAGTGGGTCATTTCTGGGTCATTGTGGGTCAAACTAATTTATCTAAAAAGCGGCTCAGACTATTTACACTAAATTTTGCATCCTATGGTTTTCGGACACGAGAAGACTGTTGGGCTAGGTCACATGTTCGAGAAAATTCAATTTGTGGTCTCATTTTGGTCATGGGTCATTATGGGTCAAGCTATTTTATCTTAAAAACGGCTCAGACTATTTACACTAAATTTTGCATCCTATAGTTTTTGTACACGAGAAGACTGTTGGGCTAGATTACATGTTCGTTATAATTCTATTAGTGGGTCATTTTGGTTATGGGTCATTATGGGTCAAGCTATTTTATCTTAAAAACGGTTCAGAGGATTTGAAATAAATTTAGCATCCTGCATGTTTAGGGAACGAGAAGACTATTAAGCTAGGTCACATGTTCGAGAAATTTCATTTAGTGGGTCATTTTGGTCATGAGTCATTATGGGTCAAGCTATTTTATCTTAAAAATGGCTCAGACTATTTACATCACATTTTGCATCCTATGGTTTTTGGACACGAGAAGACTATTGGGCTAGGTTACATGTTCGATAAAAGTCAATTAGTGGGTCATTTTGGTCATGGGTCATTACGGGTCAAGCTATTTTATCTTAAAAACGGTTCAGAGGATTTGAAATAAATTTAGCATCCTACAGGTTTAGGGAACGAGAAGACTATTAGGCTAGGTCACATGTTCGAGAAAATTCAATCACTGGGTCATTTTGGTCATGGGTCATTACGGGTCAAGCTATTTTATCTTAAAAACGGTTCAGAGGATTTGAAATAAATTTAGCATCCTACAAGTTTAGGGAACGAGAAGACTATTAGGCTAGGTCACATGTTCGATAAATTTCGATTAGTGGGTCATTTTGGTCATGGGTCATTATGGGTCAAGCTATTTTATCTTAAAAACGGCTCAGACTATTTACAGTAAATTTTGCGTCCTATGGTTTTCGGGCACGAGAAGACTGTTGGGCTAAGTCACATGTTCGAGAAAATTCAATTAGTGGGTCATTTTGGTCATGGGTCATGATATTTGAAATCAAATTTAATTTTGACCGAGCATAGCTCGGTCTTCCCTGCTCGTCGTTTATAACTCAAGATGGGTTTCATTTTTCGAAAATGACAAAATTGTTCGATTCCAAACTACTTCAATAATCCTACTCGCAAGATTTTGCGTTTAAAGATGAGTCAGAAATCTTGTCAGAAAATTATGCGTTGCTCAGCGAGGAAAATATTTTATTAAAACAAATTTAAACAACTCCGCTCGTGAAGACATTTTCCTTATCTTTAAGGCAGTCGGTTCTCAAAAAATATTTTTCTTCGCTAATCAAAGCAAAACTTTCTGACACATTTTTCGACGTAAAAGCATGATACTTACAGAAAGGAAGATTGAAGTGACTTGTAATAGAACAGTTTTTTTCTGTATTTTTATAAATGTTTTGCATCATATTAGTTCAAAATGTGATTATTAGTAATATTTAATTTTAATTGCTTAAAAGGCGTATAGCCCACATAGTGAAAAAGTACTCTAGCCGGGACTCGAACCTTGGTCATCAGTATAGCGAACTGACGTTCTACCAACTGAACCATTTAGTAACGATAGTACTCAGCCTAAAACTTTCTCACTATAACATGTTGGCTAGGCTACAAATGCAGCACAAGAAGGTATATTTTTCCTTGAGACGCCAATCCTGGGGTAAACACGAAATCAAAGAAAATCCAGCATCGATAAATGAGTAAATCCATATTTTAATACTTGGAAATTTTTCCATAGAAAATTTTTGACGCCTTGCATTCATAATATTCAATTTTAATTGCTTAATAGGCGTATGGCCAGGGTTGGTGGCTCACGGAAAAATATTCCATCTTGGTTGTTTTTGCTGCGTTTGTAGCCTTGCTAACATGTTATAGTGAGAAAGTGCCAGGCTGAGTATCGCTCCCAACTGGTTCAGTTGGTAGAATGTCACTGCGCTATACTAATGACCCGGGTTCGATTCCCGGCTTGGGTACTTTTTCACTATGTTGGCTATACACCTATTAAGCAATTAAAATTGAATATTATGAATGCAAGGCGTGAGAAATTTTCTATGAAAAAATTTCCAAGAGTTAAAATATGATTTTATTCAATTTAGCGATGCTGGATTTTCTTTTATTTCGTGTTTACCCCAGGGTTGGTGGCTCACGGAAAAATATTCCATTTTGTGCTGCGTTTGAGGCCTTGCCAACTAGTTATAATGAGAAAGTTCCAGGCTGAGCATCGCTCCCAAGTGGTTCAGTTGGTAGAACGTCAGTGCATTATACTGATGACCCGGGTTCGAGTCCTGGCTTGGATACCTTTTCACTATGTTCACTATACGCCTATTAAGCAATTAAAATTGAATATTATGAATGCAAGGCGTGAGAAATGTACTAAGTATTAAAAGGTCCAAGTATTAAAAGTGATTAAACGATGTTACGTTACGTTCGAAAGTTGAGTTTAAAACTCCAACATTGACAGCATTTTCTTTCAAATCTTCTGCCGTTAGAGAATATGGAAAAAACAGATTACATTGTGTCTTAGTACCATCACCTGCCAATGTACGGATGATACCATCGTGGATGAGTTCTTTAACCTGCAGTGGATTAGCAACTGTCTTAGAGAAATATTCTAGTTTGTTGAATGTGAGCGTTGTGTCAACATTAACCTGTGTGTGCAAAGCGACATCTGTACTTTCTTTTACTTTAATTTTCGGAAGTGTGTTTGGAGCTCTTGGAATCTGCAGTTAGTGTTTTTCGCTTTGAGTTTTTCAAATTGTTCTATGTTGGTCAATTTGCGGAGTATAAAAGCTGAAGTAAAAGTTTGTATCAGCGGATTTAGGTCGAGTCCTGTCTTTCCGGATAATAAGACCAGCGTCGAGTATTGGCGTTGCTGATTCAACACGTGCATAAGAATAATTTACCTGAGTGGAACTTGCATGTTTTGTCAGAGTGCTTAATAATAATAATAATTGAAATAAAATAATAATAAAATAAAATAAAGTAAGAAAACTCCTGCAAAAAGAAGAAATATTGAAATGCCAGGAAATAGAACAAGAATACAGTAAGCATAACAAATTTAATAAAATTGAGATAAATATTTGCATTGTTCATTAAAAGTTTGTAATGGATTAGCAACTCTCTTAGAAAGGGATTCTAGTTTTTTGAATGTGAACGTTTTGTCAACAATAACCTTTGTGGGCAACAGCGACATCAATACTTTAATTTGTTTTAATTTTAGGAAGAGTGTTTGTAGCTTTTGGAATCTGTGGTTATAGCTTTTCGCTGTGAGTTTATGCGAATTAGGCTTCGTTGGTCAGTCTATGGAGTATAAAAACAGAAGCAAAAGTTTGTATCGGCGGATTTGGGTCAAGTTCTGCCATTACGAATGCCAGCGTCTAGGGTTAGAGTAATGTTAAACTAGTGCATAGGAGATTGAGAAGTATAAAGCCTTTGGAGTGCAACTCGTGAGTGTGGTAAGAGTTAACTCGGTTTATAGGTCGAATTATTATTATTATTTTTAAACGTAAAAGCATGATACTTTCAAAAATGAACATTGAACTGATTTGTAACAGTTTTGAAAAGTTTTTTTTTTAAATTTCTATAAATGTTTTGCATCATATTAGTTCAATAAGTGATTATTAGTTCTAAATACTGTCACGTGCGAAAGTTGAGTTTAAAACGCTAACTTTGACAGCATTTTTTGAAAACTCTTTGTCTTTACAGAATATGATAAAATAAACAGATTATATTGTTTCTTAATACGATCATCTGCCAATGTATGGATGTTACACACTTGGATGAGTTCTTTAACCTGCAGTGGACTAGCAACTGTCTTAGAAAAGTATTCTAGTTTGTTGAATGTGAGCGTTTTGTCAACATTAACCTGTGTGTGCAAAGCGACATTTGTACTTTCTTTTACTTTAATTTTCGGAAATGCGTTTGGAGCTCTTGGAATCTGCAGTTAGTGTTTTTCGCTGTGAGTTTATCAAATTGGGATTCGTTGGTCAATTTGCGGAGTATAAAAGCTAAAGCAAAAGTTTGTATCAGCGGATGTGGGTCGAATCCTTTCTTTCCGGAGAAAAAGACCAGCGTCGAGTATTGGAGTTGCTGATTCAACACGTGCATAAGAAGAGTTTAATGTACCTGAGTGGAACTTGCAAGTTGGCTAAGAGTGCTTTTTGTTAACAGTCCAATAAGCTTGCTCGGCAGTCACGGGTTGCTAATTTTAGTGACGTTACACAGTGCTTGAAGTTTCGAGTTAACTTTTGTCATGCAGCCAAAACCTTGCTTGCTTTTGTATTGGATAGTGATAGTAGACAGTGTCATGTATGTAAGTGAGGTTTGAAATTTAGTATATTTTATATTCATTGTGAATGAATATTGTTTTAAGGACAAATATCCGTTAATCGCCTCATACCAAAGGCAAAATTACGATTTCACTCCATCACATTTGATGTCCTATTAGTCTTAAAAGAGTTATTTTACCTATAAAAGCTAGCCAAGACTCAACTCCGTCCAAAGTGGCGGCCTTGCCCGGTACGCTACAAACCAAGTATGTAGCTCTCATAGTTCGTATACAGGAACACACAAACAAAACATGTAAAACAAAACATGTTCAACAAATAGGTTTTACAGACAAAAAACATTATAAATTAATTGTATTAACACTAACATTAAAATTAATATCATTTTATTACTATTGCATATATAAATTTAGTTACGTAACTGAAAATGTTTAATTGATAATGGACAGCATTGCAAAAACAAATAACCCAGTTTCAGAAAACTAACGCTAGTACAATAAAATTTTCTGGGGTTTTCTGGACATAATTCCCAAAGTTTTGAAACTTTGCAATAATTTTGGAATGGTCTACTAAGATAAAATGGAGATAAAAGAAAAGAACTTTTTGGGTTTTTTGTTAATATCTCATTATCGAATGTCCGTACGGAAAAAGTTGCTGTTACCAAAAATAAAGACAAATAAATTCCCTAAAAAAAGGCTCTATTCATTTTGAATGATTCCATATTTCACGAGATAATCACATTCAAAAATGAAGAACATTGCTAAAAGTCAAATCAGCGTCAAAGAGCGTGTCAGATGCACTTACGTTGTACCTACTTAACTTAAACTTAAACGAGCGTTAAGTAATGTTATGATCAGGTGAATGGAAGCATGAACAATAATTTCAACAAATGACATTGTTTATTAACTAAAACCATACAAAACAAATGCGTAAAATACAATATTATATGAATGGATAATATAAAGTCCGCGATCATTTTGAATAACCCTGCCTCAATATCAAATTTCAAAATATGTTGATTTACATTCCTTTTTCGATTAGGACATCCTCCTTAAAAGGTGGTGGACTATTTGAGCAGTCTCCATGGCAGTAGTGGCAGGTGGTAGTGCATGTGATTCTTGTCAACACATGCCATCTTGAGCCACACATTTTTTTCCGGTTGTACACTGACAGAAGATGAGGTTTAGTACTGCTCCAAGGGCATCAGGATCGGTGATTGTGATGGGCAATAAAGTATGATCGAGCTTGCGTTTCCATCCCCAAATCTCAGGAGACAGCTCATTTCCCTGCCACAGATGTATCTGATGAAAAACCCGATATGAGTGTTGCATCGCTGCTCTTTCTGTTGAAAGTACGGATGCTGGTTCTGGTCTCATATTTAAGACGGACTTCGAGATGGCATGAAACCTATGTAAGTTGAGTGACGTTGTAGTATGTGGAGTTCCACATATATTCAAGAACAACTTACGGCTTGCCTATGCAACCTGCAGTTTGGGTCACCAAACACTGAATTTATACAATCCACTGATTTACGTCGCATCAACATTTTGCAGATAGCAACTTTACCCTTCTTCTAACAAGATGATGTTGTGCCACAGACAGAGAATGAATGAGTAAGTAGTATGGTATGTTTGAGGCCTTTTGCTGCTGTTGTTCTGACGAAAATGCCTGAGTTTCTAACTTTCCCTTGGCCTGGATATACAGCTATATATTTTTATTTGAAGGGGTTAAGTGGGGGGGGGGAGGGGGAGATCACGTTAAACCTAAAAAAATATATGATGGAGACCTTGAAATGTTACACACACATTGCAAAAAGAATTTTACAAATATTCCAATTGGAACAGAAGTTATAGCGAAAAACATCTTTTAATAAGCCATTTCCTATCATGCTATAAAATTACCTTTGAAGACTTTTTTCACAAGACTGTGTTTTTTGGTATTGGACGCGTTCCCATTTAAAAAGTAATTATCATAGAAAAATGAAATTTTGCATATAATTAATTTATATTATTATGCTGAACCCATAGCTGCCAATTTTTACGCTTTTTTCTTACCTCTAAAATTTTATAGTAAATTTTACCTTATTAAACCGCCGAAACCATGCCATTCAATAAGGAAAAATTTGCTATTAATTTTTAGTGGTAGCAAAAAAGCGTAAAAGTTGGCAGCTATGGCTGAACCTAAATTTAGTCTGATTTTTGTCATAGAAAATTTGCTATTGATAAAATAACATCTAAAATTTTTGGTGAATTTAGTGAATATCAATATAAAAGCTATTAATTATAATAATGAATTTGAATATAATTTTAAATTTGTGTTCAGTGTAAAATATAGTAGTAGAAGTAAAAATAAATGAAATATTAAGTGTGTGTCTGCAGTAGAATTTTTTTAATCTTGCGCACAAAATCCATATTTTAGTATTTATATTTTTAAAAAGCCATTTTTGTCGATATCATTTAATTAATTAATATTGCTAAATGCACATAATTGGAGTGTTTCTTTATCTACAAGAATGTGTGAAATTATACAAAAAACGCGAACACGCTATATCACGTTACCTCACGCCCGATACAAAAAAAAATTGTTGCATTTCATTTATTGGTTTTCAAACTAAAAAGTTTTTTGCACTGGTTTAATTATTGTCATTTTCAGGCTTCTCAACGAGATCTCCCCCCCCCCCATTGAAGCTGTGAAAAGAACAAGTATATCCACATCCTGCCCTATAATAGTAACGTTGTCTTTCTCAAACAGTATATATATCGCAATCTGAACAATTAGAGTGTCGGCGACATTAGGACTTTGCTGACATGAGACTCGTTTGCCATTCAGTTTATAGGATAGAATGTGAATCAACTTTGTCTTGTTGTTCTTATTTGAGAGAAACTGATTTTGGGGCACACTGATAACAGTAGACGTTTTCACAAGCACCTTCTTATTTGTTCAGCTACTTTGGTACAGTTTACAGTGTCAGTATATCCATCGAAAACTATTTTGCAGCTCTTTGCACAATAGTGTTTCTTAACGTACTTTATGTAGGTGTTTAAAATATCTTGTATTGTTCACCCCTTCTTCCACATCACCTTATGCAATAAGAAGCCACCATCCACAACAATTGTTTGATGTTGGAGATCTATTATTTCATACGATTGTTCAAAAATTTATAGAAAGCACTTTTCTTTGTCTTGCGCATTCCACAATCATTGAAAAGGGAGAGAAGATAAGGATCCAATTCATATTGTAGGTAATCTGCTAGATAATTGCTACATTTGCACAAGGAAATCCATTGGAGTACAACAAGAGGGTCCACACTTATAGTGGTATCATGCAATTTGATTGAATTGCGCAAAGTGCTGAGTGGTTGTGATATATCTTTCCGAGTTAGTTTCACATCGGAGAATCATTTTCCAGACACCTGAATCATCTTTTTACTCCCGATTTCCGAAGCATTGAAGCAGGTGATAGTTTCATCTCCAATAACGCTAGAAGCTGTTGATAATTTTTTATTTATCTGAGGAAAGAGTAGGGGATTTTCAAACCAAGCTGAATGTTTAGAGCTATTCGCAGCATCTCTATTTATCCAAGCTTCAAGAAAATTCTCATCTTGTTCACCAGAAGAAAGAGTCAAAAAACAGAATTCTTCCAGTGCGATACAAATATGAGAGGTAGCTGTGGCGCCAAGAACCCACTTACTCAAAACGCTGTCACTTATTCCCCGTCCACGTGTAATCCCCTCCAGAGTACTTCATGGATCGCATTATTATTTGCTCAGTGTTCATATCAGACCAAACTTCTGTCCAAATCATATCACTGCGTTGAATCGTGAAATAGCTCCGTTAAACAAGTTATATTCCTCTTTGGTCATGGCGGATTGAAGACTCAGCATGTCTTGAAGATAAAGGTGAGATTTTTTTGCATAATAAAAATGCGCGCCTAGACAAATTAATAGAGCCTTGTGCGGGGGCACTGCCTGCACCACCCTTTTTGTGCCTCTGCTTATAATATTATATTATATTATAAATTCTTATGGTAAAATTGTCAAAGAATCATTACAATATTTATAACTAGAAGACCACTGTTAAAGTCGTGGGCACACACACATGTCAAGCCGAACCGCACTGTGAGTCGAGCATGGTAAACTGGATTTCACACCCCTCTCGTATCTTTTTTTTCTATTGTAAGTGGATGACGAACACCTACGTTTATCAAAAGAGGTGAAATTCCCTCACTCTCCTTTGTAAATAGATGTTGCCAGGAGCTTAGCGCGCAATTGTTATGACACCCCAATATACCCACGCACTTATCTCGTAAATTATGAACTCTAGAGAAAAAATGAATAGAACCTTCTTTGTATAGAATTTGTCTTTAATTTTGCTAAGACGAATTCTTGCCGTAGGACCTATAGATTATGAGATATTAATAAAAACAAAACAAAAAAAGATTCCATCTTTAACTTCCCTCCAATCGCTTGACCTCTATCCATCAGGACTTTCGATATTAACTTTGCGAATTATATCCCAAAATGACACAAAATCTACCTAAGTTAAATGAACTATTAATACACCAAAAATGCTACTAGGAAGCATTTCCGGAAATCATTGGCAGGAAAAGAAACTGCCTTTTTATAATTACTTCTAAAAATATGCAAAATATATTGGTTTCTAAAGATTCTAAAGATGAAGAACACTTTTCGGAATCGTGGATAACTCGTAAGAGGTTATATTATATTTTAGTAGATTGAAGAACAATTGTATTTTTTTTTACAGTGTAAAAGAAGAGTAAACGGTAGAGTAAACAATAGCGATGTTTTTTTGTTGTTTTTTTTTTCTTTTTTATTGTAGACCACCATTTTTAAAATCGGTAACCACTCTAGCTTCGGATCTATTGCAAAATTAATCCTCACATAGGTTTCTAGGGAAATATGTAAGATTTTTTCGAAATATTGATATCTTGCTTCTCTATGTAACTTTAAGTAACCAACATTTTGGATGGAATTTTACACATATTTGGATGCATTTTGCGAAAATTACTTGTTTTTTGAACTGCTGCGTATTTCACAAGCTTTTGGACTAAGAAAATAGTTTATCGCATTCTTCAAGATTAAGTCTGCGATGAATTTTCCTGTTTACCTCTTGAGAATCTTTTATCTAAGCCCTCCCATCTATCAGATTTCAGCCAAAATTTTTTTATATATCAACTGCAGAAAAAATACATTTTTTTAATTTTAATTTACAAGGTGGGCGTAATTAAATTGACAGAACTCAGCGTGTTCTGTAACGCGAGAATGAAACTACATTATGTAGGATGACTAAGCAAGACGGAGGACGAAAAATTCCGCTATAGCTAGTTGCAAGAATAGTTGCTAGGGGAATATGTGATACTTTTTTTAACGGAATCTTTCGTCCCCTCTCTTGTATAATCATCAATACGTCTCAATATATATTTGACTCCAATGATTATCTCAAACGTTCAATTTATTTGAAAAAGACTATTTGAGCCCCTCCCATAATTTATGAATTGCTACACCAGTGCCGAGAAAGACGATTTTTCTTTCTTTTTGTTCAATATGAGCAACAAATTCCACACAGTTAAAAAAATGGAGACAATGTACACTGTCCAATTTTATCAAAATGTTCACACATCCGGACACACAATTTACACTCTTTCTGCGCACCATTTTGAATAATTATATATAAGTGTTCTTAACCTCTTCATACACAAATGTGTCTCTCTATTCTTTACCTCATAAAAACTAAACTGCTTTTTTTTTTTACATTTTGACTTCAAGTCTATATTGCTAAGTATTTTTTGATTTTAAACCAAACCAATAAGAATTTGTAGATCATCATTCACTTGTTGCCCTTAAATTTGTTATTGTGGGAATTTAGGTTATTGATGATTAAATTGATGTTTTAGTATACTAATATATTTAGATCAATATATGTGAACCTAAATTGCCAGTCCACTAAAGTATCAGTTTCAGAAAAAAACAGCTTTTTCTGTCATTGGAAGGTGTTATTTTGTTTGTGCAAAACCAATGAATGAGCATTTGTAGTGTTATTGTAGTTTCAGGTCTCAACTGGCTAAAATATGTTTAGCTCAACTTTGTTTGGAGAAGTAAAGACATGGTAGTTTATTGTATTACATCATACCAGCTGATGTTAAATATTTTGAAAATCAATAATCTTTATTGTTCAAAACGATACGCTCAAAAATAATCTTTCCTGCAGATAAGATATAGTGTTTCATGATGCACTATGTTTCAGAAAAGATGAATCAGTCGGTTTTCATCGTTAACGAATTTTTGACATGCTATTATACACTGTCAAAAATATCCGAGTAAAATTGCCAGGAACGTCCAGCAGAAGAGATTCTAGTCAAATCGCATAAAAAATGGACTATTATTTTATATAAACAGGCTCTACACCTAAAATTATACCAGTATTCCAATATTATACTTTCATGAAGTAAAGTTCCTGGATCTGGCCGTTAAAATTGATGAAGTGGCATTTTCGTGAAAATTATGCGGCAAATACCCGTGGATTTACTCTTCTTTTTTTCTTTTTCTTCAAAACTTTTTTTTTCTTTTTCTTTTTTCTTTTTCTTCACATCTATTACATCCCCTACCTACAGGTTCTTTGTGTATTTATAGTATTACAAATTATTGTGTAGTATTTATAGTATTAATAAAAACATACGGTAAAATTGTCAAAGCATCATTACAATATTTATAACTGGAAAACCACTGTTAAAGTCCTGAGTACACAATCACACACACATGTCAAGTCGAACCGCACTGTGAGCCAAGCGTGGTAAACTAGATGAGGTTTGACTTTGAGGGGGTTGGTTCCTCCCTTTGTTGTTTCGAATCCCTCTCGCCACCTCTCGCATCTTTTATTTTCTATTGCAAGTGGATCACGAACCCCTACCTATATGAAAAGAGGTGGAATTCCCTCACCCTCCTTTGTAAACAACTGTTGCCGGGAGGGCGCAGTTGTTATGACACATCAATATCCCACCCAATTATCTCGTAAATTAAGCACTCTAGAGAGAATAAAAGAAAAAAATGTCTTTTAAAGAGAACTTTTTTTCTTTATTTTTGGTAAGACCAATTTTTCGTGCAAGACCTGTAGATTACGAGATATTAACAAAGAACCTAAAAAAGATTCCTTCTTTTACATCCCCCCACCCGTTCGATCAGTATCCATCAGGACTTTTAATATTAATTTTTGGAATTTTTGAAATGACACAAAATCTGACTAAGTTGACCGAAATATTAATCCACTAAAAATACTACAAAGAAATATTTAAGAAAATCATTGGCAGCAAAAGAAACTTCCATATTTTAAAAATCTCTAAAGTATATTGGTTTCTAAAGATTCTAATGATGAAGAACACTTTTCGGAAACGTGGGTAACTCGGCAGTGGTTATTGTATTTTCTCTTACTTGGTTATATTATATTTTAGTAGATTAAAAAGCATTTATCTTTTCTTGTTTTACAGTGTAGAAGAGGTGTACAGTATGGAAGGGTAGAGTAATCAGTAGCGATTTTTTTCCTTTTTTCTAAAGAGAACAGCATTTTTAAAATTGGTAACCACGCTATCTCCAGATCTCTTATAAAAGTTATCCTCACATATTTTTTTATGGAAATACGTAAGATTTTTTCGAAATATTGATATCTTGTTTCTCTGTGTAACTTTAAGTAACCAAAATTTTGGAAGGAAATTTATACATATTTTGATGAATTTTTCGAAAATTACTTCTTTTTTAAACGGCTGCGTATTTCTCAAGGCTTTGGACTAAGAAAATACTTTATCTCATTGTTCTAGGTTAAGTCTGCGATGAGTTTTCGTGTCCACCTCTTGACAATCATACTTCTAAGCCCTCCAACCCTTCAGCTGTTAACCAACATTTTTTATATATCATCTGCTGAAAAAATACATTTTTCTATTTCAATTTACAAGGTGGCCGTAATTAAATTGACAGAATTCAGCGTGTTCTGTAACGCGATCTAATTGCGACAATGAGGCTAAATTATGTAGGATGACTAAGCAAGACGGGGAAACGAAAATTTCCGCTAAAAATAGTTCCAAGAATATCTGCTAGGGAGATATGTGATACTTTTTTAAATGGAATCTGTCGTCCCTCTCTTGTGTAATCATTCTTTAAAATTTGACTCCAATGATAATCTCAAACGTTCAATTTATTTGAAAACGACTGTTTGAGCCCCTCCCATAATTTATGAATTGCTACACCACTGGTGAGAATGACGATTTTTTTCTTTTTCTTCTATCTGAGCAACTGATTCCACACATCTGAGAATATGAACACAATATACACTGTCCAATTTTATAAAAATGTTTACCAAAACCCGGACAGACAATTCACACTCTTTCTGCGCACCATTTTGAATAATTATATATGAGTCTTCTTAACCTCTTCATGCACAAATGTATCTTTCTATTTTTTACCTCATAAAAACTAAACGGCTTTGTTTTTTATACATTTTGACTTCAAGTCTATATTGCTGAATATTTTTTGATTAAAAAACCAAACCAATAAATAGTAGCGAATTTTCTCATAAAATAAATTTTATTTTGATCTGAGTTTCCAAAATGAATTCAAGAGTGTGGTCAAGAAAGTAAGTAATTTTCTTACTTATTTAACTAAAATACTGAACAATAAACATTTTTAAGAATTTGCAGATCATTCATTTGTTTTAAAGCCCTTAAATTTGTTATTGTTGGAATTTAGGTTATTGATAATTAAACTGATGTTGTAGGATACTACTATATTTAGATCGATATATGTGAACCTAAATTGCCAGTCCTCTAAAGTATCAATTTCAGAAAAAACAGCTTTATTCTCTCATCTATGGAGTTATTTTGTTTGTGCAAAAGCAATGGATGAGCATTTGTAGTGTTATTGTAGCTTCAGGTCTCAACTGGCTAAAATATGTTTAGGTCAACTTTATTAGGAAAAGTAAAGACATGGAAGTTATTAGCTCATACCAGCTGATGTTAAATATTTTGAAAATCAATTATCTTCATTGTTCAAAACGATACGCTCAAAGGGTTGGTTCCTATTTGAGACCACCATTTGTCCAAATCGTCGATAGTTAGCCAGATGTAGCTCTTTTATTGTTGGAAAGGCTGAGCAATGATATTTTTTGTGATGACGTGTTTGTGACGTATGACGTATTTGTTACGTCATCAAATGATTCTTGATTCGACGTTTATTTATATTTTAATGATATTTAATGATTTATTAGTTACTTAAAACATTTTTTTATAACACTTATGTCATTAAATGGTTATATCATGATATTAAAAGAAAAAAAAAAGGAGTGAAAAAATTTCATCATCTGCTTCTTTATTTAAAGCTTGATATATATTTTTATTTTTTTTATGCATGTGAGTGGTTATTCACTTTAGAACAGTATAAATTAATTGATTGCAGTTTTCATGGAAGTCTTATGTTCACGAAGTGATCATACATGCGGTATAGTGATCGCCGCATTTACAAATTTCGTGTATTTTTCTGATCTCTATTCAACGAGTTTGCTGCATCCAGAGATGTTTATTTTTCGGTTTCATGTTCGCGAAGCGATAATACGTGCGGTACAGTGATCGCGCCATTAACGAATTTCGTGTATTTTTTGGGATTCCGATGCGACGAGGTTGCAGTATCCAGTGATGTGTTTTTTTCGGTTTCATGTTCGCGAAGCGATCATACGTGCGATACAGTGATCGCGGGCTTAACGAATTTCGTGTATTTTCGTTTTTTCAACTTCACATTAATCGTCAACTTTTATGTAATATCGATGAAATGTGTATAAAAACGTTGTTTTTTACTGCTCATATTATCTTTTTTATATGTATCTTATTAAATTTGTCAAATAAAATATTTTAATTCACTCATAAATGCAGTATTTAAGAAAAATCAACCGTGTATGGTTTATTTTAATAATTCTGTATTTAAATTATCATTCTTTTGTCCAAATTGTTTTGAACGAATAAAATTTTACATTCGTTACATTGTTACTCTCGTATAAATGGAATCTATTTTTAAGTGACTTTTTATCGATAAATCCATTACTTTTCTAATGTGTAACTATTTAAAAATTAAGAATTGCAACATTTTACCACTTGCTTATTGTGGGTTACAATATGATAAATGTAAGTAAACAATTTAGAAATCTCCAATGTGGTATCAGTTTTAAAAAGCGCCAAATGGTGGCTTGAAATAGGATTATGCCCACTCAAAGATGTTCTCTTCTCCAGATAAGATATAGTGTTTCATGATGGACTATTTTTCAGAAAAGATGAATCAGTCGGTTTTCATCGTTAACGAATTTTTAACATGCCATTATACACTGTGAAAAATATCCGAGTAAAATTGTCAGGTAAGCCCAGCAGTAGAGATTCTAGTCAAAGCCCATAAAAAGGGGACATATTCTTTTATATAAATAGTTTATACCCATTAAAATATACCAGTATTCCAAAATTATACTTTCATGAAGTAAATTCGCCGGATCTGGCCGTTAAAATTGATGAAGTGGAATTTTCTTGAAAATTATGCGGCAAATACTCGTGAATTTACTTTTTTTTCCACTGTCGAATGAGCAATTTCATATTTCCATACATACTTTTATGAAAAAAGTTTGAAATTCAACAGAATCTAATTGAATTTATAAATGAAAATATCATTTGTAATCTTATTTTTTTAATTTTATTCATTTTCATTTATACTTTTTGTTACTTTAAGAAAGTTGCTTTGTTATTTCGCTCAATAAATGCGGGAAATGATTTGATTTTTTTTTCTTGAGATTCATAAGCTAAAACCATAAAGGGTACCTGTGAATTTTAACTTTCATAAAACATTGAAATCCTCTCCCGACCCCCCCTCCCGTACTAAGATATTTAATAAATTTATACTTCATTTTAACTATTAGTTTTTTTGTTTTTGGAAGAAGAAGAATCCGAAAAATAGAAATATTTTCGTGATTTAAACAAGACAGCGGGGATAATCACCAATACACAACGTTAAACTTTATTATAACTTAAACTAAAACAAGAAAACAGAGGCAATATTTTACTATTGTAGGTTTTTTATTATTATGATTGAGGCAGAATTCACTATTGTGATTATGCTTGTGATATTTTAAAGTAATGCAAAATTTTTATTTCATGTAAGATAATGAGAACTTGAGGGATGGTTGGATGCTATTTGGTGGTGATAAATGAATCACCCCGGTGGTTCCTTGTTCTTTTTGCAGCAACTCGTGAACCTGGCAAAGAACCTTCGGATTCCTTTGAAACGTTTCTTTTTAGGTTTCGGAGAAGGCCCCAGCTATAAAATATAATACGAAAAATAATCAACAAAAGAAAAAACAAGTATCAAACAGCTCAAATTTCTGAAGAATTATATCATTATACACTGTAAAAAAATAATTAAAAACACAGGAAATTTTCTGGAATGGTTTCATTTTTCTAAAACACAGCAGAATTTCCGTAACTGACATATTGAGATTACAAATCCGTGAAACTACAGGAAATTTTCCGTAAATTTTCCGTAATATTCCCATATTGCTTTCAAAGTGGTAGTTTCCGTAAATGACGTTTAGACGTTTGTTTTAGAAGTCACTGCGTTTAGAAATGTAAGGAATTGATTGTTGTGTATGCTTCTTATGAATTGTAAATATTGTCATCGAAACGTTAATATTGCACAAATATTGGTTTTATATTAGAAATATTTCCAAAGGATCCCCTTTATTCTGAATATTGTCTTGCCATTGCAAATATATTAAATGAAACGCACGAACTACAGAAATATTGACTTTAAATTGGACATATTTCCAGTGAAACGGCAATATTGGCTCTTCATTGGAACTATTTTCCATGATATGTCAATATTGGTTAAATGTTGGTTTGAAATAAAAAAATTTCTTATAAAACTAATAAAATATACTAGATGGAACCCGTCAAAATTTGACGGCAAACAACTTGATAATACCATAAAAGTAAAATTTATAGTTGCTTTAACTTGACAAATTTCATAGTGGGGAGCATAATATGATTAAGTGGTCACAGACTTTTCCATCGATAAATCACATGAGGGGTGTATGCAAAATTTAGAAAAGTACACCCTTGGGGGGTCAAAGTGGGGGGATGGACATGGGAGATGCATAATATGATTAAGTGGTGACAGACCTTTCCAATGATATATAACATGAGGTTGTGTGCAAAATTTAGAAAGTACCCCTTGGGGGGGGGGGCAAAGTGAGGAGATGGACACCGGAGATGCATAATATGATTAAGTGGTCACAGACCTTTCCAATGATATATAACATGAGGGTTGTGTGCAAAATTTAGAAAGTACGGGGGGGGGGCAAAGTGGGGAGATGGACATCGGAGATGCATAATATGATTAAGTGGTCAAAGACCTTTCTAATGATATATAATATGAGGGTAATGTGCAAAATTTAGAAAGTACCCTTTGGTGGGGGCAAAGTGGGGAGATGGACATCGGAGATGCATAATATGATAAAGCAGTTACAGACCTTTCCAATGATATATAACATGAGGGTAATGTGCAAAATTTAGAAAGTACCCTTTTGGGGGGGGCAAAGTGGGGAGATGTACATCGGAGATGCATAATATGATTAAGTGGTCACAGACCTTTCCAATGATATATGACATGAGGGGTGTCAACAAAATTTAGAAAAGTATCCCTTAGGGGGGTGGGGGGGCAAAGTGGGGAGATGGACATTGGAGATGCATAATATGATTAAGTGGTCACAGACCTTTCCAATGATATATAACATGAGGGTTGTGTGCAAAATTTAGAAAGTACCCTTTGGGGGAGGGAGGGGGGCAAAGTGGGGAGATGGACATCGGAGATGCATAATATGATTAAGTGGTCACAGACCTTTCCAATGATATATAACATGAGGGTAATGGGCAAAATTTAGAAAGTACCCTTTGGGGGGGGGGGGCAAAGTGGGGAGATGGACATCGGAGATGCATAATATGATTAAGCAGTTACAGACCTTTCCAACAATATATGACATGAGGGGTGTCAACAAAATTTAGAAAAGTATCCCTTGGGGGGGGGGGGAAAGTGGGGAGATGGGCATCGGAGATGCATAATATGATTAAGTGGTCACAGACCTTTCCAATGATATATGACATGAGGGGTGTCAACAAAATTTAGAAAAGTATCCCTTAGGGGGGTGGGGGGGGCAAAGTGGGGAGATGGACATTGGAGATGCATAAAATGATTAAGTGGTCACAGACCTTTCCAATGATATATAACATGAGGGTAATGTGCAAAATTTAGAAAGTACCCTTTGGGGGGGGGGGCAAAGTGAGGAGATGGACACCGGAGATGCATAATATGATTAAGCAGTCACAGACCTTTCCAACAATGTATGACATGAGGGGTGTCAACAAAATTTTGAAAAGTGCCCCCCTTAGGGGGGGGGGAATGGACCCCGGAGATGCATAACATGAATAAGTGGTCAAAGACTTTTCCACCGATATATCACATGAGGGGTATGTGCAAAATTTAGAAAAGTGTCCCACTTGGGGGGGGGGGGATGGACACCGGAGATGCATAACATGAAAAAGAAGTCACAGCCGTTTCAACTTGCAACCTTTTTCTCGAAGGCATTTGACAATATTAAATTTTTTTTTACCCAAGACAATTTAACGATATTCTTATTTTTTTTTGCGTAATTCGTCAAACGTTCATGGAAAAAATCAGGAAATTCGCTAATCAATAGTTGATAAATTATAAAATTCAACAATCGATAGCAGTAAAATTGGTCAATCGATAACGGAAAAATCACGAAATTCATCAAATGGTCTCCCGTAAAAAAAATTGTCCTGCACACTGATGTGATGATAAAAAGGGTTTTGAAGTATAGGACAAAATTAGCACTTGCCAAACAGCGAGTAATACTGAAAATTTGGCAATGGACTTTATTGCCACCACTGGTCAAACATAATAGTCACACTCACCAATTGCGATGATTGAATGGAAAAAGATTTTTTTTCTCTGCTGTCGCGCGACAAATTTTGAAACCATTTGGTAAATTTCATCCCCGAAATTGGCAGATTGTGAATTTTTTTCTCGAAGAAATTCGACGATATTCGAAAAATTTTTCTCCCGAAACCAGTTGATGAATTTTGCGATTTTTCCACTGTGTAGATTAATGAATTTTGCACTTCTTCCGCTATCGATTGACGAATTTCGAATTTTATCGACTATCGGTTAACGAATTTCACGATTTTTTCCATGAAAGAACAAATTGCGCACTTTCTGCTAATTGACACATTTCGCCCTTTACAATTCAGTCAATGAGTTGAACGTTGTTTCTTTCGAGAAATGTCAGGAATGAAACAATGATTCTTTAGGTTGAATTTACTTCGTTCAATGCCCCATGGAAGAATGTGTGCGATGCAGCAACGGGCGTCACAGACTTTTTAGGGCACCTGCAGACTAAAAACATCTAACCAATCTTCGCGGGGGGAAAATAACAGATTTTGTCAAATGATTGAGGAAAAAACACTACTTTATCAAAGGATAATGGGAAAACATGACTTTTGTTAAAAGACCACAGAAAAAACGTAATTATGCAAAAGGATCGCGAAAGATAAGCAAATTTTGTCAAAGAATCGCAAAAAAGGAAATTTCACCAAAAGATCACGCTTTTTTACTAAATTTCGTCTAAAAATTGCGGAATAAAATGTATTTTATCAAAGAATTGCTGGAAAATGCGAATTTCGTTAAGGATCGTGAGAAAAATGCGAAATTCTTCAAAGGATCGCTGAAAAAACACTAATTTCGTCAAAGAATTGCTGAAAAAACATGAATCTCGCCCAATAACAGAAAAATCATGGTTCATAATCATTATATCTAGTAGTATATGTAAATACAGTTTGTGATATAAGACAAAATTAACATTCACCAATCGGCGAGTAATACTGGAAATTGGTGATTGATGTTATTGCCACCACTGGCTAAACTTAGTCACACTCGCCAATTGCGATGATTGAATGTAAAATGAAATTTTTTTTCCCGCTGTCACTCAAAGAATTTTGAAACCATTTGGTGAAGTTTTTTCCGAAACCATTTTGTGAATTTCCCGATTTTTTCTTCAAAATCATTTGACAAAGAGACTTTTTTCTCGATGGCATTTGACAATATTCAAAATTTTTTTACCCAAGACAATTTGACGATATTCTTAATTTTTTTTGTGCAATTCGACAAATGTTCATGGAAAAAATCATGAAATTCGTTAATCAATAGTCGATAAATTGTGAAATTCAGCAATCGTTAGCGGTAAAATCGTAAAATTTGTCAATCGATAACGGAAAAATAATGAAATTCATCAAACGGTTTCCGGTAAAAAAATTGTCTTGCACGCTGATGTGATGATCAAAAGGGTTTTGAAGGCATTTATTTTATTTGTTGTATTGTGTATAAATACCTAGGTGGAAACAGTTTGCTTATTTTGTCAAATGTTTCAACAATATTCGACCCAATACGCATGCATAAAAAAAATCTTCCGGTAGGACCGGCCAATGAGGTGAAGGTCTATTACGGTCTCTAGAAACGTGTTTGGGATCATCTCCTGTTGTTTTTTTCTTGCACTTTGCGTTAAACCTAGAAAGGTATTTATATAGAACTCACTGTGGAGTGTTTAGAAGGTATTTATTTATTTCATTTATTATAATTTGTATGAATACTTAGGTGTCCATTTCGGATTTACTGTTTAAAAATGAATTTAGGCTCTTTTAACGTTCGCGAAATCAATCCCGATGGAAATTGTCTTTTTAGATCTCTATCATTTTGTTTATATAGTACAGAAAATGATTATTTAAATGTATGTAAAAATATCGTAGAACACGTAATACAAAATTGGACCACTTATAGTCCGTTTATTATCGGGGATGAATCTTATGGTGTTCCGATTGCTAATGAAGACAATTATGTAAATATATGGTTCTTCATAGAGGTATATGGTTCTTCACACTTCAATAGAAGCATTGTTTAAATTAATATAATTCTACAAATATGATGCAGTTTTAAAATATCGAGTAATGATTAATACTGTCAAAGAATATACTCATATACGTAATTAAGTTTTGGTACTTCTCTATTATCTCATCGACCACTTTTCATAAAAAAAAAACTATCGCCAAATAAATGGGAGAACGTTGTCATTGGAATATCAAAATAAATAAATAAAATATAAGAATTTAAGGATACAATTGTTATTTTAATTAATGAAATAACTAATAAATCAAATAAACATGATGAAAAATACACGCAAATGTTGAATTAAAAACCACTTGATGACATAAAAAACACGTATAATGTTTTCGACATCAAGTAAATGGGACTGCAATTTTGGCATTTAATCATACAGTTTGGCGATAGTATTTTGTTATGAAAAGTGGTCGATGGGATAATAGAGAAGTACTCAAGTTTTTTATACCAAGTTTGAAAATTTATCTTTTTTTGACATTTAAAAAAAATAACATAAAAAAACATTACAAATTTGCCCATTTAAAACATTCAAGATTTGTATATATACAAACAATACAATGTAAATATTAATATTGTTACATGATACATTATATACATTGTTTGCATATATACTTCTTTGTATACATATATTGTTTGTATACATACAAACAAATATAATGTAAACATTATTCAAATATTAAGAGTTTGCAAATCAAAACATTATAAAGATTTGTATACATACAAACAATATAATGCATACATACTCTTTACAAATAAAATAGCCCACTTATATAATGACAAAACTTTTAAATCGAATAGAGATAATATATTTCTGTTTTGTTATGAAAAGTGGTCAATGGGATAATAGAGAAAAGTACCTAAGTTATTTATACCAAGTTTGAAAATTTATCTTTTTTTGACATTTAAAAAAAATAACAGAAAAAACATTACAAATTTGCCCATTTAAAACATTCAAGATTTGTATACATACAAACAATACAATGTAAATATTAATATTGTTACATGATACATTATACATTGTTTGTATATATACTTCTTTGTATACATATATTGTTTGTATACATACAAACAAATATAATGTAAACATTATTCAAATATTAAGAGTTTGCAAATCAAAACATTATAAAGATTTGTATACATACAAACAATATAATGCATACATACTCTTTACAAATAAAATAGCCCACTTATGTAATGTCAAAACTTTTAAATCGAATAGAGATAATATATTTCTGTTTATTTTATAACTTATATTCAGATGCTCAGATTCTGCTTTTTTCGAACACATAATAATAAAAATATTACTACCGTGCGTACTGTCTTTTGACATTATATTTACATAATCGAATTCATTATCAATCGGAACACCATAAGATTCATTCCCGATAATAAACAGACCATAAGTGGTCCAATTTTGTATTACGTGTTCTACACGTTTGAATAATTATTTTCTGTACTATATAAACAAAATGATAGAGATCTAAAAAAAAAATTTCCATCGGGATTTCGCCAACTTATGAGCCTAAATTCATTTTTAAACAGTAAATCCGAAATGGACATCTAAGTATTCATACAAATTACAATAAATAAAATAAATAAATAAAATAAATACCTTCTAAACACTCCACAGTGAGTTCTAGATAAATATCTTCCTAGGTTTAACGCAACGTGACAACAGAAAAAAACAACAGATGATACGATCCCAAACACGTTTGTAGAGACAGTCATAGACCCTCACCTCATTGGCCGGTGATTTTTTGACGCATGCGTATTCGATCGAATTTCGATGGAATAGATTTGACAGAATTACCAAACAGCTTTAAATATATGGATAGCGACATCTGCATATTAGAATGTACATGAAAATTATGCGCAATAATGTTTTATCTTCGATCTCTTTCTGTTTTTAATAAAAAAGATAATATACTTTTATGACATTTAAAAAAATAATAAAATTCATCATCTATATATTTAAAGCTAAAGAGGCATTCTGACAAATTCCACAAAATATCGTCTCTTTACGCATGCGTCAACTTTTTTTGAAGGATTCTCCTCTCAGAAACGATAAGACTGATTGATTAGCCTGTTGAGCCTAGGGGAGTTGAAAAGGGTTGATTTAAAGACCTTCTAATATATTTTTGCTCTGAGATTGAAAAAGATTGAAAGGCTGTTTTTTTTTCTTTTTCTTTTTCCCTTTAAAGAACTTATGTTTTCAATACTAAATATGCATATTTTTTTGCAAAATTTTAAAGAAAGCTTGGTATCATGGTTTATCTGGGTTTTAGAATCAGGCTGATAAAAGTAAAATTAATAAAAAATTTTAAAGGCCGCGTGATTTAAAAAAAAAAATAGAAAATACTAAATATTGATATATATATTTTAATTTTTGAGACTCTACTAAGTAAAAATAAATCATTCAATTAATATTTTTAGTTAAATTCTTGCTAAAATAATTAAAGTATAATAGGATGTAAATTACAAGCTTAAAATTATTTCACTTCATTAGTTGAGTAGGCTGGACTGACAACACAATCTATCGTTTTGCATCTATAGAAATCGCTTACACAATATAACAGTTCATAAAATTTTCAACATTTAATTAATTTAAAAGCAGCTAATTAAAAATAAAAGTATATTTCTAAAGGAGCTTTCAAGTTATTTACCGTCAAATTTTGACGGGTACCATCTAGTTTATTTTTAAGAAAGATGTCAAAGAATTTTTAATTACACAGTTATGGTAAACTTTTTAAAAATAATACCCTATTCCGCAGAAATTTAACCTACAACATTAATAATTTTGAATGTTCTTATTAAAAGTTTTGCAGATTTTTGTTTTATTATTTTATTCAATATATGTACGAAACTGCTTAAATTGCGTACTGAGATTTTTATAAAATAATTTCACCCCGCATGTACACGTGAGATCAAATATCATCGTAAAATGTTATCCATACCAGTTTAGTAACACAATTCTCCACTCTCACTAATTCCTTATTTTCGGAGAAAACTTTGAAAAGCGGAAAACGATACGAGTTTTGGATAACATTTCGGGAAAATACGCTACTGTGCGTCATGATGGGGGACACATAGTTTCTACGCCTAAAGTAAAGTCGTTCTGTGTCTAGTGTTAAGTATTTATTTTTCTTAAATTTTAATTTATATTATAAAGAGAATAAGCATTAAAAAATTACTTGAGTAAAAATATTTAAGTTTTATTTCTACACTTTAAGTTTGTTTCTACACCTAAAATCAGTCTATCGGTTTTTAGCGTCAGTGCCCTTAAGTACTTGTTTTCTTTAAATTTAAAAATACAGGCATCCCCCGACTTACGTAAATTCGCAGTTACGTAATAAATCTAGAAAATTACATTAATGAACATACTTGAGCGTTTGTGACGCGCTTGCATATTTTTGATTAGTTTATAAATAAAACATGCAGATAAAAATTATATTACATAATATAGTTTAATATATAGATAATTATATTTTTATACGTGATATACAATCAATGTTTTTATGGGTGATATACAAACAATGTTTTTATGGGTAATATACAAACAATGTTTTTATGGGTGATATACAAACAACATTTTTATGGCTGATATACAAAAAATGTTTTTATGGGTGATATACAAACAGAAAACTAATTAGAATGAGACAAAGAAATCTATTTTATTCGTTATAATTATGTTTTCTGGATGATATTTATTTCTATTGCTATCGAGAATTTGTGGAGTAGGGGTAAGTCAGTCTCCTCTTTAATTATTATTTTTATAGCCTTTCATGCAGATTCAATATTCGGTAGGTATAAACCAATCCACCAATGTTAAATTGATAATTCCCGTAATCCACAAGATATTTTTAATTAAAAAAGTGTTTTTTAGCTCACAGGCTATCAAAGCCTGAGAGCTTATGTGCCCGCCCGTTCTGTATGTATGTACGTATGTACGTAACCCGATAACTCTTGACAGAAATAATCGTTTTGCTTCCAATTTTGTTTATAGGTTCCTTGTGATAAGGCGCTTCCCTGATTAGTTTTGGGGATTGATTGGTTAACTATAAAGGGGGGGAACGGGGAGATAACACCTCTTAATTTAGATAAATGGTTTTTTCATGCAGAATTGTCCAATTTTATTCAAATTGTGTATATAGGTTCATTGTGATAAACCGCTGTAGTGATTAGTTTTGGGGGTTCATAGGTTAAGTATAAAGGGGCTAACGGGGGGACGGCTAATCCTCCCCCCTTAATTTAGATAAATGAATTTTTCATGCAGAGTTATCCGATTTTCTTCAAATTTTCTATATGGGCTCATTGTGATAAGGGGCTTCCCTAATTAGTTTTGGGGTTCATTGGTGAAGTGTAAAGGAGGGAAACGGGGGTTACCCCCCCCTTAATTTTGATAAATGGGTTTTTCATGCAGAATTATCCGATTTACTTCAAATTTTGTATATAGGTTCATTGTGGTAAGGCACTTCCCTGATTAGTTTTGGGGGTTCACTGGTTAAGTATAAAGGGGGGTACGGGTGGGACTAAATCCCCTTAATATAGATAAATGGGTTTTTCAAGCAGAATTATCCGATTTTCTTCAAATTTTATATATATGTTCATTGTGTTAAGGCACTTCCCTGATTAGTTTTGGGGGTTCATTGGTTAAGTATAAAGGGGGGACGGGGGGCTAACTCCCCTTAATTTAGATAAATGGATTTTTCATGCAGAATTATCCGATTTTCTTCAAATTTTGTATATAGGTTCATTGTGGTAAGGCGCTTCTCTGATTAGTTTTAGGGGTTAATTATAAGAAGAAGAAACGGGGGGATGGTTCCCCCCTTAATATATTGTCGATTTCTTCCTTTTTTTAGGGCTTATTTCAAATTCTTTGAAATAAGAATATAATTTACAGTTAGTGTGAATAGCCTGTGAGCTCAATGCCGTCAGTTTAACTGGGCAGTTTCCTTTTATTTAGTTTGTTTTTATATTTTTTATATTCTTTTATAATTTATATCCGAATAAATACTGCTGCATGATGCTTTATAAAATAATAATGCGTAAATAATTATATATATATAATGATAATAAATATTGCAGATTCTTACGAAATTATTCTTTAGAAATTTAGAAATTCGTCTTGCGTAAAATTCAGGTTACGTAAAAGTCTACGGAACGCATTACTTACGCAAGTCAGGGATGCCTGTATTTGACAAAGAGAATAAGCATTTAAAAATTGCTTAAGTAAAAAGTTTTAAGTCTTATTGGCATTTTTAAGATACTTAAAATTTACTAAAAAAAATTTTTTTTTAATGTAGCATGGTAATATAGAGTGTTAATCTTCTAATACTGGTGACCAAATTTTGATAATTGTATTGGATAAAGTAAATTATCCCGTTTTTAAATTTCCAGATAGGTTACCAAGAGATTTCGTGATCAGTGTTTGCAAAAATGTCTTCTGCTCAAAAGCGTTATGTGTCCCAAAATATTTTCCCCTGTTTTGTTTTGTTTTTTCTCAAAAATACGAAAACATAAAAAAAAATATATATCAACAGCAACGAATTTTAACTGAATTAAATTTGTAAAAATTGTAGTGCAATACGCACAGTTACTCAAAAGAGACTGGACATATTCTAAGAGGTTGGTAGAGAACATTGCAACAAATAATTTCTAGCAATCCATTTATTCAGTCAAATATACAGGATGTCTCACTTAAATCTGAATCCGTATTTTTATTCGTAACAATAATGTAGTTGGAGTAACGGGTAAATTTCCCGCCTTCAACTGTGTTACTGTATTAAAAGTTGTTCTTCTGGCTTTAAAATATTTCTACGCTAGACAGATTTTCGACTTACGCAGAGTCCGTTTTAGAGAGAGTTTACCATATTTTAACTAAATTTTCAACAAACTTGTGTGAAATGCGATATAATCACAAAAATGCTGTAAATTAATAGTAATTTGTTCAGTGGCAGCGTGTGTACACTGTAAAAAAAAATTGCAGTAAAATTACGGGCAGAGGCCGGCAGCAGTGATTCCAGTCATACCCCGTAAAAAAAAAATCCATGCCCATCATTTCGTGCAGCCCGTAATTTTACGGGGCAAAGTAATATAGCATTATAATGCACAGGATATAATGCACTTTAAAACACTAACACTTTGCTTACTGTTCCGTAGCATGCAGCACGTTAGATAATCATCACAGAATCGCTGTTTTGGCGGGTTAAAATATTCGAAACACGTGTAAAATGAAGGGTTACACCCTAGCGGAGGACAATGTATGGGGTCGTACCGTATTTTTGCTAACATATGGGCTAGAACTGTAAGAATATGTGAATTGCTCTTAATTTTCTAAGTATCTAAGGGATAAGGCCGCTTATTTAGTGGATCTGACCGTTTTTCATCCAATAAGGTTGTTGCCCGTGAAAACTGAAGGCAAACTCTCATAAATGCAGTTTTTTCTGAAAGTGTAGTGTTACTACGTTCCGAAATATGGAGCAATTAATTTAGCTGTGTTTAGATGCACATGGCAGCCATTTCCAACACATATTGTAATATTTCACACAAAACAAGTTAAATATGTCAGAAATTCCGTTAAAATATCTGCAATTTTGTCGAAATTATAAAACCAAATCCGAGATCAGACTGGAGAGATTCACGCTGTATATTTGACTGAATAAATAGATAGCAAGCTTCATTTCTGGTACAAAAATTGATGGTTGTAATGTGCTGTAATCTCTTAAAGTTTGCCCAATGTTCTACTTTAATCATCCTCATATACTAGTGACAGTTATTGAAAAAATAAGAAAATGTTATATTTACTTGTGCTAAATCACCACTTTCTTCATCTATGAGCTCGCTCTCTGGCGGCTCGTCCTCTTCAACTATTGTTGGCATTACTTCAACATATTTATTCAAATGACGTAATCTTTTAGTGACTTTTCTGAAAAGCAATAAAATGTATTTTATAGGATGGTTTGATTTGTAATGTATTTAGATATATTTGACACATAATGAATAAATAACTAAAATAAATAACAACATTTTGCATCTGTAGAAATGAATATTCCGCTAACATTTGCACATAAAAAAATATTTTTCTTTTTCAAAAGCGCAAAACTTTTTGACACATTAGCTGGGACATTTGATTTTATAGTTAAAAGTATGACTCTTTTAAGAATGTTTAGTGAAGTGATTTCGAATCGAATAGTATTTTTCAGCTTTCGAAATACGGATTTGCATATTGAGTTATAGTCGATTGATTTCTCCAGGACGAATTTTAAAGAGCTATCAAGTCGAGAAAAACGACTGAAGACTCATTTTTCTGAGAGATCATTTGCCTTTGTCAAAAATTGTTAAACATTATTTGATTATATTAGTTTCTAAATAGGAACATATTAGGAATTCGTCCAATTTAGAATAAAACTAACTTCATGAATGTGCCAGAAAGTAGCCAGTTTTTATTTATAAATAGCTTTATTCTGTTACTGCTCGATTTTATCTTTACGAGAAAACTAATTGGTACAATGTGAATATGTTATATATAAAATAAGAAAAAAAGTAAAAATATTACTTGATATTTTCAGTTAGAAATTTGATTTTTTGTGTTTGTAATGTTTTTTGGTAAGCAAACTACAGCTTATCTTTCTAAAGCAGTTGTGCGTAATAGGTGGTTGCTAACTAATGTCGCCTCATTCAAAAAACTAGATATGAAATTTTACAAACACTTTAAAATTGGATTAAGTTTTAATATATGTCATTTGCCATATAATTTTGGAGCATTTTCCGCAGTCTTTACAGCTTTTACTGTGTAAACCCTTTGATTAAAGGATTGAGACATATTTCCGTCCAGTGACTAGTTCTTTATTCAATTCTTACTGCTTTCTGAAAAATGATACCTGCCGTACACTTTTACCAGGATATTTTCAAGAGAAAACTAACACAAATAATTTTTTTTCTAAATTGTGGTGCTAGTGAATATAAAAATAGCCGCCAGTCCTAGCCCGTAATCGTGTGTTTTCACTAGTGCGGCGCTTACTCGAATGCAGCATTTACAACAATTATTTTTTCTACAACCAAAATAATGTGAAAAACACTCCACTGCAGCTGCATGGATAATGTCAAAATGGTAACTGCATTCATTGCACTCCTTATGAAGAATAACTGGCGTCAATGAGTTCAACTCGCTGCGATAAGTTTTTTAAATTATTCCAAATTGTTTCTACAATTGGTGTTTTTGTAACAGCTGGTCTTACAAACCTCAAAAGCAAAATTTCATAATTATGCTGTACTCACGATTAAAAAATATTTTGTGCAGCATAATAGCCACATAGGTAAGAATTGAAACTGCTATAACTAGATGAAATTTAGGCGCGTTCTATTCATTATTTGAATTTTTTTTAATACAGTGGAACCTCGATATTTCACATCCCATGAGAATAAAAAGCAAAAGGCTCATAATAGTTGGCTGTACATAATTTTGTTATTCAAAATTTACTTAAAAGACTTTTTATAATCTATGATTTTAAAATAATAAAATATATACAATAAGTATAAATGTGTTTTAAATCACTGTTGTGAAGGAACTAAATCATTAAATTGAAAATCATGAGTTTGACTCAGTTTTTGTGAGTTTTGTCTTAAGTTTGATCCGCTTTTTCAAAAACGATTCCAGTAATATAAACAGTTTACAGAATTTTGCGCTAAAATAAACAGCTAATTACTAGTGTATTGTCTGATAGTTTTTTGTGACAAATCCGCAGATTTTTTTTAATATACAGTGTATTTATTTCAGATGCAATTTTATTGTAGTTGTGTGAAATTGAGTCAAATGTAGCTATGATAAATTAAATCCACCTATTTTAATCTCCCTATAATTTATAAACACGGCGGGATTTGAACTATAGTTCTCAGATAAGCAGTTTTAATAATTTTTTTTTATTAAAAAAATGCAGTTTCTCCTTTAAACAAAGCGGATTTTTTTTTTCTGATTTAAAAAACAAGGAACAACACTTTATTTCTTTAAAAGTTAAAATACCTTTCATTGTACCATGGACAGACCGTGGAAAGAAACTAAATATTATTACAGTTAAAGCAAGTGACTGGACTTTAATTTATTTAGAAAAAATTTTCACCGTACATTGTAAAAAAATTCCGCTCAACGTTGAACCACTTGACACTGAAAAAAAGCAGAACTACCAAACAATGGTTCATTTTATAAACATATTCATTATGGTGAAACTTCAAGATTTGTTCAAAATTACACCATTCAAATCTATTCAAAACAAAATTTTTTATGCACTTTCAAAATGCTGCTTTAGAAATTAATGACGCTCATCTCAGTCAAGTACATAGACCGCTAGCTATAAGTCACGAGATATCAGGTTTGAATCCAGATTAGACCTAGATGTTCGTAGTTTGTCAGATTTTTTCTTTAAACAGAGGTCCTGGTTGGATTAGTCTTTGTGTCTAAAGGAATTCTGAAGACACTCTATTGTTCAACGATTTACAAGGTTTCAGTCGATCATTTTACGTATTCATGTTTCAATCTACAGGTTTGTAATTCAACTAACGCAAAAATATATATATATGTATATATATATGATGGAACAAATTTTCAAAATCTTATGGTGGCAAAATTTTGGCTCCATGTTCTAGTAAAATAATGAACCAAATATTTAACGGTTTATTATGAAGCAAAAAGTATTATATCTTTACATACCGGTTAGGAGCTGGAACTGGCGAATCGGAAACGTCGTAAGAGGATGCCTTCACGATCTGGGTTTCAGGTGGAACTTTGTAGCACGATTCTACTTTGAAATCCTGTTCGTCAAAAAAATCGTAACACGGATCTTTATAAAATAAGCTATCCTGCTCGATATCCTTATATCGCTCTTTCTGATCTTTGTCATCACTTATGATGTCGTCACATGACTTAGCATTCTTTTCATATCCCTAAAAACAACAACATGCATTAGGTTAAATTTTGGAACATTATTATAATGAATTAAAATTTATTTATTGTGTTATATCCGAAATACACTGCTCAAAACAATTAAAGGATATTGCAGTTTTAGGTGGATTTTGTATCTGGGAAACTTTTTAGCTGATTGATACATGGTCGACAGACATAGTAGGTTATATGAGAATAAATTACACATGTTTGGCAGAAAAAAATGCATTTTATTGCGTATTTGTGTACAAAAGGGAAAAAACACAATTTGTGCATATGAGAAAAAAAGAATAAGTAAAGGTGTTTTCTTCAAAGAAAATCATTTTCAGTAGGGGGTATGGTTTCCACGGGCGGCCAGCAACGTTGAACACCTTTGAGGCATGGACTCAATGAGGCTATTAATGACGAGTTGGGGTATTCTGCCCCACTCTTCCAGAAGAGCTCTTTCCAGTTCTTGGAGAGTTTGTGGGGGTTGTTGGCGGCCAGACTCATCTTCCTAGAGCGTCCCAAACGTGCCCGATTGGATTCATGTCTGGAGAACACGCTGGCCATTCCATTCGAACGATTCCTTCCTCGAAAAGGAAATCCTCCACCAGGTTTGCACGATGTGGCCTGCAGTTATCGTCCATTAAAATGAAGTTATCTCCGATTGCTGCAGCGTAAGGGACTACAATTGGTCTGAGGATCTCATCCCTATATCGGCGACCAGTCAGAGCTCCATCTCGAATGATGTAGAGGTCAGTGCGCCCGTCAATGGAGATGCCACCATACACCAACACTCCTCCACCGCCAAATCTGACACTTTCGTGCACGAACGCAGGATTATTCCTACTGCCACGGTCCCTCCAGATGAAAATACGCCTATTATCCGGATGCACAGAAAAACAGGACTCGTCAGAAAACAGAATATTGCTCCATTCATTTCTCCTCCAGTTGACATGCTCGGTTGCCCACTCCCTGCGGTCGCGACGATGCCCTGATGTTAATCTAACACATACCATCGGTCGGCGAGCATACAGACCTACAGCATGGAGCCGGCTTCGGACAGTCTGAGTTGAAATCGTGGTGCCTGTAGCCGAGCGAAGGTGTTGTTGGAGAAGAGTAGCGTTCATGTTTCGGTGTCTCCGAGCTGTTAACGCTAAATACCGATCTTCATTGGGCGTTGTTGCCCGTCTACGACCTTGCCCTGGTCTTCGGCCTGCACATCCACTCTCCAAAAAACGGTTCCCGATCCTGGAAATGACACTTTGTGACACTCCAATGGCTTGCGCTACTTCGGCTTGAGTTTGGCCCCCTTCTAACCTACCAACAATTCTCCAAGCTTCTGAATCTGTCAAATAACTTCGCTGAGACATCGTACTCATCGAAACAAAGCAATCACTGAATGCCGATCATCCTTGTCTTCATTCTCTTTTATCCAGTTGAAAGTCAAATTTCATTCGCTGCCGCTGAAGCGACGTTTTTGACGTCGAACTCAAAATTTGCATACTCCACAGTTTGAAAACCAGAAAAATTTGCATTTGTGATTATCTTCTTCTATTTTCGGCAAAAAAAATTTCGTTTATATCTTTATTTTATATAAAACTTCAAATATCCTTTAATTGTTTTGAGCAGTGTATATCGTTAGTCGTTAAAACTCAGACATTGTATCAAACGTTTTGCGTGCATATTGAAAACTTCACTCTGAAAAATATTCATTCCTTACAAGAAAAATAAGAAAGTGCACGGTTATTATTTTAAACAGTATGAGTACACTATTGACAGTTCAATGCTCAAGATTTGGTAAGTGTTTCGTAATGTCAGAGTGAATCAAGATTTTTTTCTCTACGTGTAGGGAATTTTTCAGTTATATCTACTGTATTCAAAATGCAATAAATTCTCAATATTCTGAAACTATTTTACGTGCTTTCTTCATATTTAAATGCATTGTTATAAGCAGGTGGTGCGGGGGGTGGGTCATGATCACTCCACCCTTCGTAAATGTTTGATAAAAAGGGGGAAAAGCAATGAGCCAATGTAAAAAACTGTTTTTGATTGAACTTCTTATTGCACGATTCCAATTTTATTGCATGATAATTGTGTTTTAAAGGTTTTTATTATATGTAAGTGTAAAGTAATTTTATTTTAGCTTCATCTTTTTCATTCATAACCACTGAATATTTTCAGTTTTCTAAGCTGATAGTCATATTAAAAAACAAATTCGTAAAAAAAAACCCAGGCCTTTAGAGGATTTTTTCTTTTTGAGAGGGGTTGGGGTAGGGTAACTTCTAGATTTTTAGGTTACAATAACTTTTTTAAAATGAAAGTATAAGTGTTATATATTTACCCACTTATTTTGGGGGAGGAAGGATCGCTTTCTGTAGACTTGATAAGATTAGATAACACTTTTTAATTTTTTATTGATTTTTTCTGAAACTGAATGTTTTTCGGTTGCGAAAGTAGGTACTTTTTATTGATCCCCTCTCTAACGAAATTTCTGCTTACCCCTTTGTTTGAGATGTTTCTTCACTTTTATGGGAATTATTACTAATTATTATGTTAATGTGATCACTAAATTTCTCGAAAAGAATTAAAAAGTCTTGTATTACCTATGCTAAACTTTGTAAGGTATATCATATTCATATCACACCTGAAATCCTGAAGTAATAATTCAGATGCGATTGTATTTATTGCAAAATATAAAAATAAAATCATTAAAAATGCGAAATAAAATAGCAGATTTTGAGTTTTTTTACAAAACATTTGGAGAAGTCCGAAAGATTTAAAAATAATAATAACAGTGCTTTAATCATGCTATTTCTGATTATTTAATTTCAATTAGGGTGTAATGTTTTCTGGAACATAATTATATTTAATATAGAATAAAGATTGCTTCGACGGTGAAGTTCGGATTTATATAGATAATTTTTCAACTGCTAATTTTAAGTAGTTCTGAAGTTCTTCCCGCACTTCAACGAGAAACTGTGTGATACATTTTCTAGAACATTTTAAACGTAAAAGTATGTGACACTTGAGTGCAGGTAAATTCTTCAAGTGATTTGTTATCGAACAGGTCTTTTTTTCCATTTTTCGAAAATCTTGAGTTATGAGCGATTGTCTCAGGACGGCAGTTTTTTCTTTTTTAAAGTTTTCGGATCAGAAAATTCGGTTCAATATGACAACTTTAACAGTTTTTTCTGAAATATCTTTTGCCTTTATGAAAAAAAAATGAGAAAACTGTTAGATTACATAGTTTCTGGATAAGACAACCCGCTATTTCAACGCGTTGTAGGAAAAAATTAAATTACAAAGTGTGTCAAAAAGTAGGCAGTTTTAGATTTCAGAACACGTTAAATAAGACTTTTTTTAATGGTTGCTTTGTTAATTATCAATAATCGTGCAAAGATGTCATAACTAATTTTTACATTTAGTTTGTAAATGAAAATGAAGCCTACCAAAACATCGAGAAGAGCCTGATAATGCACATTCATAAGCCTTCTGATAATTAGCATTTTGCTAAAGCTTTTTCTCTTTGGTTTTAAACAGAATTTTACAAAGACTTATAAATTATTTCAGTAGAAGATGGTCTACTGTGTGTAAACGCGAACGATTCTGACATCAATGTGGTTTCATGTGAAGATGGGAATCTATAAAGGGCACAGAAAACACTTTATTGTGCAGAGCGAGGATCAATTGCTCTGGCATTTATTCCCTCTTTTTGAAAAGAGAGTACAGTTGTCTTGACCCCGAACTTCTCCACTATGTCCACATGTTTAAAAAAACATCATTTTCAGAAAAACACCTTTAAGTGTTTTAGAAAATAATTCACGCTTTGGCATACATCGTAAAGAAAAGGGTGTAGAAATACATTTATTTCTTTCTGTTTTTCTCCAAATTGAGCAGTGAGAAAGGAGATAATGCAAAATGAAATTAATACCATTTTTTAGATTTTTTTTCCCAAACGCTTTTACACCGGCATCTCAATTAATAAAAGCATGGAAATTACACACACACAGAGACAGGGCTTAATTTGCGCAGGAGCCCACCGGAGCCCAGCTCCAGTAATTCTCTGTTTTACGTAAAAATTTAAATATTGGCCAGAATTCACCGGAGCTCATAAATACTGCGCTTTGGAGCCCTGTGCAATAACACTTCCGAAAAACGAATCCTAAATTACCACTTCCTTTCCCTCTCATCTTCAATATTTTTGCCTTCTTTTGCATCAAAATACTAACAAGTGACGTAATGTGTCGCGCACGTAAGAGATAGAGATGAATCGGTCTCGATTTTTATATCAGTCTTTGGGTTTCGGCAGGTTCGAGCTCAATCTGTCTTAAATTCAAAATTTTATTTATTTCCATTTAAAATCATGTGAATGCTCTTTCGATAAGAATAAAGAGTAAACAGAAATAGTATTTTTCTTTTTTGCGTAGCTGCGAACTATTCTTTTGGTGCGTGTTAACACTATTTCCGAATCATAATCATGAGCTTATTTAATCGCAGAATTGAGATTCATTCTGCGATTCATTAACATTAAGATTATACAAAGGTTTCTATTTGGAAGTAGTAATAACTAAAAAGTGGAATAGTTTACAGCTAAGTGTACGCATATAGATGTAATATTTAAAATTTTTATTTTGCTAAATAAAAAGACATTATTTTATTGTTGACATTGAGACTTTAAATTTTAAAAATAATGTACGAAATATAAATATGTAGATTAGATTGAGGGAGGTGGGGTGGTGGTGGTGGGGGAGGGTGTGCTACTGGTATTAGTACTGCAGAATGTTAGGGCTCCGGTACTTTTTTCCTTAGAAATTAAACCCTGCACAGATATATATATATTAATAAACTCACCTGTTCATAATCGCCATCGCATTTATCTCTCAGTGGAGAAACATCCAGGCCGGATACTGCATTATCAAGGCCGGCTTCAGCAGATGGTAGAGATTCTTCTAAGGTTTCAGTTATAACAGCAGTTTCTAGTTCTTCTTTTGAAGTCACCTGGATATCAGTCGTGAACGATACTTTATCCACTAATTCCATCAAAATTTCGGATATCACGCCAAATTCCTCTTCCTTTGATGTCACCTGGATATCAGTCGTGAACGATACTTTATCCACTAATTCCATCAAAATTTCGGATATCACGCCAAATTCCTCTTCTTCTAAATTCACCGGCCGGCTAAATACAAAAGACATCCATTATATAAAAATAGCAAATACAATATTTGTGCAAGAATATTAAAAGGAAGAATACCAACGTTAAAAATGCACAAATAGTACGCAAAAAAGCAGTAAATAGCTGTTTCAAATCCACAAGAGAGATTCTTCTTCAGTGCTACAAAGGGCAAAGCAAAGCGTGCCAAAAAAAGGTGCCCCAGTATTGCTTTTCAAAACACGCTATGCTTTGCTCTTTTTCGCACTGAAGAATAATCTCCGCTTGTGCATTCGAAACAATTGTTTGCTGGGTTTTTTTAGTATTATTTGTTCTTTTTTAACGTTGATATTCTTTTTTTTTAATATCAATTATAATATCCTTTATTTTATATTTTACGAAGCTTATTTGACACCTGAATTCTTAAAAATAGTCTAAGATCTAAATCTTAAGTTTAACATTAAATTTAAAGAACCGATTTTATAATTTCATATATATTTTAAAAGATAACGTTTTAACACCTAATTCATATATTTTTATTTAAAATCCCTGGCTTAAAGGATGGTTCTCGTCTTTATTTAGGATTTTTTTATCCCTAGAACGTATTAACGCGGTTCTCAGAAAGAAAAAAAAAATCTCGCTCAACAACACGTTTTTTTTTTTTGACACATTGTCTAATTTTTTTTTTTTTTTTAACGTAAAAGAATAACACTCACAGGCATGATTATTAAAGGTATTTGCCATCGTGCACTTTTTCATCTTTCGATGAATGAACTTTAACTTGAGTTAGAAGTGGTTGTTTTCTCAGAATGGCAGTTTTTTTTTTCATTTTTCGTTGCTGTCGCCTCAAAATATTTGGTTTAAAGGGCCAATGACAGCATTTTCCGAAAGATCTTCTGTATTTACCGAGAAATGAAAAACAAAACAAAACAAAACAAAAACAGTTCGATTTCAAAGTTTTAAAGTAGAGCACCTGATACTTGCAAGCGCTTGCAAGTAAAAATGACAAAAAGTGGGTCAGAAAGTAGGCAATTTAGATTTTATAAAACCTTAGAAAGCAAAATTTTTGGCACCATGTTTTGGTGAAATACTGAACCAAATATTTAAAGGTATATCAAGAAGCGAAAAGTATTATATCTTTACATACCTGCTAGGAACAGCGGAATTGAAATTGTTTTCAACAATATCGTCGTTAGAGGACGCCTTCACAAACTCGTGTTTAGAAGGACCTCTGTAACATGACTCGATCTTAAAATCATCTTCAACAAAAGTAAACGAAAACGGGTCTTTACAAAATAGATTCTCCTGTTCGATAGCCTCAAATGGATCTTTCTCAGCGTTGTTATCCCTCCTGCCATGGTGAGATGGCTCAATCACAGGATCATTACCATATTCCTAAAAAAACAACAGGCATTAGGTTAAATTTTAAAACATTATTAGAATGAATTAAAAATTGTTTTATTGTCTCATCTCTTAAATTTAAATCTTTAGACATTGAAGCGCAGAGTTGCATCAAACATTTTGTGCGAGTATTATATTATTTCGTTTGAAAAGCACTCAAATTGTACCATAAAAATAAGAAAGTTTATACTTATGAGTCAGAACATTATGAGCACGCTCCCAAGTGTTTGATGATATGATCCAGAGTTGGTGAGTGTTTCATAATGTAAGAGTGAAGCAAGATATTTTTTTCTATACATGTATGTATGTTTACAGTTATATCTCTACTATAATCAAAAAAGTAATAATTATGGTGAAACTATTTTACGTGCGATTTTGACAGTTAGACGCATGGTCATAAGCAGGGGATGCAGGGGTGGGCTAGAGATGAGTTCGGGTTCTCTATTCGGGGCCCGGGCCCACCCGAGCCCGATGGTTTTAAATCGAACAACGTTTTCTATTTCCTATAAAAGGTGTATTTCGTAACTTATAATTGATTTTTGAATTAAAACAATATTTTGTGTTACTGAAAAACAGCTTAAATGAAAAAATTGACACCGTTATCTGAAAGATCTTGTGCTTTTATAGAAAAAGTTGAAACACTCTTCGATTGCTTTCTATCGGAATAACAATACATGATAATTATATGTACTTACGAATGAAGGTGACTTCGTAACTGTGCAGAGCAGTGCTTTAGCATAGCATGAGCAGAGTTCATAATTAAAAATTGAATCACTAATGTTGTTTTCATATGAAGATCTAGTATAACTCGCACACAATAAACAAAGACTAAAAATTTGCCAACCTAAACTAATGCTGATTGGCTAAAAACAAATAAAAATATTCATCTCGCATTAGATCTCTAAAGAAATAAAATAAACGTTCCAATTAAAAAATATCCTACTTCACAAACGAAAATCTAGCAACAAATACACTGCTCAAAACAATTAAAGGATATTGCAGTTTTGGTGGATTTTGTATCTGGGAAACTTTTTAGCTGATTGATACATGATCGACAGACATAGTAGGTTATATGAGAATAAATTACACATGTTTGGCAGAAAAAAAGGCATTTTATTGCGCATTTGTGTACAAAAGGAAAAAACACAATTTGTGCATATGAGAAAAAAAGAATAAGAAAAGGTGTTTTCTTCAAAGAAAATCATTTTCAGTAGGGGGTATGGTTTCCACGGGCGGCCAGCAACGTTGAACACCTTTGAGGCATGGACTCAATGAGGCTATTAATGACGAGTTGGGGTATTCTGCCCCACTCTTCCAGAAGAGCTCTTTCCAGTTCTTGGAGAGTTTGTGGGGGTTGTTGGCGGCCAGAAACTCGTCTTCCTAGAGCGTCCCAAACGTGCTCGATTGGATTCATGTCTGAGAACACGCTGGCCATTCCATTCGAACGATTCCTTCCTCGAAAAGGAAATCCTCCACCAGGTTTGCACGATGTGGCCTGCAGTTATCGTCCATTAAAATGAAGTTATCTCCAATTGCTGCAGCGTAAGGGACTACAATAGATCTGAGGATCTCATCCCTATATCGGCGACCAGTCAGAGCTCCATCTCGAATGATGTAGAGGTCAGTGCGCCCGTCAATGGAGATGCCACCATACACCAACACTCCTCCACCGCCAAATCTGACACTTTCGTGCACGAACGCAGGATTATTCCTACTGCCACGGTCCCTCCAGATGAAAATACGCCTATTATCCGGATGCACAGAAAAACGGGACTCGTCAGAAAACAGAATATTGCTCCATTCATTTCTCCTCCAGTTGACATGCTCGGTTGCCCACTTCCTGCGGTCGCGACGATGCCTTGATGTTAATCTAACACATACCATCGGTCGGCGAGCATACAGACCTACAGCATGGAGCCGGTTTCGGACAGTCTGAGTTGAAATCGTGGTGCCTGTAGCCGAGCGAAGGTGTTGTTGGAGAAGAGTAGCGTTCATGTTTCGGTGTCTCCGGGCTGTTAACGCTAAATACCGATCTTCATTGGGCGTTGTTGCCCGTCTACGACCTTGCCCTGGTCATCGGCCTGCACATCCACTCTCCAAAAAACCGTTCCAGATCCTGGAAATGACACTTTGTGACACTCCAATGGCTTGCGCTACTTCGGCTTGAGTTTGGCCCCCTTCTAACCTACCACCAATTCTCCAAGCTTCTGAATCTGTCAAATGACTTCGCTGAGACATCGTGCTCATCGAAACAAAGCAATCACTGAATGCCGATCATCCTTGTCTTCATTCTCTTTTATCCAGTTGAAAGTCAAATTTCATTCGCTGCCGTTGAGGCGACGTTTTTGATGTCGAACTCAAAATTTGCATACTCCACAGTTTGAAAACCAGAAAAATTTGCATTTGTGATTCTCTTCTTCTATTTTCGGCAAAAAAAATTTCGTTTATATCTTTATTTTATATAAAACTTCAAATATCCTTTAATTGTTTTGAGCAGTGTATTATTGGCGCCACTTCGCAGTAGAGCCATATCACCCAGTCGTCAGACATGTCGCAAATATCGTAAATTTTCGTTTAAAGTAACATTCTAACACTAGAAAAGAAAAATAAGATTTCTGTTTCCCCTTCTATCCACATTCTGCTCAAAATAACATTAAAATTACTTGAAGTGGAATTTGCAATTTTTTAGAGGAAAAAGTTACTTTTATTTTTTCTATATGAGAATAAATAAAATTGTCAGTTTCAGAAGGAATGAGCCCGAGCCCGCCCGGGCCCGAACGCTGGTATAAAAATTGAGCCCGAGCCCGTGTCGGTCCCGGGATCGGGCTCGGGCTGAGCCCGTCTCATCTCTAGGGTGGGCCGTGACCTATCCTTCTAAATCTTTGAAAAAAATTGAACGTATAATGAACTGAGATAATGTAAAAACTGTTTGTGATTGAACGGCTACTTGCACGATTGAAAATTTATTGAATGATAATTGTGTTTTAAATTATTTCATTATAATGTTGGACTGGGGGCTTAGGCAAGAGGGGTTGGGAAGGAGGCTTTTAGGTACTATGCCTTTTTCAAAATGAAAGTGTAGGATTTATATCCTTTCCCACTTACTTCAAGGGAAGTAGGATCTCCATCTATGGACTTGATAAGGTTAAATAATATAGGGTGACCCAAATGTCCATGACACATTTTAAAATCCAATAAAAGATTAAGCAATTGGCGTACGAGAGTGCGGTTTGGACAAAAATGCTGCTTATAATCTGAAATTTTGTTTAAGCAAATAAAAAAAAGTTTACAAAAATTTTCATAGATGGCGTTGCTTCTGAAAAGTTGCCTCAAAGGCGAAAGACTCACAATTCCTAGGCACACTTTTCGTCCAAACTAAGGTACCCCACATTTAAAAAGTTAACGTTCTCGAGTATCCATCCTCACTCGTCTAATCGAACTCAGGAGGTCTAGTAATGTGAAGTTCTGGAATATGGGATACCATATTTTTTACAAAAACTGTGCATATGCATTGTGCGTCTTTTGACATTCTTATGTAAAAAGGTATTCTACCTATTCGATAACTTCACAGAAGCAGCGCCATCTATGAGAAATTTTTGGAACTAAATTTTTTATTTGCTTAAACAAAATTTCAGATTATAAGAAACATTTTCATCCAAAACCATACTCTCGTACGTCAATTGCTTGATCTTTTATTGAATTTTAAAATGTGTCAAGGACTTTTGGGATACCCTGTGCGTTTGAATTTTTTATTAATTTTCTTTTTTTCCAAAACTAAATGTTTTTCGGTGTCGAAGATAGATACTTTTTATTGATCCCATCTCTAACAAAATTTCTGCGTATCGCTTTTCTTTTGCGATGTTTTTTCTCGTTCTGTTGTTAACATGATTTCTAAATGTTTAGAAAATAATTGAAATATCTCATATTATTTATGCTAAACTTTCTAAGGCATATAATACCACACCTAAAAGCTTGAAGTAGTATGCGATTACTTTTTATGCAAAATGTCAAAAAAAAATTATCAATAATGCGCAAATATCAGATTTTAACTTTTTTAACTAATGCATTATACAAATATATTTCAAAAAATACAAAATATTTTGAAAAATAATAAACATGTTTTAACCCTCTATTTTTAATTGTTTATTTCTAGCTATGATATTATGTATTATATAATATAATTATGTTTTACATAAAATAGTAAAACTACATCTGTTTCGATGATAAGTTCACAATTAAATTTTCTTTTCATTTTCTGTTTTAAAGTGGTTATCAGAAAAAATAAATTCCTGTTTAACAACGCAACTTTCTTTTACGTGTTTTTTAAACTTTTTACACTTGCAGTCATGATTATTGAAGTAATTTTCAATCGAAAAGTTTTTTTTTCCTTTCTCTATATATGTATTATAACTTGAGTTATAAGCGATTGTTGTCTCAGAAAGTCAGTTTTTTCTTTCCATCGCAGAAATTTGGCCTAAAAAGCAACTGTGACGGCATTTTCTGAAAGATTTTCTGGCTTTATCAAAAAGTGGGAAAAACTATTCGATTACTTAATTTCTGAATAAGAGATCTGCTTAACTTCATGCGGTTGAAAACAAATATTGATTAACTAATGTATGAGAAAGTTGGCAGTTTGACTTACTTTAGGAATTGTTTCAGCAGAACAGTCTGGAAATTCATCTAAAGGGTGTTGAGGACTATCATCAGTTAAATCAGGAGTGGTTTCTGGAGTCAGCTGGTCAGACAAACTGAAAGGAAAATATATATCGTTTCGTTAAATAAATTGCTTGGAGAACAAAGAGTTTAATACATTTTCTGATACTTTTCCGTTATACCACCACCATTGTCGCCAAGCGTAATAGTCGACACTGAAGAAAACATTTGAAAAAAAGTAACATTGCGAATATGATCATTTAAAAATTATAACACTTGAAAATTCTACAGACTTTCACGAACTATTTTATTATATGAATGCAAATATATGCTTGAAATAAAAGAACAAGTGGGTAAGTGTGATCGAAGATTGCTCAGAGGTTTTCGTTTAATATTCCTTTCAAAACACTTTATCCTTTCTTTAATAAATCCAAATTAATTTAATTTAGAAACGAAAAAAAAAGTCATGTTTTTTATAAAGTACAAATTTACCGGTCTATTTTTCTCGTTTTTTCGAATATCTAAACCAACCCGATAGCGGGCGAAGCCCGCTATTATACTCTGTCTTAATAATATATGTCATGTGGACTAAATGCGATATTTAAAAAGAATTAATTTCAAAATTTAACATGTTGTACACTTTCAAAATGTTGAAATATGCGAATATTTCCATAATCGTGTTTTCATCATGATTGAATACGTTCCTCAAACTCATATATTTACTATTCTCTATTACTCATATTGATACTCGCTCTGTATTATTCTGAAACATTACAAACAAATATTTTTCTTGAAAAATCCTTTAAACTTATGATATGACGTGAGATTTTCTTTTTAATTCTCTAATGACGTGATATTAATCTAGGTTGTGTACATACACATACTCATACTCTTTGTATTATTGAGAATTTTTTCCGTTTTATTACCACTATGACGTCAATCAATTTTATTTCATATTAATCTTTTTTTTCAATGGGTGAAACTTTTTTATTCATTTTAATTTTTCACGTGGAAATCGTCTGATAAAAAATTAATTATTGTAGAAAGAATTTCATCGTGGATTTCGGAGCATCCGCTATAACGAAAAATGTTTAAATTTAATAGAAAAATACTGTTAGAATTTTGGTTTTTTATCTCCATTTATTAAAATAATACGCATTTTTCAAATTTTAATATTTTGAGCTCTTTAGAGCTAGTATTCAGGTATATACACAAAGTTTCAACTCTGTAAGTTACACAGTTTTTAAGAATGGCTCTGTGACAGACAGACAATGGAGCGGGAGTAATAGGGTTTCGTAAAATGAACGATGAATATTATACAATAAAATAATAAAATAAATTTGAATTTAAACTGCATGAAAACGTCTCTTAGAAAGCATTACAGTAAACATTTCATTTTTTGAATAAAGACATATGAGCTCTACGAGATAGGACTGTTAATGAGTAATTATCAATTTTAGGGATATAAACGCTTTTCAACTATTTTGGATATGATTTATATGAATTCAAATGTATGCTTGAAATAAAGAACAAATAAAAATTATACAATAAAATAATAAAATAAAAATCAATTTAAACTTCAGGAAGCTGTATATGTCTCTTTTTTAAAGCAATGACGTCAGCATTCCGTTTTTTGAATAAAGACGTCGCCGCGTAAATTCTGTGAGTTAGGATTGTTAATGAGTAATTGTTAATGTTAAGAATTCATAAACACTTTTCAGCTATGCTGGTAGTGTAAGTAAAAATATCATCTATTAAAAAAAACAGCAAATTAAATTTTTTTGCGGGGTAACGTTCTATTAAAAAATAATTCCAATTCAGTAAATAGTGAATTGCAATGTTTGGGGAGTTTGCGATAAAAATACTTTGCACGGTAAAGATTGCAATAAATGGCACATTAGCATAGATTTTGGCATGATGTTAGTATAACGGAAAAGTACCCATTTTCCTCTCTCTAATTTTTAATCATTTCTTTTAACCATTATTACTGAGGATCGGAAATATTTAATTTGTTACAGATATACTCACCTATTTTCATAGAATTGTTCGTTGCTAAAATCTGCATAATTTTCACTGGTTAAATCAAAGGTAAGTGTACTGTCATCTGCAGCATGACTGAAATCCTCATCATCAGCATGACTGAAATCTCCATAACTTTCACTGTTTGAAATAGAGGCAAGTGTACTGTCAGCAGTGACTTCATCATAAGATTGACTGAAAAAGAAAGTCATTGTTTTGTTAACTCAGTAAGCCAGCACAAACGAGTATTCTCCATTACAGGGTGATTCAAATTAAATTGTCCCTATTTGGAATGCTCACGATATAAAACCATTGAACGTAACCTCCCTCTATTTGGAGTATACAGGGTGTTTCACTACCAGACCGACAAACTTGAGGTGTAGAGGCCACAGATAGAATCACATAGCAATGCAGGGTCGAAAATGACATAGTCGCGAGCTATAGTTCAAAGAAGCAGAGAGAAAGAACAGAAACAGCAACATATTAATGGGACAGAAAACATTTTATTGAAAGGTTGTACTACAGAAGATTTTCGAGATTACGACCAGATGTCGTCTTCTTCTTCTGGGGTCAAATGAAGAGTTTGGTGTACGAGATCTCCGTTCCTTCAGTTGAAGATCTCGCCGATCGAATATCTGTAGCTTCCGAGAGAATACGCGACCCGCCAGGATTCTTTCAGAACGTAGCCGCTGTCAAGCCTGCCTGACGACTGCTGGTTGTAATTTCAAACATCTTCATAATGCACCCGATTCTGATTATTTTGGTGTTAGAATAATTTGAACACTCAAATACCTTCAAATGGGATAAAATTTAACAAAAAAAAAATTTGTCTGCGTGCCATTGAACGTACGTCAATATGCTAAGTTTGGTACGTATATTGACGGCTTACTATATACAGCTAACTAAAAATAAATCCGAAGAATATGTCTATATTTGTCTGGTATACCCGACCCGAAGCAAAATTATAATCTAAATTCTACTTACAGCCAAAAGAAAAAAAGCACCAGTCGACATAATAAGGTCGGGGCGGATTCTGATAAAACTTAGTCGCCCGACCCGATGCAGGATCCGAATCCCACATACAGAAAAAAAATTCGACCCAGTGAGGTCGGGTGGGTTCGGGTGAAATGTGGTCTTCCAATCCGATGCAGAATTGTCAAATACGTCACACTTTTCAGAAACTAGTTACAATGTGATTTTAAAAAGGGATCAAAGAATGGCTTAAAAACATCATAATGACTTCACATTCACGTTACTGTGACTTTACATGCACGTTCATGCACGATGGTCACATCGACTGTCACAAAGTCACAATATGACATCACAATGTTTTACGGGTGGCATCTGTATTCCTTTACAAAACACTCGCATACAAGATGTTAAAATTTAATCACAGTTTGAACAACAAAATCAGTACGGTAGTCTGTTTTTATTCATTCAAAATTACAGGGTCTTGGGTATTACCATAAGATATAAATATACTGAATTTACGGTAAATTTGCAGAATTGTTTCAGCTTTTAGTAAAATTTCATTTTTCACTTCCCTGTAAATTTATATCAGATAAATGATTTCAGGTAGATTTTTCAATATTTTGCAGAATTTCTTTTAGGTACTATAGGATTCATCTTTTCAATTATTTTGTTTTATTTAGAATTTTTAAATATACTGAGTTTATGGTAAATTTTCAGAACAGTTTTTGAGTGTTTTCATAACATCTCGTTTTTCTGTTCCCTGTAAATTTATATATGATATATGATTACCAGTAGATTCTTCGATATTTTGCAAAAAAATCTTTTTAATAGTGTTGGATCGATCTTTTGAATAAAATTGATTTATTTAAAATTTTGATTAAAGACGTTAGTGGATCGTTTTCTAAAAACATATAAAACGATGTTACAGTATATATATTTTTAAAAAGTATATTCAATTGAAATAATATTATAATGAAAATATGTGGTATAGTACAACCTTGCAATAGATGTAAATATTTAAATGATAAGAAATATTATTTTTTCATATCAATAATATGTCCACAGAATTTGACAAATAATGTCCGTGGCCTGTTATAGCCTTAGTTTGTATCACTTACTTGGGCTGTAAAGTTGATTTAAAGCTTTTATCATTACAAATATTTATTGAATTTCGTAAAGTTAATCTCAGGTTCAAATTTCAAAGGGTAATCTCGTTTATGTACAAGTTTTATTTGAAAAATAAATGCTGTCACAAGAAATTGAGTTAGGAATAGAAAATTAATAGCTTTTAATTGACTCAGCACATGACAGAAAAAAACTTCAAGCTAAAAGAGAAGTTTTTAAATCATTTTAAACGTAACAACAGATTTCAAAAGTTATCTTTGTGAACTATTTAATTATTTTTTAAATAATTATGAAAAAATTACGAACATAAAGATCACATAAAAAACAAAAACAACAACAAAGAAGAACGAAAAATCATGTGTCAAGCATAGATTATGTAACACTTTCCAACGCTTCCAAAATAATTTTACAAATTATTACCGCTTAATAAGCTGAAAGATAACATCGAAGTAAAACAATTTGGAAAACGCATAACCTATTTAAAAACGTAATTTCAAGAATTTCCAACATATACAATATTCGAAAAAATATCCGAATACTTTTATTCAGCCCTGTATAGGATCTATAGATTTGTATATATACTACATAGGATGCTAAATTTTAGTTTAGTTTGGAAACGCGTAGCACAGTTTAAAATTCTGCTTCTGCAGTTTCTTTCAATAAACGGAAATGTGTTCGCGAACTTTTGTGTTGCCCTGTATATGAAATACAGGATTTATACACACCAAGTAATAGACATAAAGTGAGTTAATTTATAATTGCGTTCAGCAACTTAAAACACACTTCCAGGAATTATTGTTAACAGACAGTAGAGAATTCTTTTGTGTGTTCCTGTAAATGAACGATGACTGCTATACACACACTATTCTGTAGTAAGCCTCTTATAATGCTACTTAGTGATAGTGATATATATAAATTTCAATTCGTTTAAAATAGTGAAACATTATTTAATTAAACCGCAAACGATTTTCCTCCATAGACGTAATGTAACGGAATTCTTTTGACTGTCCCTGTAAAGTAACTATCAGTGCTATGCACACCCTATTCCATTAGTAAGTCTCTTGTAATGCACCTTAGTGATATATATAAATTACAATGTGTTTGAAACAGTGTAACATCATTAAAATAAACCGCAAATGATTTTTCCCCATAGACCGTCATGTAACGGAATTCTTTTGAGTCTTCCTGTAAAAAAACTATAAGTGCTACACACTTGATTTGAAATAGGGTACATGCTATAGATAACGACAATAACATATAAAAATTTTAGGGCAATCCGAGCATATTTACGTGAGTTAGAGCACGGACAGACGGCCATACGGCCAGACAAACCGAAGTCATAAACACTTTTCAACTATAATGGAAAGTGTTAAAAAACATCAAAAGGGTTAAAAGAACCAAGCTCTTTACTCTTTACCTTTTCATCTTTCTTTTTTTACATTCATAAAGGGGATTTGTGTTATACTTGAAGCAGCCGTATGTGGTTTTAATGTTGGGATAGTTTTGAATATGTGTTTTAACGTTTTTAGGTGCGTTCGTAATTATATAAATATAAAAGCGCAAAAACTACTTGTGCCAAATGATTTGTTATTTAAGATATATTATCTTTTCAGAATTTTGTCGAGACATATCAAATTTTATGAAAATCGAATCAAAACTTTAGAAGATATTAATAAAAATATTTATTAAGAAATTTGAATTAAAAAAAAATCGGTGCTTTCTTGTTATAGGAGCTTTCGAGGTATAATTGTCAAGCGATCGAGATACTTATTTTATGACGGAAATTAATCTTCAGACGATAGAATTCATTTCACAGAATTAAAAATCATCATGATCTGAACATTTATATAACTAGCTATAGTACGAAAGCACCTCGTTTGTCACGTTTGATGTACAATTTCCAACTTGTTTAGCTTTATCTTATGTCTAATGTTAGGTAAGTTTAAAGCATTATGAAGACACGCAATTTATTTTAATCTACAAAACGAATATTCTACTTACTCATAAACTGGAACTGCAAACTTATGATAGTAGTAGAATGTGGCTCCGTTGTATTGGACTGGTGAAACGCCATTGTATATTAAGTAATACAATGGGACTGGATATATGATGGGATATAGATACCTGAAAAAATGAATTACAATAAGGTTATACCAGTGGTATTCACTAGGGAGCCAGCTGTCGAGGTCATTTCTTCTGGCTTCGAAAGCTGAATACATAATTAAAAGTACACACACACACACACATATATATATATATATACATATATTTTAAGGAAATGTAAAACAAAATGTAATTTTTTAAGACATTGACCTTATTTAAAAAATTTTCTGCAATAGACATACACATAAGTCTTCTACATAGCTTCTAAACTTTCCAATATATGAATATTACTTTTCATGTTTCTGTCGCAGATTTCGGTACTTTTGTGTCATAGTGACCGCCATGGATGAATTGCCAAGCGATTGAGATTTATTGCCAAATTACAAAGCATATGTGACATTATAATAATATATGATGTATATAACATTTCGTGACGTATGTGGCCAAGTTATATATGACGCATATATGATGTGACGTATACGATGTATATATGGCACATAATAAGTAAACAATATGTATATAATGACGTATACGTCACATATATGAGTGTTTGTAATTTATATGTGACATGTAATACATAAAAAGTATGTATATAATGAAGTATATGGCACTTTAATGAGTGTTTGGAGTATATATATTTTACTCTTCTGAGACTGGCTGTTGTCTTCCCCTTCTGTTTTCCTATTGGCTGTTGATTTCTACTTTCCTATTGGCTGTTGTTTCAGCTTGTTTCCTCTCCCTTATCTCTCATTTCTGTCTTGCTGCTGCTTTCATAGTAGAAGCACGTCTTTTTGCGCCTGACGAAAAAAAGACTCAGATCTTTCGAAAGGCCTAGCGCATTTTAAAGTTTTTGATGGTGTTTTAAGAAGATATTTTAGTTCTTAGTTCTTAAAACTACAATTGTCGTAATAATAGCTAGTATATACATGGGGGCAAAAAAAATCGCATAAAATGTTTTGCTAATTATTCATTTAATTAGCATAGAAATAAATATCAGTTTATAGAATAAATACAAGTTTTGATTGTGTCCACTTTTTGCTTTTATGTGGAAATGAAAACATTTGATAAACTTTTCTGCAACGGGTCTCAGTTCATCTCCTGATAGATTTAGTCATTCCTCCTGAGGAGATTTTTTTTCATAGACACCAAATATCTGTAAAACTTAGAGCAAACGCTTTTGCGTAACATGATCATGCAGAGTACCAAATTTGGTTGATATCTAGATCGTACAAGGGCCCTAAGAAGTCCGTCAAACCTTCCGTGCTTTTCCTGTTCTGTGTCTTGTTTGAGAATCAATTTTTAATGTCTAAAAGGCTATTGGGGCCAGGTAAGCATCTTCAATATTTTTTTAACTGTTACTCTTACTGTTACTCTTACAACATAAAGGTCCTCAATATATTTTTATGGTAGTTTGGGAGTTAATTTTGATAACTTTATGAACAAAAGCAAGCTGGGTTTAGCCAGTTGAACAAATCCCACCCCAAACCTTAATCGAGTTTAACTTTTGTCATTGCTCGATAATGTCTGATAAACTAAGAGATCGATTTTGATTGCTGTGTCGGTTTTCGACCAGTTAGATCATGAGAAATTTGAAAATTATTTTGTCATTGATCATGAACGTCAAAGTTCGTTTGTGCAATCATCTTTTTAATTGTTGTGTTTTTGGTACCAACCGTAAGATTTTGGCACTGTTACTCTTTCTTAGAACAATATCCAATGTTTTCTTAAACAATTTCTCAAACCATCTCCCCGTTAATGATGTTTTTGCGAAATTTTCCATTCAAACTTCGAAATGCACTCAATCATCTTTACCGTCATATTTCTATTTTATGGAATGTTGATTATTAGTTTTTTATCTGCACCTAATCTTTTCCTATTATAGCTAAAATATAAAAACCATTTCACGGTATCGCTCACAGTCAATTTTAGAACTTTCAGCACCCGAACGAATTTTTATTACCTCTTCCTTTCAGGGTGTGATATCAATGTGAGAGACTCATTTCTATATCAGACTATCATCATAAAGTTTAAACAACCTGTTTCAATAAAGTCTGAAGTTTATTTCTCATGCATGTACAATAAAATTTTAAGGATAGATATAGTAGCGTTCTTTGATCTCAATTTGAATTTTATCTGGGTTATTTTTTGTCGTCCGCCTGTAATATTATACCAATATAATATACTTAAGGATCCAATTCGGTCTTTCCGGGTTACTGAAAGTAGGTGAAAACCCTTCTTTTACCTGAAAACTTTAGTAGATTTTATACATCTAATATATTTTTTTAAATAATACATTTAATATAGTTTTTTTTTCAATAAGGTCTGAAGTTTATTCCACATGGAGGGACAGTAAAACTTTAAGGGTGGAGTTTACTAGTGCTCTTTAATTTCAATTTGAATTTTGTGTGTTTGATTTTTTTTGTCCACCTGTCATATATTAGTTCATTGTAATATGTAGACAAATGTCTGCGAAATATACTCTACGAAACTTTGGCTTTTACACAAATATTTAGCAAATATAGAATATACAGGAAAAACTCTTGATTTATTCCTATATTGCTTGTATATATGAAAAAGAGAGTTCAGAAACAAGTTATCTTAAGTAAATTCTCAAAAAATACTTTCCCCCGCTCAACAAGGCTGTAATTTCTGATATAAAGATTGACCAAATGAAAGTGTCATTTCTGTAATAACTCTGCCATTTGAAGAGAAAGATGACTGCGCATGCTCCTACAGAGGGCACAGAGTGCTGGAAATGCATGGGATATCGTGAGATTCCGCCAGATAAGTGTGTGATAGCGTGGGAGCAAGTTAAAAGGCATTATTCGCATCATGGTTGTCTCCAAACGGCGTCAACGGTCGTGCAATTTTAAACAGCGAAAAATGTGAGTGTTTGTGAAATCTATCGTCAAATGCAAAATGTGTATGGCACAGAGTGTATGTCACACAGATCGTATTCCGATGGTGTAGGGATTTTTGTAGTGGAAGAAGCAGTACTGACATCAGGTCACGACCTGATCAAGCACATGTGGTTATCGCCAAGGACCTACAAGGTGACAATCTACAAGAGGACTTTATCTAGCCTATCTGTTACGCCTGTATCACTTCTTTCTTTTGTATACTAATTTATATTAATACCATTAAACCATTTCTAAAACCAACTGTAGTGCCACTTTCATTTGGACAACCCATATGCATTCACATATTTAATTTTATACGCAAAATCAGGATATACGCTGGTATGAGCACTGAAATGTTATAGAATCGAGTAGCGGTTTTTATTTTTAAATTAATATATTACATTTGTCATTTTGAGGACGGCTGAAGTGGAGGGTACACTGGAAATTCCCAGAACACATTGGGAATACATTTGGAACACATGGATTAAAAAAAAATCCCAATTACCTTAATGTGTGTTGAATGTGTTCCGAATATGCTCCACTATAAAGACTGTATTCTGAAAGTGTACCGAAAGTGTTCTGCTCAGATATCTGTTAAATCTAAATTTGGGAACACGTTTGAGAAAGGATTGGGAGCACATTTGGGCACACTTGTGGAATCATCGCTTTCAAAAAGTGCGCTAGAAAGTGTGCTGAACAAAAGAAGTGTTCTCAGATGTATTCTAAAAACTAATGATGGGCCGATTCGAGATCTTTTAAGAATCGATACCTTAGTTTTCGAAAACTTTTCAGAATCGAAATCAGAATCGATTCTTTGTATTCAAATGTAATAGCACTAAGAACTACTCCAGACATTAATAAATGAGGGACGATATTTCGTCTGTTTCGCTCTTCGAATATTTATTCTACGTAAAATCATTTGCCTTTTTTTTATGATCACGTGTCAGATTCACATCAGTCTATTAGAAAAGTATAAGTAGCGCCTCTTTCAGCAAATCAAATGTTTATTTTTCGTACCAACGCTTCTCTTTTGTTTATGATAACGTTTTATAATTTACAGCTGCAGAACAATTTCTTTTCGTTTTAATGTTTTTGAGTTTTGTTATAAATAATACGATTGTGATTAGAGAAAAAAAAAGACAAGAATATTTTGTCAGGATAACTCTATCCCATTGAACCCTACACCACCCCCTCCCAGGGTAAGATTATTTTTAATTTTGTTTTCCTGTTAATGTTCATGTGTTTCAAACTTATCTTAAAAAAAAGGATTCAGGGTGGCAAAGCCCTTTGACGGAAAAAAGAACTGCTTCAATTTTCTTTTTAAAAACATGTTGCTAAAAAAAAAAAAAAAAAAAAAAAAAAAAAACTTATTTATTTTTAATATTTTTTAATTGGTAAATTCTTGTACTGCTTTTTGGAACCCCGACGTCACATAGGAGGCCCCCTTTTACTCGGCCAATTATGCTTCAAGAATTTGAAATTTTACCATCAAAATTTCGAGTAAACAACACTTTTAATATTAAACTGAAACTATCTACCTATATACATATAAAAATATTTTATTACATACATAATTATACCTAACAAATTAATTTTTTAAATGAATTTACAAATATGGAACAGGTGCAAATATTTAAACTTCAAAAAGTATTTTATGCTTTACAAATTGCAGAATTTGCCAATGCAAAGAACAATGCAGGGACCAGAAATATTTGATGTAAATTTATGCTTGGGTGCAACACAATTTTGGTTCTATTTTATAAACAGAAATTTGGTATCACAGAAAGCTAATTACTACTTTCCCCTTTATTTAAATAGACAATTCTCCATATTTTATATCATTTCTCCACTCTTTATGAATATAAACAATATATAATTATACAGATTAATTTTTCTGTTATTTTTAGCACGTTTGAAATTAAAATGTAAAACATAAGAAAAATTAAAGTAAGTTGCATTTAATCACTGTTTTTATACCATTTATTATATTCACAGAAAAAAAAGAGTATAAATGTGTCAGTAATAATCTAAGAGAAAATTTAGTAGAGCTATAATTAAGGAAAAAAATTAATGTTTTACCTTGACTGATTTTTTCCCCCTAAAAATTAGTTTTGAAAGGTAAATTTGGGGGCCCCTTTGTATTTCAGTGGGTAATCTCGGGCTTCACGGGCCTATTTGGTAAACAGGCCCTGACTCTGACAAAAAAATCTTAGTTTAGATTATTTCCTGTTGTTATGTTTATATTCTGCAATTTTAAAAGCAGACTAGACTGTTGGCCATTGCCACACGTGTTCCAAAATCTTGCCTGTCCCAAGATAAAATTCTGCCGACGTCCATGTCTCTTAGTATTGGAAGTTATATCTTATTATTTTCTAAGATTTAGAAGGCGAAGAACCGGCCCTCCCCTGTATACGCCCGTAAAAGTAAGTAATTTGTCTTTAATTAGCGAAATCAAGAATTTTTTTCTTTTTAAGGAACGTACAATTTTATTTTCCACTATAAATAATTATTCTGATCGTAATTTTTTTTTTTAATTTAATAAAAATTTTTATATTACGATTCTTAAATACAAATTCACAGAATGTTATTCATTATAATCGTTTTCTTAAATTAAAATCCATATGATCGATTTAGCTAAAAATATATATGTATATTAGTTAAATTGATTGTACGCTTGAAAAAATAAAACAAAATTTTAAAACTAAAGTAGCGCTGATAATCTTGCTAGCCGCAAAATTCCGGAGAAAAGTCTAAAACAGCGCCGAATAGTCTACTATTTGAATACTAGCATTCGCTGGCGCATCGTATGAAACCATAGAGAACTCCAGCTATGAGAACTGAATACTGAATACAGTCGAAAACAGCAGTTTTCGTCGCCGATACAGATGCCAGGTGACTTGTATTCAAATACTCTTGTCTGAAATCGAGACCATTTGAGAACTTGGCTGAATCGAGAACACAGACATTTTGTATTCGAATACTCCCATCACTACTAAAAACTCTTCCAAAAAGTGTGCTTGAAAAAGTTCTAAAAAAAGGTGACAAAATAAGTGTTCTGAAAAGTGTATAAATATTTGTAGTGTATATAGTGGTATACGCTGTGTACCTTTGGAAACGTTTTAAGAGACTTTGTTTTTCCCGTAAATATAATGGTGTATTTCCTAGCACATACTCTGTGATTATAGTATATACCTTGTGTGTTTTTTTTTTCTTTAGAACTACAGCAGTGCACTGTCTCATGGCGGACGACCTTTCTTGAGCTGTCCAGAAATTCGGTTCAAAACTCCAATTTTGACAGTATTTTCTGAAAGATATTTTGTCTTTATAGAAGCATAGAAATCTCAATTCAATTTCGTAGCTTCTGAATATGAAGTGTTTTAAATTTTTTTATCCGAAAAAATAAATAAATTGAGGAATGTGTCAGAATATAGCTAGTTTTAATTTGTGCCTTAACTGAAAAAAAAAACAGGGTATTCATATCTTTAATGTGTTGTAAGACACAAAATTTTATTTATTTCTTTTTAATCAATACTTTTTGTTGATTTTTCTTGAAATGCATTTTTTATGAATTCCTTTTCAAATGCTCGAATGAAAATTATTAGAAGAAACTTAAGATTTAATTTTTTTAAATTAAAAATTTTAAATATTAGCAACAGTTAAAATTTGATACATCTCCTGAAATAAGAACTTATTTATCATTTAATTTTTGCTTCTGTTTTCTGTTTTAATTGCAGAAAAGAATAGATAGTAATTTGCCTTCGCGATTTACAAAACTATTTATTTTAAAAAATTCAATAAATTATAAAATAAACAAAAACCTCTTCTTCGTGAGTACATTTTACTACAACAATCACATTTTCAAGCTTTTCTCTCAAAGCTAATCATCCAGAAATAAAAGTAAAGTATATAGCATTGGAAAACATTGAACAAATTGACGTAACCTTATCTTAAATTGGTTTTATTTTAATACTCCGTCTATTAATGAAAAATCTTGAAATAATGCAATTTGAAATATGTGCATTGAAATGGTGGAAGAAGGCGATGGCAGACATTAAAACATAAAAAGACCTCTTATCTGTTCATGTAATAATCATAATTACATGCGGTTAGTGTCATTTTATTCTAAAAGACCTAGAGTACGTTTTTCGTCAAAAAAAAAGTAAAAATGTTTTATTTATTTATTTATTTATTTATTTATTATTATTTTTTTTTAATCCTGAAAACTATTCTTTTTTTTTTAAAAGTAAAGAAAATGTCGCTGCTGAAAGATTAAGATTTTTCACTGTTCTTTCATTACAAATTTAAATCTTTTTCTTGAAACAGGAAAAACCAACCACATTACAAGTGCATGTGTGGAATGGTATTCAGCTTGATAAAGAAGATAGTAATCAGAAATGAATAACGAACCTAAACAATCGCTACGTGAAATGTCCATTTTATGTAAATACAAACGTGATTAATTTTAACATAATTATTCTAATTCGTCAATAATTCATGTGAGTTGTAATTTTACAACTGGGTGAAAAATTCTCCTACGTAATTACGTATCCAGCGTTTGCTGGAGTTCCATAACCTGCGATTTATTCTGTTGATCTGTTTCAAATAAAAGACCAGGTGACATGATCAATAAGGTTAGCTGAGTGAAATGTGTTCACCAGATTCGTCCTGGATAGCTCAGTTGGCAGAGCATTAGAAGCTTCAGCCAAGATGGTCCTTGTTCGAATCCTGGCCTGAACACTTTTTCACTCAGCTGGAAAATTTCAACTCATATGTGAATGTAAATGTTTGAATATTTTCCCAGTTTTTTTACTGCTGTTGAACACTTGACCCTTTATTCCATTGTTATGGGTTTCCCTAAGTGTGGTTCGTGTACCTCCGATGTTGAAGACTCTATTTAAGTGGAAAAATAGTCCCATATAATCCTATGGGATTTCCTCCCCAATTTATCAATTATTGCTGCAACTTTTTGAGTTTTTACGATATTTCACTGGTCTTTTTATATGAGTTGCCCTATAGTATTGACCTATAGTATTGACAATCAAATCATGACAAAAAATCTTTGCTGTAGTTCTCGCATGCGCTGTTAAAATTTATTTCATACAAATACCCTTAATTCATCAAATATTCAACATAATAATATTTAAATTACAGTATACTATTTCTACGATGTTTTGTGAAGTTTTTGGAAAGCGGGGTTAAAATCGGCTGAAAACTCTGCATGCTATATATATATAAAAAAAAAAAAACTTTTGAATTTTTCACAGAAACGTTAACAACTTCACGAATATAAGTGCTATGCAAACACAAATGCGCATAAATGTTGAAGAGGACCTACATAGTCATTTGCTACAGTGACAGCCTATTTTTAGCATTTTATTTGGGTGATCGAAAATATTATTTTATTATTAAAATTATTAATTGCCTCCCCTAATTGTCCTTGTGACAAAATCTTCATTGAAAAACATAAAGTCAAACATGTTCTTTACATCCTCAAAGTTTAAGGGCATTTCGGGCATTTCCTCACCAGTTTCAGTAGATATTCGACGAAACGTCTGAAATTGATCACTGCCCCTTAAGTTCTGGACATCAGTGTACATTAGAAATTATGAAACATGCATAATGATAATTATTAGTGAAAATCAAGCTTTAGATTTTTTTTTTCGGTCCGTATGTCTAAGTAACCAAAAATCTAAACTTAAAACGGGGTATTTGTTTTATATGGTCCTTGTTAATTTGAGTTAGGTATCGTATTTCATGAACACGGTAATTCAAAATTTACCCCTAAAAATTGATATAATATTATTGAAAATGTACATTTTCTAATAATTGTTTTGCGTAATCATATGGAAAAATATCATTTCGGTGAAAGGTCACTTTTTTAACAAAATGTTGTTCATCATCCAAAGTGTAAGAAATAAAATTATCTCTAAGAACATGTTGTGGGGAATATTTTTCCTTACTTAATGTAATGTCAAAGCGTTACTGGATGTCAGCATCGCACATATCTTATGAGGGCGAGACTTGAAATAGCAAACGTGTGATTGGCGGAAAAGAATGGAAATGAAGGACAACCCGATTACTGATGATGTCTCCGAGACACAGTAATATCAATAATAGTGTTTCAATTCATTGCACATTGTAGAAAATTGTGCGATGTTGCTATGGAACCCCCCCCCCCCCTTTCTGTTGCGAGCGAGCCTTTGAATAGCAAACGTGTGACTGGCGAAAAAGTGTGGAAATGGATGGCAACCCGATTACTGATGTTGTCTCAGAGCCGGGGTAACATCAGTCATCTCGTTTCCATAAATTTCACATTGTAGTAAGTTGTGCGATGCTGCTATGGATACATCCTCTTGCTCGTGTAATAGCTGATCGATAGTCCCTTCATCTGTACAATCTAATCTGTCATATGTACCAAAATCATCGACGCTAACGTTGATTGCCAAAATGTGACGCTGCATCCGGTTTTATAAATATTGAACTAAAGATGAGAATAACAAATTCTTAGTGGAATAGCCGAATTATGAATGATTCTATTTCTACCGGTTTCATAGAATTTGTACATTGTGAATTAACTACTAAGGATGCATATCTAAAAAGAAGATTACCGAGATAGTTACAGTAACATTGAAATATCAAAGAAAGCTTACCCCTGACTAGATGGTAAAGCATTTTCATCAACAAACTGGTCCCTTAAGATGGTAGGCTGTGGAACCTGAAAAAAAAATAAGAAAAAAGAAAGTGTTAAAAAAATCTTTAAAAAAATCTTTTTAGATAATTTTTTCTTTATTAGATGACAAAAAATTAAAATATATATATATCAATTTTATAAAGGAAATGTTATTGCAAAATAAAATTCATACTAACTAAGCTATAAAATTCTAAACAAAGACTGGACTGCAAACATTTTTTTTTAAAAATATCCTCCTTATCTTACAGATGTTGGACAAGAATAAACAAGTTGGAAATAGCCCGTATTTGTTTTCCTCAGTCACATGACTTGCGCTTTTATTATATAGATTATACGTATGATAGGATTTAATAGAAAGAAGAAAACTTTTATTATTATATTTTTAGTTTTGATTCGATTTTCATAAAATTTGAAATGACTCGACAAAATTTCGCAACGATTATATATATTAAATTTCAAACATTTCGGTTGGGTAGTTTTTGTGCTGTTATATGCGGACGGAAAGACAGATGGATGGACCAGACGACGAATATAGGTGCTACGTATTTATAAAAATACAAACGCACCTAAAAAGTGCTTTGGGTTCAATCGGAAGTTGATTTCTTTCTCTTTTTATAACACTTTCCAACATAGCGTTTTTATATGCGGACAAACGGACGCACCAGATGAAGAATATAGGTGCTACGTAATTACACAATTTTGAACGAACCTAAAAAGCAAGGTATATAACCAAAGGTATTAAAAGTTAACAGAGATGATAACCCACGAACAAATATCTTCGACAAAAAATTATATCTCCCAAAACATTTGTTTATACACATATTTCAGCTTTTTAAAAATTAAAAATACAGTAGAGAATTGCATTTTTCGTCATCGGTACACACATAAAGTTACTTAAAAAGGACGATTAAGACTAAAATTTATTTTTCCGGAATATATGTCATGTGTGAGAATGAGAATATAACTATAGGAGCTAATGCAACACCTAATTCAACTAATTCATCATGAATTTGTTTTTCCACTGATGATGACCAAGTAGTTCGGTTGAAAACGTTTTGGAAATTTTAAAAGGACTTTATTGTGCTTTTAAATGTTTTATGTATGTTTTTACGCACCTTCAAGCAATATATTTACATTTAGTTGTATCTTAATGAATTTTTAGGTATTCAAGACGTTTCGCTTCATAGTAAAGCATCATCTACTTCTGCACATGCATAAATTACAAAGATTTATATAATTACATAATTCAAAGTGTTATTAAAGTACGTCCAAAAATAATTAACATAAAAAGTATTGACACATATTTTAAGCATTATATATGTTTATTTTTCTCCCAATCTTGTATTTATAAAAGCAGTGCATCACACTGCTCAGCATCCATTACACCATCTAAAATCACGAAACAAAAATAACAAAAGAAATTTAAAATTTCCTAAAATAAACTACTGTTGTATTACCTGGTCTAAACTATCTCCAACTGAACTTAAAACCGTATTTTGAATCATAATGAACGATAAAACTATAAAATCGCCCTTCCTAGAAAAATTAAGACTTCTCGAAGAAAACTCCGAAATCGGAATGATTATTCACTTATTGAGTAAAATTTCTACTTCGCACAATATTGATATTCATTATTTCATTATAAAAATAATTAGGTTCTAATATCCTGACTATTGAAATAAAAAATAAAAAAATCTCATAGAACATTTCTTGGGGTACATAAATTAGCGTATCTGTAAATTAAAAGGGTTTATTACATTCAAAATTAGTATATAATTAGAACGTAATATAAGACATTCTTAAACACATTTTTTATTTCTTTGTCACATATTGATATAATCAAGACATCTCTCAGACAAAAAATAATAGAATTCACCAGTCTGAAGGAAAGAAACAGAAGTACTAAAAATATCAATTTAGAATGTGATATTATAAGCTATATTTGCATTACCTGCTGCAAACTATCTGTCCCTAAACTAAAACCTGTATTTTTCATCATAATTAACGATAAAATTATAAAAATACCCTTCAGTGAAAAATTAAGATTTTTCCCGTAAAAACTGAAGAAAACTCCAAAAACGGAGTCATTGAATACTTCAGCAGTGTTAGATTTCATCAATAAAAGATATGGAGCTGTTGATTTTACAATAAAGAAAAATAATTTTGACTCATTATTTCATTATAATTCTTGAGTATCTAAAAAACTACTTGCGCTCATTTATGTATGTTTAACAACGTGTGTTTTTGAATTTCTAAAAATAGTTATAATCAGTTTGCTTTAGAATCATGAAAGTTGTTAGAATATATAATTCCAATAGATGGTCGAAATTGACTTGTCATAACAATGCTACTTGTTGGGTATGCAAATAATAACAAAGCCCCAATTTTGTCAGAAACAAATCTTGTTTAAAACATATCGATATAACGAAACGATAAATTCTTTTCAGGGAAGTTTAATTTCAAGCAAATCTTATTAATTCATAGTAAAATAAAAATCTTCAGTAATAAAATATACAACATGGGCATTAACAAAACAGTCGATGATGCGTAAAATATTCAGAACTGCTATTCCCAAAACATGTAACAGAAATCGTAAAAACATCGTTGTAAAATTTAATAAAGTAACAAGATTTGTATTACCTCACTATAATTAGCACAAAACATATTTGAATATTTGTTTGACATTATAATTTGTCAAATAAAAAAACACAAGTATTCTCAAAAAAAGCAATAAGACACTTTTTCAAAGCAATTCAAAAAATTGAATGACAAAAATCTTTGAATATCGTGCATTGTAACATACACATTGTTGTGATCATTGGTGCGGTCATTGTTATGATCATTGTTGCAAAAATTTTTTTAGCATTATTTTAAATTGAGAATGTATTGTTGTTTGAAGGGTATAAACGAACTTTGCAGTTTTAACAATAGGAAAGGTCATGATCATTGTTGATATACTTTGACCGCAACCCAAAAATATAGAATGTAAATAAATTTTAATTCAGCAATATGCAAATTAATTTAGAAAAACTATGAATTTAAAATCTAGAATTCAAAATAAGAAAAGAAAATTACACCTTGTTCACATGTTATGACACTTATGTAAAATTATACAAAATTACACAAAATTTATGTTATAATTTGGCACCCTTTTTTTTAAATTTAACCACTTTGTAAACTCAGTGTGAGGCGTTTTCCGAACTTGAGCAATAAAAATGTTACTCGTTGGAAATGCAAATTGTAACTCAAATTTCCATTTCAAAACAGTGTTGATGAAATGAGGTAAAATATTACTTGCAGTTTATAATTTCGTGTAGTAAAATTATAAAGAATAGGCTTTTTTAGAGAGGCCCCTTACACAAAACGATCAAGAACTTCGGATCTAAAGCCATGATACATAAATCGTAAAAATATTGTTCTAAAATTTAATAAAATAACGTGATTTAAATTACCTCGCTATAATCAGCAGAAAATTCATTAAAATAATAACTTGACATCTTAATTTGTCAAATAAAAAGAGAAAAGCTTCTCAGAAAAAATATTCAACTTTCTGGAAGTAACTCCAAAATTGGAATGATTAAGAAAACAGTAACTTTCAGTACCGTTTATGTAAAATGAGCATTGTTGCGATCTTTGTTGTGCGAACATTTGCGAACATTGTGCGAACTTTGTTGCTTTGCGAACATACCTGTTTATGAGAGTGTGTTGTTGTTAAAAGAATATATATGTTATGGTCAATATGATTAATTTGGTCATTATTAATAATAACCGGAACATTCTTGTTACAATAATGGGAAATATCATTCATATATAGTTTTGTTCCACAGAAGAGTATATCAATTAAATAAACGTTAATTGAGCATAATGTCTATACTAGAAAGCAAAAACGTGTGCGTCAAAAACGATGACGTCATAACGATGCTTGCAACAATGTGGTTTTAATAGTATGAGAATCACAAAATTGGAATATTATTTATCAAACCATACTCGCTAAAATATGACAGTTGGTTGTATGTCCGAACTTGCGTATATGTAGCCATATATTTACACAAGCACGCACATGTTCGATCGCGCATGTACTCACACATGAGTTAACCTTAAAACTAAAAAAACGGTAAACGTTTTTCCTAACAGGCCAATTTGGCAAAATCTAACTGAAATATATTTAAAGTAGCATTTGCCCAATTTATCAGCTAAGCTCGTCGTGGGTAATTTTACTTACCCATCATACGTAGTATAGGGTAAGTCTTGTAATCGTTTTGAAATTCAAAAATTTCTTTTTGACGGATTTACATGTTTCAGACACTGGAGATTCCGAAAAACATATTTTTAGAAAAAAAAAATTTGCCGTCCGTCCGTCTGTGTGTCTGTAAACGCTCTATCTCCCGAAAAATTTGAGATAGAGACTTGCAATTTAGTGTGTACTTAGTATGTAATAATGGGGAGAAGCCTATTTCATTTCAATAACCTCGATTAACCGGAACTATTTTTTTCGGACTCTCGAAATATTCGTTCTGATAAAAGGTCTATAAAAATTTTCGAAATTGGTTATTTTAAGAAATTAATATAAAAGACAATAATAAAACATAAATTTTGCATAAAGCATGAAGCAGGGCTGCGGAGTCGGTGGGAAAAATGGCCGACTCCGACTCCGACTCTGACTCCTGAAATTTTAAATGAATCGACTCCGTCTCCGACTCCGACTCCGGGATGGCTAATGTACTAGTTTTGCTAGTTTTGCCTGTTGGTTCCTATTATTCAGATTGCTTCATTGCTGTCATTTGTTTTGAAACAGCAATAGTCGCTTTATTAAATGTCATTAAATAAAGGAAATATTACTATTTAAAAAAAGTGGCAGCAATCAAGCAATCTGAATTTTAAAAAAACCTCAACTGGCAACAGTGCAACCTGCTGTTATATTCCTGTTTGCCTTTCAAGCATATAATGTATATATCCACCGATATTTTTTTTTCACGTTTCATTTTTTTGGATGAATTATGGGTGTAAGCTGTGATAGTTAGTCAAGACTAGGACTCATTTACTACAGCGGCAAACTTCCGACAGTATTTTAGAATAAAAAGTTTCACCCTTTTTTAAACGCAGAATTTTTTTTTTTAAATAAGGCAAAAATATTCTTATAAAATGCCTGTGGAACTTTGCCCCTACATTAATTGGATCTACTCAAGACTGAAAATAGTTTGAACATCCCCCCCCTCCTTCTCCCAGATACTCTAAGCACATGCAATCACACAAAAAAAATATGCATTAAATTTTATATGTGGTAAAATTTAATTATGTCAAAACTCTGCAAAAACTGCATGTAAAATATTTATATGCATGTAAATTGCAATCGAAAAGTTCAACTTGAAGCTATTAGATAGAAACAACAGTTGAAATCTAATAAATCTCCAAAATTTACTTTGAACAACACACACAAAGATCTATCAGATGAATTCAAACAACATATAATATGTTGGTATATCATTTTAAGACGATAACCAAAATATTTTATGCCAAATCAAACATATATTATACCAAAATATGGGTGAAAGGATGTTTAATTTTGGTTTTATGTCTATTCCTGCAGACCCAAAAAATAGGAGACAAAAATTTTACAATTTAAGCATCATTTGGGGTCTCCAAAACCCGAAAAATTCTGAGAGAATGCAAGAAAAATAAAGATGAAAATTTTATATTTCCTGCATTAATTTTATAATTTTGGCTTTATTTCGGGTCTTTAAGACCTGAATATCAAAAGGAGAAAGATAACAGAAATGTCACTATTTCATCATTATTTTGAGTACTGCAGACGCAGGAAAAAAAATTACAATTTCACTTTTTTTTTCTTTGGGGGGGGGGGGGGGGGGTCCTATGCACACGAAAAAAAGGGGAGAAACTTTACAATTTCAGCATTACTCCTGGTCCCACAGGCCTGAAAAATCTGAGGAAAACAAGAAAAAAAAGGGGAATAATTTCTAATTTTGGCATTACCCCGGGTTCCGCAAACCCCAAAAAAACCTAGGGAAAGGACTAATACTAAATATAAACTAGAGATTTCAATTCAAAACAGTTTTCAAATATGCTGTACACTAGACAGTATATTAGGCCTGTTTAACATGAGTTTCCTTGTATATATAGTCCAAATATAGAAATAATAATTCAGTTTATAAAATTAAAATTACATAGAATTGGTTTAATTTCACTTCAAACTGTCTAAAAAACAAGCTGGAGTCGGAGTCGGAGTCGGCCTGTTTCTTAATGACTCCGACTCCGACTCTTTTGCCCCAAAATAGGCCCGACTCCGACTCCACGACTCCGACTCCGACTCCGACTCCGCAGCCCTGGCATGAAGTCGATCGGATAATGAGTTGCCGAGATATTTGGAATCCTATTTTCCACACTCTTCGATTTTTCATGACCCTGTATTTCATCCAAATTTCACTTCAAAGATATATTTTATTTGGAAATTTGACGCTTAATCAGATGCAATAGACCGCTAGTTAATAGGATTATTATTTTTGGAGTTATAAGGATGTTTCTTTCAAGCAATTCAGTAATCGAGCCTTTAAAGTTTGTGACGTCATCAAGCCACGTTTTATTTGAATTGCAATGCATTTTATAAGTAGTTTACACATTTTTATTTTAATATTTTACATTATTCATATCCATGATGGGTAAGTATTACGGTGGCCCCCAACGACTAGTTTTCTGTCTTATATTAATCTACAAAAGCGATTTATTTGAAAAGCTAGAATTTCAAATCAAAATCAAAATCAAAATCACATATTCCTTCCACATTATGACATTTTTCAATATTACGCAAAAAATATTTAGCCCTTTTCTTAAGCTAAGACGTCTGACTTTTTAATACCTCGATGTAGCACACAATTGATATATATGCAAAATGCAGTGAAACCTCGATAATCATGATCACGGACAAGTCATCTAATTTGCTTGGTCCTGTGTGTTTTGTACTGACGCCACTGCAATGACCCGAATAGAACCATGACCAAAATGTGAAACTCAAATGCAACATTTATTTTACACATTGCTGTCACGAGACGTGGAAAATGATTACGAGGACTTTTTTTTGTAGTAAAAAGGCTTAAGAGGCCGCTTCACTGAAACTTTCTAATCGCTAAATCCCATATTAACCTTTGGAAAAACTGAAAGTGCGATTATCAGGGCTTGACATATGTAGTCGGAAGGTCCCCACCGGCGACCAAGTAATTTAAAAACTTGGTCGGTAAATAATCTGGCAGGGTTTTTTTTTTTTTTTTTTTTTTTTTTTTTTTTTTTTTTGTAGAAATCTGAAATACGAAATGAGCACAAATGACATATTTTCTCTCTCCCACTCCTACTCGTGTGTGGCAAGCAGTGATCTTCCTCTTCTCTCGAACTTTAAATGGAAGAATGAAATTTAAAAGTCTTTTTCCATCTCATGCACATAAAAAAAAAACATTTTTTTCAGCTCTAGGCAGCTAGCATGTCACATGATTAGAATGTTGAGGGGGGGGGGAGAATTTCAATAAAAATGAAAGAAATAGAGTCAATCCAGCCTTTGTGATATCTAAACTTTGATACAATGTTGAAAAAGGCTCAAGATTTTTTATAAGTTTCAACTCATATTGTACTGTTAGAATAAGTTTTTAACATATAAGCGAATATAACTGATTATAATTCGGATAAGCTTCATTAGAAAACATAGTTTATATTATCTTTCTAAATTATGTACTATTATAAACTACGTTACTAAAAATTAGAAATTATGCTTGTTATTATTTTTTCTCAATTAATTCATAAAAAAATTGTTTGTAGGTTTCGTAAATATTTTTTATTGCTGACTGGAATTTTTCTCCTGGCTACCAGACTTTACCAAATTTGTAAAGCCCTGGAATTACTCATAACCTAATGTAATTATCAAAATACCATTTTCACCAGCAGAAATCATCTTTGAAATTTTCAAAGTTTGCGGGAAATTTTTTACATATTTAACATTTAAAGAGACAATTTTTTAAAAAAAGCACCTCGTTGGCCTCTGATGTCTACTTTTTGACGGTGAAAACAGTATTTTGATAGTTATATTAGGTAATGAGTTACCGCGCAAAATTTTTCAATTGGGATTTACTGATCGTGGAGTCGACCCCTTAAAACAATAAAAACCATGAGCCGTCATTTTGACTGTTACAAAATGAATATATTCGAATTCGAACCAGAAACTTCTTTTTAAAATAAATTAAATATAAAACTCACAGAAATACGTTAAATGAATAATTTAAGTAGATTTAAATAAAATTTCTGGTCTGAAATAGTCTTAAAAAACTTGAGTAAAATTTCCGGTCGTTCTAGTGTTAAGATGCACTGGCCTAACGGATAACGCTATAAAAGCTTGATACAAAAGTTTGGCAACACTGCACGGAAGTGTGTTTTTCATGTATCTAATCCCGTGTTAAAAAGGAACTTTAATGCCAGAGGTATCAAGTGTGATTATCAGTGTGAAGAAAAAATTATAGAATAGCTTTTTTTTTAAAACTTATTTCGTGTTTTTAAAGAAGGAATTTCGTAATACATTTCTCACTCACGACTTGATGTGCTAGTGTTCTGAAATTATGTTCGTGTATTCCCGACAATATTATTTTAATAGTTTCAGAATTTAATCAGAAATTAATAAATTAATTTTAATTACATTTTTATTAGGGAAGAGATCTATACTTAGTGCCACCCTTCATTTAAATAGAATTAAGATAAGAGAACTATGTTTCGTCATAGCACTCTGGATTATTATAACATCGCATTTTGCTGTAATTTTCTTATTCATCTGGGTGAGTGGCTACACCAATTGGGTGTTATTCTAGCAATTTTGATTTCAGAAGAAGGAAGTTGGGAAAAGGTGAAAAACTGCTTCGTGAGCATAGAATTAAAACACTGTAACTGAGTATAGGTGGTCGATGAATTCTAATAAAAAAAATAATCCATCTGCAGAACAACAGAAATAATTTATAATTTCGTTGAAATCTGTTTGAAGTGATATACGAAAGATACTAATATCAGACATCAACTGATTTCGACGGTTCTGGTGAAAGTACAAGTAGGTATTCAAGTTCACACGATCCTCGATTTACAAGAAATACTTTCTTTTTCCGAAAATGAGTTCAATTGTAAGTTGAATTCATGCAACGCAAATCCAGATCGAACACAGAGCAGAATAAAATAAAGTACGAAAATGTATTTAGAAAATCTTAAAACTGGGATAAACAGGGATACAAGTTGTCATAATCTTCTATTTACAAGATAGATTTGGTGTTCTTAAGTAAACTGAATTCAATTTGAATCCATATAATGCACAAGACTATATAATGCAAATAATCCATATAATGCAAAAGTACTGAAAAGATTTTTTCTAAAATCATGCCCTACAATTTTTTTTTTTTTTTTTTTTTTTTTAAGATTAAGTTTAGTTTGTATATATTGCTAGTGATAAATCTCCTGAAGGAAAAGTATCTGTCCAGAGTGACTTTATTCATATGATATTTACGAAATATGTTTAGGACGCTCAAGTTTTTATCCAAACTATTACAACCTACTTGTACTTGAACCAGAACATTGTGATGTCTGGATGTGTTCTATTAGACGAGTGAGGGGAAAACTCAGCAAACATTAGCTTGGCTATAATAGCAGATTCACGAAGATCTTTGGCGAAGGTTCACGAAGATCCTTGGCGAAGGTTCACGAAGATCCTTTGTTGTTGTCCAAAATCGTCGCGACCAATAAAATTATACTCCATGCATGTTGCCACTATGTTATGTATAAGGGCATTCTATTTTTAATAGAAGTTTTTTCGTTTCAACTAATGCCTCCCACACATATGTATTTTTTCTTTGTAATTTTTCTGGTTAGTGTATTCAACGGTGATTTGGGTGCTGTTCCGTTTCATACATCGCCAAAGCAGTGTGCTGTACACTTAAGTATGTAGAAGCAGATGGAACGGTTTCTCTTTATGCTCCGAGTTTTCAATTAGCAATGGAAAAATGGTATATCCTATACCTATTATTCTCACATCATTAAGTCTCACATCAAAGATTATTTCAGTAGTTAGCTTAACATAAAAGTTCAGAAATATTCCAAATGATGAGTGTCGCACAATCAAGACTTATAAATCTACCTAGCCATAATGCTTAGAACTTTTCCTTCAAACTTAGATGTGTTATAACTTTAATACAGAACAATACAGACTCTGTGATAAACCAGTAAAAAAAAAAAAAAAAAAAAAAAAAATCACTCGGAACATATCTAAATCTGAGAATGATATTATAAAAATAACTAAAATTATTGATTACTGTTATTATTAAAAATAGCTAAAATTTAAGTTGTGGCATTTCCTCATTTAAAAACCGTTATATTTCATTTTGTGATTAAGAAGAAAAAAACTTACAAAGAAATTACTGTACCACGGACCCATTTTTAGGAAGGAAGGTTTGCTTTTAAAACAGGTATGTTTTCCAAAAACATAGGCGGATATTCGCAAGTAATAAAATGTACTTAAAAATATATAGATAACCTATAAATAAACGTATATATATATATATATATAAGCATATACGAGTTGTATCGGGAAAAGAATAAACATATGTTAACGGATATTGCTAGATACGGAAAAACAAGGAGAGAAACAAAAAGAAAAATGCACGAGACCACATCCAGAAAAAAGTTCTGTTGAATCAACAAAAAGTTGGTTGACACAACAAAACTTTTCGTTTAAATATGGGTCAATGGAAATTTTGTTTGAATCAACAAAGAAATATTGTGATTGTTGATTTTTTTTGCAATTCCAAAAAAATGTTTGTATCGTCAGCAAAAAATGTTTTGTTAATTCAAGTAAAATGGTTAAATTTTTCTTGAATTAACAAAATTGTTTTTGTTACATAGATATATGCTATGTGTTATTTTAACAATCTATTTTCTTTTTCAACAAAATATATTTTGTTTATTTAAATAATAAAATATGTTATATTACGAACTTGTTTTGTTTATACTACAAAACCTTTTGTTAAATGAAGCAATTCAAATACACAATTTTAACGATTTTTTTAATTCATTTTCAGCAGTGAATTACGCCTTTAAACTTTGAATAATAACAAGTGAATTTTTATCCTGCTTTTTTTCAAGCGAAAACCGAGAGAGTGAAAATTGCCCGAGCCGGGAGTCAATCCCGGGTCCTCAAAACAGCGCTCTAACGCTCTACCACTGAGCTACAAGGAACGATATCCGAGCTTGGCATTTCTCGCTCTTATATATGTCGGAACGGCTGAAACCGCAGCACAAGATGGAAATGTCATCAGGCGCACTTAAATTTCTGCGGCAAACATGAGACGACAATACAAAGCCCAGCATACGTCAACACATAGTTGGATTTTTAATTCATTTTCAGCAGTAAATTACGCCTGAAAAAAGCAGGATAAAAATTCGCTGTTATATTTTACCAGTGTACTTTCTTCCAGTACCAGAGTACTTATGTACCAGAGTTCTTTCTTCTTGTAAAGATAGAAAAAGAATTAAATGGGACAGGGGGATTTTTAAAACTACCTTCGTCCGTCCTAATGAAAAAAGTTTTAATTATCCAAAAATTATGTTAATCCTTTAATTATATAGCTATATAAGTCAAATAAATCGCGTTACGTTTAAAAATTACAGGCGTAATTCACTGCTGAAAATGAGATAGAGCTATTGCAGAAATCGCGAAAAATGCAACATAGCAGCGCCACCTGTTGCGCGATTTACAGCAAAAACCAATCAACAAAAATTTATTTCAGGAAGTAACTGAATATAAAGTTTTATTCAATTCCGGGCATTAGTTCTTGAGATAGAGCGCCCACAAAATTTTTGTCACATACAGACAGACAGAGTCATTGACAGTCATTTTCTAAAAACAGTCAAATCGTGTTCAGGACCTTCTAAAATCCGTCGGAAACCGGAAGTCGAAAATTTTCATGATTCCAATACTTTCTCCTTGTAAAGATAGAAGAAAGTAATAAATGGGACAGGGGGATTTTTAAAACTACCTTGGTCCGTCCCAACGAAAAAAAGTTGTAATTATCCAAAAATTATGTTAATTATTTAATTATACAGCTATAGAAGTCAAATAAACCAAGTTACGTGAGATAGTTATGGCTACTACACAACAATTTAAATTTTGTAAAAGCAACAAATTATTGTAAAAAAAAAAAAAAAAAAAAAAACAGATTTTGTTAATTCAAGTAAAATTGATGAAATTTTGTTAAAATTTTGTAAGAGTGTTAACAATATTTTTTTGTCTAAGCAACAAAACCAATTTTTTTACTTCAACTAAAAATTTTGCTAAAATAACCAAAATGTACTCAACAAAACATGTTTTGTTGTTTTAATCAGTTCCTTTTTCTGGGTGTGCCTGAATGAGTTTTATTAGACGAGTGAGATGACATATCAATAAACATTAGCTTGGCGATAATAGGACGATATTTTTAATAGAAGTATTTTCGTTTCAACTCATGTCTCCCGCTCATATGCATTTTCTCTTAGTAATTTTTCTGCTTAGCTTATTCAATTGTAGTTTGGAGGCTGTTCCGTTTCATATTGTGGTATCGTGGTCGCGTACATATAATTAAACATATCAGTTCGTATTAAACGAAAAAGTTTTATTTAAAAACAACAATTGTATAAAAGACATGATAGTAAAAGTTTATATGAAATTACAAGACATTTTGTACATCCAAAGAACCTCAAAAACAAGGTCCGTTTCTCCAGAACACAAAAACATGTCTGCCTCTTCATGGCGAAAAACTCCAACTCCTTCCGCTAGGCATAATACCTCCGATCCACCTTTATTGACACCCCCTTCTTCCATTGTCCTACCTATTCTTATCTCAGGGTTCTTCAAAATCCATTTCTTTTGTCATTCTATTCATACAAATACATCCCTGACACATTTTAAACCTCTTCAGATAATCTTCTGATAGAAAAAGTTCACACACATTTAGCAAGTCTATACAAAGCATGAGAATCTTTCATTCATACTTGAAACGAACAAAGGATATCTTCTCTCTATGATAATCCACTCACAATAGGTGTCAATAAAGACCTATCACTTCACGTTATTCTGGAATAATCTGAATCCTATCAGAATGAATTATGCTGATGGCCCCCAAGCCATCACAATATCATAACCAATGCAATGCGCTGTACACATAAGTATGTAGACACAGATGACACGGTGTCTATCTATGTTCCGAGATTACAAGTAGAAAATTAAAAAGAGATAGGGAGATGTCCACTCCCTAAGTGAAGTCTCACATCAAAGATTATTTCAGTAGTAAGCTTAACATAAAACATTAGTATCGCCCAATCAAGACTTATAAATGTTACCAAGCAAGAACTTTTTTCCTTCAAACTTAGATGTGTTATAACTGTAATACAAAACAATATAAACGCTGTGATAAACCGGTAAAATAATAAAGTATTTCACCCAGAACATATCTAAACCTGAGAATGATATTGAAAATAACTAAATTTTAAAATGTGGCATTCATGCATTGAAAAATCAATATATTTCAATGGGTGATATTTTTACTCTGACATACAATAAAGACACTGGTTGGATCCAAAATCCCCCCTGTAAAAATAATATTTGATTATTATAGATTTTATGTTACTAAATCAAAGTATGATATTATATTTTGATTTAGTAATTTGAAATTAAAACGCAAATAGAAACGATTACACAATAAAATTTTCGTACACGTGCCTATTTTTAGATAGGAGGGCTTGCTTAAAAAAAAAGTATTTAATGTTTACAAAAATATAAGCAAATATTTGTAAGTAATGAAATATACATACAAATATGTAAATCACCTATAAATAAACGAATATAAAAAATAAAATACATGCATCAGGAAAATGAATTAAAATATGTTGGCAGGCTTAGCTAGATACGAAAGATGGGGGTAGGGACACCAAAAGAACAATGCACGAAATCAATGTCAACGAAAGAGCTTTCCAAGAAATATCTTGATAATTTGTTGTCGAAGATCATACAAATACATTTTTAAAGTTCCCAATTTTACCTACCATTGTAAATTAATATAACAATTATTCTGCAATTATTAAATTATTATAAAACTGTTTCTTGTAAAAGTGGCACGTAAGTGAGGCAGTTTGGAGGCCATATTTATAATTAGAAATTTGAGATCTACGTGGTTCACATTTTTATTTTGCAGGCAAAGAAAATTTTTAATTTATTTGCATTTGTTTTCTTTTTTTCTGATATCCAGTGAAAGTGAAGTCAGTGCAATGTACATTAAAAATTCCAATCCCGTTATTATTTTATAAGGTAGGAGTTCTCAATCAAAAGTCCACGAACCCTTTTAAAGTCCCGTATATAGATTTCAGGTGTACGTGGTCTTGAAGTAGTATACAATTACCTTATGATACTTATTTTAAGCAAAATGTAACTAAATTACAGATTTCTTTCTTTTGTAATATATGCTATAAAATAGAATATTTCTAATTGTATTTGTTATGAAGAATAGAAACATCACACAGTATTATAACGCATTTCTTGTGTATCTAAAAAAATTGTGCACATTTGTATGTGTTTAACAACGTGTATTTCTAAATTTCTAACAATGGTTATAATGACTTTGATTTAGAATCATGAAAGTTGTTAGAACTTAAAATAGATGGTCAAAATCGACTTGATATAAAAATGCTGCTTGTTGGGTATCGAAATAATTACACAAGTCCCGATTTTAGAGTTTTGTCAAAATCAGATCTTGTTTAAAACAGTGTTGATGTGACATTTTTTGTAATATAATATACAAAATGAGCATTAACAAAAGAGTCGATGATTCATAAATTGTTAAGAAATTCTGTTCCACAGACATGCAACAGAAATAGTAAAAATATCGTTCTTAAATGTAATAAAAGAACAAATTTTGAATTACCGTAATAAATAATCACTAAACATATTTGAATATCCGCTTGACATAATAATTCATCAAATGAAAAGCACAAATCTTCGCAAAAAAACAATAAGATATTTTTTTAAAGCAATCCCGAATATGGAATGATTAAATAACTTTCAACATCTTGTATTGTAAATTGAGCATTGTTTCGGTCAGTGTTTCGATCATTATTTCGGTCAATGTTATGATCATTGTTGCCAACTGAGTTGGAGCATTATTTTTGATTGAGAAGCTATTTCTGTTTAAAGAGTTTAAATGAATTTTGTGTTTATAAAAATTGGTAAGGCAATGCCTATTGTTGATAAAATTTTGACTGCAACCGAAAAAATTGAGAAAGTAAATAAATTTCAACTAAGCAGTATGAAAATTAATTTAGAAAATCGGATAATTTAATTATCTAGCATTCAAAATAAGAGAAAAAAAAATCCACGCACTTTTTCCATATTACACTTCTCTGCATTATTACGCAATAGTTATATAAATGGTTATCCCTTCCTCAGGCGGCCAAGTGCCAAAACTCAATATGGGACGTTTTCAGAACTTCCAACAAATTAATACTCAAACGACCTTGCACTTTAAAAATGTGACTTGTTGGACTATAAGATTGCAATTGAAATTGAAATTTCCAAACATTGTTGATAAAATGAGATAAAAATTACTTGTAGTTTATAATTTCGTGTTAGTATATGTATTTTTTTCATTAGTAAAAATATGAAGAATAAGAGTTAATGAGAGAAACACGTCATACGAAAAGAATAAAAATTTCAGATCAAAAGGCATGATACATAAATCGCAAAAAACCTTTCTAAAATTTTGGAAAATAAGAAGACATGTATTACCTGGCAAAAGTTATCAGAAAACTCGTTAAAATAAGCACTTGACATCATAATATTAGTCAAAATAAAATCAGAAAACTTCTCATAAAAGAAATATAACGTTTCTGGAAAGAACCCCAATAATGGAATGAGTAAAAAATAATTTCAGCGTCGCTTATTGCAAAATGAGCATTGTTGCGAACATTGTTTAAGAGAATATATTGTTATTCGACGGATGTAAATGAACATTGTTGTTGCAACAATGAAAGAGATCATTGTTGATGTAATTTTGGCTCCAACAGAGGAGTCTAAAAGTTGAATACAATTTAAATTAACAATCTCTCTATTATAACGCGTAAGTCTGTGCATCAGCAACGATGACTTCATAACGATGTTGGCAACAATGCGGTCAAAACAATAATTTTTTTTTAAATTAGAAACTAGGTTCTCAATATACCTATTCTATAAATAATGGTTTAGGGTTTTAACCGGGATAAATTACCCCCCCCCCTCCCCTCACAACTTCTCCACAACAACATAAAATTATGGATTTTATGTTTAATATCATTGTAAAATTCTAAATTCCTCCCAGACCACCACACCATCCTCTCCGGAACATTAGATATTACATTTCCGGTGATAAATGTCTCAAATCAATTCTGACCAAGCTAACAGTCAAACATAAAGTTTTCCTCCGGAATTTATATTCATTCTTGCTATTCGTAATTATCAGCTGTGTTATCAGCTGTGTATTATCTTGATGCAATCCTGACAGTTTCGGGAAAAAGTGTACTAGTATAGTCTCATGCTTAAGATTATTAGATGTGTCAGGGTAATTTTTTTTAATATCTATCTTTTTGCTTCGATACTACCAAACAGTTTAAATGTTTAGTCTCCGCAGTTTGGTTTTTTTTTTTTGTTGTTGTTGTTTTAAATAAATGGTTTACGAGTTTTAAGGGATGGGCAGGTATTTCACTTCTGTTTCTTTTTTAAAATTTTCATTTTATTTCATTTTTAAGTTTTGATGATAAGAAAAAATTTGTAATGCAGATGTTGAATTGTAAAATCTTCATGCCAAATTAGCATTATTTTTTCATTAAAGCTGTTATCTAATACAACTACCTACTTTCTGACATATTTTATTTATTCATTTTTGTTCGAAAACATAAATTTGGCAGGTGCTTTTGCTAAGAAATTTTGTAATTGAACAGTTTTTTCCGTTTTTCGGTGAATCAGAAGTTCTTTCAGAAATTCTGACAAAGTTGGCATTTTGAGCCAAGTTACCGGACACGACAGCACAGGAAAATGAAAAAAATATGTCCGGAGATAGTAATCGCTTATAAATCAAGATGGGTTTAATTTATCAAAAATGAAAAATTTGTCCGATTCTAAACCACTTCAATAATCGTACTCGCAAGCTTTGGCGTTTAAAGATGAATCGGAAAATATGTTAGAAAGTTACGCGTTGTTGAGCGAGGTAAATATTTTTTTGAGAACGAATTTAATTAATTCCCTTCGTGGAGAGAATTTCCTTATGCTTAAGGCAGTTAGTTCTAAAAAAATATTTTTCTTCGCTAACCAAATCGAAACTTTCTTACACATTTTTCGACAGCTTTATAAAAGTAAAAGCATGATACTTTCAAAAATGAACATTGAACTGATTTGTAATAGAACAGTTTTGAAAAGTTTTTTAAAAATTTCTATAAATGTTTTGCATCATATTAGTTCAATAAGTGATTATTAGTTCTAAATACTGTCACGTGCGAAAGTTGAGTTTAAAACGCTAACTTTGACAGCATTTTTTGAAAAATATTCTGCCTTTACAGAATATGAAAAAATAAACAGATTATATTGTTTCTTAATACGATCATCTGCCAATGTATGGATGTTACCAACTTGGATGAGTTCTTTACCCTGCAGTGGACTATCAACTGTCTTAGAAAAGTATTCTAGTTTGTTGAATGTGAGCGTTTTGTCAACATTAACCTGTGTGTGCAAAGCGACATTTGTACTTTCTTTTACTTTAATTTTCGGAAATATGTTTGGAACTCTTGGAATCTGCGGTTAGTGTTTTTCGCTGTGAGTTTATCAAATTGGGATTCGATGGTCAATCTGCGGAGTATTAAAGCAGAAGCAAAAGTTTGTATCAGCGGATGTGGGTCGAATCCTTTCTTTCCGGACAATAAGACCAGCGTCGAGTATTGGAGTTGCTGATTCAACACGTGCAAAATAATAGTTTAATGTACCTGAGTGGAACTTGCATGTTTTTTCAGAGTGCTTTTTGCTGATAGTCAAATAAGTTTGCTCGGCAGCCACGGGTTGCTAATTTTAGTGACGTTAGACAGTGCTTAAAGTTTCGAGTTAATTTTTGCCATGCAATCAAAACCTTGCTTGCTCTTGTATTTCATAGTAATAGCAGACATTGTTATGTACGTAAGTGAGGTTTGAAATTTAGTATATTTTATATTCATTGGGAGTGAATATTTTTGTAAGGACAGATTTCTGTTAATCACCGCATAGCAAAGGCAAAATTACAAAGAGACTCCATCACGTTTCTTGCCCTATTACTTTTAAAAGATTTATTTTACCTATAAGAGCTAGCCAAGACTCAACTCCGTCCAAAGTGGCGGCCTTGCCCGGTACGCTACAAACCAAGTATGTAGCTCTCATAGTTCGTATACAGGAACACACAAACAAACATGTTCAATAATTAGGTTTTACAGACAAACATTATAAATTAACATTATTGATACTAAGACATTAAAATTAAAATTATTTTATTACTCTTGCATGTGTAAATTTAGTTACGTAACTGAAAATGTTTAATTGATAATGGGCAGCATTCTAAAAACAAATAACCCAGTTTCAGAAAACTAATGATAATCAAGTAAAATTTCTAGGTTTTTTTCTGGACATAATTTTCAAAGTTTTGAAACTTTGTAATATTTTTTAGGTTGGTCTACTAATGAACATATTAAAAGTCTTGTAGGAGGGGGGGGAAGGGGGAGGTAATACGAAAACCCTTTTTTTGTTTTTTGTTAATGTCTAATTCTCTAATGTCCGTATGGAAACATTTGCTGTTACCAAAAATATTGACACATAAATTCTCTACAAAACAGGTTCTTTTCATCTTGAATGATTCCATATTTTACGAGATAATCGCATTCAAAAATGAAGAACATTGCCAAAAGACACATCAGCGTCAAAGAGCGGGTCAACGTCACTTACATTGTACCTACTTAACTTAAACTTAAACGAGCGTTAAGTAATGTTATGATCAGGTGAATGGAAGCATGAACAATAATTTCAACAAATAACATTGTTTATTAACTAAAACCATGCAAAACAAATGCGTAAAATACAATATTATATGAATGGATAATATACTCAAGTCCGCGATCATTTTGAATAATCCTGCCTCAATATCAAATTTCAAAATATGTTGATTTACATTTCTTTTTCGATTAGGACATCCTCCTTAGAAGGTGGTGGACTATTTGAGCAGTCTCCATGGCAGTGGTGGCAGGTGGTAGTGCAAGTGATTCTGGTCTTTCTACATCTACATTTTGCCCACACATTTTTGCCGGTTGTACACTGACAGAAGATGAGGTTTACTACTGCCCCAAGAGCATCAGGATCGGTGATTGTGATGGGCAATAAAGTATGATCGAGATTGCATTTCCATCCCCAAATCTCAGGAGACAGATCATTTTCCTTCCACAGCTATATCTGATGAAAAACCCGATATGAGTGTTGCATCGCTGCTCTTTCTGTTGAAAGTACGGATGCTGGTTCTGGTCTCATATTTAAGACGGACTTCGAGATGGCATGAAACCTATGTAAGTTGAGTGACGTTGTAGTATGTGGAGTTCCACATATATTCAAGAACAACTTACGGCTTGCCTATGCAACCTGCAGTTTGTGTCACCAAACACTGAATTTATACAATCCACTGATTTACGTCGCATCAACATTTTGCAGATAGCAACTTTACCCTTCTTCTAACAAGATGATGTTGTGCCACAGACAGAGAATGAATGAGTAAGTAGTATGGTATGTTTGAGGCCTTTTGCTGCTGTTGTTCTGACGAAAATGCCTGAGTTTCTAACTTTCCCTTGGCCTGGATATACAGCTATATATTTTTATTTGAAGGGGTTAAGTGGGGGGGGAGGGGGAGATCACGTTAAACCTAAAAAAATATATGATGGAGACCTTGAAATGTTACACACACATTGCAAAAAGAATTTTACAAATATTCCAATTGGAACAGAAGTTATAGCGAAAAACATCTTTTAATAAGCCATTTCCTATCATGCTATAAAATTACCTTTGAAGACTTTTTTCACAAGACTGTGTTTTTTGGTATTGGACGCGTTCCCATTTAAAAAGTAATTATCATAGAAAAATTAAATTTTGCATATAATTAATTTATATTATTATGCTGAACCCATAGCTGCCAATTTTTACGCTTTTTTTTTACCTCTAAAATTTTATAGTAAATTTTACCTTATTAAACCGCCGAAACCATGCCATTCAATAAGGAAAAATTTGCTATTAATTTTTAGTGGTAGCAAAAAAGCGTAAAAGTTGGCAGCTATGGCTGAACCTAAATTTAGTCTGATTTTTGTCATAGAAAATTTGCTATTGATAAAATAACATCTAAAATTTTTGGTGAATTTAGTGAATATCAATATAAAAGCTATTAATTATAATAATGAATTTGAATATAATTTTAAATTTGTGTTCAGTGTAAAATATAGTAGTAGAAGTAAAAATAAATGAAATATTAAGTGTGTGTCTGCAGTAGAATTTTTTTAATCTTGCGCACAAAATCCATATTTTAGTATTTATATTTTTAAAAAGCCATTTTTGTCGATATCATTTAATTAATTAATATTGCTAAATGCACATAATTGGAGTGTTTCTTTATCTACAAGAATGTGTGAAATTATACAAAAAACGCGGACACGCTATATCACGTTACCTCACGCCCGATACAAAAAAAAATTGTTGCATTTCATTTATTGGTTTTCAAACTAAAAAGTTTTTTGCACTGGTTTAATTATTGTCATTTTCAGGCTTCTCAACGAGATCTCCCCCCCCCCCCCCCCATTGAAGCTGTGAAAAGAACAAGTATATCCACATCCTGCCCTATAATAGTAACGTTGTCTTTCTCAAACAGTATGTATATCGCAATCGAACAATTAGAGTGTCGGCGACATTAGGACTTTGCTGACATGAGACATTTTTTTGCATAATAAAAATGCGCGCCTAGACAAATTAATAGAGCCTTGTGCGGGGGCACTGCCTGCACCACCCTTTTTGTGCCTCTGCTTATAATATTATATTATATTATAAATTCTTATGGTAAAATTGTCAAAGAATCATTACAATATTTATAACTAGAAGACCACTGTTAAAGTCGTGGGCACACAATCACACACACATGTCAAGTCGAACCGCACTGTGAGTCGAGCATGGTAAACTGGATTTCACACCCCTCTCGTATCTTTTTTTTCTATTGTAAGTGGATGACGAACACCTACGTTTATCAAAAGAGGTGAAATTCCCTCACTCTCCTTTGTAAATAGATGTTGCCAGGAGCTTAGCGCGCAATTGTTATGACACCCCAATATACCCACGCACTTATCTCGTAAATTATGAACTCTAGAGAAAAAATGAATAGAACCTTCTTTGTATAGAATTTGTCTTTAATTTTGCTAAGACGAATTCTTGCCGTAGGACCTATAGATTATGAGATATTAATAAAAACAAAACAAAAAAAGATTCCATCTTTAACTTCCCTCCAATCGCTTGACCTCTATCCATCAGGACTTTCGATATTAACTTTGCGAATTATATCCCAAAATGACACAAAATCTACCTAAGTTAAATGAACTATTAATACACAAAAAATACTACTAGGAAACATTTCCGGAAATCATTGGCAGGAAAAGAAACTGCCTTTTTATAATTACTTCTAAAAATATGCAAAATATATTGGTTTCTAAAGATTCTAAAGATGAAGAACACTTTTCGGAATCGTGGATAACTCGTAAGAGGTTATATTATATTTTAGTAGATTGAAGAACAATTGTATTTTTTTTTACAGTGTAAAAGAAGAGTAAACGGTAGAGTAAACAATAGCGATGTTTTTTTGTTTTTTTTTTCTTTTTTATTGTAGACCACCATTTTTAAAATCGGTAACCACTCTAGCTTCGGATCTATTGTAAAATTAATCCTCACATAGGTTTCTAGGGAAATATGTAAGATTTTTTTCGAAATATTGATATCTTGCTTCTCTATGTAACTTTAAGTAACCAACATTTTGGATGGAATTTTGCACATATTTGGATGCATTTTGCGAAAATTACTTGTTTTTTGAACTGCTGCGTATTTCACAAGCTTTTGGACTAAGAAAATAGTTTATCGCATTCTTCAAGATTAAGTCTGCGATGAATTTTCCTGTTTACCTCTTGAGAATCTTTTATCTAAGCCCTCCCATCTATCAGATTTCAGCCAAAATTTTTTTATATATCAACTGCAGAAAAAATACATTTTTTTAATTTTAATTTACAAGGTGGGCGTAATTAAATTGACAGAACTCAGCGTGTTCTGTAACGCGAGAATGAAACTACATTATGTAGGATGACTAAGCAAGACGGAGGACGAAAAATTCCGCTATAGCTAGTTGCAAGAATAGTTGCTAGGGGAATATGTGATACTTTTTTTAACGGAATCTTTCGTCCCCTCTCTTGTATAATCATCAATACGTCTCAATATATATTTGACTCCAATGATTATCTCAAACGTTCAATTTATTTGAAAAAGACTATTTGAGCCCCTCCCATAATTTATGAATTGCTACACCAGTGCCGAGAAAGACGATTTTTCTTTCTTTTTGTTCTATATGAGCAACAAATTCCACACAGTTGAAAAAATGGAGACAATGTACACTGTCCAATTTTATCAAAATGTTCACACATCCGGACACACAATTTACACTCTTTCTGCGCACCATTTTGAATAATTATATATAAGTGTTCTTAACCTCTTCATACACAAATGTGTCTCTCTATTCTTTACCTCATAAAAACTAAACTGCTTTTTTTTTTACATTTTGACTTCAAGTCTATATTGCTAAGTATTTTTTGATTTTAAACCAAACCAATAAATAGTAGCATCGATGCAGATTTCCACATAAAATAAATGTTATTTTCATCTGAGTTTGCAAAATGAATTCAACAGAGTGTGGTCAAGAAATTAAGTAATTTTCATACTTATTTAACTTTATACTTAACAATAAAAATTTGTTAAGAATTTGTAGATCATCATTCACTTGTTGCCCTTAAATTTGTTATTGTGGGAATTTAGGTTATTGATGATTAAATTGATGTTTTAGTATACTAATATATTTAGATCAATATATGTGAACCTAAATTACCAGTCCACTAAAGTATCAGTTTCAGAAAAAAAACAGCTTTTTCTGTCATTGGAAGGTGTTATTTTGTTTGTGCAAAACCAATGAATGAGCATTTGTAGTGTTATTGTAGTTTCAGGTCTCAACTGGCTAAAATATGTTTAGCTCAACTTTGTTTGGAGAAGTAAAGACATGGTAGTTTATTGTATTACATCATACCAGCTGATGTTAAATATTTTGAAAATCAATAATCTTTATTGTTCAAAACGATACGCTCAAAAATAATCTTTCCTGCAGATAAGATATAGTGTTTCATGATGCACTATGTTTCAGAAAAGATGAATCAGTCGGTTTTCATCGTTAACGAATTTTTGACATGCTATTATACACTGTCAAAAATATCCGAGTAAAATTGCCAGGAACGTCCAGCAGAAGAGATTCTAGTCAAATCGCATAAAAAATGGACTATTATTTTATATAAACAGGCTCTACACCTAAAATTATACCAGTATTCCAATATTATACTTTCATGAAGTAAAGTTCCTGGATCTGGCCGTTAAAATTGATGAAGTGGCATTTTCGTGAAAATTATGCGGCAAATACCCGTGGATTTACTCTTCTTTTTTTCTTTTTCTTCAAAACTTTTTTTTTCTTTTTCTTTTTTCTTTTTCTTCACATCTATTACATCCCCTACCTACAGGTTCTTTGTGTATTTATAGTATTACAAATTATTGTGTAGTATTTATAGTATTAATAAAAACATACGGTAAAATTGTCAAAGCATCATTACAATATTTATAACTGGAAGACCACTGTTAAAGTCCTGAGTACACAATCACACACACATGTCAAGTCGAACCACACTGTGAGCCAAGCGTGGTAAACTAGATGAGGTTTGACTTTGAGGGGGTTGGTTCCTCCCTTTGTTGTTTCGAATCCCTCTCGCCACCTCTCGCATCTTTTATTTTCTATTGCAAGTGGATCACGAACCCCTACCTATAATGAAAAGAGGTGGAATTCCCTCACCCTCCTTTGTAAACAACTGTTGCCGGGAGGGCGCAGTTGTTATGACACATCAATATCCCACCCAATTATCTCGTAAATTAAGCACTCTAGAGAGAATAAAAGAAAACAATGTCTTTTAAAGAGAACTTTTTTTCTTTATTTTTGGTAAGACCAATTTTTCGTGCAAGACCTGTAGATTACGAGATATTAACAAAGAACCTAAAAAAGATTCCTTCTTTTACATCCCCCCACCCGTTCGATCAGTATCCATCAGGACTTTTAATATTAATTTTTGGAATTTTTGAAATGACACAAAATCTGACTAAGTTGACCGAAATATTAATCCACTTAAAATACTACAAAGAAATATTTAAGAAAATCATTGGCAGCAAAAGAAACTTCCATATTTTAAAAATCTCTAAAGTATATTGGTTTCTAAAGATTCTAATGATGAAGAACACTTTTCGGAAACGTGGGTAACTCGGCAGTGGTTATTGTATTTTCTCTTACTTGGTTATATTATATTTTAGTAGATTAAAAAGCATTTATCTTTTCTTGTTTTACAGTGTAGAAGAGGTGTACAGTATGGAAGGGTAGAGTAATCAGTAGCGATTTTTTTCCTTTTTTCTAAAGAGAACAGCATTTTTAAAATTGGTAACCACGCTATCTCCAGATCTCTTATAAAAGTTATCCTCACATATTTTTTTATGGAAATACGTAAGATTTTTTCGAAATATTGATATCTTGTTTCTCTGTGTAACTTTAAGTAACCAAAATTTTGGAAGGAAATTTATACGTATTTTGATGAATTTTTCGAAAATTACTTCTTTTTTAAACGGCTGCGTATTTCTCAAGGCTTTGGACTAAGAAAATACTTTATCTCATTGTTCTAGGTTAAGTCTGCGATGAGTTTTCGTGTCCACCTCTTGACAATCATACTTCTAAGCCCTCCAACCCTTCAGCTGTTAACCAACATTTTTTATATATCATCTGCTGAAAAAATACATTTTTCTATTTCAATTTACAAGGTGGCCGTAATTAAATTGACAGAATTCAGCGTGTTCTGTAACGCGATCTAATTGCGACAATGAGGCTAAATTATGTAGGATGACTAAGCAAGACGGGGAAACGAAAATTTCCGCTAAAAATAGTTCCAAGAATATCTGCTAGGGAGATATGTGATACTTTTTTAAATGGAATCTGTCGTCCCTCTCTTGTGTAATCATTCTTTAAAATTTGACTCCAATGATAATCTCAAACGTTCAATTTATTTGAAAACGACTGTTTGAGCCCCTCCCATAATTTATGAATTGCTACACCACTGGTGAGAATGACGATTTTTTTCTTTTTCTTCTATCTGAGCAACTGATTCCACACATCTGAGAATATGAACACAATATACACTGTCCAATTTTATAAAAATGTTTACCAAAACCCGGACAGACAATTCACACTCTTTCTGCGCACCATTTTGAATAATTATATATGAGTCTTCTTAACCTCTTCATGCACAAATGTATCTTTCTATTTTTTACCTCATAAAAACTAAACGGCTTTGTTTTTTATACATTTTGACTTCAAGTCTCTATTGCTGAATATTTTTTGATTAAAAAACCAAACCAATAAATAGTAGCGAATTTTCTCATAAAATAAATTTTATTTTGATCTGAGTTTCCAAAATGAATTCAAGAGTGTGGTCAAGAAAGTAAGTAATTTTCTTACTTATTTAACTAAAATACTGAACAATAAAAATTTTTAAGAATTTGCAGATCATTCATTTGTTTTAAAGCCCTTAAATTTGTTATTGTTGGAATTTAGGTTATTGATAATTAAACTGATGTTGTAGGATACTACTATATTTAGTAGATATATGTGAACCTAAATTGCCAGTCCTCTAAAGTATCAATTTCAGAAAAAACAGCTTTATTCTCTCATCTATGGAGTTATTTTGTTTGTGCAAACGCAATGGATGAGCATTTGTAGTGTTATTGTAACTTCAGGTCTCAACTGGCTAAAATATGTTTAGGTCAACTTTATCAGGAAAAGTAAAGACATGGAAGTTATTAGCTCATACCAGCTGATGTTAAATATTTTGAAAATCAATTATCTTCATTGTTCAAAACGATACGCTCAAAGGGTTGGTTCCTATTTGAGACCACCATTTGTCCAAATCGTCGATAGTTAGCCAGATGTAGCTCTTTTATTGTTGGAAAGGCTGAGCAATGATATTTTTTGTGATGACGTGTTTGTGACGTATGACGTATTTGTTACGTCATCAAATGATTCTTGATTCGACGTTTATTTATATTTTAATGATATTTAATGATTTATTATTTACTTAAAACATTTTTTTTTATAACACTTATGTCATTAAATGGTTATATCATGATATTAAAAGAAAAAAAAAAGAGTGAAAAAATTTCATCATATGCTTCTTTATTTAAAGCTTGATATATATTTTTATTTTTTTTATGCATGTGAGTGGTTATTCACTTTAGAACAGTATAAATTAATTGATTGCAGTTTTCATGGAAGTCTTATGTTCACGAAGTGATCATACCTGCGGTATAGTGATCGCCGCATTTACAAATTTCGTGTATTTTTCTGATCTCTATTCAACGAGTTTGCTGCATCCAGAGATGTTTATTTTTCGGTTTCATGTTCGCGAAGCGATAATACCTGCGGTACAGTGATCGCGCCATTAACGAATTTCGTGTATTTTTTGGGATTCCGATGCGACGAGGTTTCAGTATCCAGTGATGTGTTTTTTTCGGTTTCATGTTCGCGAAGCGATCATACGTGCGATACAGTGATCGCGGGCTTAACGAATTTCGTGTATTTTCGTTTTTTCAACTTCACATTAATCGTCAACTTTTATGTAATATCGATGAAATGTGTATAAACACGTTGTTTTTTACTGCTCATATTATCTTTTTTATATGTATCTTATTAAATTTGTCAAATAAAATATTTTAATTCACTCATAAATGCAGCATTTAAGAAAAATCAACCGTGTATGGTTTATTTTAATAATTCTGTATTTAAATTATCATTCTTTTGTCCAAATTGTTTTGAACGAATAAAATTTTACATTCGTTACATTGTTACTCTCGTATAAATGGAATCTATTTTTAAGTGACTTTTTATCGATAAATCCATTACTTTTCTAATGTGTAACTATTTAAAAATTAAGAATTGCAACATTTTACCACTTGCTTATTGTGGGTTACAATATGATAAATGTAAGTAAACAATTTAGAAATCGCCAATGTGGTATCAGTTTTAAAAAGCGCCAAATGGTGGCTTGAAATAGGATTATGCCCACTCAAAGATGTTCTCTTCTCCAGATAAGATATAGTGTTTCATGATGGACTATTTTTCAGAAAAGATGAATCAGTCGGTTTTCATCGTTAACGAATTTTTAACATGCCATTATACACTGTGAAAAATATCCGAGTAAAATTGTCAGGTAAGCCCAGCAGTAGAGATTCTAGTCAAAGCCCATAAAAAGGGGACATATTCTTTTATATAAATAGTTTATACCCATTAAAATATACCAGTATTCCAAAATTATACTTTCATGAAGTAAATTCGCCGGATCTGGCCGTTAAAATTGATGAAGTGGAATTTTCTTGAAAATTATGCGGCAAATACTCGTGAATTTACTTTTTTTTCCACTGTCGAATGAACAATTTCATATTTCCATACATACTTTTATGAAAAAAGTTTGAAATTCAACAGAATCTAATTGAATTTATAAATGAAAATATCATTTGTAATCTTATTTTTTTAATTTTATTCATTTTCATTTATACTTTTTGTTACTTTAAGAAAGTTGCTTTGTTATTTCGCTCAATAAATGCGGGAAATGATTTGATTTTTTTTTCTTGAGATTCATAAGCTAAAACCATAAAGGGTACCTGTGAATTTTAACTTTCTTAAAACATTGAAATCCTCTCCCGACCCCCCCTCCCCTACTAAGATATTTAATAAATTTATACTTCATTTTAACTATTAGTTTTTTTGTTTTTGGAAGAAGAAGAATCCGAAAAATAGAAATATTTTCGTGATTTAAACAAGACAGCGGGGATAATCACCAATACACAACGTTAAACTTTATTATAACTTAAACTAAAACAAGAAAACAGAGGCAATATTTTACTATTGTAGGTTTTTTATTATTATGATTGAGGCAGAATTCACTATTGTGATTATGCTTGTGATATTTTAAAGTAATGCAAAATTTTTATTTCATGTAAGATAATGAGAACTTGAGGGATGGTTGGATGCTATTTGGTGGTGATAAATGAATCACCCCGGTGGTTCCTTGTTCTTTTTGCAGCAACTCGTGAACCTGGCAAAGAACCTTCGGATTCCTTTGAAACGTTTCTTTTTAGGTTTCGGAGAAGGCCCCAGCTATAAAATATAATACGAAAAATAATCAACAAAAGAAAAAACAAGTATCAAACAGCTCAAATTTCTGAAGAATTATATCATTATACACTGTAAAAAAATAATTAAAAACACAGGAAATTTTCTGGAATGGTTTCATTTTTCTAAAACACAGCAGAATTTCCGTAACTGACATATTGAGATTACAAATCCGTGAAACTACAGGAAATTTTCCGTAAATTTTCCGTAATATTCCCATATTGCTTTCAAAGTGGTAGTTTCCGTAAATGACGTTTAGACGTTTGTTTTAGAAGTCACTGCGTTTAGAAATGTAAGGAATTGATTGTTGTGTATGCTTCTTATGAATTGTAAATATTGTCATCGAAACGTTAATATTGCACAAATATTGGTTTTATATTAGAAATATTTCCAAAGGATCCCCTTTATTCTGAATATTGTCTTGCCATTGCAAATATATTTAATGAAACGCACGAACTACAGAAATATTGACTTTAAATTGGACATATTTCCAGTGAAACGGCAATATTGGCTCTTCATTGGAACTATTTTCCATGATATGTCAATATTGGTTAAATGTTGGTTTGAAATAAAAAAATTTCTTATAAAACTAATAAAATATATAGCGACATCTGCATATTAGAATGTACATGAAAATTATGCGCAATAATGTTTTATCTTCGATCTCTTTCTGTTTTTAATAAAAAAGATAATATACTTTTATGACATTTAAAAAAATAATAAAATTCATCATTTATTTTTAAGAAAGATGTCAAAGAATTTTTAATTACACAGTTATGGTAAACTTTTTAAAAATAATACCCTATTCCGCAGAAATTTAACCTACAACATTAATAATTTTGAATGTTCTTATTAAAAGTTTTGCAGATTTTTGTTTTATTATTTTATTCAATATATGTACGAAACTGCTTAAATTGCGTACTGAGATTTTTATAAAATAATTTCACCCCGCATGTACACGTGAGATCAAATATCATCGTAAAATGTTATCCATACCAGTTTAGTAACACAATTCTCCACTCTCACTAATTCCTTATTTTCGGAGAAAACTTTGAAAAGCGGAAAACGATACGAGTTTTGGATAACATTTCGGGAAAATACGCTACTGTGCGTCATGATGGGGGACACATAGTTTCTACGCCTAAAGTAAGTCGTTCTGTGTCTAGTGTTAAGTATTTCTTTTTCTTAAATTTTAATTTATATTATAAAGAGAATAAGCATTAAAAAATTACTTGAGTAAAAATATTTAAGTTTTATTTCTACACTTTAAGTTTGTTTCTACACCTAAAATCAGTCTATCGGTTTTTAGCGTCAGTGCCCTTAAGTACTTGTTTTCTTTAAATTTAAACATACAGGCATCCCCCGACTTACGTAAATTCGCAGTTACGTAATAAATCTAGAAAATTACATTAATGAACATACTTGAGCGTTTGTGACGCGCTTGCATATTTTTGATTAGTTTATAAATAAAACATGCAGATAAAAATTATATTACATAATATAGTTTAATATATAGATAATTATATTTTTATACGTGATATACAATCAATGTTTTTATGGGTGATATACAAACAATGTTTTTATGGGTAATATACAAACAATGTTTTTATGGGTGATATACAAACAACATTTTTATGGCTGATATACAAAAAATGTTTTTATGGGTGATATACAAACAGAAAACTAATTAGAATGAGACAAAGAAATCTATTTTATTCGTTATAATTATGTTTTCTGGATGATATTTATTTCTATTGCTATCGAGAATTCGTGGAGTAGGGGTAAGTCAGTCTCCTCTTTAATTATTATTTTTATAGCCTTTCATGCAGATTCAATATTCGTTAGGTATAAACCAATCCACCAATGTTAAATTGATAATTCCCGTAATCCACAAGATATTTTTAATTAAAAAAGTGTTTTTTAGCTCACAGGCTATCAAAGCCTGAGAGCTTATGTGCCCGCCCGTTCTGTATGTATGTACGTATGTACGTAACCCGATAACTCTTGACAGAAATAATCGTTTTGCTTCCAATTTTGTTTATAGGTTCCTTGTGATAAGGCGCTCCCCTGATTAGTTTTGGGGATTGATTGGTTAACTATAAAGGGGGGGAACGGGGAGATAACACCTCTTAATTTAGATAAATGGTTTTTTCATGCAGAATTGTCCAATTTTATTCAAATTGTGTATATAGGTTCATTGTGATAAACCGCTGTAGTGATTAGTTTTGGGGGTTCATAGGTTAAGTATAAAGGGGCTAACGGGGGGACGGCTAATCCTCCCCCCTTAATTTAGATAAATGAATTTTTCATGGAGAGTTACCCGATTTTCTTCAAATTTTCTATATGGGCTCATTGTGATAAGGGGCTTCCCTAATTAGTTTTGGGGTTCATTGGTGAAGTGTAAAGGAGGGAAACGGGGGTTACCCCCCCTTAATTTTGATAAATGGGTTTTTCATGCAGAATTATCCGATTTACTTCAAATTTTGTATATAGGTTCATTGTGGTAAGGCACTTCCCTGATTAGTTTTGGGGGTTCACTGGTTAAGTATAAAGGGGGGTACGGGTGGGACTAAATCCCCTTAATATAGATAAATGGGTTTTTCAAGCAGAATTATCCGATTTTCTTCAAATTTTATATATATGTTCATTGTGTTAAGGCACTTCCCTGATAGTTTTGGGGGTTCATTGGTTAAGTATAAAGGGGGGACGGGGGGCTAACTCCCCTTAATTTAGATAAATGGATTTTTCATGCAGAATTATCCGATTTTCTTCAAATTTTGTATATAGGTTCATTGTGGTAAGGCGCTTCTCTGATTAGTTTTAGGGGTTAATTATAAGAAGAAGAAACGGGGGGATGGTTCCCCCCTTAATATATTGTCGATTTCTTCCTTTTTTTAGGGCTTATTTCAAATTCTTTGAAATAAGAATATAATTTACAGTTAGTGTGAATAGCCTGTGAGCTCAATGCCGTCAGTTTAACTGGGCAGTTTCCTTTTATTTAGTTTGTTTTTATATTTTTTATATTCTTTTATAATTTATATCCGAATAAATACTGCTGCATGATGCTTTATAAAATAATAATGCGTAAATAATTATATATATATAATGATAATAAATATTGCAGATTCTTACGAAATTATTCTTTAGAAATTTAGAAATTCGTCTTGCGTAAAATTCAGGTTACGTAAAAGTCTACGGAACGCATTACTTACGCAAGTCAGGGATGCCTGTATTTGACAAAGAGAATAAGCATTTAAAAATTGCTTAAGTAAAAAGTTTTAAATCTTATTGGCATTTTTAAGATACTTAAAATTTACTAAAAAAAATTTTTTTTTAATGTAGCATGGTAATATAGAGTGTTAATCTTCTAATACTGGTGACCAAATTTTGATAATTGTATTGGATAAAGTAAATTATCCCGTTTTTAAATTTCCAGATAGGTTACCAAGAGATTTCGTGATCAGTGTTTGCAAAAATGTCTTCTGCTCAAAAGCGTTATGTGTCCCAAAATATTTTCCCCTGTTTTGTTTTGTTTTTTCTCAAAAATACGAAAACATAAAAAAAAAATATATATCAACAGCAACGAATTTTAACTGAATTAAATTTGTAAAAATTGTAGTGCAATACGCACAGTTACTCAAAAGAGACTGGACATATTCTAAGAGGTTGGTAGAGAACATTGCAACAAATAATTTCTAGCAATCCATTTATTCAGTCAAATATACAGGATGTCTCACTTAAATCTGAATCCGTATTTTTATTCGTAACAATAATGTAGTTGGAGTAACGGGTAAATTTCCCGCCTTCAACTGTGTTACTGTATTAAAAGTTGTTCTTCTGGCTTTAAAATATTTCTACGCTAGACAGATTTTCGACTTACGCAGAGTCCGTTTTAGAGAGAGTTTACCATATTTTAACTAAATTTTCAACAAACTTGTGTGAAATGCGATATAATCACAAAAATGCTGTAAATTAATAGTAATTTGTTCAGTGGCAGCGTGTGTACACTGTAAAAAAAAATTGCAGTAAAATTACGGGCAGAGGCCGGCAGCAGTGATTCCAGTCATACCCCGTAAAAAAAAAATCCATGCCCATCATTTCGTGCAGCCCGTAATTTTACGGGGCAAAGTAATATAGCATTATAATGCACAGGATATAATGCACTTTAAAACACTAACACTTTGCTTACTGTTCCGTAGCATGCAGCACGTTAGATAATCATCACAGAATCGCTGTTTTGGCGGGTTAAAATATTCGAAACACGTGTAAAATGAAGGGTTACACCCTAGCGGAGGACAATGTATGGGGTCGTACCGTATTTTTGCTAACATATGGGCTAGAACTGTAAGAATATGTGAATTGCTCTTAATTTTCTAAGTATCTAAGGGATAAGGCCGCTTATTTAGTGGATCTGACCGTTTTTCATAAAATAAGGTTGTTGCCCGTGAAAACTGAAGGCAAACTCTCATAAATGCAGTTTTTTCTGAAAGTGTAGTGTTACTACGTTCCGAAATATGGAGCAATTAATTTAGCTGTGTTTAGATGCACATGGCAGCCATTTCCAACACATATTGTAATATTTCACACAAAACAAGTTAAATATGTCAGAAATTCCGTTAAAATATCTGCAATTTTGTCGAAATTATAAAACCAAATCCGAGATCAGACTGGAGAGATTCACGCTGTATATTTGACTGAATAAATAGATAGCAAGCTTCATTTCTGGTACAAAAATTGATGGTTGTGATGTGCTGTAATCTCTTAAAGTTTGCCCAATGTTCTACTTTAATCATCCTCATATACTAGTGACAGTTATTGAAAAAATAAGAAAATGTTATATTTACTTGTGCTAAATCACCACTTTCTTCATCTATGAGCTCGCTCTCTGGCGGCTCGTCCTCTTCAACTATTGTTGGCATTACTTCAACATATTTATTCAAATGACGTAATCTTTTAGTGACTTTTCTGAAAAGCAATAAAATGTATTTTATAGGATGGTTTGATTTGTAATGTATTTAGATATATTTGACACATAATGAATAAATAACTAAAATAAATAACAACATTTTGCATCTGTAGAAATGAATATTCCGCTAACATTTGCACATAAAAAAATATTTTTCTTTTTCAAAAGCGCAAAACTTTTTGACACATTAGCTGGGACATTTGATTTTATAGTTAAAAGTATGACTCTTTTAAGAATGTTTAGTGAAGTGATTTCGAATCGAATAGTATTTTTCAACTTTCGAAATACGGATTTGCATATTGAGTTATAGTCGATTGATTTCTCCAGGACGAATTTTAAAGAGCTATCAAGTCGAGAAAAACGACTGAAGACTCATTTTTCTGAGAGATCATTTGCCTTTGTCAAAAATTGTTAAACATTATTTGATTATATTAGTTTCTAAATAGGAACATATTAGGAATTCGTCCAATTTAGAATAAAACTAACTTCATGAATGTGCCAGAAAGTAGCCAGTTTTTATTTATAAATAGCTTTATTCTGTTACTGCTCGATTTTATCTTTACGAGAAAACTAATTGGTACAATGTGAATATGTTATATATAAAATAAGAAAAAAAGTAAAAATATTACTTGATATTTTCAGTTAGAAATTTGATTTTTTGTGTTTGTAATGTTTTTTGGTAAGCAAACTACAGCTTATCTTTCTAAAGCAGTTGTGCGTAATAGGTGGTTGCTAACTAATGTCGCCTCATTCAAAAAACTAGATATGAAATTTTACAAACACTTTAAAATTGGATTAAGTTTTAATATATGTCATTTGCCATATAATTTTGGAGCATTTTCCGCAGTCTTTACAGCTTTTACTGTGTAAACCCTTTGATTAAAGGATTGAGACATATTTCCGTCCAGTGACTATTTCTTTATTCAATTCTTACTGCTTTCTGAAAAATGATACCTGCCGTACACTTTTACCAGGATATTTTCAAGAGAAAACTAACACAAATAATTTTTTTTCTAAATTGTGGTGCTAGTGAATATAAAAATAGCCGCCAGTCCTAGCCCGTAATCGTGTGTTTTCACTAGTGCAGCGCTTACTCGAATGCAGCATTTACAACAATTATTTTTTCTACAACCAAAATAATGTGAAAAACACTCCACTGCAGCTGCATGGATAATGTAAAAATGGTAACTGCATTCATTGCACTCCTTATGAAGAATAACTGGCGTCAATGAGTTCAACTCGCTGCGATAAGTTTTTTAAATTATTCCAAATTGTTTCTACAATTGGTGTTTTTGTAACAGCTGGTCTTACAAACCTCAAAAGCAAAATTTCATAATTATGCTGTACTCACGATTAAAAAATATTTTGTGCAGCATAATAGCCACATAGGTAAGAATTGAAACTGCTATAACTAGATGAAATTTAGGCGCGCTCTATTCATTATTTGAATTTTTTTTAATACAGTGGAACCTCGATATTTCACATCCCATGAGAATAAAAAGCAAAAGGCTCATAATAGTTGGCTGTATATAATTTTGTTATTCAAAATTTACTTAAAAGACTTTTTATAATCTATGATTTTAAAATAATAAAATATATACAATATGTATAAATGTGTTTTAAATCACTGTTGTGAAGGAACTAAATCATTAAATTGAAAATCATGAGTTTGACTCAGTTTTTGTGAGTTTTGTCTTAAGTTTGATCCGCTTTTTCAAAAACGATTCCAGTAATATAAACAGTTTACAGAATTTTGCGCTAAAATAAACAGCTAATTACTAGTGTATTGTCTGATAGTTTTTTGTGACAAATCCGCAGATTTTTTTTTAATATACAGTGTATTTATTTCAGATGCAATTTTATTGTAGTTGTGTGAAATTGAGTCAAATGTAGCTATGATAAATTAAATCCACCTATTTTAATCTCCCTATAATTTATAAACACGGCGGGATTTGAACTATAGTTCTCAGATAAGCAGTTTTAATAATTTTTTTTTATTAAAAAAATGCAGTTTCTCCTTTAAACAAAGCGGATTTTTTTTTTTCTGATTTAAAAAACAAGGAACAACACTTTATTTCTTTAAAAGTTAAAATACCTTTCATTGTACCATGGACAGACCGTGGAAAGAAACTAAATATTATTACAGTTAAAGCAAGTGACTGGACTTTAATTTATTTAGAAAAAATTTTCACCGTACATTGTAAAAAAATTCCGCTCAACGTTGAACCACTTGACACTGAAAAAAAGCAGAACTACCAAACAATGGTTCATTTTATAAACATATTCATTATGGTGAAACTTCAAGATTTGTTCAAAATTACACCATTCAAATCTATTCAAAACAAAATTTTCTATGCACTTTCAAAATGCTGCTTTAGAAATTAATGACGCTCATCTCAGTCAAGTACATAGACCGCTAGCTATAAGTCACGAGATATCAGGTTTGAATCCAGATTAGACCTAGATGTTCGTAGTTTGTCAGATTTTTTCTTTAAACAGAGGTCCTGGTTGGATTAGTCTTTGTGTCTAAAGGAATTCTGAAGACACTCTATTGTTCAACGATTTACAAGGTTTCAGTCGATCATTTTACTTATTCATGTTTCAATCTACAGGTTTGTAATTCAACTAACGCAAAAAAAAATATATATATATATATATATGATGGAACAAATTTTCAAAATCTTATGGTGGCAAAATTTTGGCTCCATGTTCTAGTAAAATAATGAACCAAATATTTAACGGTTTATTATGAAGCAAAAAGTATTATATCTTTACATACCGGTTAGGAGCTGGAACTGGCGAATCGGAAACGTCGTAAGAGGATGCCTTCACGATCTGGGTTTCAGGTGGAACTTTGTAGCACGATTCTACTTTGAAATCCTGTTCGTCAAAAAAATCGTAACACGGATCTTTATAAAATAAGCTATCCTGCTCGATATCCTTATATCGCTCTTTCTGATCTTTGTCATCACTTATGATGTCGTCACATGACTTAGCATTCTTTTCATATCCCTAAAAACAACAACATGCATTAGGTTAAATTTTGGAACATTATTATAATGAATTAAAATTTATTTATTGTGTTATATCCGAAATACACTGCTCAAAACAATTAAAGGATATTGCAGTTTTAGGTGGATTTTGTATCTGGGAAACTTTTTAGCTGATTGATACATGGTCGACAGACATAGTAGGTTATATGAGAATAAATTACACATGTTTGGCAGAAAAAAATGCATTTTATTGCGCATTTGTGTACAAAAGGGAAAAAACACAATTTGTGCATATGAGAAAAAAAGAATAAGTAAAGGGGTTTTCTTCAAAGAAAATCATTTTCAGTAGGGGGTATGGTTTCCACGGGCGGCCAGCAACGTTGAACACCTTTGAGGCATGGACTCAATGAGGCTATTAATGACGAGTTGGGGTATTCTGCCCCACTCTTCCAGAAGAGCTCTTTCCAGTTCTTGGAGAGTTTGTGGGGGTTGTTGGCGGCCAGACTCATCTTCCTAGAGCGTCCCAAACGTGCCCGATTGGATTCATGTCTGGAGAACACGCTGGCCATTCCATTCGAACGATTCCTTCCTCGAAAAGGAAATCCTCCACCAGGTTTGCACGATGTGGCCTGCAGTTATCGTCCATTAAAATGAAGTTATCTCCGATTGCTGCAGAGTAAGGGACTACAATTGGTCTGAGGATCTCATCCCTATATCGGCGACCAGTCAGAGCTCCATCTCGAATGATGTAGAGGTCAGTGCGCCCGTCAATGGAGATGCCACCATACACCAACACTCCTCCACCGCCAAATCTGACACTTTCGTGCACGAACGCAGGATTATTCCTACTGCCACGGTCCCTCCAGATGAAAATACGCCTATTATCCGGATGCACAGAAAAACAGGACTCGTCAGAAAACAGAATATTGCTCCATTCATTTCTCCTCCAGTTGACATGCTCGGTTGCCCACTCCCTGCGGTCGCGACGATGCCCTGATGTTAATCTAATACATACCATCGGTCGGCGAGCATACAGACCTACAGCATGGAGCCGGCTTCGGACAGTCTGAGTTGAAATCGTGGTGCCTGTAGCCGAGCGAAGGTGTTGTTGGAGAAGAGTAGCGTTCATGTTTCGGTGTCTCCGAGCTGTTAACGCTAAATACCGATCTTCATTGGGCGTTGTTGCCCGTCTACGACCTTGCCCTGGTCTTCGGCCTGCACATCCACTCTCCAAAAAACGGTTCCCGATCCTGGAAATGACACTTTGTGACACTCCAATGGCTTGCGCTACTTCGGCTTGAGTTTGGCCCCCTTCTAACCTACCAACAATTCTCCAAGCTTCTGAATCTGTCAAATAACTTCGCTGAGACATCGTACTCATCGAAACAAAGCAATCACTGAATGCCGATCATCCTTGTCTTCATTCTCTTTTATCCAGTTGAAAGTCAAATTTCATTCGCTGCCGCTGAAGCGACGTTTTTGACGTCGAACTCAAAATTTGCATACTCCACAGTTTGAAAACCAGAAAAATTTGCATTTGTGATTATCTTCTTCTATTTTCGGCAAAAAAAATTTCGTTTATATCTTTATTTTATATAAAACTTCAAATATCCTTTAATTGTTTTGAGCAGTGTATATCGTTAGTCGTTAAAACTCAGACATTGTATCAAACGTTTTGCGTGCATATTGAAAACTTCACTCTGAAAAATATTCATTCCTTACAAGAAAAATAAGAAAGTGCACGGTTATTATTTTAAACAGTATGAGTACACTATTGACAGTTCAATGCTCAAGATTTGGTAAGTGTTTCGTAATGTCAGAGTGAATCAAGATTTTTTCCTCTACGTGTAGGGAATTTTTCAGTTATATCTACTGTATTCAAAATGCAATAAATTCTCAATATTCTGAAACTATTTTACGTGCTTTCTTCATATTTAAATGCATTGTTATAAGCAGGTGGTGCGGGGGGTGGGTCATGATCACTCCACCCTTCGTAAATGTTTGATAAAAAGGGGGAAAAGCAATGAGCCAATGTAAAAAACTGTTTTTGATTGAACTTCTTATTGCACGATTCCAATTTTATTGCATGATAATTGTGTTTTAAAGGTTTTTATTATATGTAAGTGTAAAGTAATTTTATTTTAGCTTCATCTTTTTCATTCATAACCACTGAATATTTTCAGTTTTCTAAGCTGATAGTGATATTAAAAAACAAATTCGTAAAAAAAAACCCAGGCCTTTAGAGGATTTTTTCTTTTTGAGAGGGGTTGGGGTAGGGTAACTTCTAGATTTTTAGGTTACAATAACTTTTTTAAAATGAAAGTATAAGTGTTATATATTTACCCACTTATTTTGGGGGAGGAAGGATCGCTTTCTGTAGACTTGATAAGATTAGATAACACTTTTTAATTTTTTATTGATTTTTTCTGAAACTGAATGTTTTTCGGTTGCGAAAGTAGGTACTTTTTATTGATCCCCTCTCTAACGAAATTTCTGCTTACCCCTTTGTTTGAGATGTTTCTTCACTTTTATGGGAATTATTACTAATTATTATGTTAATGTGATCACTAAATTTCTAGAAAAGAATTAAAAAGTCTTGTATTACCTATGCTAAACTTTGTAAGGTATATCATATTCATATCACACCTGAAATCCTGAAGTAATAATTCAGATGCGATTGTATTTATTGCAAAATATAAAAATAAAATCATTAAAAATGCGAAATAAAATAGCAGATTTTGAGTTTTTTTACAAAACATTTGGAGAAGTCCGAAAGATTTAAAAATAATAATAACAGTGCTTTAATCATGCTATTTCTGATTATTTAATTTCAATTATGGTGTAATGTTTTCTGGAACATAATTATATTTAATATAGAATAAAGATTGCTTCGACGGTGAAGTTCGGATTTATATAGATAATTTTTCAACTGCTAATTTTAAGTAGTTCTGAAGTTCTTCCCGCACTTCAACGAGAAACTGTGTGATACATTTTCTAGAACATTTTAAACGTAAAAGTATGTGACACTTGAGTGCAGGTAAATTCTTCAAGTGATTTGTTATCGAACAGGTCTTTTTTTCCATTTTTCGAAAATCTTGAGTTATGAGCGATTGTCTCAGGACGGCAGTTTTTTCTTTTTTAAAGTTTTCGGATCAGAAAATTCGGTTCAATATGACAACTTTAACAGTTTTTTTCTGAAATATCTTTTGCCTTTATGAAAAAAAAATGAGAAAACTGTTAGATTACATAGTTTCTGGATAAGACAACCCGCTATTTCAACGCGTTGTAGGAAAAAATTAAATTACAAAGTGTGTCAAAAAGTAGGCAGTTTTAGATTTCAGAACACGTTAAATAAGACTTTTTTTAATGGTTGCTTTGTTAATTATCAATAATCGTGCAAAGATGTCATAACTAATTTTTACATTTAGTTTGTAAATGAAAATGAAGCCTACCAAAACATCGAGAAGAGCCTGATAATGCACATTCATAAGCCTTCTGATAATTAGCATTTTGCTAAAGCTTTTTCTCTTTGGTTTTAAACAGAATTTTACAAAGACTTATAAATTATTTCAGTAGAAGATGGTCTACTGTGTGTAAACGCGAACGATTCTGACATCAATGTGGTTTCATGTGAAGATGGGAATCTATAAAGGGCACAGAAAACACTTTATTGTGCAGAGCGAGGATCAATTGCTCTGGCATTTATTCCCTCTTTTTGAAAAGAGAGTACAGTTGTCTTGACCCCGAACTTCTCCACTATGTCCACATGTTTAAAAAAACATCATTTTCAGAAAAACACCTTTAAGTGTTTTAGAAAATAATTCACGCTTTGGCATACATCGTAAAGAAAAGGGTGTAGAAATACATTTATTTCTTTCTGTTTTTCTCCAAATTGAGCAGTGAGAAAGGAGATAATGCAAAATGAAATTAATACCATTTTTTAGATTTTTTTTCCCAAACGCTTTTACACCGGCATCTCAATTAATAAAAGCATGGAAATTACACACACACAGAGACAGGGCTTAATTTGCGCAGGAGCCCACCGGAGCCCAGCTCCAGTAATTCTCTGTTTTACGTAAAAATTTAAATATTGGCCAGAATTCACCGGAGCTCATAAATACTGCGCTTTGGAGCCCTGTGCAATAACACTTCCGAAAAACGAATCCTAAATTACCACTTCCTTTCCCTCTCATCTTCAATATTTTTGCCTTCTTTTGCATCAAAATACTAACAAGTGACGTAATGTGTCGCGCACGTAAGAGATAGAGATGAATCGGTCTCGATTTTTATATCAGTCTTTGGGTTTCGGCAGGTTCGAGCTCAATCTGTCTTAAATTCAAAATTTTATTTATTTCCATTTAAAATCATGTGAATGCTCTTTCGATAAGAATAAAGAGTAAACAGAAATAGTATTTTTCTTTTTTGCGTAGCTGCGAACTATTCTTTTGGTGCGTGTTAACACTATTTCCGAATCATAATCATGAGCTTATTTAATCGCAGAATTGAGATTCATTCTGCGATTCATTAACATTAAGATTATACAAAGGTTTCTATTTGGAAGTAGTAATAACTAAAAAGTGGAATAGTTTACAGCTAAGTGTACGCATATAGATGTAGTATTTAAAATTTTTATTTTGCTAAATAAAAAGACATTATTTTATTGTTGACATTGAGACTTTAAATTTTAAAAATAATGTACGAAATATAAATATGTAGATTAGATTGAGGGAGGTGGGGTGGTGGTGGTGGGGGAGGGTGTGCTACTGGTATTAGTACTGCAGAATGTTAGGGCTCCGGTACTTTTTTCCTTAGAAATTAAACCCTGCACAGATATATATATATTTATAAACTCACCTGTTCATAATCGCCATCGCATTTATCTCTCAGTGGAGAAACATCCAGGCCGGATACTGCATTATCAAGGCCGGCTTCAGCAGATGGTAGAGATTCTTCTAAGGTTTCAGTTATAACAGCAGTTTCTAGTTCTTCTTTTGAAGTCACCTGGATATCAGTCGTGAACGATACTTTATCCACTAATTCCATCAAAATTTCGGATATCACGCCAAATTCCTCTTCCTTTGATGTCACCTGGATATCAGTCGTGAACGATACTTTATCCACTAATTCCATCAAAATTTCGGATATCACGCCAAATTCCTCTTCTTCTAAATTCACCGGCCGGCTAAATACAAAAGACATCCATTATATAAAAATAGCAAATACAATATTTGTGCAAGAATATTAAAAGGAAGAATACCAACGTTAAAAATGCACAAATAGTACGCAAAAAAGCAGTAAATAGCTGTTTCAAATCCACAAGAGAGATTCTTCTTCAGTGCTACAAAGGGCAAAGCAAAGCGTGCCAAAAAAAGGTGCCCCAGTATTGCTTTTCAAAACACGCTATGCTTTGCTCTTTTTCGCACTGAAGAATAATCTCCGCTTGTGCATTCGAAACAATTGTTTGCTGGGTTTTTTTAGTATTATTTGTTCATTTTTAACGTTGATATTCTTTTTTTTTAATATCAATTATAATATCCTTTATTTTATATTTTACGAAGCTTATTTGACACCTGAATTCTTAAAAATAGTCTAAGATCTAAATCTTAAGTTTAACATTAAATTTAAAGAACCGATTTTATAATTTCATATATATTTTAAAAGATAACGTTTTAACACCTAATTCATATATTTTTATTTAAAATCCCTGGCTTAAAGGATGGTTCTCGTCTTTATTTAGGATTTTTTTATCCCTAGAACGTATTAACGCGGTTCTCAGAAAGAAAAAAAAAATCTCGCTTAACAACACGTTTTTTTTTTTTGACACATTGTCTATTTTTTTTTTTTTTAACGTAAAAGAATAACACTCACAGCCATGATTATTAAAGGTATTTGCAATCGTGCACTTTTTCATCTTTCGATGAATGAACTTTAACTTGAGTTAGAAGCGGTTGTTTTCTCAGAATGGCAGTTTTTTTTTCATTTTTCGTTGCTGTCGCCTCAAAATATTTGGTTTAAAGGGCCAATGACAGCATTTTCCGAAAGATCTTCTGTATTTACCGAGAAATGAAAAACAAAACAAAACAAAACAAAAACAGTTCGATTTCAAAGTTTTAAAGTAGAGCACCTGATACTTGCAAGCGCTTGCAAGTAAAAATGACAAAAAGTGGGTCAGAAAGTAGGCAATTTAGATTTTATAAAACCTTAGAAAGCAAAATTTTTGGCACCATGTTTTGGTGAAATACTGAACCAAATATTTAAAGGTATATCAAGAAGCGAAAAGTATTATATCTTTACATACCTGCTAGGAACAGCGGAATTGAAATTGTTTTCAACAATATCGTCGTTAGAGGACGCCTTCACAAACTCGTGTTTAGATGGACCTCTGTAACATGACTCGATCTTAAAATCATCTTCAACAAAAGTAAACGAAAACGGGTCTTTACAAAATAGATTCTCCTGTTCGATAGCCTCAAATGGATCTTTCTCAGCGTTGTTATCCCTCCTGCCATGGTGAGATGGCTCAATCACAGGATCATTACCATATTCCTAAAAAAACAACAGGCATTAGGTTAAATTTTAAAACATTATTAGAATGAATTAAAAATTGTTTTATTGTCTCATCTCTTAAATTTAAATCTTTAGACATTGAAGCGCAGAGTTGCATCAAACATTTTGTGCGAGTATTATATTATTTCGTTTGAAAAGCACTCAAATTTTACCAAAAAAATAAGAAAGTTTATACTTATGAGTCAGAACATTATGAGCACGCTCCCAAGTGTTTGATGATATGATCCAGTGTTGGTGAGTGTTTCATAATGTAAGAGTGAAGCAAGATATTTTTTTCTATACATGTATGTATGTTTACAGTTATATCTCTACTATATTCAAAAAAGTAATAATTATGGTGAAACTATTTTACGTGCGATTTTGACAGTTAGACGCATGGTCATAAGCAGGGGATGCAGGGGTGGGCTAGAGATGAGTTCGGGTTCTCTATTCGGGGCCCGGGCCCACCCGAGCCCGATGGTTTTAAATCGAACAACGTTTTCTATTTCCTATAAAAGATGTATTTCGTAACTTATAATTGATTTTTGAATTAAAACAATATTTTGTGTTACTGAAAAACAGCTTAAATGAAAAAATTGACACCGTTATCTGAAAGATCTTGTGCTTTTATAGAAAAAGTTGAAACACTCTTCGATTGCTTTCTATCGGAATAACAATACATGATAATTATATGTACTTACGAATGAAGGTGACTTCGTAACTGTGCAGAGCAGTGCTTTAGCATAGCATGAGCAGAGTTCATAATTAAAAATTGAATCACTAATGTTGTTTTCATATGAAGATCTAGTATAACTCGCACACAATAAACAAAGACTAAAAATTTACCAACCTAAACTAATGCTGATTGGCTAAAAACAATAAAAATATTCATCTCGCATTAGATCTCTAAAGAAATAAAATAAACGTTCCAATTAAAAAATATCCTACTTCACAAACGAAAATCTAGCAACAAATACACTGCTCAAAACAATTAAAGGATATTGCAGTTTTGGTGGATTTTGTATCTGGGAAACTTTTTAGCTGATTGATACATGGTCGACAGACATAGTAGGTTATATGAGTATAAATTACACATGTTTGGCAGAAAAAAAGGCATTTTATTGCGCATTTGTGTACAAAAGGAAAAAACACAATTTGTGCATATGAGAAAAAAAGAATAAGAAAAGGTGTTTTCTTCAAAGAAAATCATTTTCAGTAGGGGGTATGGTTTCCACGGGCGGCCAGCAACGTTGAACACCTTTGAGGCATGGACTCAATGAGGCTATTAATGACGAGTTGGGGTATTCTGCCCCACTCTTCCAGAAGAGCTCTTTCCAGTTCTTGGAGAGTTTGTGGGGGTTGTTGGCGGCCAGAAACTCGTCTTCCTAGAGCGTCCCAAACGTGCTCGATTGGATTCATGTCTGAGAACACGCTGGCCATTCCATTCGAACGATTCCTTCCTCGAAAAGGAAATCCTCCACCAGGTTTGCACGATGTGGCCTGCAGTTATTGTCCATTAAAATGAAGTTATCTCCAATTGCTGCAGCGTAAGGGACTACAATAGATCTGAGGATCTCATCCCTATATCGGCGACCAGTCAGAGCTCCATCTCGAATGATATAGAGGTCAGTGCGCCCGTCAATGGAGATGCCACCATACACCAACACTCCTCCACCGCCAAATCTGACACTTTCGTGCACGAACGCAGGATTATTCCTACTGCCACGGTCCCTCCAGATGAAAATACGCCTATTATCCGGATGCACAGAAAAACGGGACTCGTCAGAAAACAGAATATTGCTCCATTCATTTCTCCTCCAGTTGACATGCTCGGTTGCCCACTCCCTGCGGTCGCGACGATGCCTTGATGTTAATCTAACACATACCATCGGTCGGCGAGCATACAGACCTACAGCATGGAGCCGGTTTCGGACAGTCTGAGTTGAAATCGTGGTGCCTGTAGCCGAGCGAAGGGGTTGTTGGGGAAGAGTAGCGCTCATGTTTCGGTGTCTCCGGGCTGTTAACGCTAAATACCGATCTTCATTGGGCGTTGTTGCCCGTCTACGACCTTGCCCTGGTCTTCGGCCTGCACATCCACTCTCCAAAAAACCGTTCCAGATCCTGGAAATGACACTTTGTGACACTCCAATGGCTTGCGCTACTTCGGCTTGAGTTTGGCCCCCTTCTAACCTACCAACAATTCTCCAAGCTTCTGAATCTGTCAAATGACTTCGCTGAGACATCGTGCTCATCGAAACAAAGCAATCACTGAATGCCGATCATCCTTGTCTTCATTCTCTTTTATCCAGTTGAAAGTCAAATTTCATTCGCTGCCGTTGAGGCGACGTTTTTGACGTCGAACTCAAAATTTGCATACTCCACAGTTTGAAAACCAGAAAAATTTGCATTTGTGATTCTCTTCTTCTATTTTCGGCAAAAAAAATTTCGTTTATATCTTTATTTTATATAAAACTTCAAATATCCTTTAATTGTTTTGAGCAGTGTATTATTGGCGCCACTTCGCAGTAGAGCCATATCACCCAGTCGTCAGACATGTCGCAAATATCGTAAATTTTCGTTTAAAGTAACATTCTAACACTAGAAAAGAAAAATAAGATTTCTGTTTCCCCTTCTATCCACATTCTGCTCAAAATAACATTAAAATTACTTGAAGTGGAATTTGCAATTTTTTAGAGGAAAAAGTTACTTTTATTTTTTCTATATGAGAATAAATAAAATTGTCAGTTTCAGAAGGAATGAGCCCGAGCCCGCCCGGGCCCGAACGCTGGTATAAAAATTGAGCCCGAGCCCGTGTCGGTCCCGGGATCGGGCTCGGGCTGAGCCCGTCTCATCTCTAGGGTGGGCCGTGACCTATCCTTCCTAAATCTTTGAAAAAAATTGAACGTATAATGAACTGAGATAATGTAAAAACTGTTTGTGATTGAACGGCTACTTGCACGATTGAAAATTTATTGAATGATAATTGTGTTTTAAATTATTTCATTATAATGTTGGACTGGGGGCTTAGGCAAGAGGGGTTGGGAAGGAGGCTTTTAGGTACTATGCCTTTTTCAAAATGAAAGTGTAGGATTTATATCCTTTCCCACTTACTTCAAGGGAAGTAGGATCTCCATCTATGGACTTGATAAAATTAAATAATATAGGGTGACCCAAATGTCCATGACACATTTTAAAATCCAATAAAAGATTAAGCAATTGGCGTACGAGAGTGCGGTTTGGACAAAAATGCTGCTTATAATCTGAAATTTTGTTTAAGCAAATAAAAAAAAGTTTACAAAAATTTTCATAGATGGCGTTGCTTCTGAAAAGTTGCCTCAATGGCGAAAGACTCACAATTCCTAGGCACACTTTTCGTCCAAACTAAGGTACCCCACATTTAAAAAGTTAACGTTCTCGAGTATCCATCCTCACTCGTCTAATCGAACTCAGGAGGTCTAGTAATGTGAAGTTCTGGAATATGGGATACCATATTTTTTACAAAAACTGTGCATATGCATTGTGCGTCTTTTGACATTCTTATGTAAAAAGGTATTCTACCTATTCGATAACTTCACAGAAGCAGCGCCATCTATGAGAAATTTTTGGAACTAAATTTTTTATTTGCTTAAACAAAATTTCAGATTATAAGAAACATTTTCATCCAAAACCATACTCTCGTACGTCAATTGCTTGATCTTTTATTGAATTTTAAAATGTGTCAAGGACTTTTGGGATACCCTGTGCGTTTGAATTTTTTATTAATTTTCTTTTTTTCCAAAACTAAATGTTTTTCGGTGTCGAAGATAGATACTTTTTATTGATCCCATCTCTAACAAAATTTCTGCGTATCGCTTTTCTTTTGCGATGTTTTTTCTCGTTCTGTTGTTAACATGATTTCTAAATGTTTAGAAAATAATTGAAATATCTCATTTATGCTAAACTTTCTAAGGCATATAATACCACACCTAAAAGCTTGAAGTAGTATGCGATTACTTTTTATGCAAAATGTCAAAAAAAAATTATCAATAATGCGCAAATATCAGATTTTAACTTTTTTAACTAATGCATTATACAAATATATTTCAAAAAATACAAAATATTTTGAAAAATAATAAACATGTTTTAACCCTCTATTTTTAATTGTTTATTTCTAGCTATGATATTATGTATTATATAATATAATTATGTTTTACATAAAATAGTAAAACTACATCTGTTTCGATGATAAGTTCACAATTAAATTTTCTTTTCATTTTCTGTTTTAAAGTGGTTATCAGAAAAAATAAATTCCTGTTTAACAACGCAACTTTCTTTTACGTGTTTTTTAAACTCTTTACACTTGCAGTCATGATTATTGAAGTAATTTTCAATCGAAAAGTTTTTTTTTCCTTTCTCTATATATGTATTATAACTTGAGTTATAAGCGATTGTTGTCTCAGAAAGTCAGTTTTTTCTTTCCATCGCAGAAATTTGGCCCAAAAAGCAACTGTGACGGCATTTTCTGAAAGATTTTCTGGCTTTATCAAAAAGTGGGAAAAACTATTCGATTACTTAATTTCTGAATAAGAGATCTGCTTAACTTCATGCGGTTGAAAACAAATATTGATTAACTAAAGTATGAGAAAGTTGGCAGTTTGACTTACTTTAGGAATTGTTTCAGCAGAACAGTCTGGAAATTCATCTAAAGGGTGTTGAGGACTATCATCAGTTAAATCAGGAGTGGTTTCTGGAGTCAGCTGGTCAGACAAACTGAAAGGAAAATATATATCGTTTCGTTAAATAAATTGCTTGGAGAACAAAGAGTTAAATACATTTTCTGATACTTTTCCGTTATACCACCACCATTGTCGCCAAGCGTAATAGTCGACACTGAAGAAAACATTTGAAAAAAAGTAACATTGCGAATATGATCATTTAAAAATTATAACACTTGAAAATTCTACAGACTTTCACGAACTATTTTATTATATGAATGCAAATATATGCTTGAAATAAAAGAACAAGTGGGTAAGTGTGATCGAAGATTGCTCAGAGGTTTTCGTTTAATATTCCTTTCAAAACACTTTATCCTTTCTTTAATAAATCCAAATTAATTTAATTTAGAAACGAAAAAAAAAGTCATGTTTTTTATAAAGTACAAATTTACCGGTCTATTTTTCTCGTTTTTTCGAATATCTAAACCAACCCGATAGCGGGCGAAGCCCGCTATTATACTCTGTCTTAATAATATATGTCATGTGGACTAAATGCGATATTTAAAAAGAATTAATTTCAAAATTTAACATGTTGTACACTTTCAAAATGTTGAAATATGCGAATATTTCCATAATCGTGTTTTCATCATGATTGAATACGTTCCTCAAACTCATGTATTTACTATTCTCTATTACTCATATTGATACTCGCTTTGTATTATTCTGAAACATTACAAACAAATATTTTTCTTGAAAAATCCTTTAAACTTATGATATGACGTGAGATTTTCTTTTTAATTCTCTAATGACGTGATATTAATCTAGGTTGTGTACATACACATACTCATACTCTTTGTATTATTGAGAATTTTTTCCGTTTTATTACCACTATGACGTCAATCAATTTTATTTCATATTAATCTTTTTTTTCAATGGGTGAAACTTTTTTATTCATTTTAATTTTTCACGTGGAAATCGTCTGATAAAAAATTAATTATTGTAGAAAGAATTTCATCGTGGATTTCGGAGCATCCGCTATAACGAAAAATGTTTAAATTTAATAGAAAAATACTGTTAGAATTTTGGTTTTTTATCTCCATTTATTAAAATAATACGCATTTTTCAAATTTTAATATTTTGAGCTCTTTAGAGCTAGTATTCAGGTATATACACAAAGTTTCAACTCTGTAAGTTACACAGTTTTTAAGAATGGCTCTGTGACAGACAGACAATGGAGCGGGAGTAATAGGGTTTCGTAAAATCAACGATGAATATTATACAATAAAATAATAAAATAAATTTGAATTTAAACTGCATGAAAACGTCTCTTAGAAAGCATTACAGTAAACATTTCATTTTTTGAATAAAGACATATGAGCTCTACGAGATAGGACTGTTAATGAGTAATTATCAATTTTAGGGATATAAACGCTTTTCAACTATTTTGGATATGATTTATATGAATTCAAATGTATGCTTGAAATAAAGAACAAATAAAAATTACACAATAAAATAATAAAATAAAAATCAATTTAAACTTCAGGAAGCTGTATATGTCTCTTTTTTAAAGCAATGACGTCAGCATTCCGTTTTTTGAATAAAGACGTCGCCGCGTAAATTCTGTGAGTTAGGATTGTTAATGAGTAATTGTTAATGTTAAGAATTCATAAACACTTTTCAGCTATGCTGGTAGTGTAAGTAAAAATATCATCTATTAAAAAAAACAGCAAATTAAATTTTTTTGCGGGGTAACGTTCTATTAAAAAATAATTCCAATTCAGTAAATAGTGAATTGCAATGTTTGGGGAGTTTGCGATAAAAATACTTTGCACGGTAAAGATTGCAATAAATGGCACATTAGCATAGATTTTGGCATGATGTTAGTATAACGGAAAAGTACCCATTTTCCTCTCTCTAATTTTTAATCATTTCTTTTAACCATTATTACTGAGAAACAGAAATATTTAATTTGTTACAGATATACTCACCTATTTTCATAGAATTGTTCGTTGCTAAAATCTGCATAATTTTCACTGGTTAAATCAAAGGTAAGTGTACTGTCATCAGCAGCATGACTGAAATCCTCATCATCAGCATGACTGAAATCTCCATAACTTTCACTGTTTGAAATAGAGGCAAGTGTACTGTCAGCAGTGACTTCATCATAAGATTGACTGAAAAAGAAAGTCATTGTTTTGTTAACTCAGTAAGCCAGCACAAACGAGTATTCTCCATTACAGGGTGATTCAAATTAAATTGTCCCTATTTGGAATGCTCACGATATAAAACCATTGAACGTAACCTCCCTCTATTTGGAGTATACAGAGTGTTTCACTACCAGACCGACAAACTTGCAGGAGGTGTAGAGGCCACAGATAGAATCACATAGCAATGCAGGGTCGAAAATGACATAGTCGCGAGCTATAGTTCAAAGAAGCAGAGAGAAAGAACAGAAACAGCAACATGTTAATGGGACAGAAAACATTTTATTGAAAGGTTGTACTACAGAAGATTTTCGAGATTACGACCAGATGTCGTCTTCTTCTTCTGGGGTCAAATGAAGAGTTTGGTGTACGAGATCTCCGTTCCTTCAGTTGAAGATCTCGCCGATCGAATATCTGTAGCTTCCGAGAGAATACGCGACCCGCCAGGATTCTTTCAGAACGTAAAGGAATCTATGCGGCGCCGCTGTCAAGCCTGCCTGACGACTGCTGGTTGTAATTTCAAACATCTTCATAATGCACCCGATTCTGATTATTTTGGTGTTAGAATAATTTGAACACTCAAATACCTTCAAATTGGATAAAATTTAACAAAAAAAAATTTGTCTGCGTGCCATTGAACGTACGTCAATATGCTAAGTTTGGTACGTATATTGACGGCTTACTATATACAGCTAACTAAAAATAAATCCGAAGAATATGTCTATATTTGTCTGGTATACCCGACCCGAAGCAAAATTATAATCTAAATTCTACTTACAGCCAAAAGAAAAAAAGCACCAGTCGACATAATAAGGTCGGGGCGGATTCTGATAAAACTTAGTCGCCCGACCCGATGCAGGATCCGAATCCCACATACAGAAAAAAAATTCGACCCAGTGAGGTCGGTGGGTTCGGGTGAAATGTGGTCTTCCAATCCGATGCAGAATTGTCAAATACGTCACACTTTTCAGAAACTAGTTACAATGTGATTTTAAAAAGGGATCAAAGAATGGCTTAAAAACATCATAATGACTTCACATTCACGTTACTGTGACTTTACATGCACGTTCATGCACGATGGTCACATCGACTGTCACAAAGTCACAATATGACATCACAATGTTTTACGGGTGGCATCTGTATTCCTTTACAAAACACTCGCATACAAGATGTTAAAATTTAATCACAGTTTGAACAACAAAATCAGTACGGTAGTCTGTTTTTATTCATGCAAAATTACAGGGTCTTGGGTATTACCATAAGATATAAATATACTGAATTTACGGTAAATTTGCAGAATTGTTTCAGCTTTTAGTAAAATTTCATTTTTCACTTCCCTGTAAATTTATATCAGATAAATGATTTCAGGTAGATTTTTCGATATTTTGCAGAATTTCTTTTAGGTACTATAGGATTCATCTTTTCAATTATTTTGTTTTATTTAGAATTTTTAAATATACTGAGTTTATGGTAAATTTTCAGAACAGTTTTTGAGTGTTTTCATAACATCTCGTTTTTCTGTTCCCTGTAAATTTATATATGATATATGATTACCAGTAGATTCTTCGATATTTTGCAAAAAAATCTTTTTAATAGTGTTGGATCGATCTTTTGAATAAAATTGATTTATTTAAAATTTTGATTAAAGACGTTAGTGGATCGTTTTCTAAAAACATATAAAACGATGTTACAGTATATATATTTTTAAAAAGTATATTCAATTGAAATAATATTATAATGAAAATATGTGGTATAGTACAACCTTGCAATAGATGTAAATATTTAAATGATAAGAAATATTATTTTTTCATATCAATAATATGTCCACAGAATTTGACAAATAATGTCCGTGGCCTGTTATAGCCTTAGTTTGTATCACTTACTTGGGCTGTAAAGTTGATTTAAAGCTTTTATCATTACAAATATTTATTGAATTTCGTAAAGTTAATCTCAGGTTCAAATTTCAAAGGGTAATCTCGTTTATGTACAAGTTTTATTTGAAAAATAAATGCTGTCACAAGAAATTGAGTTAGGAATAGAAAATTAATAGCTTTTAATTGACTCAGCAAATGACAGAAAAAAACTTCAAACTAAAAGAGAAGTTTTTAAATCATTTTAAACGTAACAACAGATTTCAAAAGTTATCTTTGTGAACTATTTAATTATTTTTTAAATAATTATGAAAAAATTACGAACATAAAGATCACATAAAAAACAAAAACAACAACAAAGAAGAACGAAAAATCATGTGTCAAGCATAGATTATGTAACACTTTCCAACGCTTCCAAAATAATTTTACAAATTATTACCGCTTAATAAGCTGAAAGATAACATCGAAGTAAAACAATTTGGAAAACGCATAACCTATTTAAAAACGTAATTTCAAGAATTTCCAACATATACAATATTCGAAAAAATATCCGAATACTTTTATTCAGCCCTGTATAGGATCTATAGATTTGTATATATACACTACATAGGATGCTAAATTTTAGTTTAGTTTGGAAACGCGTAGCACAGTTTAAAATTCTGCTTCTGCAGTTTCTTTCAATAAACGGAAATGTGTTCGCGAACTTTTGTGTTGCCCTGTATATGAAATACAGGATTTATACACACCAAGTAATAGACATAAAGTGAGTTAATTTATAATTGCGTTCAGCAACTTAAAACACACTTCCAGGAATTATTGTTAACAGACAGTAGAGAATTCTTTTGTGTGTTCCTGTAAATGAACGATGACTGCTATACACACACTATTCTGTAGTAAGCCTCTTATAATGCACCTTAGTGATAGTGATATATATAAATTTCAATGCGTTTAAAATAGTGAAACATTATTTAATTAAACCGCAAACGATTTTCCTCCATAGACGTAATGTAACGGAATTCTTTTGACTGTCCCTGTAAAGTAACTATACGTGCTATGCACACCCTATTCCATATTAAGCTTCTTGTAATGCACCTTAGTGATATATATCAATTACAATGTATTTGAAATTGTGTAACATCATTAAAATAAACCGCAAATGAGTTTTCCCCATAGACCGTCATGTAACGGAATTCTTTTGAGTCTTCCTGTAAAAAAACTATAAGTGCTACACACTTGATTTGAAATAGGGTACATGCTATAGATAACGACAATAACATATAAAAATTTTAGGGCAATCCGAGCATATTTACGTGAGTTAGAGCACGGACAGACGGCCATACGGCCAGACAAACCGAAGTCATAAACACTTTTCAACTATAATGGAAAGTGTTAAAAAACATCAAAAGGGTTAAAAGAACCAAGCTCTTTACTCTTTACCTTTTCATCTTTCTTTTTTTACATTCATAAAGGGGATTTGTGTTATACTTGAAGCAGCCGTATGTGGTTTTAATGTTGGGATAGTTTTGAATATGTGTTTTAACGTTTTTAGGTGCGTTCGTAATTATATAAATATAAAAGCGCAAAAACTACTTGTGCCAAATGATTTGTTATTTAAGATATATTATCTTTTCAGAATTTTGTCGAGACATATCAAATTTTATGAAAATCGAATCAAAACTTTAGAAGATATTAATAAAAATATTTATTAAGAAATTTGAATTAAAAAAAAATCGGTGCTTTCTTGTTATAGGAGCTTTCGAGGTATAATTGTCAAGCGATCGAGATACTTATTTTATGACGGAAATTAATCTTCAGACGATAGAATTCATTTCACAGAATTAAAAATCATCATGATCTGAACATTTATATAACTAGCTATAGTACGAAAGCACCTCGTTTGTCACGTTTGATGTACAATTTCCAACTTGTTTAGCTTTATCTTATGTCTAATGTTAGGTAAGTTTAAAGCATTATGAAGACACGCAATTTATTTTAATCTACAAAACGAATATTCTACTTACTCATAAACTGGAACTGCAAACTTATGATAGTAGTAGAATGTGGCTCCGTTGTATTGGACTGGTGAAACGCCATTGTATATTAAGTAATACAATGGGACTGGATATATGATGGGATATAGATACCTGAAAAAATGAATTACAATAAGGTTATACCAGTGGTATTCACTAGGGAGCCAGCTGTCGAGGTCATTTCTTCTGGCTTCGAAAGCTGAATACATAATTAAAAGTACACACACACACACACACATATATATATATATATATATATTTTAAGGAAATGTAAAACAAAATGTAATTTTTTAAGACATTGACCTTATTTAAAAAATTTTCTGCAATAGACATACACATAAGTCTTCTACATAGCTTCTAAACTTTCCAATATATGAATATTACTTTTCATGTTTCTGTCGCAGATTTCGGTACTTTTGTGTCATAGTGACCGCCATGGATGAATTGCCAAGCGATTGAGATTTATTGCCAAATTACAAAGCATATGTGACATTATAATAATATATGATGTATATAACATTTCGTGACGTATGTGGCCAAGTTATATATGACGCATATATGATGTGACGTATACGATGTATATATGGCACATAATAAGTAAACAATATGTATATAATGACGTATACGTCACATATATGAGTGTTTGTAATTTATATGTGACATGTAATACATAAAAAGTATGTATATAATGAAGTATATGGCACTTTAATGAGTGTTTGGAGTATATATATTTTACTCTTCTGAGACTGGCTGTTGTCTTCCCCTTCTGTTTTCCTATTGGCTGTTGATTTCTACTTTCCTATTGGCTGTTGTTTCAGCTTGTTTCCTCTCCCTTACCTCTCATTTCAGTCTTGCTGCTGCTTTCATAGTAGAAGCACGTCTTTTTGCGCCTGACGAAAAAAGACTCAGATCTTTCGAAAGGCCTAGCGCATTTTAAAGTTTTTGATGGTGTTTTAAGAAGATATTTTAGTTCTTAGTTCTTAAAACTACAATTGTCGTAATAATAGCTAGTATATACACGGGGGCAAAAAAAATCGCATAAAATGTTTTGCTAATTATTCATTTAATTAGCATAGAAATAAATATCAGTTTATAGAATAAATACAAGTTTTGATTGTGTCCACTTTTTGCTTTTATGTGGAAATGAAAACATTTGATAAACTTTTCTGCAACGGGTCTCAGTTCATCTCCTGATAGATTTAGTCATTCCTCCTGAGGAGATTTTTTTTCATAGACACCAAATATCTGTAAAACTTAGAGCAAACGCTTTTGCGTAACATGATCATGCAGAGTACCAAATTTGGTTGATATCTAGATCGTACAAGGGCCCTAAGAAGTCCGTCAAACCTTCCGTGCTTATCCTGTTCTGTGTCTTGTTTGAGAATCAATTTTTAATGTCTAAAAGGCTATTGGGGCCAGGAAAGCATCTTCAATATTTTTTTAACTGTTACTCTTACTGTTACTCTTACAACATAAAGGTCCTCAATATATTTTTATGGTAGTTTGGGAGTTAATTTTGATAACTTTATGAACAAAAGCAAGCTGGGTTTAGCCAGTTGAACAAATCCCACCCCAAACCTTAATCGAGTTTAACTTTTGTCATTGCTCGATAATGTCTGATAAACTAAGAGATCGATTTTGATTGCTGTGTCGGTTTTCGACCAGTTAGATCATGAGAAATTTGAAAATTATTTTGTCATTGATCATGAACGTCAAAGTTCGTTTGTGCAATCATCTTTTTAATTGTTGTGTTTTTGGTACCAACCGTAAGATTTTGGCACTGTTACTCTTTCTTAGAATAATATCCAATGCTTTCTTAAACAATTTCTCAAACCATCTCCCCGTTAATGATGTTTTTGCGAAATTTTCCATTCAAACTTCGAAATGCACTCAATCATCTTTACCGTCATATTTCTATTTTATGGAATGTTGATTATTAGTTTTTTATCTGCACCTAATCTTTTCCTATTATAGCTAAAATATAAAAACCACTTCACGGTATCGCTCACAGTCAATTTTAGAACTTTCAGCACCCGAACGAATTTTTATTACCTCTTCCTTTCAGGGTGTGATATCAATGTGAGAGACTCATTTCTATATCAGACTATCATCATAAAGTTTAAACAACCTGTTTCAATAAAGTCTGAAGTTTATTTCTCATGCATGTACAATAAAATTTTAAGGATAGATATAGTAGCGTTCTTTGATCTCAATTTGAATTTTATCTGGGTTATTTTTTGTCGTCCGCCTGTAATATTACCCCAATATAATATACTTAAGGATCCAATTCGGTCTTTCCGGGTTACTGAAAGTAGGTGAAAACCCTTCTTTTACCTGAAAACTTTAGTAGATTTTATACATCTAATATATTTTTTTAAATAATACATTTAATATAGTTTTTTTTTCAATAAGGTCTGAAGTTTATTCCACATGGAGGGACAGTAAAACTTTAAGGGTGGAGTTTACTAGTGCTCTTTAATTTCAATTTGAATTTTGTGTGTTTGATTTTTTTTGTCCACCTGTCATATATTAGTTCATTGTAATATGTAGACAAATGTCTGCGAAATATACTCTACGAAACTTTGGCTTTTACACAAATATTTAGCAAATATAGAATATACAGGAAAAACTCTTGATTTATTCCTATATTGCTTGTATATATGAAAAAGAGAGTTCAGAAACAAGTTATCTTAAGTAAATTCTCAAAAAATACTTTCCCCCGCTCAACAAGGCTGTAATTTCTGATATAAAGATTGCCCAAATGAAAGTGTCATTTCTGTAATAACTCTGCCATTTGAAGAGAAAGATGACTGCGCATGCTCCTACAGAGGGCACAGAGTGCTGGAAATGCATGGGATATCGTGAGATTCCGCCAGATAAGTGTGTGATAGCGTGGGAGCAAGTTAAAAGGCATTATTCGCATCATGGTTGTCTCCAAACGGCGTCAACGGTCGTGCAATTTTAAACAGCGAAAAATGTGAGTGTTTGTGAAATCTATCGTCAAATGCAAAATGTGTATGGCACAGAGTGTATGTCACACAGATCGTATTCCGATGGTGTAGGGATTTTTGTAGTGGAAGAAGCAGTACTGACATCAGGTCACGACCTGATCAAGCACATGTGGTTATCGCCAAGGACCTACAAGGTGACAATCTACAAGAGGACTTTATCTAGCCTATCTGTTACGCCTGTATCATTTCTTTCTTTTGTATACTAATTTATATTAATACCATTAAACCATTTCTAAAACCAACTGTAGTGCCACTTTCATTTGGACAACCCATATGCATTCACATATTTAATTTTATACGCAAAATCAGGATATACGCTGGTATGAGCACTGAAATGTTATAGAATCGAGTAGCGGTTTTTATTTTTAAATTAATATATTACATTTGTCATTTTGAGGACGGCTGAAGTGGAGGGTACACTGGAAATTCCCAGAACACATTGGGAATACATTTGGAACACATGGATTAAAAAAAAATTTCAATTACCTTAATGTGTGTTGAATGTGTTCCGAATATGCTCCGCTATAAAGACTGTATTCTGAAAGTGTACCGAAAGTGTTCTGCTCAGATATCTGTTAAATCTAAATTTAGGAACACGTTTGAGAAAGGATTGGGAGCACATTTGGGCACACTTGTGGAATCATCGCTTTCAAAAAGTGCGCTAGAAAGTGTGCTGAACAAAAGAAGTGTTCTCAGATGTATTCTAAAAACTAATGATGGGCCGATTCGAGATCTTTTAAGAATCGATACCTTAGTTTTCGAAAACTTTTCAGAATCGAAATCAGAATCGATTCTTTGTATTCAAATGTAATAGCACTAAGAACTACTCCAGACATTAATAAATGAGGGACGATATTTCGTCTGTTTCGCTCTTCGAATATTTATTCTACGTAAAATCATTTGCCTTTTTTTTATGATCACGTGTCAGATTCACATCAGTCTATTAGAAAAGTATAAGTAGCGCCTCTTTCAGCAAATCAAATGTTTATTTTTCGTACCAACGCTTCTCTTTTGTTTATGATAACGTTTTATAATTTACAGCTGCAGAACAATTTCTTTTCGTTTTAATGTTTTTGAGTTTTGTTATAAATAATACGATTGTGATTAGAGAAAAAAAAAGACAAGAATATTTTGTCAGGATAACTCTATCCCATTGAACCCTACACCACCCCCTCCCAGGGTAAGATTATTTTTAATTTTGTTTTCCTGTTAATGTTCATGTGTTTCAAACTTATCTTTAAAAAAAAGGATTCAGGGTGGCAAAGCCCTTTGACGGAAAAAAGAACTGCTTCAATTTTCTTTTTAAAAACATGTTGCTAAAAAAAAAAAAAAAAAAAAAAAAAACTTATTTATTTTTAATATTTTTTAATTGGTAAATTCTTGTACTGCTTTTTGGAACCCCGACGTCACATAGGAGGCCCCCTTTTACTCGGCCAATTATGCTTCAAGAATTTGAAATTTTACCATCAAAATTTCGAGTAAACAACACTTTTAATATTAAACTGAAACTATCTACCTATATACATATAAAAATATTTTATTACATACATAATTATACCTAACAAATTAATTTTTTAAATGAATTTACAAATATGGAACAGGTGCAAATATTTAAACTTCAAAAAGTATTTTATGCTTTACAAATTGCAGAATTTGCCAATGCAAAGAACAATGCAGGGACAAGAAATATTTGATGTAAATTTATGCTTGGGTGCAACACAATTTTGGTTCTATTTTATAAACAGAAATTTGGTATCACAGAAAGCTAATTACTACTTTCCCCTTTATTTAAATAGACAATTCTCCATATTTTATATCATTTCTCCACTCTTTATGAATATAAACAATATATAATTATACAGATTAATTTTTCTGTTATTTTTAGCACGTTTGAAATTAAAATGTAAAACATAAGAAAAATTAAAGTAAGTTGCATTTAATCACTGTTTTTATACCATTTATTATATTCACAGAAAAAAAAGAGTATAAATGTGTCAGTAATAATCTAAGAGAAAATTTAGTAGAGCTATAATTAAGGAAAAAAATTAATGTTTTACCTTGACTGATTTTTTCCCCCTAAAAATTAGTTTTGAAAGGTAAATTTGGGGGCCCCTTTGTATTTCAGTGGGTAATCTCGGGCTTCACGGGCCTATTTGGTAAACAGGCCCTGACTCTGACAAAAAAATCTTAGTTTAGATTATTTCCTGTTGTTATGTTTATATTCTGCAATTTTAAAAGCAGACTAGACTGTTGGCCATTGCCACACGTGTTCCAAAATCTTGCCTGTCCCAAGATAAAATTCTGCCGACGTCCATGTCTCTTAGTATTGGAAGTTATATCTTATTATTTTCTAAGATTTAGAAGGCGAAGAACCGGCCCTCCCCTGTATACGCCCGTAAAAGTAAGTAATTTGTCTTTAATTAGCGAAATCAAGAATTTCTTTCTTTTTAAGGAACGTACAATTTTATTTTCCACTATAAATAATTATTCTGATCGTAATTTTTTTTTTTAATTTAATAAAAATTTTTATATTACGATTCTTAAATACAAATTCACAGAATGTTATTCATTATAATCGTTTTCTTAAATTAAAATCCATATGATCGATTTAGCTAAAAATATATATGTATATTAGTTAAATTGATTGTACGCTTGAAAAAATAAAACAAAATTTTAAAACTAAAGTAGCGCTGATAATCTTGCTAGCCGCAAAATTCCGGAGAAAAGTCTAAAACAGCGCCGAATAGTCTACTATTTGAATACTAGCATTCGCTGGCGCATCGTATGAAACCATAGAGAACTCCAGCTATGAGAACTGAATACTGAATACAGTCGAAAACAGCAGTTTTCGTCGCCGATACAGATGCCAGGTGACTTGTATTCAAATACTCTTGTCTGAAATCGAGACCATTTGAGAACTTGGCTGAATCGAGAACACAGACATTTTGTATTCGAATACTCCCATCACTACTAAAAACTCTTCCAAAAAGTGTGCTTGAAAAAGTTCTAAAAAAAGGTGACAAAATAAGTGTTCTGAAAAGTGTATAAATATTTGTAGTGTATATAGTGGTATACGCTGTGTACCTTTGGAAACGTTTTAAGAGACTTTGTTTTTCCCGTAAATATAATGGTGTATTTCCTAGCACATACTCTGTGATTATAGTATATACCTTGTGTGTTTTTTTTTCTTTAGAACTACAGCAGTGCACTGTCTCATGGCGGACGACCTTTCTTGAGCTGTCCAGAAATTCGGTTCAAAACTCCAATTTTGACAGTATTTTCTGAAAGATATTTTGTCTTTATAGAAGCATAGAAATCTCAATTCAATTTCGTAGCTTCTGAATATGAAGTGTTTTAAATTTTTTTATCCGAAAAAATAAATAAATTGAGGAATGTGTCAGAATATAGCTAGTTTTAATTTGTGCCTTAACTGAAAAAAAAAACAGGGTATTCATATATTTAATGTGTTGTAAGACACAAAATTTTATTTATTTCTTTTTAATCAATACTTTTTGTTGATTTTTCTTGAAATGCATTTTTTATGAATTCCTTTTCAAATGCTCGAATGAAAATTATTAGAAGAAACTTAAGATTTAATTTTTTTTTAATTAAAAATTTTAAATATTAGCAACAGTTAAAATTTGATACATCTCCTGAAATAAGAACTTATTTATCATTTAATTTTTGCTTCTGTTTTCTGTTTTAATTGCAGAAAAGAATAGATAGTAATTTGCCTTCGCGATTTACAAAACTATTTATTTTAAAAAATTCAATAAATTATAAAATAAACAAAAACCTCTTCTTCGTGAGTACATTTTACTACAACAATCACATTTTCAAGCTTTTCTCTCAAAGCTAATCATCCAGAAATAAAAGTAAAGTATATAGCATTGGAAAACATTGAACAAATTGACGTAACCTTATCTTAAATTGGTTTTATTTTAATACTCCGTCTATTAATGAAAAATCTTGAAATAATGCAATTTGAAATATGTGCATTGAAATGGTGGAAGAAGGCGATGGCAGACATTAAAACATAAAAAGACCTCTTATCTGTTCATGTAATAATCATAATTACATGCGGTTAGTGTCATTTTATTCTAAAAGACCTAGAGTACGTTTTTCGTCAAAAAAAAAGTAAAAATGTTTTATTTATTTATTTATTTATTTATTTATTATTATTTTTTTTTTAATCCTGAAAACTATTCTTTTTTTTTAAAAAGTAAAGAAAATGTCGCTGCTGAAAGATTAAGATTTTTCACTGTTCTTTCATTACAAATTTAAATCTTTTTCTTGAAACAGGAAAAACCAACCACATTACAAGTGCATGTGTGGAATGGTATTCAGCTTGATAAAGAAGATAGTAATCAGAAATGAATAACGAACCTAAACAATCGCTACGTGAAATGTCCATTTAATGTAAATACAAACGTGATTAATTTTAACATAATTATTCTAATTCGTCAATAATTCATGTGAGTTGTAATTTTACAACTGGGTGAAAAATTCTCCTACGTAATTACGTATCCAGCGTTTCCTGGAGTTCCATAACCTGCGATTTATTCTGTTGATCTGTTTCAAATAAAAGACCAGGTGACATGATCAATAAGGTTAGCTGAGTGAAATGTGTTCACCAGATTTGTCCTGGATAGCTCAGTTGGCAGAGCATTAGAAGCTTCAGCCAAGATGGTCCTTGTTCGAATCCTGGCCTGAACACTTTTTCACTCAGCTGGAAAATTTCAACTCATATGTGAATGTAAATGTTTGAATATTTTCCCAGTTTTTTTACTGCTGTTGAACACTTGACCCTTTATTCCATTGTTATGGGTTTCCCTAAGTGTGGTTCGTGTACCTCCGATGTTGAAGACTCTATTTAAGTGGAAAAATAGTCCCATATAATCCTATGGGATTTCCTGCCCAATTTATCAATTATTGCTGCAACTTTTTGAGTTTTTACGATATTTCACTGGTCTTTTTATATGAGTTGCCCTATAGTATTGACCTATAGTATTGACAATCAAATCATGACAAAAAATCTTTGCTGTAGTTCTCGCATGCGCTGTTAAAATTTATTTCATACAAATACCCTTAATTCATCAAATATTCAACATAATAATATTTAAATTACAGTACACTATTTCTACGATGTTTTGTGAAGTTTTTGGAAAGCGGGGTTAAAATCGGCTGAAAACTCTGCATGCTATATATAAAAAAAAAAAAAAAAAAAAAAAAACTTTTGAATTTTTCACAGAAACGTTAACAACTTCACGAATATAAGTGCTATGCAAACACAAATGCGCATAAATGTTGAAGAGGACCTACATAGTCATTTGCTACAGTGACAGCCTATTTTTAGCATTTTATTTGGGTGATCGAAAATATTATTTTATTATTAAAATTATTAATTGCCTCCCCTAATTGTCCTTGTGACAAAATCTTCATTGAAAAACATAAAGTCAAACATGTTCTTTACATCCTCAAAGTTTAAGTGCATTTCGGGCATTTCCTCACCAGTTTCAGTAGATATTCGACGAAACGTCTGAAATTGATCACTGCCCCTTAAGTTCTGGACATCAGTGTACATTAGAAATTATGAAACATGCATAATGATAATTATTAGTGAAAATCAAGCTTTAGATTTTTTTTTTCGGTCCGTATGTCTAAGTAACCAAAAATCTAAACTTAAAACGGGGTATTTGTTTTATATGGTCCTTGTTAATTTGAGTTAGGTAGCGTATTTCATGAACACGGTAATTCAAAATTTACCCCTAAAAATTGATATAATATTATTGAAAATGTACATTTTCTAATAATTGTTTTGCGTAATCATATGGAAAAATATCATTTCGGTGAAAGGTCACTTTTTTAACAAAATGTTGTTCATCATCCAAAGTGTAAGAAATAAAATTATCTCTAAGAACATGTTGTGGGGAATATTTTTCCTTACTTAATGTAATGTCAAAGCGTTACTGGATGTCAGCATCGCACATATCTTATGAGGGCGAGACTTGAAATAGCAAACGTGTGATTGGCGGAAAAGAATGGAAATGAAGGACAACCCGATTACTGATGATGTCTCCGAAACACAGTAATATCAATAATAGTGTTTCAATTCATTGCACATTGTAGAAAATTGTGCGATGTTGCTATGGAACCCCCCCCCCTTTCTGTTGCGAGCGAGCCTTTGAATAGCAAACGTGTGACTGGCGAAAAAGTGTGGAAATGGATGGCAACCCGATTACTGATGTTGTCTCAGAGCCGGTGTAACATCAGTCATCTCGTTTCCATAAATTTCACATTGTAGTAAGTTGTGCGATGCTGCTATGGATACATCCTCTTGCTCGTGTAATAGCTGATCGATAGTCCCTTCATCTGTACAATCTAATCTGTCATATGTACCAAAATCATCGACGCTAACGTTGATTGCCAAAATGTGACGCTGCATCCGGTTTTATAAATATTGAACTAAAGATGAGAATAACAAATTCTTAGTGGAATAGCCGAATTATGAATGATTCTATTTCTACCGGTTTCATAGAATTTGTACATTGTGAATTAACTACTAAGGATGCATATCTAAAAAGAAGATTACCGAGATAGTTACAGTAACATTGAAATATCAAAGAAAGCTTACCCCTGACTAGATGGTAAAGCAGTTTCATCAACAAACTGGTCCCTTAAGATGGTAGGCTGTGGAACCTGAAAAAAAAATAAGAAAAAAGAAAGTGTTAAAAAAATCTTTAAAAAAATCTTTTTAGATAATTTTTTCTTTATTAGATGACAAAAAATTAAAATATATATATATCAATTTTATAAAGGAAATGTTATTGCAAAATAAAATTCATACTAACTAAGCTATAAAATTCTAAACAAAGACTGGACTGCAAACATTTTTTTTTTTAAATATCCTCCTTATCTTACAGATGTTGGACAAGAATAAACAAGTTGGAAATAGCCCGTATTTGTTTTCCTCAGTCACATGACTTGCGCTTTTATTATATAGATTATACGTATGATAGGATTTAATAGAATGAAGAAAACTTTTATTAATATATTTTTAGTTTTGATTCGATTTTCATAAAATTTGAAATGACTCGACAAAATTCCGCAACGATTATATATATTAAATTTCAAACATTTCGGTTGGGTAGTTTTTGTGCTGTTATATGCGGACGGAAAGACAGATGGATGGACCAGACGACGAATATAGGTGCTACGTATTTGTAAAAATACAAACGCACCTAAAAAGTGCTTTGGGTTCAATCGGAAGTTGATTTCTTTCTCTTTTTATAACACTTTCCAACATAGCGTTTTTATATGCGGACAAACGGACGCACCAGATGAAGAATATAGGTGCTACGTAATTACACAATTTTGAACGAACCTAAAAAGCAAGGTATATAACCAAAGGTATTAAAAGTTAACAGAGATGATAACCCACGAACAAATATCTTCGACAAAAAATTATATCTCCCAAAACATTTGTTTATACACATATTTCAGCTTTTTAAAAATTAAAAATACAGTAGAGAATTGCATTTTTCGTCATCGGTACACACATAAAGTTACTTAAAAAGGACGATTAAGACTAAGATTTATTTTTCCGGAATATATGTCATGTGTGAGAATGAGAATATAACTATAGGAGCTAATGCAACACCTAATTCAACTAATTCATCATGAATTTGTTTTTCCACTGATGATGACCAAGTAGTTCGGTTGAAAACGTTTTGGAAATTTTAAAAGGACTTTATTGTGCTTTTAAATGTTTTATGTATGTTTTTACGCACCTTCAAGCAATATATTTACATTTAGTTGTATCTTAATGAATTTTTAGGTATTCAAGACGTTTCGCTTCATAGTAAAGCATCATCTACTTCTGCACATGCATAAATTACAAAGATTTATATAATTACATAATTCAAAGTGTTATTAAAGTACGTCCAAAAATAATTAACATAAAAAGTATTGACACATATTTTAAGCATTATATATGTTTATTTTTCTCCCAATCTTGTATTTATAAAAGCAGTGCATCACACTGCTCAGCATCCATTACACCATCTAAAATCACGAAACAAAAATAACAAAAGAAATTTAAAATTTCCTAAAATAAACTACTGTTGTATTACCTGGTCTAAACTATCTCCAACTGAACTTAAAACCGTATTTTGAATCATAATGAACGATAAAACTATAAAATCGCCCTTCCTAGAAAAATTAAGACTTCTCAAAGAAAACTCCGAAATCGGAATGATTATTCACTTATTGAGTAAAATTTCTACTTTGCACAATATTGATATTCATTATTTCATTATAAAAATAATTAGGTTCTAATATCCTGACTATTGAAATAAAAAATAAAAAAATCTCATAGAACATTTCTTGGGGTACATAAATTAGCGTATCTGTAAATTAAAAGGGTTTATTACATTCAAAATTAGTATATAATTAGAACGTAATATAAGACATTCTTAAACACATTTTTTATTTCTTTGTCACATATTGATATAATCAAGACATCTCTCAGACAAAAAATAATAGAATTCACCAGTCTGAAGGAAAGAAACAGAAGTACTAAAAATATCAATTTAGAATGTGATATTATAAGCTATATTTGCATTACCTGCTGCAAACTATCTGTCCCTAAACTAAAACCTGTATTTTTCATCATAATTAACGATAAAATTATAAAAATACCCTTCAGTGAAAAATTAAGATTTTTCCCGTAAAAACTGAAGAAAACTCCAAAAACGGAGTCATTGAATACTTCAGCAGTGTTAGATTTCATCAATAAAAGATATGGAGCTGTTGATTTTACAATAAAGAAAAATAATTTTGACTCATTATTTCATTATAATTCTTGAGTATCTAAAAAACTACTTGCGCTCATTTATGTATGTTTAACAACGTGTGTTTTTGAATTTCTAAAAATAGTTATAATCAGTTTGCTTTAGAATCATGAAAGTTGTTAGAATATATAATTCCAATAGATGGTCGAAATTGACTTGTCATAACAATGCTACTTGTTGGGTATGCAAATAATAACAAAGCCCCAATTTTGTCAGAAACTAATCTTGTTTAAAACATATCGATATAACGAAACGATAAATTCTTTTCAGGGAAGTTTAATTTCAAGCAAATCTTATTAATTCATAGTAAAATAAAAATCTTCAGTAATAAAATATACAACATGGGCATTAACAAAACAGTCGATGATGCGTAAAATATTCAGAACTGCTATTCCCAAAACATGTAACAGAAATCGTAAAAACATCGTTGTAAAATTTAATAAAGTAACAAGATTTGTATTACCTCACTATAATTAGCACAAAACATATTTGAATATTTGTTTGACATTATAATTTGTCAAATAAAAAAACACAAGTATTCTCAAAAAAAGCAATAAGACACTTTTTCAAAGCAATTCAAAAAATTGAATGACAAAAATCTCTGAATATCGTGCATTGTAACATACACATTGTTGTGATCATTGGTGCGGTCATTGTTATGATCATTGTTGCAAAAATTTTTTTAGCATTATTTTAAATTGAGAATGTATTGTTGTTTGAAGGGTATAAACGAACTTTGCAGTTTTAACAATAGGAAAGGTCATGATCATTGTTGATATACTTTGACCGCAACCCAAAAATATAGAATGTAAATAAATTTTAATTCAGCAATATGCAAATTAATTTAGAAAAACTATGAATTTAAAATCTAGAATTCAAAATAAGAAAAGAAAATTACACCTTGTTCACATGTTATGACACTTATGTAAAATTATACAAAATTACACAAAATTTATGTTATAATTTGGCACCCTTTTTTTAAATTTAACCACTTTGTAAACTCAGTGTGAGGCGTTTTCCGAACTTGAGCAATAAAAATGTTACTCGTTGGAAATGCAAATTGTAACTCAAATTTCCATTTCAAAACAGTGTTGATGAAATGAGGTAAAATATTACTTGCAGTTTATAATTTCGTGTAGTAAAATTATAAAGAATAGGCTTTTTTAGAGAGGCCCCTTACACAAAAAGATCAAGAACTTCGGATCTAAAGCCATGATACATAAATCGTAAAAATATTGTTCTAAAATTTAATAAAATAACGTGATTTAAATTACCTCGCTATAATCAGCAGAAAATTCATTAAAATAATAACTTGACATCTTAATTTGTCAAATAAAAAGAGAAAAGCTTCTCAGAAAAAATATTCAACTTTCTGGAAGTAACTCCAAAATTGGAATGATTAAGAAAACAGTAACTTTCAGTACCGTTTATGTAAAATGAGCATTGTTGCGATCTTTGTTGTGCGAACATTTGCGAACATTGTGCGAACTTTGTTGCTTTGCGAACATACCTGTTTATGAGAGTGTGTTGTTGTTAAAAGAATATATATGTTATGGTCAATATGATTAATTTGGTCATTATTAATAATAACCGGAACATTCTTGTTACAATAATGGGAAATATCATTCATATATAGTTTTGTTCCACAGAAGAGTATATCAATTAAATAAACGTTAATTGAGCATAATGTCTATACTAGAAAGCAAAAACGTGTGCGTCAAAAACGATGACGTCATAACGATGCTTGCAACAATGTGGTTTTAATAGTATGAGAATCACAAAATTGGAATATTATTTATCAAACCATACTCGCTAAAATATGACAGTTGGTTGTATGTCCGAACTTGCGTATATGTAGCCATATATTTACACAAGCACGCACATGTTCGATCGCGCATGTACTCACACATGAGTTAACCTTAAAACTAAAAAAACGGTAAACGTTTTTCCTAACAGGCCAATTTGGCAAAATCTAACTGAAATATATTTAAAGTAGCATTTGCCCAATTTATCAGCTAAGCTCGTCGTGGGTAATTTTACTTACCCATCATACGTAGTATAGGGTAAGTCTTGTAATCGTTTTGAAATTCAAAAATTTCTTTTTGACGGATTTACATGTTTCAGACACTGGAGATTCCGAAAAACATATTTTTAGAAAAAAAAAAATTTGCCGTCCGTCCGTCTGTGTGTCTGTAAACGCTCTATCTCCCGAAAAATTTGAGATAGAGACTTGCAATTTAGTGTGTACTTAGTATGTAATAATGGGGAGAAGCCTATTTCATTTCAATAACCTCGATTAACCGGAACTATTTTTTTCGGACTCTCGAAATATTCGTTCTGATAAAAGGTCTATAAAAATTTTCGAAATTGGTTATTTTAAGAAATTAATATAAAAGACAATAATAAAACATAAATTTTGCATAAAGCATGAAGCAGGGCTGCGGAGTCGGTGGGAAAAATGGCCGACTCCGACTCCGACTCTGACTCCTGAAATTTTAAATGAATCGACTCCGTCTCCGACTCCGACTCCGGGATGGCTAATGTACTAGTTTTGCTAGTTTTGCCTGTTGGTTCCTATTATTCAGATTGCTTCATTGCTGTCATTTGTTTTGAAACAGCAATAGTCGCTTTATTAAATGTCATTAAATAAAGGAAATATTACTATTTAAAAAAAGTGGCAGCAATCAAGCAATCTGAATTTTAAAAAAACCTCAACTGGCAACAGTGCAACCTGCTGTTATATTCCTGTTTGCCTTTCAAGCATATAATGTATATATCCACCGATATTTTTTTTTCACGTTTCATTTTTTTGGATGAATTATGGGTGTAAGCTGTGATAGTTAGTCAAGACTAGGACTCATTTACTACAGCGGCAAACTTCCGACAGTATTTTAGAATAAAAAGTTTCACCCTTTTTTAAACGCAGAATTTTTTTTTTAAATAAGGCAAAAATATTCTTATAAAATGCCTGTGGAACTTTGCCCCTACATTAATTGGATCTACTCAAGACTGAAAATAGTTTGAACATCCCCCCCTCCTTCTCCCAGATACTCTAAGCACATGCAATCACACAAAAAAAATATGCATTAAATTTTATATGTGGTAAAATTTAATTATGTCAAAACTCTGCAAAAACTGCATGTAAAATATTTATATGCATGTAAATTGCAATCGAAAAGTTCAACTTGAAGCTATTAGATAGAAACAACAGTTGAAATCTAATAAATCTCCAAAATTTACTTTGAACAACACACACAAAGATCTATCAGATGAATTCAAACAACATATAATATGTTGGTATATCATTTTAAGACGATAACCAAAATATTTTATGCCAAATCAAACATATATTATACCAAAATATGGGTGAAAGGATGTTTAATTTTGGTTTTATGTCTATTCCTGCAGACCCAAAAAATAGGAGACAAAAATTTTACAATTTAATCATCATTTGGGGTCTCCAAAACCCGAAAAATTCTGAGAGAATGCAAGAAAAATAAAGATGAAAATTTTATATTTCCTGCATTAATTTTATAATTTTGGCTTTATTTCGGGTCTTTAAGACCTGAATATCAAAAGGAGAAAGATAACAGAAATGTCACTATTTCATCATTATTTTGAGTACTGCAGACGCAGGGAAAAAAATTACAATTTCACTTTTTTTTTCTTTGGGGGGGGGGGGGGGGTCCTATGCACACGAAAAAAAGGGGAGAAACTTTACAATTTCAGCATTACTCCTGGTCCCACAGGCCTGAAAAATCTGAGGAAAACAAGAAAAAAAAGGGGAATAATTTCTAATTTTGGCATTACCCCGGGTTCCGCAAACCCCAAAAAAACCTAGGGAAAGGACTAATACTAAATATAAACTAGAGATTTCAATTCAAAACAGTTTTCAAATATGCTGTACACTAGACAGTATATTAGGCCTGTTTAACATGAGTTTCCTTGTATATATAGTCCAAATATAGAAATAATAATTCAGTTTATAAAATTAAAATTACATAGAATTGGTTTAATTTCACTTCAAACTGTCTAAAAAACAAGCTGGAGTCGGAGTCGGAGTCGGCCTGTTTCTTAATGACTCCGACTCCGACTCTTTTGCACCAAAATAGGCCCGACTCCGACTCCACGACTCCGACTCCGACTCCGACTCCGACTCCGACTCCGACTCCGCAGCCCTGGCATGAAGTCGATCGGATAATGAGTTGCCGAGATATTTGGAATCCTATTTTCCACACTCTTCGATTTTTCATGACCCTGTATTTCATCCAAATTTCACTTCAAAGATATATTTTATTTGGAAATTTGACGCTTAATCAGATGCAATAGACCGCTAGTTAATAGGATTATTATTTTTGGAGTTATAAGGATGTTTCTTTCAAGCAATTCAGTAATCGAGCCTTTAAAGTTTGTGACGTCATCAAGCCACGTTTTATTTGAATTGCAATGCATTTTATAAGTAGTTTACGCATTTTTATTTTAATATTTTACATTATTCATATCCATGATGGGTAAGTATTACGGTGGCCCCCAACGACTAGTTTTCTGTCTTATATTAATCTACAAAAGCGATTTATTTGAAAAGCTAGAATTTCAAATCAAAATCAAAATCAAAATCACATATTCCTTCCACATTATGACATTTTTCAATATTACGCAAAAAATATTTAGCCCTTTTCTTAAGCTAAGACGCCTGACTTTTTAATACCTCGATGTAGCACACAATTGATATGTATGCAAAATGCAGTGAAACCTCGATAATCCATGATCACGGACAAGTCATCTAATTTGCTTGGTCCTGTGTGTTTTGTACTGACGCCACTGCAATGACCCGAATAGAACCATGACCAAAATGTGAAACTCAAATGCAACATTTATTTTACACATTGCTGTCACGAGACGTGGAAAATGATTACGAGGACTTTTTTTTTGTAGTAAAAGGGCTTAAGAGGCCGCTTCACTGAAACTTTCTAATCGCTAAATCCCATATTAACCTTTGGAAAAACTGAAAGTGCGATTATCAGGGCTTGACATATGTAGCCGGAAGGTCCCCACCGGCGACCAAGTAATTTAAAAACTTGGTCGGCAAATAATCTGGCAGGGTTTTTTTTTTTTTGTTTTTTTTTTTTGTAGAAATCTGAAATACGAAATGAGCACAAATGACATATTTTCTCTCTCCCACTCCTACTCGTGTGTGGCAAGCAGTGATCTTCCTCTTCTCTCGAACTTTAAATGGAAGAATGAAATTTAAAAGTCTTTTTCCATCTCATGCACATAAAAAAAAAACATTTTTTTTCAGCTCTAGGCAGCTAGCATGTCACATGATTAGAATGTTGAGGGGGGGGGAGAATTTCAATAAAAATGAAAGAAATAGAGTCAATCCAGACTTTGTGATATCTAAACTTTGATACAATGTTGAAAAAGGCTCAAGATTTTTTATAAGTTTCAACTCATATTGTACTGTTAGAATAAGTTTTTAACATATAAGCGAATATAACTGATTATAATTCGGATAAGCTTCATTAGAAAACATAGTTTATATTATCTTTCTAAATTATGTACTATTATAAACTACGTTACTAAAAATTAGAAATTATGCTTGTTATTATTTTTTCTCAATTAATTCATAAAAAAATTGTTTGTAGGTTTCGTAAATATTTTTTATTGCTGACTGGAATTTTTCTCCTGGCTACCAGACTTTACCAAATTTGTAAAGCCCTGGAATTACTCATAACCTAATGTAATTATCAAAATACCATTTTCACCAGCAGAAATCATCTTTGAAATTTTCAAAGTTTGCGGGAAATTTTTAACATATTTAACATTTAAAGAGACAATTTTTTAAAAAAAGCACCTCGTTGGCCTCTGATGTCTACTTTTTGACGGTGAAAACAGTATTTTGATAGTTATGTTAGGTAATGAGTTACCGCGCAAAATTTTTCAATTGGGATTTACTGATCGTGGAGTCGACCCCTTAAAACAATAAAAACCATTAGCCGTCATTTTGACTGTTACAAAATGAATATATTCGAATTCGAACCAGAAACTTCTTTTTAAAATAAATTAAATATAAAACTCACAGAAATACGTTAAATGAATAATTTAAGTAGATTTAAATAAAATTTCTGGTCTGAAATAGTCTTAAAAAACTTGAGTAAAATTTCCGGTCGTTCTAGTGTTAAGATGCACTGGCCTAACGGATAACGCTATAAAAGCTTGATACAAAAGTTTGGCAACACTGCACGGAAGTGTGTTTTTCATGTATCTAATCCCGTGTTAAAAAGGAACTTTAATGCCAGAGGTATCAAGTGTGATTATCAGTGTGAAGAAAAAATTATAGAATAGCTTTTTTTTTAAAACTTATTTCGTGTTTTTAAAGAAGGAATTTCGTAATACATTTCTCACTCACGACTTGATGTGCTAGTGTTCTGAAATTATGTTCGTGTATTCCCGACAATATTATTTTAATAGTTTCAGAATTTAATCAGAAATTAATAAATTAATTTTAATTACATTTTTATTAGGGAAGAGATCTATACTTAGTGCCACCCTTCATTTAAATAGAATTAAGATAAGAGAACTATGTTTCGTCATAGCACTCTGGATTATTATAACATCGCATTTTGCTGTAATTTTCTTATTCATCTGGGTGAGTGGCTACACCAATTGGGTGTTATTCTAGCAATTTTGATTTCAGAAGAAGGAAGTTGGGAAAAGGTGAAAAACTGCTTCGTGAGCATAGAATTAAAACACTGTAACTGAGTATAGGTGGTCGATGAATTCTAATAAAAAAAATAATCCATCTGCAGAACAACAGAAATAATTTATAATTTCGTTGAAATCTGTTTGAAGTGATATACGAAAGATACTAATATCAGACATCAACTGATTTCGACGGTTCTGGTGAAAGTACAAGTAGGTATTCAAGTTCACACGATCCTCGATTTACAAGAAATACTTTCTTTTTCCGAAAATGAGTTCAATTGTAAGTTGAATTCATGCAACGCAAATCCAGATCGAACACAGAGCAGAATAAAATAAAGTACGAAAATGTATTTAGAAAATCTTAAAACTGGGATAAACAGGGATACAAGTTGTCATAATCTTCTATTTACAAGATAGATTTGGTGTTCTTAAGTAAACTGAATTCAATTTGAATCCATATAATGCACAAGACTATATAATGCAAATAATCCATATAATGCAAAAGTACTGAAAAGATTTTTTCTAAAATCATGCCCTACAATTTTTTTTTTTTTTTTTTTTTTTAAGATTAAGTTTAGTTTGTATATATTGCTAGTGATAAATCTCCTGAAGGAAAAGTATCTGTCCAGAGTGACTTTATTCATATGATATTTACGAAATATGTTTAGGACGCTCAAGTTTTTATCCAAACTATTACAACCTACTTGTACTTGAACCAGAACATTGTGATGTCTGGATGCGTTCTATTAGACGAGTGAGGGGAAAACTCAGCAAACATTAGCTTGGCTATAATAGCAGATTCACGAAGATCTTTGGCGAAGGTTCACGAAGATCCTTGGCGAAGGTTCACGAAGATCCTTTGTTGTTGTCCAAAATCGTCGCGACCAATAAAATTATACTCCATGCATGTTGCCACTATGTTATGTATAAGGGCATTCTATTTTTAATAGAAGTTTTTTCGTTTCAACTAATGCCTCCCACACATATGTATTTTTTCTTTGTAATTTTTCTGGTTAGTGTATTCAACGGTGATTTGGGTGCTGTTCCGTTTCATACATCGCCAAAGCAGTGTGCTGTACACTTAAGTATGTAGAAGCAGATGGAACAGTTTCTCTTTATGCTCCGAGTTTGCAATTAGCAATGGAAAAATGGTATATCCTATACCTATTATTCTCACATCATTAAGTCTCACATCAAAGATTATTTCAGTAGTTAGCTTAACATAAAAGTTCAGAAATATTCCAAATGATGAGTGTCGCACAATCAAGACTTATAAATCTACCTAGCCATAATGCTTAGAACTTTTCCTTCAAACTTAGATGTGTTATAACTTTAATACAGAACAATACAGACTCTGTGATAAACCAGTAAAAAAAAAAAAAAAAAAAAAAAAAAAATCACTCGGAACATATCTAAATCTGAGAATGATATTATAAAAATAACTAAAATTATTGATTACTGTTATTATTAAAAATAGCTAAAATTTAAGTTGTGGCATTTCCTCATTTAAAAACCGTTATATTTCATTTTGTGATTAAGAAGAAAAAAACTTACAAAGAAATTACTGTACCACGGACCCATTTTTAGGAAGGAAGGTTTGCTTTTAAAACAGGTATGTTTTCCAAAAACATAGGCGGATATTCGCAAGTAATAAAATGTACTTAAAAATATATAGATAACCTATAAATAAACGTATATATATATATATATAAGCATATACGAGTTGTATCGGGAAAAGAATAAACATATGTTAACGGATATTGCTAGATACGGAAAAACAAGGAGAGAAACAAAAAGAAAAATGCACGAGACCACATCCAGAAAAAAGTTCTGTTGAATCAACAAAAAGTTGGTTGACCCAACAAAACTTTTCGTTTAAATATGGGTCAATGGAAATTTTGTTTGAATCAACAAAGAAATATTGTGATTGTTGATTTTTTTTTGCAATTCCAAAAAAATGTTTGTATCGTCAGCAAAAAATGTTTTGTTAATTCAAGTAAAATGGTTAAATTTTTCTTGAATTAACAAAATTGTTTTTGTTACATAGATATATGCTATGTGTTATTTTAACAATCTATTTTCTTTTTCAACAAAATATATTTTGTTTATTTAAATAATAAAATATGTTATATTACGAACTTGTTTTGTTTATACTACAAAACCTTTTGTTAAATGAAGCAATTCAAATACGCAATTTTAACGCATTTTCAGCAGTGAATTACGCCTTTAAACTTTGAATAATAACAAGTGAATTTTTATCCTGCTTTTTTTCAAGCGAAAACCGAGAGAGTGAAAATTGCCCGAGCCGGGAGTCAATCCCGGGTCCTCAAAACAGCGCTCTAACGCTCTACCACTGAGCTACAAGGAACGATATCCGAGCTTGGCATTTCTCGCTCTTATATATGTCGGAACGGCTGAAACCGCAGCACAAGATGGAAATGTCATCAGGCGCACTTAAATTTCTGCGGCAAACATGAGACGACAATACAAAGCCCAGCATACGTCAACACATAGTTGGATTTTTAATTCATTTTCAGCAGTAAATTACGCCTGAAAAAAGCAGGATAAAAATTCGCTGTTATATTTTACCAGTGTACTTTCTTCCAGTACCAGAGTACTTATGTACCAGAGTTCTTTCTTCTTGTAAAGATAGAAAAAGAATTAAATGGGACAGGGGGATTTTTAAAACTACCTTCGTCCGTCCCAATGAAAAAAGTTTTAATTATCCAAAAATTATGTTAATCCTTTAATTATATAGCTATATAAGTCAAATAAATCGCGTTACGTTTAAAGATTACAGGCTTAATTCACTGCTGAAAATGAGATAGAGCTATTGCAGAAATCGCGAAAAATGCAACATAGCAGCGCCACCTGTTGCGCGATTTACAGCAAAAACCAATCAACAAAAATTTATTTCAGGAAGTAACTGAATATAAAGTTTTATTCAATTCCGGGCATTAGTTCTTGAGATAGAGCGCCCACAAAATTTTTGTCACATACAGACAGACAGAGTCATTGACAGTCATTTTCTAAAAACAGTCAAATCGTGTTCAGGACCTTCTAAAATCCGTCGGAAACAGGAAGTCGAAAATTTTCATGATTCCAATACTTTCTCCTTGTAAAGATAGAAGAAAGTAATAAATGGGACAGGGGGATTTTTAAAACTACCTTGGTCCGTCCCAACGAAAAAAAGTTGTAATTATCCAAAAATTATGTTAATTATTTAATTATACAGCTATAGAAGTCAAATAAACCAAGTTACGTGAGAGAGTTATGGCTACTACACAACAATTTAAATTTTGTAAAAGCAACAAATTATTGTAAAAAAAAAAAAAAAAAAAAAAAAAAAAAACAGATTTTGTTAATTCAAGTAAAATTGATGAAATTTTGTTAAAATTTTGTAAGAGTGTTAACAATATTTTTTTGTCCAAGCAACAAAACCAATTTTTTTACTTCAACTAAAAATTTTGCTAAAATAACCAAAATGTACTCAACAAAACATGTTTTGTTGTTTTAATCAGTTCCTTTTTCTGGGTGTGCCTGAATGAGTTTTATTAGACGAGTGAGATGACATATCAATAAACATTAGCTTGGCGATAATAGGACGATATTTTTAATAGAAGTATTTTCGTTTCAACTCATGTCTCCCGCTCATATGCATTTTCTCTTAGTAATTTTTCTGGTTAGCTTATTCAATTGTAGTTTGGAGGCTGTTCCGTTTCATATTGTGGTATCGTGGTCGCGTACATATAATTAAACATATCAGTTCGTATTAAACGAAAAAGTTTTATTTAAAAACAACAATTGTATAAAAGACATGATAGTAAAAGTTTATATGAAATTACAAGACATTTTGTACATCCAAAGAACCTCAAAAACAAGGTCCGTTTCTCCAGAACACAAAAACATGTTTGCCTCTTCATGGCGAAAAACTCCAACTCCTTCCGCTAGGCATAATACCTCCGATCCACCTTTATTGACACCCCCTTCTTCCATTGTCCTACCTATTCTTATCTCAGGGTTCTTCAAAATCCATTTCTTTTGTCATTCTATTCATACAAATACATCCCTGACACATTTTAAACCTCTTCAGATAATCTTCTGATAGAAAAAGTTCACACACATTTAGCAAGTCTATACAAAGCATGAGAATCTTTCATTCATACTTGAAACGAACAAAGGATATCTTCTCTCTATGATAATCCACTCACAATAGGTGTCAATAAAGACCTATCACTTCACGTTATTCTGGAATAATCTGAATCCTATCAGAATGAATTATGCTGATGGCCCCCAAGCCATCACAATATCATAACCAATGCAATGCGCTGTACACATAAGTATGTAGACACAGATGACACGGTGTCTATCTATGTTCCGAGATTACAAGTAGAAAATTAAAAAGAGATAGGGAGATGTCCACTCCCTAAGTGAAGTCTCACATCAAAGATTATTTCAGTAGTAAGCTTAACATAAAACATTAGTATCGCCCAATCAAGACTTATAAATGTTACCAAGCAAGAACTTTTTTCCTTCAAACTTAGATGTGTTATAACTGTAATACAAAACAATATAAACGCTGTGATAAACCGGTAAAATAATAAAGTATTTCACCCAGAACATATCTAAACCTGAGAATGATATTGAAAATAACTAAATTTTAAAATGTGGCATTCATGCATTGAAAAATCAATATATTTCAATGGGTGATATTTTTACTCTGACATACAATAAAGACACTGGTTGGATCCAAAATCCCCCCTGTAAAAATAATATTTGATTATTATAGATTTTATGTTACTAAATCAAACTATGATATTATATTTTGATTTAGTAATTTGAAATTAAAACGCAAATAGAAACGATTACACAATAAAATTTTCGTACACGTGCCTATTTTTAGATAGGAGGGCTTGCTTTAAAAAAAAGTATTTAATGTTTACAAAAATATAAGCAAATATTTGTAAGTAATGAAATATACATACAAATATGTAAATCACCTATAAATAAACGAATATAAAAAATAAAATACATGCATCAGGAAAATGAATTAAAATATGTTGGCAGGCTTAGCTAGATACGAAAGATGGGGGTAGGGACACCAAAAGAACAATGCACGAAATCAATGTCAACGAAAGAGCTTTCCAAGAAATATCTTGATAATTTGTTGTCGAAGATCATATAAATACATTTTTAAAGTTCCCAATTTTACCTACCATTGTAAATTAATCTAACAATTATTCTGCAATTATTAAATTATTATAAAACTGTTTCTTGTAAAAGTGGCACGTAAGTGAGGCAGTTTGGAGGCCATATTTATAATTAGAAATTTGAGATCTACGTGGTTCACATTTTTATTTTGCAGGCAAAGAAAATTTTTAATTTATTTGCATTTGTTTTCTTTTTTTCTGATATCCAGTGAAAGTGAAGTCAGTGCAATGTACATTAAAAATTCCAATCCCTTTATTATTTTATAAGGTAGGAGTTCTCAATCAAAAGTCCACGAACCCTTTTAAAGTCCCGTATATAGATTTCAGGTGTACGTGGTCTTGAAGTAGTATACAATTACCTTATTATACTTATTTTAAGCAAAATGTAACTAAATTACAGATTTCTTTCTTTTGTAATATATGCTATAAAATAGAATATTTCTAATTGTATTTGTTATGAAGAATAGAAACATCACACAGTATTATAACGCATTTCTTGTGTATCTAAAAAAATTGTGCACATTTGTATGTGTTTAACAACGTGTATTTCTGAATTTCTAACAATGGTTATAATGACTTTGATTTAGAATCATGAAAGTTGTTAGAACTTAAAATAGATGGTCAAAATCGACTTGATATAAAAATGCTACTTGTTGGGTATCGAAATAATGACACAAGTCCCGATTTTGAGTTTTGTCAAAATCAGATCTTGTTTAAAACAGTGTTGATGTGACATTTTTTGTAATATAATATACAAAATGAGGATTAACAAAAGAGTCGATGATTCATAAATTGTTAAGAAATTCTGTTCCACAGACATGCAACAGAAATAGTAAAAATATCGTTCTTAAATGTAATAAAAGAACAAATTTTGAATTACTGTAATAAATAATCACTAAACATATTTGAATATCCGCTTGACATAATAATTCATCAAATGAAAAGCACAAATCTTCGCAAAAAAACAATAAGATATTTTTTTAAAGCAATCCCGAATATGGAATGATTAAATAACTTTCAACATCTTGTATTGTAAATTGAGCATTGTTTCGGTCAGTGTTTCGATCATTATTTCGGTCAATGTTATGATCATTGTTGCCAACTGAGTTGGAGCATTATTTTTGATTGAGAAGCTATTTCTGTTTAAAGAGTTTAAATGAATTTTGTGTTTATAAAAATTGGTAAGGCAATGCCTATTGTTGATAAAATTTTGACTGCAACCGAAAAAATTGAGAAAGTAAATAAATTTCAACTAAGCAGTATGAAAATTAATTTAGAAAATCGGATAATTTAATTATCTAGCATTCAAAATAAGAGAAAAAAAAAATCCACGCACTTTTTCCATATTACACTTCTCTGCATTATTACGCAATAGTTATATAAATGGTTATCCCTTCCTCAGGCGGCCAAGTGCCAAAACTCAATATGGGACGTTTTCAGAACTTCCAACAAATTAATACTCAAACGACCTTGCACTTTAAAAATGTGACTTGTTGGACTATAAGATTGCAATTGAAATTGAAATTTCCAAACATTGTTGATAAAATGAGATAAAAATTACTTGTAGTTTATAATTTCGTGTTAGTATATGTATTTTTTTCATTAGTAAAAATATGAAGAATAAGAGTTAATGAGAGAAACACGTCATACGAAAAGAATAAAAATTTCAGATCAAAAGGCATGATACATAAATTGCAAAAAACCTTTCTAAAATTTTGGAAAATAAGAAGACATGTATTACCTGGCAAAAGTTATCAGAAAACTCGTTAAAATAAGCACTTGACATCATAATATCAGTCAAAATAAAATCAGAAAACTTCTCAGAAAAGAAATATAACGTTTCTGGAAAGAACCCCAATAATGGAATGAGTAAAAAATAATTTCAGCGTCGCTTATTGCAAAATGAGCATTGTTGCGAACATTGTTTAAGAGAATATATTGTTATTCGACGGATGTAAATGAACATTGTTGTTGCAACAATGAAAGAGATCATTGTTGATGTAATTTTGGCTCCAACAGAGGAGTCTAAAAGTTGAATACAATTTAAATTAACAATCTCTCTATTATAACGCGTAAGTCTGTGCATCAGCAACGATGACTTCATAACGATGTTGGCAACAATGCGGTCAAAACAATAATTTTTTTTTAAATTAGAAACTAGGTTCTCAATATACCTATTCTATAAATAATGGTTTAGGGTTTTAACCGGGATAAATTACCCCCCCCCCTCCCCTCACAACTTCTCCACAACAACATAAAATTATGGATTTTATGTTTAATATCATTGTAAAATTCTAAATTCCTCCCAGACCACCACACCATCCTCTCCGGAACATTAGATATTACATTTCCGGTGATAAATGTCTCAAATCAATTCTGACCAAGCTAACAGTCAAACATAAAGTTTTCCTCCGGAATTTATATTCATTCTTGCTATTCGTAATTATCAGCTGTGTTATCAGCTGTGTATTATCTTGATGCAATCCTGACAGTTTCGGGCAAAAGTGTACTAGTATAGTCTCATGCTTAAGATTATTAGATGTGTCAGGGTAAATTTTTTTAATATCTATCTTCTTGCTTCGATACCAAACAGTTTGAAAGTTTAGTCTTCGCAGTTTGGCTTTTTTTTTTGTTTTAAATAAATGGTTTACGAGTTTTAAGGGATGGGCAGGTATTTCACTTCTGTTCCTTTTTTTAAATTTTCATTTTATTTAAATTTTAAGTTTTGATGATAAAAAAAAATTTGTAATGCAGATGTTGAATTGTAAACTATCTTTATGTCAATTTAGCATTATTTTTTCATTAAGGCTGTTCTATAATCCAAACTGCTTACTTTCTGACATATTTTATTTATTCATTTTTGTTCGAAAACACATGAATTTGGCAAGTGCTTTTGTTAAGAAACCTTATAATTGAACAGTTTTTTCCGTTTTTTGGTGAATCAGTTCTTTCAGAAATTCTGACAAAGTTGGCATTTTGAGACAAGTTACCGGACACGACAGCACAGGAAAGTGAAAAAAAATATGTCCGGAGATAGTAATCGCCTAAAACTCAAGATGAGTTTCATTTATCGAAAATGAAGAAAATGTTCGATTCCAAATCACTTCAATAATCGTACTCGCAAGCTTTTGCGTTTAAAGATGAATCGGAAAATATGTTAGAAAGTTACGCGTTGTTGAGCGAGGTAAATATTTTTTTGAGAACGAATTTAATTAATTCCCTTCGAGGAGAGAATTTCCTTATGCTTAAGGCAGTTAGTTCTAAAAAAATATTTTTTTTCGCTAACCAAAGCGAAACTTCCTGACACATTTTTCTACAGCTTTTTAAACGTAAAAGCATGATACTTTCAAAAATGAACATTGAACTGATTTGTAATAGAACAGTTTTGAAAAGTTTTTTTTTAAATTTCTATAAATGCTTTGCATCATATTAGTTCAATAAGTGATTATTAGTTCTAAATACTGTCACGTGCGAAAGTTGAGTTTAAAACGCTAACTTTGACAGCATTTTTTGAAAAATCTTCTGCCTTTACAGAATATGATAAAATAAACAGATTATATTGTTTCTTAATACGATCATCTGCCAATGTATGGATGTTACAAACTTGGATGAGTTCTTTACCCTGCAGTGGACTATCAACTGTCTTAGAAAAGTATTCTAGTTTGTTGAATGTGAGCGTTCTGTCAACATTAACCTGTGTGTGCAAAGCGACATTTGTACTTTCTTTTACTTTAATTTTCGGAAATGCGTTTGGAGCTCTTGGAATCTGCGGTTAGTGTTTTTCGATGTGAGTTTATCAAATTGGGATTCGTTGGTCAATTTGCGGTGTATAAAAGCTGAAGCCAAAGTTTGTATCAGCGGATTTGGGTCTAGTCCTGTCTTGCCGGAGAAAAAGACCAGCGTCGAGTATTGGAGTTGCTGATTCAACACGTGCGTAAGAAGAGTTTAATGTACCTGAGTGGAACTTGCATGTTTTTTCAGAGTGCTTTTTGCTGATAGTCAAATAAGTTTGCTTGGCAGCCACGGGTTGCTAATTTTGGTGAAGTTAGACAGTGCTTAAAGTTTCGAGTTAATTTTTGCCATGCAGCCAAAACCTTGCTTGCTCTTGTATTTGATAGTGATAGCAGACATTGTTATGTACGTAAGTGAGGTTTGAAATTTAGTATATTTTATATTCATTGGGAGTGAATACTTTTGTAAGGACAGATTTCTGTTAATCACCGCATAGCAAAGGCAAAATTACAAAGTGACTCCATCACGTTTGTTGCCCTATTAGTTTTAAAAGAGTTATTTTACCTGTAAGAGCTAGTCAAAACTGAACTCCAAAGTGGCGGCCTTGCCCGGTACGCTACAAACTAAGTATGTAGCTCTCATAGTTCGTATACAGGAACACACAAACAAAACATGTTCAACAAATAGGTTTTACAGACAAACATTATAAACTAACATTATTGATACTAAGACATTAAAATTGACATTAAAATTAAAATTATTTTATTACTCTTGCATGTGTAAATTTAGTTACGTAACTGAAAATGTTTAATTGATAATGAACAGATTTCTAAAAACAAATAACCCGGGTTCAGAAAACTAATGATAATCCAGTAAAATTTTCTGTTTTTTTTTTCAGGACATAATTCCCAAAGTTTTGAAACTTTGTAATATTTGTTAGGGTGGTCTACTAATGAACATATTAAAAGTCTTGTAGGAGGGGGGGGGCGAGGGGGAGGGAGATATACGAAAACCCTTTTTTTGTTTTTTGTTAATATCTAATTATCGAATGTCCGTATGGAAACATTTGCTGTTACCAAAAATATTGACACATAAATTCTCTTCAAAACAGGTTCTTTTCATCTTGAATTATTCCATATTTTACGAGACAATCGCATTCAAAAATGAAGAACATTGCCAAAAGACACATCAGCGTCAAAGAGCGGGTCACCGTCACTTACATTGTACCTACTTAACTTAAACTTAAACGAGCGTTAAGTAATGTTATGATCAGGTGAATGGAAGCATGAACAATAATTTCAACAAATGACATTGTTTATTAACTAAAACCATACAAAACAAATGCGTAAAATATAATATTATATGAATGGATAATATACTCAAGTCCGCGATCATTTTGAATAATCCTGCCTCAATATCAAATTTCAAAATATGTTGATTTACATTCCTTTTTCGATTAGGACATCCTCCTTAGAAGGTGGTGGACTATTTGAGCAGTCTCCATGGCAGTAGTGGCAGGTGGTAGTGCATGTGATTCTTGTCAACACATGCCATCTTGAGCCACACATTTTTTTCCGGTTGTACACTGACAGAAGATGAGGTTTAGTACTGCTCCAAGGGCATCAGGATCGGTGATTGTGATGGGCAATAAAGTATGATCGAGCTTGCGTTTCCATCCCCAAATCTCAGGAGACAGCTCATTTCCCTGCCACAGATGTATCTGATGAAAAACCCGATATGAGTGTTGCATCGCTGCTCTTTCTGTTGAAAGTACGGATGCTGGTTCTGGTCTCATATTTAAGACGGACTTTTTGATGGCATGGTTGAGTGACGTTGTAGTATGTGGAGCTCCACATATAGTCAAGAACAACTTACGGCTTGCCTATGCAATCTGCAGTTTCGGTCACCAAACACTGAATTTATACAATCCTCTGATGTACGTCGCATCAACATTTTGCAGATAGCAGCTTTCCCCTTCTTCTAACAAGTTGATGTTGTGCTCCAGCTAGAGAATGAATGAGTAAGTAGTATATGTTTGAGGCCTTTTGCTGCTGTTGTTCTGACGAAAATACATGAGTTTCTAACTTTCCCTTGGCCTGGATGTATAGCTATATATTTTTATCTGAAGGGGTTAAGGGGTGGGAGGGGGGATCACGTTAAACCTAAAAAAAGTCGATTTTTCAAAAAAAAAAATATTATGGATACCTTGAAATGTTACACAGACATTGCAAAAAGAATTTTACAAATATTCAAATTGGAACAGAAGTTATAGCTAAAAACATCTTTTAATAAGCCATTTCCTATCATGCATTAAAATTACCTTTGAAGACATTTTTTACAAGACTGTATTTTTTGGTGGAGTGCACGCTCCCATTTGAAAACTAATTATCATAGAAAAATGAAATTTCGCATATAATTAATTTATATTATTATGCTGAACCCATAGCTGCCAACTTTCACGCTCTTTTCCTACCACTAAAATTTTATAGTAAATTTTACCGTATTAAACCGCCGAAATCATGCCGTTCAATAAGGAAACATTTGCTATTAATTTTTAGTGGTAGCCAAAAAGCGTAAAAGTTGGCAGCTATGGCTGAACCTAACTTTAGTCTGATTTTTGTCATAGAAAATTTGCTATTGATAAAATAACATCTAAAATTTTTGGTGAATTTAGTGAATATCAATATAAAAGCTATTAATTATAATAATGAATTTGAATATAATTTTAAATTTGTGTTCAGTGTAAAATATAGTAGTAGAAGTAAGAATAAATGAAATATTAAGTGTGTGTCTGCAGTAGAATTTTTTTAATCTTGCGCGCAAAATCCATATTTTAGTATTTATATTTTATAAAGCCATTTTTATCGATATCATTTAATTAATTAATATTGCTAAATGTACATAATTGGAGTGTTTCTGTAGTTACAAGAATGTGTGAAATTATACAAAAAACGCGGACACGCTATATCACGTTACCTCACGCCCGATACAAAAAAAAATTGTTGCATTTCATTTATTGGTTTTCAAACTAAAAAGTTTTTGCACTGGTTAAATTATTGTCATTTTCCGGATTCTCAACGATATCTCCCTACCCCCCATTGAAGCTATGAAAAGAACAAATATATCCACATCCTGCCCTATAATAGTAACGTTGTCTCTCTCAAACATTTAGGCCACATTAGGACTTTGCTGAGATAAGACTCGTTTGCCATTTAGTTTATAGGATAGAATATGAATCAACTTTGTCTTGTTGTTCTTATTTGAGAGAAACTGATTTTGGGGCACACTGATGACAGTAGACGTTTTCACAAGCACCTTCTTATTTGTTCAGCTACGTTGGTACAGTTTACAGTGTCAGTATATTCATCGAAAACTATTTTGCAGCTCTTTGCACAATAGTGTTTCTTAACGTACTTTATGTACGTGTTTCAAATATCTTGTATTGTTCATCCCTTCTTCCACATCACCTTATGCAACAAGAAGCCACCATCCACAACAATTGTTTGATGTTGGAGATCTATTATTTCATACGATTGTTCAAATATTTGATAGAAAGCACTTTTCTTTGTCTTGCGCATTCCACAATCATTGAAAAGGGAGAGAAAATAAGGAGTCAATTCATATTGTAGGTAATCTGCTAGATAATTGCTACGTTTGCACAAGGAAATCCAGTGGAGTATAACAAGAGGGTCCTCACTTATAGTGGTATCATGAAATTTGACTGAATTGCGCAAAGTGCTGAGTGGTTGTGCTATATCTTTCCGAGTTAGTTTCACATCAGAGAATCCTTTTCTAGACACCTGAATAATCTTTTTACTCCCGATTTCCAAAGCATTGAAGCAGGTCATAGTCATCTCCAATAACGCTAGAAGCTGTTGATAATTTTTTATTTATCTGAGGAAAGAGTAGGGGATTTTCAAACCAAGCTGAAAGTTTAGAGCTATCCGCAGCATCTCTATTTATCCAAGCTTCAAGGAAATTCTCATGTTGTTCACCAGAAGAAAGAGTCAAAAAAAGAATTCTTCCAGTGCGATACAAATATGAGAGGTAGCTGTGGCGCCAAGAACCCACTTACTCAAAACGCTGTCTTTTACTCCCTGTCCACGTGTGGTTCCTCCAGGGCACTTCATGGATCGCATTATTATTTGCTCAATGTTCATATCAGACCAAACTTCTGTCCAAATCTTATCACTGCGTTGAATCGTGAAATAGCTCCGTTAAACAAGTTATATTCCTCTTTGGTCATGGCGGATTGAAGACTCAGCATGTCTTGATAATAAAGGTGAGATTTTTTTGCAAAATAAAAATGCGTGCCTAGACAAATTAATAGAGCCTTGTGCGGGGCACTGCCTGCACCACCCTTTTTGTGCCTCTGCTTATAATATTATATTATATTATAAATTCTTATGGTAAAATTGTCAAAGAATCATTACAATATTTATAACTAGAAGACCACTGTTAAAGTCGTGGGCACACAATCACACACACATGTCAAGTCGAACCGCACTGTGAGTCAAGCATGGTAAACTGGATTTCGCACCCCTCTCGTATCTTTTTTTTCTATTGTAAGTGGATGACGAACACCTACGTATATCAAAAGAGGTGAAATTCCCTCACTCTCCTTTGTAAATAGCTGTTGCCAGGAGCTTAGCGCGCAATTGTTATGACACCCCAATATACCCATGCACTTATCTCGTAAATTAGGAACTCTAGAGAAAAAATTAATAGAACCTTCTTTGTATAGAATTTGTCTTTAATTTTGCTAAGACGAATTCTTGCCGTAGGACCTATAGATTATGAGATATTAATAAAAAAAAAAAAAAAAAAAAGATTCCATCTTTAACTTCCCTCCAATCGCTTGACCTCTATCCATCAGGACTTTCGATATTAACTTTGCGAATTATGTCCCAAAATGACACAAAATCTACCTAAGTTAAATGAACTATTAATACACAAAAAATACTACTAGGAAACATTTCCGGAAACATTGGCAGGAAAAGAAACTGCCTTTTTATAATTACTTCTAAAAATATGCAAAATATATTGGTTTCTAAAGATTCTAAAGGTGAAGAACACTTTTCGGAATCGTGGATAACTCGTAAGAGCTTATATTATATTTTAGTAGATTGAAGAACAATTGTATTTTTTTTACAGTGTAAAAGAAGAGTAAACGGTAGAGTAAACAATAGCGATGTTTTTTTGTTGTTTTTTTTCTTTTTTATTGTGGACCACCATTTTTAAAATCGGTAACCACTCTAGCTTCGGATCTATTGTAAAATTACTCCTCACATAGGTTTCTAGGGAAATATGTAAGATTTTTTCGAAATATTGATATCTTGCTTCTCTATGTAACTTTAAGTAACCAACATTTTGGATGGAATTTTACACATATTTTGATGCATTTTGCGAAAATTACTTGTTTTTTGAACTGCTGCGTATTTCACAAGCTTTTGGACTAAGAAAATAGTTTATCGCATTCTTCAAGATTAAGTCTGCGATGAATTTTCCTGTTTACCTCTTGAGAATCTGTTTTCTAAGCCCTCCCATCTATCAGATTTCAGCCAACATTTTTTTATATATCAACTGCAGAAAAAATAATTTTTTTTATTTTAATTTACAAGGTGGGCGTAATTAAATTGACAGAACTCAGCGTGTTCTGTAACGCGAGAATGAAACTATATTATGTAGGATGACTAAGCAAGACGGAGGACGAAAAATTCCGCTAAAGCTAGTTCCAAGAATAGTTGCTAGGGGGATATGTGATACTTTTTTTAACGGAATCTTTCGTCCCCTCTCTTGTATAATCATCAGTATGTCTCAATATATATTTGACTCCAATGATTATCTCAAACGTTCAATTTATTTGAAAAAGACTATTTGAGCCCCTCCCATAATTTATGAATTGCTACACCAGTGCGGATAAAGACGATTTTTATTTCTTTTTGTTCTATCTGAGCAACAAATTCCACACAGTTGAAAGAATGGAGACAATGTACACTGTCCAATTTTATCAAAATGTTCACACATCCGGACACACAATTTACACTCTTTCTGCGCACCATTTTGAATAACTATATATATAGTGTTCTTAACCTCTTCATACACAAATGTGTCTCTCTATTCTTTACCTCATAAAAACTAAACTGCTTTTTTTTTTTTTTACATTTTGACTTCATGTCTATATTGCTAAGTATTTTTTGATTTTAAACCAAACCAATAAATAGCAGATTTCCACATAAAATAAATGTTATTTTCATCTGAGTTTGCAAAATGAATTCAACACAGTGTGGTCAAGAAATTAAGTAATTTTCATACTTATTTAACTTTATACTTAACAATAAAGATTTGTTAAGAATTTGTAGATCATTCACTTGTTGCCCTTAAATTTGTTATTGTGGAAATTTAGGTTATTGATAATTAAATTGATGTTTTAGTATACTAATATATTTAGATCGATATATGTGAACCTAAATTACCAGTCCACTAATGTATCAGTTTCAGAAAAAAAAACAGCTTTTTCTGTCATTGGAAGGTGTTATTTTGTTTGTGCAAAACCAATGAATGAGCATTTGTAGTGTTATTGTAGCTTCAGGTCTCAACTGGCTAAAATATGTTTAGCTCAACTTTGTTGGGAGAAGTAAAGACATGGTAGTTTATTGTATTACATCATACCAGCTGATGTTAAATATTTTGAAAATCAATAATCTTTATTGCTCAAAACGATACGCTCAAAAATAATCTTTTCTGCAGATAAGATATAGTGTTTAATGATGCACTATGTTTCAGAAAAGATGAATCAGTCGGTTTTCATCGTTAACGAATTTTTGACATGCTATTATACACTGTCAAAAATATCCGTGTAAAATTGCCAGGAACGTCCAGCAGAAGAGATTCTAGTCAAAGCGCATAAAAAATGGACTATTCTTTTATATAAACAGGCACTACACCTAAAAATATACCAGTATTCTAATATTATACTTTCATGAAGTAAAGTTGCCGGATCTGGCCGTTAAAATTGATGAAGTGGCATTTTCGTGAAAATTATGCGGCAAATACCCGTGGATTTACTCTTCTTTTTTTCTTTTTCTTCAAAACTTTCTTTTTCTTTTTCTTTTTTTCTTTTTCTTCACATCTATTACATCTCCTACCTACAGGTTCTTTGTGTATTTATAGTATTACAAATTATTCTGTAGTATTTATAGTATTAATAAAAACATACGGTAAAATTGTCAAAGCATCATTACAATATTTATAACTGGAAGACCACTGTTAAAGTCCTGGGTACACAATCACACACACATGTCAAGTCGAACCACACTGTGAGCCAAGCATGGTAAACTAGATGAGGTTTGACTTTGAGGGGGTTGGTTCCTCCCTTTGTTGTTTCGAATCCCTCTCGCATCTTTTATTTTCTATTGCAAGTGGATCACGAACCCCTACCTATATGAAAAGAGGTGGAATTCCCTCACCCTCCTTTGTAAACAACTGTTGCCGGGAGGGCGCAGTTGTTATGACACATCAATATCCCAACCAATTATCTCGTAAATTAAGCACTCTAGAGAGAAAAAAAGAAAAAAATGTCTTTTAAAGAGAACTTTTTTTCTTTATTTTTGGTAAGACCAATTTTTCGTGCAAGACCTGTAGATTACGAGATATTAACAAAGAACCTAAAAAAGATTCCTTCTTTTACATCACCCCACCCGTTCGATCAGTATCCATCAGGACTTTTAATATTAATTTTTGGAATTATGTCCAAAAATGACACAAAATCTGACTACGTTGACCGAAATATTAATACACTAAAAATACTACAAAGAAATATTTAAGAAAATCATTGGCAGCAAAAGAAACTTCTATATTTTAAAAATCTCTAAAGTATATTGGTTTCTAAAGATTCTAATGATGAAGAACACTTTTCGGAAACGTGGGTAACTCGGCAGTGGTTATTGTATTTTCTCTTACTTGGTTATATTATATTTTAGTAGATTAAAAAGCATGTATCTTTTCTTGTTTTACAGTGTAGAATAGGCGTACAGTATAGAAGGGTAGAGTAATCAGTAGCGATTTTTTTCTTTTTTCTTAAGAGAACAGCATTTTTAAAATTGGTAACCACGCTATCTCCAGATCTCTTATAAAAGTTATCCTCACATATTTTTTTATGGAAATACGTAAGATTTTTTCGAAATATTGATATCTTATTTCTCTGTGTAACTTTAAGTAACCAAAATTTTGGAAGGAAATTTATACATATTTTGATGAACTTTTCGAAAATTACTTCTTTTTTAAACGGCTGCGTATTTCTCAAGGTTTTGGACTAAGAAAATACTTTATCTCATTGTTCTAGGTTAAGTCTGCGATGAGTTTTCGTGTCCACCTCTTGACAATTATATTTCTAAGCCCTCCAACCCTTCAGCTGTTAACCAAAATTTTTTATATATCAACTGCTGAAAAAATACATTTTTCTATTTCAATTTACAAGGTGGCCGTAATTAAATTGACAGAATTCAGCGTGTTCTGTAACGCGATCTAATTGCGACAATGAGGCTAAATTATGTAGGATGACTAAGCAAGACGGCGAAACGAAAATTTCCGCTAAAAATAGTTCCAAGAATATCTGCTAGGGAGATATGTGATACTTTTTTTAATGGAATCTGTCGTCCCTCTCTTGTGTAATCATTCTTTAAAATTTGACTCCAAAATGATAATCTGAAACGTTCAATTTATTTGAAAACGACTGTTTGAGCCCCTCCCATAATTTATGAATTGCTACACCACTGGTGAGAATGGCGATTTTTTTCTTTTTCTTCTATCTGAGCAACTGATTCCACACATCTGAGAATATGAACACAATATACACTGTCCAATTTTATAAAAATGTTTACCAAAACCCGGACAGACAATTCACACTCTTTCTGCGCACCATTTTGAATAATTATATATGAGTCTTCTTAACCTCTTCATGCACAAATGTATCTTTCTATTTTTTACCTCATAAAAACTAAACGGCTTTGTTTTTTATACATTTTGACTTCAAGTCTATATTGCTGAATATTTTTTGATTAAAAAACCAAACCAATAAATAGTAGCGAATTTTCTCATAAAATAAATTTTATTTTGATCTGAGTTTCCAAAATGAATTCAAGAGTGTGGTCAAGAAAGTAAGTAATTTTCTTACTTATTTAACTAAAATACTGAACAATAAAATTTTTTAAGAATTTGCAGATCATTCACTTGTTTTAAAGCCCTTAAATTTGTTATTGTTGGAATTTAGGTTATTTATAATTAAACTGATGTTGTAGGATACTACTATATTTAGATCGATATATGTGAACCTAAATTACAAATCCTCTAAAGTATCAATTTCAGAAAAAGAGCTTTTATTCTCTCATCTATGGAGTTATTTTGTTTGTGCAAAAGCAATAGATGAGTATTTGTAGTGTTATTGTAGCTTTAGGTCTCAACTGGCTAAAATATGTTTAGGTCAACTTTATTAGGAAAAGTAAAGACATGGAAGTTATTAGCTCACACCAGCTGATGTTAAATATTTTGAAAATCAATTATCTTCCTTGTTCAAAACGATACGCTCAAAGGGTTGGTTCCTATTTGAGACCACCATTTGTCCAAATCGTCGATAGTTAGCCAGATGTAGCTCTTTTATTGTTGGAAAGGCTGAGCAATGATATTTTTTGTGATGACGTGTTTGTTACGTATGACGTATTTGTTACGTCATCAAATGATTCTTGATTCGACGTTTATTTATATTTTAATGATATTTAATGATTTATTAGTTACTTAAAACATGTTTTTTTTATAACACTTATGTCATTAAATGGTTATATCATGATATTAAAAGAAAAAAAAAAGAGTGAAAAAATTTCATCATATGCTTTTTTATTTAAAGCTTGATATATATTTTTATTTTTTTTATGCATGTGAGTGGTTATTCACTTTAGAACAGTATAAATTAATTGATTGCAGTTTTCATGAAAGTCTTATGTTCACGAAGTGATCATACATGCGGTATAGCGATCGCCGCATTTACAAATTTCGTGTATTTTTGTGATCTCTATACAACGAGGTTGCTGCATCCAGAGATGTTTATTTTTCGGTTTCATGTTCGCGAAGCGATAATACGTGCGGTACAGTGATCGCGCCATTAACCAATTTCGTGTATTTTTTGGGATTCTGATGCGACGAGGTTGCTGTATCCAGTGATGTTTTTTTCGGTTTCATGTTCGCGAAGCAATCATATGTGCGGTACAGTGATCGCGGCATTAACAAATTTCATGTATTTTTTGGGATTCCGATACGACGAGGTTGCTATATCCAGTGTTGCTTTTTTTCCGTTTCATGTTCGCGAAGCGATCATACGTGCGATACAGTGATCGCGGGTTTAACGAATTTCGTGTATTTTCGTTTTTTTAACTTCACATTAATCGTCAACTTTTATGTAATATCGATGAAATGTGTATAAAAACGTTGTTTTTTACTGCTCATATTATCTTTTTTATATGTATCTTATTAAATTTGTCAAATAAAATATTTTAATTCACTCATAAATGCAGTATTTAAGAAAAATCAACCGTGTATAGTTTATTTTAATAATTCTGTATTTAAATTATCATTCTTTTGTCCAAATTGTTTTGAACGAATAAAATTTTACATTCGTTACATTGTTACTCTCGTATAAACGGAATCTATTTTTAAGTGACTTTTTATCGATAAATCCATTACTTTTCTAATGTGTAACTATTTAAAAATTAAGAATTGCAACATTTTACCACTTGCTTATTGTGGGTTACAATATGATAAATGTAAGTAAACAATTTAGAAATCGCCAATGTGGTATCAGTTTTAAAAAGCGCCAAATGGTGGCTTGAAATAGGATTATGCCCGCTCATAGATGTTCTCTTCTCCAGATAAGATATAGTGTTTCATGATGGACTATTTTTCAGAAAAGATGAATCAGTCGGTTTTCATCGTTAACGAATTTTTAACATGCCATTATACACTGTGAAAAATATCCGAGTAAAATTGTCAGGTAAGCCCAGCAGTAGAGATTCTAGTCAAAGCCCATAAAAAGGGGACATATTCTTTTATATAAATAGTTTATACCCATTAAAATATACCAGTATTCCAAAATTATACTTTCATGAAGTAAATTTGCCGGATCTGGCAGTTAAAATTGATGAAGTAGAATTTTCTTGAAAATTATGCGGCAAATACCCGTGAATTTACTTTTTTTTCCATTGTCGAATGAGCAATTTCATATTTCCATACATACTTTTATGAAAAAAGTTTGAAATTCAACAGAATCTAATTGAATTTATAAATGAAAATATCATTTGTAATCTTATTTTTTTAATTTTATTCATTTTCATTTATACTTTTTGTTACTTTAAGAAAGTTGCTTTGTTATTTCGCTCAATAAATGCGGGAAATGATTTGATTTTTTTTTTTCTTGAGATTTATAAGCTAAAACCATAAAGGGTACCTGTGAATTTTAACTTTCATAAAACTTTGAAATCCTCTCCCGACCCCCCCCCCCTCCCCTACTAAGATATTTAATAAATTTATACTTCATTTTAACTATTAGTTTTTTTTTTTTTTTTTTTTTTTTTTTGGAAGAAGAAGAATCAGAAAAATAGAAATATTTTCGTGATTTAAACAAGACGGCGGGGATAATCACCAATACACAACGTTAAACTTTATTATAACTTAAACTAAAACAAGAAAACAGAGGCAATATTTTACTATTGTAGGTTTTTTATTATTATGATTGAGGCAGAATTCACTATTGTGATTATGCTTGTGATATTTTAAAGTAATGCAAAATTTTTATTTCATGTAAGATAATGAGAACTTGAGGGATGGTTGGATGCTATTTGGTGGTGATAAATGAATCACCCCGGTGGTTCCTTGTTCTTTTTGCAGCAACTCGTGAACCTGGCAAAGAACCTTCGGATTCCTTTGAAACGTTTCTTTTTAGGTTTCGGAGAAGGCCCCAGCTATAAAATATAATACGAAAAATAATCAACAAAAGAAAAAACAAGTATCAAACAGCTCAAATTTCTGAAGAATTATATCATTATAAAATGTAAAAAAATAATTAAAAACACAGGAAATTTTCTGGAATGGTTTCATTTTTCTAAAACACAGCAGAATTTCCTTAACTGACATATTGAGATTACAAATCCGTGAAACTACAGGAAATTTTTCGTAAATTTTCCGTAATATTTCCATATTGCTTTCAAAATGGTAGTTTCCGTAAATGACGTTTAGACGTTTGTTTCAGAAGTCACTGCGTTTAGAAATGTAAGGAATTGATTGTTGTGTATGCTTCTTATGAATTGTAAATATTGTCATCGAAACGTTAATATTGCACAAATATTGGTTTTATATTAGAAATATTTCCAAAGGAACCCCGATATTCTAAATATTGTCTTGCCATTGCAAATATATTTAATGAAACGCACGAACTACAGAAATATTTGCTTTAAATTGGACATATTTCCAGTGAAACGGCAATATTGGCTCTTCATTGGAACTATTTTCCATGATATGCCAATATTGGTTAAATGTTGGTTTAAAATGAAAAAATTTCTTATAAAACTAATAAAATATATAGCGACATCTGCATATTAGAATGTACATGAAAATTATACGCAATAATGTTTTTATCTTCGATCTCTTTCTGTTTTTAATAAAAAAGCTAATATACTTTTATGACATTTAAAAAAATAATAAAATTCATCATTTAATTTTAAGAAAGATGTCAAAGAATTTTTAATTACACATTTATGGTAAACTTTTTAAAAATAATACCCTATTCCGCAGAAAATTAACCTACAACATTAATAATTTTGAATGTTTTTATTAAAAGTTTTGCAGATTTTTGTTTTATTATTTTATTCAATATATGTACGAAACTGCTTAAATTGCGTACTGAGATTGTTATAAAAAAATTTCACCCCGCATGTACACGTGAGATCAAATATCATCGTAAAATGTTATCCATACCAGTTTAGTAACACAATTCTCCACTCTCACTAATTCCTTATTTTCGAAGAAAACTTTGAAAAGCGGAAAACGATTCGAGTTTTGGATAAGATTTCGTGAAAATACGCTACTGTGTGTCAGGATGGGGGACACATAGTTTTTACGCCTAAAGTAAGTCGTTCTGTGTCTAGTGTTAAGTATTTCTTTTTCTTAAATTTTAATTTATATTATAAAGAGAATAAGCATTAAAAAATTACTTGAGTAAAAATATTTAAGTTTTATTTCTACACCTAAAATCAGTCTATCGGTTTTCAGCGTCAGTGCCCTTAAGCACTTGTTTTCTTTAAATTTAAAAATATAGGCATCCCCCGACTTACGTAAATTCGCAGTTACGTAATAAATCTAGAAAATTACATTAATGAACATACTTGCGCGTTTGTTACGCGCTTGCATATTTTTGATTAGTTTATAAATAAAACATGCAGATAAAAATTATATTACATAATATAGTTCAATATATAGATAATTATATTTTTATAGGTGATATACAAACAATATTTTTATGGGTGATATACAAAAAATGTTTTTATGGGTGATATACAAACAGAAAACTAATTAGAATGAGACAAAGAAATCTATTTTAATCGTTATAATTATGTTTTCTGAATGATATTTATTTCTATTGCTATCGAGAATTCGTGGAGTAGGGGTAAGTCAGTCTCCTCTTTAATTATCATTTTTATAGCCTTTCATGTAGATTCAATATTGGTTAGGTATAAACCAATCCACCAATGTTAAATTGATAATTCCCGTAATCCACAAGATATTTTTAATTAAAAAAGTGTTTTTTAGCTCACAAGCTATCAAAGCCTGAGAGCTTATGTGTCCGCCCGTTCTGTATGTATGTACGTATGTACGTAACGCGATAACTCTTGACAGAAATAATCGTTTTGCTTCCAATTTTGTTTATAGGTTCCTTGTGATAATGTGCTTCCCTGATTAGTTTTGGGGATTGATTGGTTAACTATAAAGGGGGGAGGGAACGGGGGGATAACCCCCTTAATTTAGATAAATGGTTTTTTCATGCAGAATTGTCCAATTTTCTTCAAATTTTGTATATAGGTTCATTGTGATAAACCGCTGTACTGATTAGTTTTGGGGGTTCATAAGTTAAGTATAAAGGGGCTAACGGGGGGCTAATCCTCCCCCCTTAATTTAGATAAATGAATTTTTCATGCAGTTATCCGATTTTCTTCAAATTTTCTATATGGGCTCATTGTTGTAAGGGGCTTCCCTGATTAGTTTTGGGGGTTCATTGGTGAAGTGTAAAGGAGGGAAACGGGGGCTACCCCCCCCCCCCCCTTAATTTTGATAAATGGGTTTTTCATGCAGAATTATCCGATTTACTTCAAATTTTGTATATAGGCTCATTGTGGTAAGGCACTTCCCTGATTAGTTTTGGGGGTTCACTAGTTAAGTATAAAGGGGGGTACGGGGGACTAACCCCCCTTAATATAGATAAATGTGTTTTTCAAGCAGAATTATCCGATTTTCTTCAAATTTTATATGTATGTTCATTGTGATAAGGCACTTCCCTGATTAGTTTTGGGGGTTCATTGGTTAAGTATAAAGGGGGGACGGGGGGCTAACTCCCCTTAATTTAGATAAATGGATTTTTCATGCAGAATTATCCGATTTTCTTCAAATTTTGTATATAGGTTCATTGTGGTAAGGCGCTTCTCTGATTATTTTTAGGGGTTCATTGGTTAATTATAAGAAGGAGAAACGGGGGATGGTTCCCCCCTTAATATATTGTCGATTTCTTCATTTTTTGAGGGCTTATTTCAAATTCTTTGAAATAAGAATATAATTTACAGTTAGTGTGAATAGCCTGTGAGCTCAATGCCGTCAGTTTAACTGGGCAGTTTTCTTTTATTTAGTTTGTTTTTATATTTTTTATATTCTTTTATAGTTTATATCCGAATAAATACTGCTGCATGATGCTTTATAAAATAATATTGCGTAAATAATTATAGATATATATTTATATAATGATAATAAATATTGTAGATTCTTACGAAATTATTCTTCAGAAATTTAGAAATTCGTCTTGCGTAAAATTCAGGTTACGTAAAAGTCTACGGAACGCTTTACTTACGCAAGTCAGGGGATGCCTGTATTTGACAAAGAGAATAAGCATTTAAAAATTGCTTAATTAAAAAGTTTTAAGTCTTATTGGCATTTTTAAGATACTTAAAATTTACTAAAATATATATATTTTTAATGTAGCATGGTAATATAGAGTGTTAATCTTCTAATACTGGTGACCAAATTTTGATAATTGTATTGGATAATGTAAATTATCCCGTTTTTAAATTTCCAGATAGGTTATCAAGAGATTTCGTGATCAGTGTTTGCAAAAATGTCTTCTGCTCAAAAGCGTTATGTGTCCCAAAATATTTTCCCCTGTTTTGTTTTGTTTTTTCTCAAAAATACGAAAACATAAAAAAATATATATATCAACAGCAACGAATTTTAACTGAATTAAATTTGTAAAAATTGTAGTGCAATACGTACAGTTACTCAAAAGAGACTGGACATATTCTAAGAGGTTGGTAGAGAACATTGCAACAAATAATTTCTAGCAATCCATTTATTCAGTCAAATATACAGGATGTCTCACTTAAATCTGAATCCGTATTTTTATTCGTAACAATAATGTAGTTGGAGTACCGGGTAAATTTCCCGCCTTCAACTGTGTTATTGTATTAAAAGTTGTTCTTCTGGCTTTAAAATATTTCTACGCTAGACAGATTTCCGACTTACGCAGAGTCCGCTTTAGAGAGAGTTTACCATATTTTAACTAAATTTTCAACAAACTTGTGTGAAATGCGATATAATCACAAAAATGCTGCAAATTAATAGTAATTTGTTCAGTGGCAGCGTGTGTACACTGTAAAAAAAATTGCAGTTAAATTACGGGCAGAGACCGGCAGCAGAGATTCCAGTCATACCCCGTAAAAAAAAAAAAAAAAAAAAAAAAAAAAATCCATGCCCATCATTTTGTGCAGCCCGTAATTTTACGGGGCAAAGTAATATAGCATTATAATGCACAGGATATAATGCACTTTTAAACACAATAACACTTTGCTTACTGTTCCGTAGCACGTAGCACGTTAGATAATCATCACAGAATCGCTGTTTTGGCGGGTTAAAATATTCGAAACACGAGTAAAATGAAGGGTTACACCCAGCGGAGGGCAATGTATGGGGTCGTACCGTATTTTTGCTAACATATGGGCTAAGAACTGTAAGAATATGTGAATTGCTCTTAATTTTCTAAGTAGCTAAGGGATAAGGCCGCTTATTTAGTGGATCTGACCGTTTTTCATCAAATAAGGTTGTTGCCCGTGAAAACTGAAGGGCAAACTCTCATAAATTTACAGTTTTTTCTGAGAGTGTAGTGTTACTACGTTCTGAAATATGAAGAAATTAATTTAGCTGTCTTTAGATCACACGGCAGCCATTTCCAACACATACTGTAATATTTCACACAAGTTAAATATGTCAGAAATTCCGTTAAAATATCTGCATTTTTGTCGAATTTATAAAACCAAATCCGAGATCAGACTGGAGAGATTCACGCTGTATATTTGACTGAATAAATAGATAGCAAGCTTCATTTCTGGTACAAAAATTGATGGTTGTAATGTGCTGTAATCTCTTAAAGTTTGCCCAATGTTCTACTTTAATCATCCTCATATACTAGTGACAGTTATTGAAAAAATAAGAAAATGTGATATTTACTTGTGCTAAATCACCACTTTCTTCATCTATGAGCTCGCCCTCTGGCGGCTCGTCCTCTTCAACTATTGTTGGCATTACTTCAACACATTTATTCAAATGACGTAATCTTTTAGTGACTTTTCTGAAAAGCAATAAAATGTATTTTATAGGATGGTTTGATTTGTAATGTATTTAGATATATTTGACACATAATGAATAAATAACTAAAATAAATAACAACATTTTGCATCTGTAGAAATGAATATTCCGCTAACATTTCACATAAAAAAATATTTTTCTTTTTCAAAAGCGCAAAATTTTTTGACACATTAGCTGTGACATTTGATTTTATAGTTAAAAGTATGACTCTTTTAAGAATGTTTAGTGAAGTGATTTCGAATCGAATAGTATTTTTCAGCTTTCGAAATACGGATTGCATATTGAGTTATAGTCGATTGATTTTTCCAGGACGAATTTTAAAGAGCTATCAAGTCGAGAAAAACGACTGAAGACTCATTTTTCTGAGAGATCATTTGCCTTTGTCAAAAATTGTTAAACATTATTTGATTTTATTTGTTTCTAAATAGGAACATATTAGGAATTCGTCCAATTTAGAATAAAACTAACTTCATGAATGTGCCAGATAGTAGCCAGTTTTTATTTATAAATAGCTTTATTCCGTTACTGCTCGATTTTATCTTTACGAGAAAACTAATTGGTACAATGTGAATATGTTATATATAAAATAAGAAAAAAAGTAAAAATATTACTTGATATTTTCAGTTAGAAATTTGATTTTTTGTGTTTGTAATGTGTTTTGGTAATCAAACTACAGCTTATCTTTCTAAAGCAGTTGTGCGTAATAGGTGGTTGTTAACTAATGTCGCCTCATTCAAAAAACTAGATATGAAATTTTACAAACACTTTAAAATTGGATTAAGTTTTAATATATGCCATTTGCCATATAATTTTGGAGCATTTTCCGCAGTCTTTACAGCTTTTACTGTGTAAACCCTTTGATTAAAGGATTGAGACATATTTCCGCCCCAGTGACTAGTTCGTTATTCAATTCTTACTGCTTTCTGAAAAATGATACCTGCCGTACACTTTTACCAGGATATTTTCAAGAGAAAACTAACACAAATAAATTTTTTTCTAAATTGTGGTGCTAGTGAATATAAAAATAGCCGCCAGTCCTAGCCCGCAATCAAATGTTTAAGTGTGTTTTCACTAGTGCGGCGCTTACTCGAATGCAGCATTTACAACAATTATTTTTTCTACAACCAAAATAATGTGAAAAACACTCCACTGCAGCTGCATGGATAATTTCAAGATGGAAGCGGCATTCATTCCACTCCTTATGAGGAATAACTGGCGTCAATGAGTTCAACTCGCTGCGAAATATTTTTTTTAATTATTCCAAATTGTTTCTACAATTGGTGTTTTTGTAACAGCTGGTCTTACAAACCTCAAAAGCAAAATTTCATAGTTTTGCTGTACTCACGATTGAAAAATATTTTGTGCAGCATAATAGCCACATAGGTAAGAATTGAAACTGCTATAACTAGATGAAATTTAGGCGCGCTCTATTCATTATTTGAATTTTTTTTAATACAGTGGAACCTCGATATTTCACATCCCATGAGAATGAAAAGCAAAAGGCTCATAATAGTTGGCTGTATATAATTTCGTTATTCAAAATTTACTTAAAAGACTTTTTATAATCTATGATTTTAAAATAATAAAATATATACAATAAGTATAAATGTGCTTTAAATCACTGTTGTGAAGAAAGTAAATCATTAAGTTGAAACTGATGAGTTTGACTCAGTTTTTGTGAGTTTTGTCTTAAGTTTGATCCACTTTTTCAAAAACGATTCCAATAATATAAACAGTTTACAGAATTTTGCGCTAAAATAAACAGCTATTTACTAGTGTATTTTCTGATAGTTTTTTGTGACAAATCTACAGATTTTTTTTAATACAGTGTATTTATTTCAGATGCAATTTTATTGTAGTTGTGTAAAATGTAGCCATGATAAATTAAATCCATCTATTTTAATCTCCCTATAATTTATAATCACGGTGGGATTTGAACTATTATAGTTCTTAGATACGCAGTTTTAATAATTTTTTTTAATGAAAAAAATGCAGTTTCTCCTTTAAACGGAGCGGATTTTTTTTATTTATTTTATTTTATTATTATTATTTTTATTATTATTATTTAAAAAACAAGGGACAAGACTTTATTTCTCTAAAAGTTAAAATACCTTTCATTGCACCATGAACAGACCATGGAAAGAAACTAAATATTATTACAGTTAAAGCAAGAATCTCGACTTCATTTATTTAGAAACATTTTTCACCATACATTGTAAAAAAATTCCTCTCAACGTCGAACCACTTGACACTGCAAAAAAGCAGAAGTACCAAACAATGGTTCATTTTATAAACATATTAATTATGGTGAAACTTCAAGATTTGTTCAAAATCTTACCATTCAAATCTACTCAAAACAAAATTTTCTATGCACTTTCAAAATGCTGCTTTAGAAATTGATGACGCTCATCTACTAGTCAAGTACATAGACCGCTAGCTATAGGTCACGAGATATCAGGTTTGAATCCAGATTAGACCTAGATGTTCGTAGTTTGTCAGATTTTTTTCTTTAAACAGAGGTCCTGGTTGGATTAGTCTTTGTGTCTAAAGGAATTCTGAAGACAGTCTATTGTTCAACGATTTACAAGGTTTCAGTCAATCATTTTACTTATTCATGTTTCAATCTACAGGTTTGTAATTCAACTAACGCAAAAAAAAAAAAAAAAAAAAAAAAAAAAAAAAAAAAATATATATATATATATATATATATATATATATTATGGAACAAATTTTCAAAATCTTATGGTGGCAAAATTTTGGCTCCATGTTCTAGTAAAATAATGAACCAAATATTTAACGGTTTATTATGAAGCAAAAAGTATTATATCTTTACATACCGGTTAGGAGCTGGAACTGGCGAATCGGAAACGTCGTAAGAGGATGCCTTCACGATCTGGGTTTCAGGTGGAACTTTGTAGCACGATTCTACTTTGAAATCCTGTTCGTCAAAAAAATCGTAACACGGATCTTTATAAAATAAGCTATCCTGCTCGATATCCTTATATCGCTTTTTCTTATCTTTGTCATCACTTATGATGTCGTCACATGACTTAGCATCCTTTTCATATCCCTAAAAACAACAACATGCATTAGGTTAAATTTTGGAACATTATTATAATGAATTAAAATTTATTTATTGTGTTATATCTGAAATATATCGTTAGTCGTTAAAACTCAGACATTGTATCAAATGTTTTGCGTGAATATTGAAAAACTTCACTCTGAAAAATATTCATCCCTTACAAGAAAAGTAAGAAAGTGCACGGTTATTATTTTAAACAGTATGAGTACACTATTGACAGTTCAATGCTCAAGATTTGGTGAGTGTTTCGTAATGTCAGAGTGAATCAAGATTTTTTTTCTCTACGTGTAGGGAATTTTTCAGTTATATCTACTGTATTCAAAATGCAATAAATTCTCAATATTCTGAAACTATTTTACGTGCTTTCTTCATATTTAAATGCATTGTTATAAGCAGGTGGTGCGGGGGGTGGGTCATGATCACTCCACCCTTCGTAAATGTTTGATAAAAAGGGGGAAAAGCAATGAGCCAATGTAAAAAACTGTTTTTGATTGAACTTCTTATTGCACGATTCCAATTTTATTGCATGATAATTGTGTTTTAAAGGTTTTTATTATATGTAAGTGTAAAGTAATTTTATTTTAGCTTCATCTTTTTCATTCATAACCACTGAATATTTTCAGTTTTCTAAGCTGATAGTGATATTAAAAAACAAATTCGTAAAAAAAAAAAAAAAAAAAAAAAACCAGGCCTTTAGAGGATTTTTTCTTTTTGAGAGGGGTTGGGGTAGGGGAACTTCTAGATTTTTAGGTACAATAACTTTTTTAAAATGAAAGTATAAGTGTTATATATTTACCCACTTATTTTGGGGGAGGAAGGATCGCTTTCTGTAGACTTGATAAGATTAGATAACACTTTTTAATTTTTTATTGATTTTTTTCTGAAACTGAATGTTTTTCGGTTGCGAAAGTAGGTACTTTTTATTGATCCCCTCTCTAACGAAATTTCTGCTTACCCCTTTGTTTGAGATGTTTCTTCACTTTTATGGGAATTATTACTAATTATTATGTTAAAGTCATCACTAAATTTCTAGAAAAGAATTAAAAAGTCTTGTATTACCTATGCCAAACTTTGTAAGGTATATCATATTCATATCACACCTGAAATCCTGAAGTAATAATTCAGATGCGATTGTATTTATTGCAAAATATAAAAATAAAATCATCAAAAATGCGAAATAAAATCACAGGTTTTGAGATTTTTTACAAAACATTTGGAGAAGACCGAAAGATTTAAAAATAATAATAACAGTGCTTTTATCATGCTATTTCGGATTATTTAATTTCAATTATGGTGTAATGTTTTCTGGAACATAATTATATTTAATACAGAATAAAGATTGCTTCGACGGTGAAGTTCGGATTTATATAGATAATTTTTCAACTGCTAATTTTAAGTAGTTCTGAAGTTCTTCCCGCACTTCAACGAGAAACTGTGTGATACATTTTCTAGAACATTTAAAACGTAAAAGTATGTGACACTTGAGTCCAGGTAAATTCTTCAAGTGATTTGTTATCGAACAGGTTTTTTTTTTTTTTTCATTTTTCGAAAATCTTGAGTTATGAGCGATTGTCTCAGGACGGCAGTTTTTTCTTTTTTAAAGTTTTCGGATCAGAAAATTCGGTTCAATATGACAACTTTAACAGTTTTTTTCTGAAATATCTTTTGCCTTTATGAAAAAAAAAAGAGAAAACTGTTAGATTACATAGTTTCTGGATAAGACAACCCGCTATTTCAACGCGTTGTAGGAAAAAAATAAATTACAAAGTGTGTCAAAAAGTAGGCAGTTTTAGATTTCAGAACACGTTAAAGAAGACTTTTTTTAATGGTTGCTTTGTTAATTATCAATAATCGTGCAAAGATGTCATAACTAACTTTTACATTTAGTTTGTAAATGAAAATGAAGCCTACCAAGACATCGAGAAGAGCCTGATAATGCACATTCATAAGCCTTCTGATAATTAGCATTTTGCTAAAGCTTTTTCTCTTTGGTTTTAAACAGAATTTTACAAAGACTTATAAATTATTTCAGTAGAAGATGGTCTACTGTGTGTAAACGCGAACGATTCTGACATCAATGTGGTTTCATGTGAAGATGGGAATCTATAAAGGGCACAACACTTTATTGTGCAGAGCGAGGATGAATTGCTCTGGCATTTATTCCCTCTTTTTGAAAAGAGAGTACAGTTGTCTTGACCCCGAACATTTCCACTATGTCCACATGTTTAAAAAAACATCATTTTCTGAAAAACACCTTTAAATGTTTTAGAAAATAATTAACGCTTTGGCATACATCGTAAAGAAAAGGGTGTAGAAATACATTTCTTTCTTTCTGTTTTTCTCCAAATTGAGCAGTGAGAAAGGAGATAATGCAAAATGAAATTAATACCATTTTTTAGATTTTTTTTTTCCAAACGCTTTTACACCGGCATCTCAATTAATAAAAGCATGGAAATTACACACACACAGAGACAGGGCTTAATTTGCGCAGGAGCCCACCGGAGCCCAGCTCCAGTAATTCTCTGTTTTACGTAAAAATTTAAATATTGGCCAGAATTCACCGGAGCTCATAAATACTGCGCTTTGGAGCCCTGTGCAATAACACTTCCGAAAAACGAATCCTAAATTACCACTTCCTTTTCCTCTCATCTCCAATATTTTTGCCTTCTTTTGCATCAAAATACTTACAAGTGACGTAATGTGTCGCGCACGTAAGAGATAGAGATGAAACGGTCTCGATTTTTATATCAGTCTTTGGGTTTCGGCAGTTTCGAGCTCAATCTGTCTTAAATTCAAAATTTTATTTATTTCCATTTCAAATCATGTGAATGCTATTTCGATAAGAATGAAGAGTAAACAGAAATAGTATTTTTCTATTTTGCGTAGCTGCGAACTATTCTTTTGGTGTGTGTGCTAACACTATTTCCGAATCATAATCATGAGCTTATTTAATCGCAGAATTGAGATTCATTCCGCGATTCACTAACATTAAGATTACACAAAGGTTTCTATTTGGAAGTAGTAATAACTAAAAAGTGGAATAGTTTACAGCTAAGTGTACGCATATAGATGTAGTATTTAAATTTTTTATTTTGCTAAATAAAAATACATTATTTTATTGTTGACATTGTGACTTTAAATTTTAAAAATAATGTACGAAATATAAATATGTAGATTAGATTGAGGGAGGTGGGGTGGTGGTGGTGGGGGAGGGTGTGCTACTGGTATTAGTACTGCAGAATGTTAGGGCTCTGGTACTTTTTTCCTTAGAAATTACACCCTGCACAGAGATATATATATTTATAAACTCACCTGTTCATAATCGCCATCGCATTTATCTCTCAGTGGAGAAACATCCAGGCCGGATACTGCATTATCAAGGCCAGCTTCAGCAGATGGTAGAGATTCTTCTAAGGTTTCAGTTATAACAGCAGTTTCTAGTTCTTCTTTTGAAGTCACCTGGATATCAGTCGTGAACGATACTTTATCCACTAATTCCATCAACATTTCGGATATCACGCCAAATTCCTCTTCTTTTGATGTCACCTGGATATCAGTCGTGAACGATACTTTATCCACTAATTCCATCAAAATTTCGGATATCACGTCAAATTCCTCTTCTTCTAAATTCACCGGCCGGCTAAATACAAAAGACATCCATTATATAAAAATAGCAAATACAATATTTGTGCAAGAATATTAAAAGGAAGAATACCAACGTTAAAAATGCACAAACAGTACGCAAAAAAGCAGTAAATAGCTGTTTCAAATCCACAAGAGAGATTCTTCTTCAGTGCGACAAAGGACAAAGCAAAGCGTGCCAAAAAAAGGTGCCCCAGTATTGCTTTTCAAAACACGCTGTGCTTTGCTCTTTTTCGCACTGAAGAATAATCTCCGCTTGTGCATTCGAAACAATTGTTTGCTGGGTTTTTTTTTTTAGTATTATTTGTTCATTTTTAACATTGATATTCTTTTTTTTTAATATCAATTATAATATCCTTTATTTTATATTTTACGAAGCTTATTTGACACCTGAATTCTTAAAAATAGTCTAAGATCTAAATCTTAAGTTTAACATTAAATTTAAAGAACCGATTTTATAATTTCATATATATTTTAAAAGATAACGTTTTAACACCTATTTCATATATTTTTATTTAAAATCCCTGGCTTAAAGGATGGTTCTCGTCTTTATTTAGGATTTTTTTATCCCTAGAACGTATTAACGCGGTTCTCAGAAAGAAAAAAAATTCTCGCTCAACAACACGTTTTTTTTTGACACATTGTCTAATTTTTTTTTTTTTTTTTTTTATCGTAAAAGAATAACACTCACAGGCATGATTATTAAAGGTATTTGCAATCGTGCACTTTTTCATCTTTCGATGAATGAACTTTAACTTGAGTTAGAAGTGGTTGTTTTCTCAGAATGGCAGTTTTTTTTTTTCATTTTTCGTTGCTGTCGCCTCAAAATATTTGGTTTAAAGGGCCAATGACAGCATTTTCCGAAAGATCTTCTGTATTTACCGAAAAATGAAAAACAAAACAAAAACAGTTCGATTTCAAAGTTTTAAAGTAGAGCACCTGACACTTGCAAGCGCTTGCAAGTAAAAATGACAAAAAAATGGGTCAGAAAGTAGGCAATTTAGATTTTATAAAACCTTAGAAAGCAAAATTTTTGGCACCATGTTTTGGTGAAATACTGAACCAAATATTTAAAGGTATATCAAGAAGCGAAAAGTATTATATCTTTACATACCTGCTAGGAACAGCGGAATTGAAATTGTTTTCAACAATATCGTCGTTAGAGGACGCCTTCACAAACTCGTGTTTAGATGGACCTCTGTAACATGACTCGATTTTAAAATCATCTTCAACAAAAGTAAACGAAAACGGGTCTTTACAAAATAGATTCTCCTGTTCGATAGCCTCAAATGGATCTTTCTCAGCGTTGTTATCCCTCCTGCCATCGTGAGATGGCTCAATCACAGGATCATTACCATATTCCTAAAAAACAACAGGCATTAGGTTAAATTTTAAAACATTATTAGAATGAATTAAAAATTGTTTTATTGTCTCATTTCTTAAATTTAAATCTTTAGACATTGAGTTGCATCAAACATTTTGTGCGAGTATTATAATATTTCGTTTGAAAAGCACTCAAATTTTACCAAAAAAATAAGAAAGTTTATACTTATGAGTCAGAACATTATGAGTACGCTCCCAAGTGTTTGATGATATGATCCAGTGTTGGTGAGTGTTTCATAATGTAAAAGTGAAGCAAGATATTTTTTTCTATACATGTATGTATGTTTACAGTTATATCTACTGTATTCAAAAAAGTAATAATTATGGTGAAACTATTTTACATGCGATTTTGACAATTAGACGCATGGTCATAAGCAGGGGATGCCGGGGAATGCTAGAGATGAGTTCGGGTTCTCTTTTCGGAGCCCGGGCCCGCCCGAGCCCGATGGTTTTAAATCCGGGCCCGCCCGAGCTCGATGGTTTTCAATCCGTGCCCGCCCGAGTCCGAAACATTTTTTATAATTAGAGCCCGAGTCCGTCCGAGCCCGTTACTGATACCAAAAAAAATTGCATAATATTTAAAAATTGTTTTAAAAGTAATATCACATTTTTTAAAACTTCGTATGCGAAAATAACTGTTCATCACGCACACATAATTTATTTTATGGAATTTTACATTCTATGTTATCAAAAGAGAAGTTTGGTATCAAATAAAATATGCTTCCTTAATAGGATGTAAATATTTTTCTCTCCCAATAAGTAAATCTGATGGATACTTTAACGAAGTGCGTTTATAAATCAATAAGTGAAATTTGAAGAAATTAATATTTCTATGCCGAAGAATCGAACGCTTTCTATTTCCTATAAAAGGTATATTTCGTAACTTATAATTGATTTTTGAATTAAAACAATATTTCGTGTTCCTGAAAAACAGCTTAAATTAAAAAATTGACACCGTTATCTGAAAGATCCTGTGCTTTTATAGAAAAAGTTGAAACAGTCTTCGATTGCTTTCTATCGGAATAACAATACATAATAATTATATGTACTTATGAATGAAGGTGACTTCGTAACTGTGCAGAGCAGAGCTTTAGCAAGAGCAGAGTTCATAATTAAAAATTGAATCACTAATATTGTTTTCATATGAAGATCTAGTATAACTCGCACACAATAAACAAAGACTAAAAATTTGCAAACCTAAACTAATGCTGATTGACTAAAAACGAAAAAAAATATTCATCTCGCATTCGATCTCTAAAGAAATAAAATAAACGTTCCAATTAAAAAATATCCTACTTCACAAACGAAAATCTAGCAACAAATATTATTGGCGCCACTTCGCAGTAGAGCCATATCACCCAGTCGTCAGACATGTCGCAAATATCGTAAATTTTCGTTTAAAGTAACATTCTAACACTAGAAAAGAAAAATAAGATTTCTGTTTCCCCTTCTATCCACATTCTGCTCAAAATAACATTAAAATTACTTGAAGTGGAATTTGCAATATTTTAGAGGAAAAAGTTACTTTTATTTTTTCTATATGAGAATAAATAAAATTGTCAGTTTCAGAAGGAATGAGCCCGAGCCCGTCCGGGCTCGAACGCTGGTATAAAAATTAAGCCCGAACCCATGTCGGTCCCGGGCTCGGGCTCGGGCTGAGCCCGTCTCATCTCTAGGGTGGGCCGTGACCTATCCTTTCTAAATCTTTGAAAAAAAATGAACGTGTAATGAACTGAGATAATGTAAAAACTGTTTGTGATTGAACGGCTACTTGCACGATTGAAAATTTATTGAATGATAATTGTGTTTTAAATTATTTCATTATAATGTTGGACTGGGGGCTTAGGCAAGAGGGGTTGGGAAGGAGGCTTTTAGGTACTATGCCTTTTTCAAAATGAAATTGTATGATTTATATCCTTTCCCACTTACTTCAGGGGAAGTAGGATCTCCATCTATGGACTTGATAAGATTAAATAATATAGGGTGACCCAAATGTCCATGACACATTTTAAAATCCAATAAAAGATTAAGAAATTGGCGTACGAGAGTGCGGTTTGGACAAAAATGCTGCTTATAATCTGAAATTTTGTTTAAGCAAATAAAAAAAAGTTTACAAAAATTTTCATAGATGGCGTTGCTTCTGAAAAGTTGCCTCAATGGCGAAAGACGCACAATTCCTAGGCACACTTTTCGTCCAAACTAAGGTACCCCACATTTAAAAAGTTAACGTTCTCGAGTATCCATCCTCACTCGTCTAATCGAACTCAAGAGGTCTAGTAATGTGAAGTTCTGGAATATGGGATACCATATTTTTTACAAAAACTGTGCATATGCATTGTGCGTCTTTTGACATTCTGATGTAAAAAGGTATTCTACCTATTCGATAACTTCACAGAAGCAGCGTCATCTATGAGAAATTTTTGGAACTAAATTTTTTATTTGCTTAAACAAAATTTCAGATTATAAGAAGCATTTTCATCTAAAACCACACTCTCGTACGCCAATTGCTTGATCTTTTATTGAATTTTAAAATGTGTCAAGGACTTTTGGGACACCCTGTGCGTTTGAATTTTTTATTAATTTTCTTTTTTTCCAAAACTAAATGTTTTTCGGTGTCGAAGGTAGATACTTTTATTGATCCCATCTCTAACAAAATTTCTGCGTTTCACTTTTCTTTTGCGATGTCTTTTCTCGTTCTGCTGTTAACATGATTTCTAAATGTTTAGAAAATAATTGAAATATCTCATATTATTTATGCTAAACTTTCTAAGGCATATAATACCACACCTAAAAGCTTGAAGTAGTATACGATTGCTTTTTACGCAAAATGTAAAAAAAAATTATCAATAATGCGCAAATATCAGATTTTAACTTTTTTAACTAATGCATTATACAAATATATTTCAAAAAATTCAAAATATTTTGAAAAATAATAAACATGTTTTAACCGTGTATTTTTAATTGTTTATTTCTAGCTATGATATTATGTATTATATAATATAATTATGTTTTACATAAAATGGTAAAACTACATCTGTTTCGATGGTAAGTTCACAATTAAATTTTCTTTTCATTTTCTATTTTAAAGTGGTTCTCAGAAAAAATAAATTTCTGTTTAACAACGCAAATTTCTTTTACGTGTTTTTTGCACTTGCATTCATGATTATTGAAGTAATTTTCAATCGAAAAGTTTTTTTTCATTTCTCTATAAATGTATTATAACTTGAGTTATAAGCGATTGTTGTCTCAGAAAGTAAGTTTTTTCTTTCCATCGGAGAAATTCGGCCCAAAACGGCAACTGTGGCGGCATTTTCTGAAAGATCTTCTGGCTTTATCAAAAAGTGCGAAAAACTATTCGATTACTTAATTTCTGAATAAGAGATCTGCTTAACTTCATACGGTTGAAAACAAATATTGATTAACTAATGTATGAGAAAGTAGGCAGTTTGACTTACTTTAGGAATTGTTTCCGCAGAACAGTCTGGAAATTCATCTAAAGAGTGTTGAGGAGTATCATCAGTTAAATCAGGAGTGGTTTCTGGAGTCAGCTGGTCAGACAAACTGAAAGGAAAATATATATCGTTTCGTTATATAAATTGCTTGGAGTACAAAGAGTTAAATACATTTTCTGATACGTTTCCGTTATACCATCACCATTGTCGCCAAGCGTAATAGTCGACGCTGAAGATAACATTAAAAAAAAAAGTAACATTGCGAATATGATCATTTAAAAATTATAACACTTGAAAATTCTACAGACTTTCATGAACTATTTTATTATATCAATGCAAATATATGCTTGAAATAAAAGAAAAAATGAATCCTTCTATATTAAAAAAAAGTTATCTGGAACTGAGCCAAAAACGATTTAGAAATGGACCAATCAAATTCTGCGTAGATATTCTGGGTTATTCTCATCGCTTTTTTACTAGGGACTTTTTTGAGGAGCTATTATTTTTTTTTTCTAGCCATCCTACGGATTCGAAAATCATACCACTAGACGCGAAATATAACAAGCTTTCAGAAATTAAAAAAATTATCACGGTCGGACAATAAAAACTAAAAAAATTCTTAAAAAAGGAGTAAAAAATCTTTTATTGAAAAAGTCATTTTTTTATATTGTTGCCAATTTCTAAATAAGCGCAAAGGATTATGTTTTATCTCAAATAAAAAATGTATTTGCGCGAGACTATTAAAAACAATAATGAAATTTTAAAATAATAATTAAATGATCACGTGTTGAAAGCAGGAAATAAAGAAAATTACGTCATAAACCTTTCAATAAAATGTTTTTTGTCCCATTAATGTGTTTCTGTTTCTGTTCTTTTTCTCTGCTTCTTTGAACCTAGCTCGCAACTACGGCATTTTCGACCCTGCATTGCTATGTGATTCCGAGTCGTCTTTGTGCCCCCTACACCTCTTGCAAGTTTGTCGGTCTGGTAGTGAAACACCCTGTATACGTTTCAGACAATGAGGAAATGATTGACGCAATGATTTGTTTTAGTTACAAAAACAGTCGACAGATGGGATCACAAACTCTTCCAAGAAATAAAATCTGCGTATCATGCAGACAACAGGGTTTCGTATTAGAAATAAAAAGGCGTAACCGTCTTTTTGTAGCACTGTTCCACTAACACGATGGTTTTGTCGTTGAAGAAAAATGCGATGTTAATAATGCTGTTATACAAAACATCGAAAATATTTGTAAAATTCTTCGTGAGTGCAAGAGAAAGATAACTTGCCTCTCCTAATAGCTTGTTTTGTTAGTAAATAATTCTTGTTCTTTGGTTCTAAAAGACAAGATTTTTTTTCATTCAAGCAGTATAAAGGCAAAAACAAGGGATATCGCAAGATGCTGTAAATGTTGCAGCTACTATTGTTGAGCAGTCCAATGAGAATTAAACTGAATGTGTGATACTTATTGTGCTACAGTGAGGAATTTGTAAATGTCCTACATCCGAGGTAAAGCTATTTTGTGAAAGAAGAAATGTCATCGAATGAAAAACCGTGTAATTGACACGTGTCCAACATTTTTAATGATGAGTTACGGGTTGTTGCGGATCATTTTGTGAGTTGGTTGTCAATGGACAATATTACATGAAGAATGCCCATTGCCCCTGCAGTACGTGGACATATTGAACACAGTGAGACCATTTTGAAGTAGCATTTAGAAGCCTTTATTTCCTGTTATGTTAAACATGTGTGTCTTGTTGATATCTGCTACCATGGCGTGATCGAAAATTTGTGTGTTTATGATATGAATTAATAAATTTACACGATGATATTTCGTATGATTATCTTTATTGGTGGAGCTATTATATATTCATGACATGAAAATGCACACAGCTCCATATCTGCATCTATTGGTCATTTTTTAAACTAAAATTTTTTGTATCAATCATTTTTCCAGTGTCAAAAATGCATATTCTCCAAATATGAAAAGGTTACGTATTTGGGTTCCAAGGGCTCCACAACGTTCCAAACTATTCTAATATAAATTAACCTGCAGATCATAGTATTTTAAAAATTAAATGAAATTTCCCTTTACATTTTTCAGGCTAACGATCTCAAATAAGAACATAGAATTGTAAAATTATTAACAATTTAAAATAAATTATTTTGGTATAAAAATATTGACAGTAATAGTAGAAACAAGAGTGTAATTTTTTGAAATAGAAAGCCTATATTTTTTTTACCAGATATCTATAATGGGTATCTTGTGACCTACAATTTGGAGAATGTTTTTATTACGTCAGTAATAACATAAATTTAAGATATTTTGTGTTAAAACCAATTATGATTTCGCTGTTTCATATTGAAAAACAATAATACTATCTAAGTATTTGTTGAAAACATTAGTTCAATTTCATTGGATATGTTCAATACGAAAGGGTTCAATATGTTCAATACGAAAAAGGTTAAGTGTATAAAAAAATAAATTGCGGACGATTTTATTTTCAGGGATGCATTGTACAAAAACTATAAAATAGGCTCCTATTAAAAAATAACATCGATTTGGCGAGCTCATTGTTTATGTTATTATAATGTACTATTTAGGATGTACAAACGAACACGTTTTCACAAAGCAAATAAAGTTATTCCAGTATGTTTTTTCCTCGTTTTCTTAGTATTTCATTTTTATTTTAGATAAAAGTAAAACTTCATTTGTTATAAATAACCTTTTTTTTAATTTCGTTTTTAATGCGAAATATATTTCTTATTGTTTGTTAGATTATAAAATACTTAGTGGCATACTATATACCACAGGTCATCAAATTCTTACCAATCCTGCTGAATCTGTGATAAAAAGTCATTTTGCGTGCAAGCAATTTCTACTACATTTTTGAAAACCTGCAAAGCACAATTCTTTCTACTTACGGTTATTCAGTATTATCATATTATTACCGTAAATTTCTTAAGAATACATGTGTATTTATCAGGTATTAGGTAATTATGGAATGTGTATGTTTACCGTTAATTATGTGTAATAATTAGCCATGGTAAGTTTCATAAATATAGATTCCATCAACATAATAAAAACAATAGAATCAACAGTAAATTTTGAGTAATAAAAAGAATGGGACAGACAATAAAATCATAGTAATTTTATTAGAAGCTTGAATTACTGAAAATTTCATTCCAAATTGGTAATAAGTTATTTTGTTAATTTAAAATAATATGAAATATTTAGAAAAAAAAAATAGTACAAAACATGAAATATTACAAAAACATTATTTTACTTATTCTTTCTTATTTATAAATTAATGCACCCGATTCTGATTATTTTAGTGTTAGAATAATTTGAACACTCAAATACCTTCAAATGGGATAAAATTTAACAAAAAAAAAATTGTCTGCGTGCCATTGAACGTACGTCAATATGCTAAGTTTGGTACGTATATTGACGGCTTTACTATATACAGATAACTAAAAATAAATCCGAAGAATATGTCTATATTTGTTAGAAGCGCATATATTTTTTGAATTTTCTTAAATTTGTATGAAAAAGTTTTTATTTTTTTCCTGAATTGTGATATCTTAAACAATTTCGATGTCCCTGGTAAGTGAATATCTTGCAATACAATGAATAATTTGCTAATCGTGAAATAGTGTATTGAAATTTCTTAACTTTGCATAAAAACTTTTTTTCTCTGAAATGTGATATCTTAATAATTTTTTATATCCATATCTTTTAATCCAATATGTCCTGATAGTTAAAAAAAAGAATAATCTCCATTTTTTTTCGAAACTTCATTAGAATGTAGAAATTCGATTTCATAAGAAATTCTTACTATTTTCACAAAAAAACACACACACACACAAAAAAAAACAGCTAAGTTATGTACATCTGAATTCCAATGTAAAAAAAAAAAAAATTGTCATGAAGATTTTCAGGATTTTTTTTTTTTTTTTTTTTTTTGAGGGATTTAAAAACAAAACGTCCAATTTTAATATGTTTTTAATGTTTTATGTAATTGTAATGTAATGTCTGTAATTTTAATGATTTTGATATAAATTTAAAAACAAATTTACCATCGTTTTCAAACTCTAAAATATGATTCTTACGGGTCCTTGAATTTGAATCCGCTATTTCCGAATAGAAAATCCAAATAGTTTACATCTTTTAATGACAATAATTCTGGAATTAAACAAAGACAAATCACCATTCGAAAATGGGAGTACTCAAATTTATAGAACTGTACGAAAACTGTAAAATCGAATATTATTTATTATTTTGCAGTTCTGAATAGGAAGTATCTCATAAAAATTGTCCCACATTGTCATCATGTATACGTAATACTGATTTAATTAAAGAAACTCTTTTTTGTTCAGAATAGTATGATACGCAAATTGTTTAAAGTACAAAGCGTTAAATAAAACTCCGTTTTACCTCATGCACATTAATTAATTTATATCAATATTATTAAAAAACAAAAAAACATGTGTTTAATTCATTATAAACAAACTCACCTGTCTTCATAACCCTCTTCAGCCAACTCATTGCTATAATCATCAGGATAGCTCGCGGAAGTGATGTCATTTTCAGTAAATTGTGGAGTAGATCTGGAAAAGAAATTTATTGTTTCGTTAAGACACCAAGCTAAAAAAATATACTTCTCGCACATGTCTCCATATTTCTTTATCTATGATTTTATTTTAATTACTTCTTCAAAATAATGAAGTTGTTCAATCATTCAGTCATATTAACTTAATAATTTTAAAATATCAATAAAATTAAAACGCATGAACATTGAAAGAAATGCAGAAATTTACAATTAAGAAACATTAAATACTGAAAAATAAGTTTCTATAAACATTTTTCAGAATGGAGAACTGAAACAGTTTCTAATTTCTTTTCGTCCGGAAGAAACGGGGTGGGGTCCTTGATCTTCCCCTTTAAGATCATTTTTAAACACATAAACTTAAACAATAAATAACTAAAAATTGTTTTGATTATTAAGTTCAGGCGGAGATAGCACACCCACCCAATCCTCCCCCCGTCCAGACGAACACATTTTAATTTCCCTTTATCTTAGATTTTAAATACTTTTACTTTAAAAATACTTTTATTTGATCAGTATTAGTATAAAGTATACTGTTAAATATTTTTTAGCACAGAAAAAGGAAAAAATATCGGTAAATTTATTCTCGATTAGAAACTTCATTTCATCACTATTCTAGATCATTAATTCGCCCGTTTATTATAAATCGATGAAGGTAATTGGTGCAATCAAATTTACAGGGAAGGGAATTTGAAAGAAATTAATCCATTCAAATTTACAACTGTCAGATTTCTGACTTTAGCAAAACTCATATTGTATATTTCTAATTAATTTAAGTAATTATATTTATTCATGATTATATTACTGTATTCCGATATATATTTTTCTTTTGCTGTAAAACTGCCGTATGTGATAAAAAGAAAATAAATAAAACGAAAAAAAAAAGATAGAATTACTTTTTAAAATCCAGGTTTGGAAAGTGAGCCAACATTGTCTCCTCCGTATGTCGGTGCACATGGTTCCGCTTAGTTTTATTATTAAACGTATGTCACCGCTCTTTTGTATATAAAGTCATTCTAGTTCTCAGCGTCTAAATTTAACAAGTATTATATGTTACTTAACCATAAATTTATTTTACCCGAACTGTTGGTTCATACTGCTCTGCGTGATCACTTGAGCCCTTGACTTCTGTTGGGTGAGTATGTGTTTGCAACTGTTCATCTCAAATTTTTTTATCAAAAAATTTACTATAATAGACTTATATATAAATCCATCTTACAGAAATAATAATTTGACTATTATTCATTCATTATTGAATCAGTTTTAGTGTATTTAAAGAGAATTTTACAGAAAAAAAAAGATTACAATTATTTTATAACCATTTCTATTTGTTTTGTTGCAGTGATAACGCGTCCTGTGGTATAGATTGAAAAAGTATACTGCTAAGTATTTCTTAGCACAGAAAAAAGACAAATTATCGGTAAATTTATTCTCGATTAGAAACTTCATTTCATCACGATTCTAGATCATGAATGCGCCCGTTTATTATAAATCCATGAAGGTAATTGTTGCAATCAAATTTACAAGGAAAGGAAATTGGAAGAAATTGGTTCATTCAAATTTAAAACAATAGTATAGCAGTTTTTGAACACTGTTTAAAAACTTTTCATAACAAATACCAATATTCAAAACACATGTGACGATTCTGCAACGGGTGAGGTGACTAGATTTTATGTAAACCCCACTCAAAATTATTCAGATTGCATTTTTTTTTATGCTGCAGATTTGGATTTTGATTTAAACTGTGTATCGATTCAAATAATCTGATTTTATTAAACCGGACTCATAACCGGTTCGGATATAACCGGTTCGGATATAACCGGTTCGGATAACCGGTTCGGATCGGTCATAAAATAACCGGTTCGGATAAAACCTCGGGTTGGGTATACCCGACCCGAAGCAAAATTATAATCTAAATTCTACTTACAGCCAAAAGAAAAAAAGCACCAGCTGACATAATAAGGTCGGGGCGGGTTCTGATAAAATTTGGTCGCCCGACCCGATGCAGGAACCGAATCACACATACAGAAAAAAAATTCGACCCAGTGAGGTCGGGTGGGTTCGGGTGAAATGTGGTCCCGATCCGATGCAGAACTTTCAAATACGTCACACTTTTCAGAAACTAGTTACAATGTGATTTTAAAAAGGGATCAAAGAATGGCTTAAAAACATCATAATGACTTCACATTCACGTTACTGTGACTTTACATGCACGTTCATGCACGATGGTCACATCGACTGTCACAAAGTCACAATATGACATCACAATGTTTTACGGGTGGCATCTCTATTCCTTCACAAAACACTCGCATACAAGATGTTAAAATTTAATCACAGTTTGAACAACAAAATCAGTACGGTAGTCTGTTTTTATTCATGCAAAATTACAGGGTCTTGGGTATTTCCATCAGATATAAATATACTGAATTTACAGTAAATTTGCAGAATTGTTTCAGCTTTTAGTAAAATTTCCTTTTTCACTTCCCTGTAAATTTATATCAGATAAATGATTTCAGGTAGATTTTTCGATATTTTGCAGAATTTCTTTTAGGTACTATAGGATTCAACTTTTCAATTATTTTATTTTATTTAGAATTTTTCAATATACTGAGTTTATGGTAAATTTTCAGAACAGTTTTTGAGTGTTTTCATAATATCTCGTTTTTCTGTTCCTTGTAAATTTATATATGATAGATGATTACCAGTAGATTCTTCGTTATTTTAAGAAAAAATCTTTTTAATAGTGTTGGATCGATCTTTTGAATAAAATTGATTTATTTAAAATTTTGATTAAAGACGTTTGTGGATCGTTTTCTAAAAACAAATATAAAACGATGTTACAGTATATATATATTTATAAAGTATATTCAATTGAAATAATATTATAACGAAATTATGTGGTATAGTACAACCTTGCAATATATGTAAACATTTAAATAATAAGAAATATTATTTTTTTCATATCAATAATATGTCCACAGAATTTGACAAATCATGTCCGTGGCCTGTTATAGCCTTAGTTTGTATAACTTACTTGGGCTGTAAAGTTGATTTAAAGCTTTTATCATGACAAATATTTATTGAATTTCGTAAAGTTAATCTCAGGTTCAAATTTCAAAGGGTAATCTCGTTTATGTACAAGTTTTATTTGAAAAATAAATGCTGTCACAAGAAATTGAGTTGGGAATAGAAAATTAATAGCTTTCAACTGACTCAGCACATGACAGAAAAAAACTTCAAACTAAAAGAGAAGTTTTTAAATCATTTTAAACGTTACAACAGATTTCAAAAGTTATCTTTGTGAACTATTTATTTATTTTTTAAATAATTATGAAAAAATTACGAACATAAAGATCACATAAAAGACAAAAACAACAACAAAGAAGAATGAAAAATCATGTTTCAAGCATAGATTATGTACCACTTTCCAACGCTTCCAAAATAATTTTACAAATTATTACCGCTTAATAAGCTGAAAGATAACATCGAAGTAAAACAATTTGGAAAACGCATAACCTATTTCAAGAAACGTAATTTCAAGAATTTCCAACATATACAATATTCGGAAAAAATATCCGAATACTTTTATTCAGCCCTGTATAGGATCTATAGATTTGTATATATACTACATAGGATGCTAAATTTTAGTTTAGTTAGGAAACGCGTAGCACAGTTTAATATTCTGCTTCTGCAGTTTCTTTCAATAAACGGAAATGTGTTCGCGAACTTTTGTGTTGCCCTGTATATGAAATTCAGAATTTATACACACTAAGTAATAGACATAAAGTGAGTTCAATTTAAAATTGCGTTCAGCAACTTAAAACACACTTCCAGGAATTATTTTTAACAGACAGTAGAGAATTCTTTTGTGTGTTCCTGTAAATGAACGATGACTGCTATACACACACTATTCTGTAGTAAGCCTCTTGTAATGCACCTTAGTGATATATATAAATTTCAATTCGTTTAAAATAGTGAAACATTATTTAATTAAACCGAAAACGATTTTCCTCCCTAGACGTAATGTAACGGAATTCTTTTGACTGTCCCTGTAAAGTAACTATACGTGCTATGCACACCCTATTCCATATTAAGCTTCTTGCAATGCACCTTTAGTGATATACATCAATTACAATGTATTTGAAATTGTACAACATCATTAAAATAAACCGCAAATGATTTTTCCCCATAGACCGTCATGTAACAGAATTCTTTTGAGTCTCCCTGTAAAAAAACTATAAGTGCTACACACTTCATTTGAAATAGAGAACATGCTATAGATAACGACAATAACATATAAAAATTGCAGGGCAATCCGAGCATATTTACGTGAGTTAGAGCACGGACAGACGGCCATATGGCCAGACAAACCGAAGTCATAAACACTTTTCAACTATAATGGAAAGTGTTAAAAAACATCAAAAGGGTTAAAAGAACCAAGCTCAAAAGCAGCGTGGTTCAGCCTTGCATCTTTACTCTTTACCTTTTCATCTTTTTAACACTTTCCAACCTACTTGAAAAGTGTTTATGACTTCGGTTTGTCTGGCCGTATGGCCGTCTGGCCGTCTGCCGTCTGCCGTCTGCCGTCTGGCCGTCTGTCCGTGCTCTAACTCCCGCAAATATGCTCGGATTGCTCTGCAATTTTTATATGTTATAGTCGTTATCTATAGCATGTTCCCTATTTCAACGGAAGTGTGTAGCACTTATACTTTTTTTACAGGGACACTCAAAAGAATTCCATTACATTGCGGTCTATGGGTAAAAATCACTTGAGGTTTATTTAAATAATGTTTCACTATTTTAAACGCAATGAAATTTATATATATCACTAAGGTGCATTAGAAGAAGCTTAATATGGAATAGTGTGTGCATAGCACTTATAGTTACTTTACAGGGACAGTCAAAAGAATTCCTTTACATTACGTCTATGAAGAAAAATCGTCTGCGGTTTATTTAAATAATGTTTCCCTATTTTAAACGCATTGAAATTTATATAAGGTGCATTACAAGAGGCTTACTACAGAATATTGTGTGTATAGCAGTCATCGTTCATTTACAGGGACACACAAAAGAATTATCTACTGTCTGTTAACAATAATTCCTGGAAGTGCGTTTTAAGTTACTGAACGCGATTTTAATTTTAACTCGCTTTTTGTCTATTACGTGGTGTTTATAAATTCTGTAGATCCTATACAGGGAAGCACAAAAGTTTGCGAACACATTTCCGTATTATTTAACTCCAGACGGAGAATTTTAAACTGTGCTACGGTTTCCTAACTGAACTAAAATTTAGCATCCTATGTAGTATATATACAAATCTATAGATCCTATACAGGGCTGATGAAAAGTATTCGGATTACTTAGATGTTATCTTTTAGCTTATTAAACGGTATGATTTGTAAAATTATTTTGGAAGCGTTGGAAAGTGTTATATAATCTATGCTTGACGCATGATTTTTCGTTCTTGTTTCTTTCAACACGGGTAATAATTTTCTGAGAGATGGTACTTTTCTTTCTCTTATATAAAAATCTTGAATCGTTTGACGTATAACGCACTTGTCAAAGTCATCTATTTCGCAGTTCCGCTCACTAGGTCTTTTACGATGTTTACCAGGTGATATTAAATCTGTCGATGAGCCCAATGCAGAAACTTCATTTCTTATTTTTTTTATTGTAGCTTCAGAAACTCTACTTGCTCGGGAATCTCGTTTCAGAGCTTGTGGGAGCGGAATTAAAACATCTTTAGATGAAGCTCCACTGGAACAAAATTCCGCAACATTATATATGATTTTACGTGCTTGCGATTTCAAGACTTCACCTCTTCTAAACTAAAAGGGCATCTTTCCAGTTTAACAAATTAGCAAAATTATTTAATCAAATGGGAGCAAATAATTTAAAAAAAGCAAAAGCAAAATTAAATCAAAAATAAGATAACGCAACTGCTGTAGATCCGAGAAGACGAATGACGTGATCTAACCTTTTATTCCGCCAATTCCTCACACGCGTATTCCCCATTCGAAATGGACCGGTCTTGTTTTTTTTACATTCATAAAGGGGATTTGTTTTATACTTGAAGCAGCCGTATGTGGTTTTAATGTTGGGATAGTTTTGAATATGTGTTTTAACGTTTTTAGGTGCGTTCGTAATTATATAAATATAAAAGCGCAAAAACTACTTGTGCCAAATGATTTGTTATTTAAGATATATTATCTTTTCAGAATTTTGTCGAGACATTTCAAATTTTATGAAAATCGAATCAAAACTTTAGAAGATATTAATAAAAATATTTATTAAGAAATTTGAATTAAAAAATCGGTGCTTTCTGGTTATAGGAGCTTTCGAGGTATAATTACAGCGCCTAGAATACATAGTGTGGAAACCGGCAAATGGTGTAATGCTTTAAAAAGTGCTAAAAAGTTGTAGCCTATAAATGTGCAACGGTGCTCCTACTAAGCCTACGATAATGTTGCAACCAGAGACAAAAAAATGCGTATCACGTTTTTTAGCCATGCTTTCATAATTTAAAAAAAAAAAACTTATAAAAATCACTAAGTCAGAGGAGAAAATGATATAATTTAAGTATTTAAAATACTTACCACCAGCCGAAACATTCTAATACAATGTCAAGAGCTAGCAGATGGCGCTGCGAACAAATCCTAATATTTTCTGCAACGTTGTACATTTAGTGGATACAATTTTTTAGTAATATTTTGTAGCCGGTTTCCACACTATGTATTCTAGGCGCTGTAGTATAATCGTCAAGCGATCGAGATACTTATTTTATGACGGAAATTAATCTTCAGACGATAGAATTCATTTCACAGAATTAAAAATCATCAAGATCGGAATACTTATATAACTAGCTATAGTACGAAAGCACCTCGTTTGTCACGTTTGATGTACAATTTCCAACTTGTTTAGCTTTATCTTATGTCTAATGTTAGGTAAGTTTAAAGCATTATGAAGACACGCAATTTATTTTAATCTACAAAACGAATATTCTACTTACTCATAAACTGGAACTGCAAACTTATGATAGTAGTAGAATGTGGCTCCGTTGTATTGGACTGGTGAAACGCCATTGTATATTAAGTAATACAATGGGACTGGATATATGATGGGATATAGATACCTGAAAAAATGAATTACAATTAGGTTATATCAGTGGTATTCACTAGGCAGCCAGCTGTCGAGGTCATTTCTTCTGGCTTCGAAAGCTGAATACATAATTAAAAGTATATATATATATATATATATACATTTAAGAAAATGTAAAACAAAATGTAATTTTTTTAAGACATTGACTTTATTTTAAAAAATTTCTGCAATAGACATACACATAAGTCTTCTACATAGCTTCTAAACTTTCTAATATATGAATATTACTTTTCATGTTTTTGTCGCAGATTTCGGTACTTTTGTGTCTTAGTGACCGCCATGGATGAATTGCCAAGCGATTGAGATTTATTGCTAAATTACAAAGAATACGTAACATTATAATAATATATGACTTACCGTGTGGTTATAGTATAAGTATCTCTATTTGGAGCTGTCTGTAGCTTGAAGGAATAACCGGAATGAATCCCGAATTGGTACACTTACTATTAAAAAAGGGGGAAGAAGAATGGAGCAATAAAAGATAATAATTGCAATAATCGCCAACAGATGGCATTTTTGAGTGTGAAATGTAATGTGTAACGTTGTGTACCATGGAGAAGTACCAAACGCCAATGACTATACCGCATATCACAACATGTGCGAAAGATCACTCCTGATATGTTACATTCCGCAGTTGCGCACTTCGTACACCATTGTGTCCTCCAGGACAATGATCATGTGGAACCTGAACATGATCGCACCGCCATGCGAAAGCGTAACAACATCCACTGTGACAATCTCCATCTCCAACTATAAGAAAGAAGGAAGTTTGTGTGTGTGTGTGTGTGTTTGTCCGTTGTGTTTTGAAGAGACCGCTGCACGTAGAGCTACAAAATTCGGTGAGAAGGTACCTCTATGCATGTTGTTTTGCACCTCGAAGCCAGATTTTGGAATTTTTGAATAGATTTTGTTAAATTTTAATTTTAATGCGATTTTGCCAAAATGCTTGATTGGTTCGGTGGTTGCGCGTCATTTTCAGCCTCAGATAAGTTCGGAATCGTCATTTTTTTTCTTTTTATCTTGGAGAAAGTTGATAATTCTTTACATATTAAAAAATCATGATTTTAAAAATGCGATTTTTAGTGTTTTTTGCCGTTTTGTTGCTATTTACCCACATTAGTAACCGGAATCTGGCTCCAATCTTTTAGCCCAATATAGTAAATTTTATCCTCTTTTTAATAAAGTTTATGCGAAATTGGTACAGCGATTTCCGATTTTTTGGCATTTTTTTTCATTTTTCACTAAGTAATTTTGCCCAGAATGCTTGATTGGTTCGGTGGTTGTTTCCATTACAGCCTCAGATACGCTCAGATTCGACATTCTTTTATACTCTTTTTAGCTTGGAGAAAGTTGATAATTCTTTACAGATAAAAAATCGTAATTTTAAAAGGGAAGGGTGGATTATTTATTACCCCGACTTTTTTTAATTAGATTTTTTCTTTTAATTTCTTTTTTTATGCGTTTAAATTTTTTTTTTCATGTTTTGCAGCGTATTTTGTTTCAAATGACGTCACAAATCGCCCACTACAAGTTAATCGGCATTGGAGGGCAGTTGGATTGGTAACTGATAGAATTGTACGGGCAGAAAAGGTCGTCAGCTGCTTGGAATTCGAACAGCGAGATGCGAATTTTTGCGATTTGTTTTATACGATTTTTAGAGTTTTTTCATGTATACGTCAAATTATGTATTTGATTTCAGAAATTAACAGCGATAACTTACTATTTTTGTATTTATTAAAAAAAACAGGTAATTTTGTTTCTGTTTCAAAAGTTAATGATAATTCCTAATTTTTTAACGTCGTTGTTTTAATTCTGTGTGGAGGGGGAGGTGAGTGTTTGGTTGTAGTTTAAATATCGCGTTAATGCTCTGTTCGAAACTCCCTCCTTTCCCCCCCTGCCTCCAAAATCAGAACTAATTAATTATTAGGCCGATTCAAACGAAACCTTTTCTCAAGTCCCCAGGTACTAGATACACTTCGGTATCATTATTTTCAGCCCTTGATTACCACTATTTCTGAAAATTAATGACCAGGGAGGGGTATTTTCTCGCGTTCTATGGGTCCAATTTCGATGAGAATTAGTTCATTCAACTTGACACGAACTAATTAAGATATAGATAACTAATTAAGGTACAGATTTTGTGCCACCTGACGGTAAAAAATGGAACTAAAAGATTTTGCAGTGCAGCACGCCTGCTATACGGTGTCGTAGGCAGCAAGGACACGTGCCGGAGTTTCGATCAGAAAGAGTTTTATTTAGAACTGAGTGCACCCCTAGCAGTGGGAAGTGAAACTAAACAATTGTGCATTTAAATTTGTCCGATTCAAACAAAGGGTCCGATTTCTACAACAATTGATTAATTCAACTTAACATGAACTAATTAAGATATAGATATATAATTAAGACGTAGATTTGACGCCTGCTGTCGGTGGAAAGTAGAACTAAACGATTTTCTGAGCGTGCACAGAACACGTTTTATGCATTGTCATAAGCAGCAGGGACACGTGCCAGAGTTTCATTAGGAAAGAGGTTTGTTTAGAACAGAGTGCACCCCCTGGCGGTGGACAATGTAACTAAATGATTTTGCATTTAATCTTGGTCCGACTCAAACGATATCTTTTCTGACATTCTTCCAAGGCCTCCCTGGTACTAAATAAACTTCGGTATAATTTTTTCAGCACTTGGTTACCACCATTTATGAATATTAATATCCAGGGGGGATTTATTTTCTCCTGTTCTATGGGCCCGATTTCAACGAGAATCGGTTCATTCAACTTAACATGAACTAATTAAGATATAGGTAATTATTTATGACATATATTTGGTACTCCCTGGCGGTGGAAAGTGGAACTAACAGATTTTTCGCGCGTGCACGGTACGCCTTCTACATGGGGCCGTAAGAAGCAGGAACGAGTGCCAGAGTTTCGTTCGGAAATAGGTTCATTTAGAATGCTCCACCTGGTGGTAGAAACTGGAACTAAAAGATTTTGCAGCGCGTGCCTAGCATGTCTTCTATACACGGTATCGTAGGCAGCGGGGACACGTGTCGGATAATTTGCTTAGTACAAAATGCATCCCCTGGCGGTGGAACTAAAAAAATTTCCTGCGCGTGCGCCAAAAATGGTTATTTTTATTGAAACCGCAAAAGAAAGTTACTGATTTGATAATCCCAGACAGCGAAAAATTTCATTTTCAATCATCCTCGAGTATTAAGAAAAGTATTGGATTATTTGAATCGAAACTCACAGTTTATTTTTCTGATTCCGGAAATGCAAATTTTGTAAAAATCGGACGGTAACTTTTTTATAATTTTGACCAAAAACTGACCAGTTATAAATCAAATGATTTAGACATTTGAGGAGGTGGTATTAAATTTATTTCCACTTCGGGTCCATCTCTCTATTTAATTTCCGAAAGACAAAGAGTTACCAAAGGAAGGGAGCGTGCAGCGACTTTTAGAGTGATTTCGCATTTCGTATTATTTTTTGACGGGACCGGGCAACGCCGGGCCAATCTGCTAGTTTCCAATAAATTAGGTGTACCATCTGCGTTGACGCCTTAATTCTTTGTTCTTGTATTACACATTACATTTCACACTCAGTAGCGCCATCAGTCGGTGATTATTGCAATAATTTTTTTATATTGTTATATTCTTCTTCCCCTTTCTCGAATAGTAAGTGTACCGATTTTGGTTTCATTCGGGTTATTCTTTCGAGCTACAGACAACTCCAAATACAGATACTTATAACCACCTTGTATATAACATTTCGTGACGCATGTGGCCAAGTTATATTTATATATGACGCATGTATGATGTGTCGTATAGGATGTATATATGACACATAAGAAGTAAACAATATGTATATCATGACGTGTTTGAAATTTATATGTGACATATAATACATAAAAAGTATATATAATGAAGTATATGGCACTTTAATGAGTGTTTGGAGTATATGTATGCGTATTATATGATGCATATATAATTGTTGTGATGATCTTGGCGAAATCATAGTTGCAACCTTTGCATAATAGTAATTGTGGGGACCGCTATAACACGAAAGTACTCAAATTTCTTTCATTAAATGAAGAAAATATTCTTATTATTATGTTGTACTTAAAAATTGGAAGATTTGGCAACTATGGCTTCTCATTTTTTTTCCAAGTAAAAAACCGCAAGTCTGTCTAATCGTTTCGGCAACACTTTACGAAACTCCACTGTTAGGTAATGGACGTTATCCACCTCACAGTTAATATTATATTGTAAACATTGGTTAAAACTACAATTCTCTACAACCTCTTTAGTAATACCATATAATTTTGTTTTGTATTAATTAATATTAGTCTGTTTTTTATATAAATTTATATGTTTTGGTTACTTATTTCATTCTTAATTTTCATCTGTTTCCATTTTTTAATATATTTGTGTGTTTTATTTATTTATTTATTTTATTTATATTTTCATTAATTTTTATTTATTTATTAATTAATTAATTTATTATTTATTCATTTTATTTTATTTATTCTATTTTATTTATTTATGTATTTTTATTTTTCTCCTTCCTCATTCCCCTTCTACTTTGTATTCTATTGTTTTGATTTTACTCTTCTGTGACTGGCTGTTGTCTTCCCCTTCTGTTTTCCTATTGGCTGTTGATTTCTACTTTCCTATTGGCTGTTGTTTCAGCTTGTTTCATCTCCCTTATCTCTCATTTCAGTCTTGCTGCTGCTTTCATAGTAGAAGCACGTCTTTTTGCGCCTGACGAAGAAAGACTCAGATCTTTCGAAAGGCCTAGCGCATTTTAAAGTTTTTGATGGTGTTTTAAGAAGATATTTTAGTTCTTAGTTCTTAAAACTACAATTGTCGTAATAATAGCTAATATATACATGGGGGCAAAAAAAAAATCGCATAAAAATTTTTGCTAATTATTCATTTAATTAGCATAGAAATAAATATCAGTTTATAGAATAAATACAAGTTTTGATTGTGTCCACTTTTTGCTTTTATGTGGAAATGAAAACATTTGATAAACTTTTCTGCAACGGGTCTCAGTTCATCTCCTGATAGATTTAGTCATTCCTCCTGAGGAGATTTTTTTTCATAGACACCAAATATCTGTAAAACTTAGAGCAAACGCTTTTGCGTAACATGATCATGCAGACTACCAAATTTGGTTGATATCTGGAGCGTACAAGGGCTCTAAGAAGTCCGTCACACCTTCCATGGTTTTCCTGTTCTGTGTCTTGTTTGAGAATCAATTTTTAATGTCTAAAAGGCTATTGGGGTCAGGAAAGCATCTTCAATATATTTTTAACTGTTACTCTTACTGTTACTCTTACAATATAAAGGTCTTCAATATATTTTTATGGTAGTTTGGGATTTATTTTTGATAACTTTATGAACAAAAGCAAGCTGGGTTTAGCCAGTTGAACAAATCCCACCCCAAACCTTAATCGAGTTTAACTTTTGTCATTGCTCGATAATGTCTGATAAACTAAGAGATCGATTTTGATTGCTGCTGTGTCAGTTTTCGACAAATTAGATCCTGAAAAATTGGAAAAATATTTTGTCATTGATCATGAACGTCAAAGTTCGTTTGTGCAATCATCTTTTTAATTGTTGTGTTTTTGGTACCAACCGTAAGATTTTGGCATTGTTACTCTTTCTTAGAATAATATCCAATGTTTTCTTTAACAATTTCTCAAACCATCTCCCCGTTAATGATGTTTTTGCGAAATTTTCCATTGAAACTTCGAAATGCACTCAATCATCTTTACCGTCATATTTTAATTTTATGGAATGTTGATTATTAGTTTTTTATCTCCACCTAATCTTTTCCTATTATGGCTAAAATATAAAAACCATTTCACGGTATCGCTCAGAGTCAATTTTAGAGCTTTCAGCACCCGAACGAATTTTCATTACCTCGTCCTATCAGTGTGTGATAACAATGTGAGAGACTCATTTTTATAATAGACTATCATCAGAAAGTTTAAACAACCTGTTTCAATAAGGTCTGAAGTTTATTTCTCATGCATGTACAATAAAATTTTAAGGATAGATTTAATAGCGCTCTTTGATCTCACTTTGAATTTTATCTCGGTTATTTTTTTTTTCGCCCGCCTGTAATATTACCCCATTATAATCTACTTAAGGATCCGATTCGGTCTTCCCGGGTTACTGAAAGTAGGTGAAAACCATTCTTTTACCTGAAAACTTTAGTAGATTTTATACATCTAATAAATTTTTTTAGATAATTTAATATAGTTTTTTTTTTCAATAAGGTCTGAAGTTTATTCCACATGGAGGGACAATAAAATTTTAGGGGTGGAGTTTAGTACCGCTCTTTAATTTCAATTTGAATTTTTTGTGTTTGATTTTTTTGTCCACCTGTCATATTAGCTCATTGTAATATGTAAAACAAATGTCTACGAAATATACTCTACGAGACTTTGGCTTTCACACAAATATTTAGCGAATATAGAATAAACAGGAAAAACTTTTGATTTATTCCTATATTGCCTGTATATGAAAAACAGAGTTCAGAAACAAATTATCTTAAGTAAATTCTCAAAAAACACTTTCCCCCGCTCAACAAGGCTATAATTTCTAATATAAAGGTTGCCCAAATGAAAGTGGCATTGCTGCAATAACTCTGCCATTTGAAGAAAAAATGACTGCACATGCTCCTACAGAGGGCGCAGAGTGCTGGGAATGCATGCGATATCGTGAGATTCCGCCAGATGCGTGCGTGATAGCGTCATAGCACGTTAGGTTCTGCGTCAATTCGTCGCGCATAAATTCATCGCGGCGACATTTCGTCGCAGCGTCATATCGTCGCGAGCTCAATTCGTCGCGGCTCAATTCGTCGCAGCAAAAACGCACAATTCATCAGGGAACAATTCATCACGCAACAATTCATCAGGGAACAATTCATCGCGCACAATTCGTCGCAGCGTCAATTCGTCGCAGCTAAAACGCCTTTGAAGGCTATTATGGTAAAAATAAAGATAATTCAGTAAAATTACTTAATGATAATTTGTTTTTTAGATTTAAAGAATTGTAACTAACATTTTACAGGCAATTTTGGAGGAATCTTTTTTCATATGTGATTTTTGTGAATTTCCCTAATGAGAACATATCGTTTTAAATTGTCAGCAACCGTATAATTTCAAATTGCTATACCTCAGCCATTTTTTAAGATAGAGGCAAATTAAAAAATGCTCTAGACTCCTTGGATCAAGACAGAACATTTAACGGAAAAAGTTTTTAGGATTTCTAATTTTATTTTTATAACTTTTTGAAATTGTGCTCTTTAAATGGCTATCACAGCGCTTCTTCCAGACGCAATATCTCCAAATTCAACTGGGACCTGCAGGCTATGGTCAAAAACATATTCAAAAAAATTGGTTCAATCATCTGCATAACTTCCTAAAATTTTCGATGATACTATAGTAAAAATGGAACAAAAATCGCAATCATAGCGCCCTCTTCCGTCGAAATAGCCCCAAATTCAAGTAGGGCCTGCTGGCCATAGCCAAAAACACAGAAAAAATTTTTGGTTCAATTTTAAGCATAACTTCATACATTTTTCGATGATACAATGAGGACAGACGGACGGACGGACAGACAGACAGACAATTTTTTAAAACATCTTTTTCGGAATCCCTGACCCCTAAAACGTGTAAATCTGCCGAAAACCGGAAGTCGAAAAAAATTTCGATTACAATACTTTCTTTTATAGAAGAAAGTAAAAAATCATAAATTGGAAACATTTACTGAATACAACAAGCAGCATTAGTGGATGAAAATAATTAAAATATAATAAAATTATGGTTTACTTTCTAACTAAGTGACCCACCCGGTGTTTTCCATGCCCGTGATAATAACCATAAACAGAACTCAAGCTTCTATGACTCTTTTAAAAGATGCTGCATAGAGGGGCCCAAGAAGGGGATTAATATTCAAAATTGGTGGTAGCTGAGGTCCGAGATATTTTTTTGTCGTTCAAGTAGTAGTTGGAAGTCCTAAGTAGTTGCCAGACAAAAAAAGCTAATGAATCGGCCGATTTTTAAGGGAAGCTAACAAAGGGGGCTAACTGATAGTTTTGAGCAAGGCCCGAAGAGGAAAACATCTTAAAAGTTCCTGGTATTTAGCGCTTTAGAACTTCAATTAGTCGGAATTAAACATAGGGTATAAATTAATCATTAGAACAAAATTTAAAGAAATGCTTAAAAAAGGGCCCTAAAGGCACAATAAAAATATAAGCGTGGTGACCCGGGGAGAGTAATCCAAGGCTAAACTTTAAAGTCGCTTAGTAAGAGGGTGACAGAATTAGGGGGGTGAAAAATGCATAGCACACAAAAAGTTCAAGGGGCCTCGAGTCGTGCCCCAGGGTCTTAACTGGAATGTAGAAATGTAGGAGTAACTAAATGGAGAAAAGGCACCAAAAACGAAAAAAAAATCGGATTTGAAGGAGCAAGTTATTAAAAATTTAGGGAATAAAAACTTCAACGGTGCCCCTATACCGAGTCCCACGGGGGCCCGGGTCTTAACTGGAACATAGAAATGAGAGAAAAGCCTAATGGAGAGAAGGCACTAAAAACGAAGGAGATCTGAGAAAAATGGGACAAATTATTAATAACTTAGGACACAAACATTTTAAGGTGACCAGGGGGCCCGGGACTTGTCCGAGAAATTTTTTTGTCGTTCATATAGTAGTTGGAAGTCCAAAAAAGTTATCATTAAAAAAAAAAAACTAGTGGATCGGTCGATTTTTAAGGGAGCTATATTAGAGGTCCCAAAAATGACCAAATGATAGTTATGAGTAAGGCCTTAAGAGGAAAACATCTTTAAAGATCTTAGTACGTAGCGCTTTAGATCTTCAATTAGTCGAAATTAAGCATAGGGTATAAATTAACCATTAGAATAAAATTTGAAAGAAATGCTAAAAAAGGGCCCTAGTTCCACAGTAAAAATATGAAGGTGTTGGCCCGGGGAAAGGAGTCGAAGACTCAACTTAAAAGTTACGCATTGAGAGGGTGAAAAATTCATGGCGCACAAAAGGTTCAAGTCAACACCGCATCGGGCCCAGGGGGCCAGGGTCCTACCTGAAATGTAGAAATGGGTGAGGAATTTAATGGAGAAAGGCCCACAAAAAGAAAGGAGATCAGATGAAAATGGGGCAAGTTATTAACAATTTAGATGCAAAAACATTAAAAGGGCCGTAGGGGCCCTGGTTCTTAAAATATTAAAAATCTGAGCGTCAGCTCTGTAGGACCTGCCTTGGACTATCCACACCCAAATTTTCAGACTTCTACATGCGGTAGATTTTGCTTGTCATCGCGCACACGTATACAGAACTCACACAGACAAACACTTTCCTTTTATTAGTATAGATGAAATAAACGAAAAAATTTATAAAACCAAAATACTACTTAATGAAATTGCATTCATGCAGCAATCAGTTCAATCACAATCACAAAAAGTATTTTATGTTTACATTCTCAATAATTTTTTTACTTCCTAATTCTTTCAAATATAAGGGAGAGGGGGCTGTACCCTGTGTACACATATGTCAATTAATAATTTTTCAAAAAAAATTTTCTAGCATCTGTATTCGTCATTTTTTCATGATCTGGGTGATTTTATCCTAAATCTTTCGCCATTTTTTCGGTTATCTAAAGCAATATTTATTCTATCTCAAATTTAAATAAGAAATGACTTGCTCTTATTCATTAAACTTTCATGTTCACAATAAGGAATCACAATAAGGATATAATAAGGATAAAATCGCTTATAAAAAAAATTCCTCCGAAATCGCCTTTAAAATGTTAGTTATAATTCTGTATATCTAAAAAAAAAATTATCATTAAAGAATTTTACTAAATTATCCTTATTTTTATCATAATAGCCTTCAAAGACATTTTCACTGCGACGAATTGATACCACGACGAATTGACGCTGCGACGAATTGACGATGCGACGAATTGTGCGCGATGAATTGTTCCGAGATGAATTGTGCTTTTTCGCTGCGACGAATTGAGCCGCGACGAATTGTCGCCGCGATGAATTGACGCTGCGACGAATTGTCGCCGCGATGAATTGACGCTGCGACGAATTGTGCGCAATGAATTGTTCCGCGATGAATTGTGCGAGATGAATTGACGCGACACCAGCACGTTAAAAGGCATTATTCGCATCATGGTTGTCTCCAAACGGCGTCAACGCACGGTCGTGCAATTTTAAACAGCGGAAAATGTGAGTGATAGTGAAATCTATCGTCAAATGCAAAATGTGTATGGCACGGAGTATATGTCACACAGATCGTATTGCGATGGTGTAGGAATGTTTGTAGTGGAAGAAGCAGTACTGACATCAGGTCACGACCTGGTCAAGCGCATATGGTTATCGCCAAGGACCTACAAGGTGACAACCTACAAGATGACTTTGTCTAGCCTATCTGTTACGCCTGTATCACTTCTTTCTTTTGTATACTAATTTACATTAATACCATTACACCATTTCTAAAACCGACAGTAGTGCCACTTTCATTTGTGCGACCCATATGCATTCGAATATTTAATTTTATACGCAAAGTCAGGAAATTTGCTGGCATGAGCACTGAAATGTTGTAGCTTCGAGTAGTGGTTTTCATTTTTTAATTAATATATCACATTTGTAATCATTGTGAGGACGGCTGTAATGGAGGGTATACATAGTGGTATACACTGTGTAAACTTTGGAAAAGTTTTAAGAGTCTTCGAACAGCCTCTGTCTCTCGCGTAAATGTGTGGTATATTTTCTAGCACATACCCTGTGCTTATAGCGTATGCCTACTGTGTTTTTTTGTTTTTTTTTAGAACTACGGCAGTGCACTGTCTCATGGCGGAAGACCTTTCTTCAGGTGCCGAGTCCAGAAATTCGGTTTAAAACTCCAATTTTGACAGTATTTTCTGTAAGATATTTTGTCTTTATTGAAGCATAGAAATCTCTATTCGATTTCGTAGCTTCTGAATATGAAGTGTTTTAATTTTTTTTTATACGAAAAAAGAAATAAATTTAGGAATGTGTCAGAATATAGCTAGTTTTAATTTGTGCCTTGACTGAAAAAAAAAACAGGGTATTCATATCTTTAATGGAATTTAAGGCACAAAATTTTATTTATTTCTCATTTATGAATGCTTTCTGCTGATTTTTCTTGAAATGCATTTTTTATTATTTCCTTTTCAAATGCTCAAATGCAAATTATTAGAAGAAATTTAAGATTTAATTTTTTTTAATTAAAAATTTTAAATATTAGCAACAGTTAAAATTGGATACATCTTCTGAAATAAGAACTTATTTATCATTTACTTTTTGCTTCTGTTTTCATTTTTAATTCCAGAAAAGAATATATAGTAATTTGTCTTCGCGATTTACAAAACTATTTATTTTTAAAAATTCAATAAATTATATAATGAACAAAAACCTCTTCTTCGTGAGTACGTTTTACTACAACAATCGAATTTTTAAACTTTTCTCTCAAAGCTTATTCAGAAATAAAATTAAAGCATAAAGTATTGAAAAACATTGAACAAATTAATGTAGTCTTATCTTTAATCGAATTTTTGTTTACTCTCTGTCTATAAATGACAAATTTTGAAATATTGCAATTTAAAATACGTGCATTTAAATGGTGGAAGAGGACGATTGCAGACATTAAAACATAAAAAGACCTCTTATCTGTTCATGTAATATACTAGAGCACGTTTTTCGACAATAAAAAGTTAAAGTGATTTTGTTTTTAATTTTTTAATCCTGAAAGCTATATTTTAAGTAAAGAAAATGTCGCTGCTGAAAGATTGAGATTTTTCACTGTTCTTTCATTACAAATTTAAATCTTTTTCTTGAAACAGGAAAAACCAACAACATTACAAGTGCATGTGTGGAATGGTATTCAGCTTGATAAAGAAGATAGTAATCAGAAATGAATAACGAACCTAAACAATCGCTACGTGAAATGTTCATTTAATGTAAATACAAACGTGATTAATTTTAACATAATTATTCTAATTCGTAAATAATTCATATGAGTTGTAACTTTCCAACTGAGTGAAAAAATCTCCTATGTAATTAACGTATCTAGCGTTTACTGGAGTTCCATTATCTGCGATTTATTCTGTTGATCTGTTTCAGATAAAAGACCAGATGACATGATCAATAAGGTAAGCTAGGTGAAATGTGTTCACCAGATTTGTCCTGGATAGCTCAATTGGCAGAGCTTTAGAAGCTTTAGCCAAAATTGTCCATGTTCGAATCCTGGCCTGAACACTTTTTCACTCAGCTGGAAAAATTCAACTCAAATGTCAATGTAAACGTTTGTGTATTTTCCTAGTTTTTCCACTGCTGTTGAACACTTGACCCTTTATTCCATTGTTATGGGTTTCCGTAAGTGTGGTTCGTGTACCTCCTGTGTTAAAGACTCTATTTAAGTAGAAAAATAGTCCCATATAATCCTATGGGATTTCCTCCTCAATTTATCAATTATTGCTGCAACTTTTTGAATTTTTACGATATTTCACTGGTATTTTTATATGAGTTGCCCTATAGTATTGACCTATAGTATATAGTATCAAATCATGACAATAAATCTTTGCTGTAGTCCGCCCATGCGCTGTTAAAATTTATTTCATACAAATACCCTTAATTCATCAAATATTCAACATAATAATATTTAAATTACAGTATACTATTTCTACGATGTTTTGCGAAGTTTTTGGAAAACAGTGTTAAAATCGGCTGAAAACTCTGCATGCTATAAAAAAAAAACTTTTGAATTTTTCACAGAAACGTTAACAACTTCAAGAATATAAGTGCTATGCAAACACAAATGCGCATAAATGTTGAAGAGGACCTACATAGTCATTTGCTACAGTGACAGCCTATTTTTAGCATTTTATTTGGGTGATCGGAAATATTATTTTATTATTAAAATTATTAATTGCCTCCCCTAATTGTCCTTGTGACAAAATCTTAATTGAAAAACATGAAGTCAAACATGTTCTTTACATCCTCAAAGTTCAAGGGCATTTCGGGCATTTCCTCACCAGTTTCAGTAGATATTCGACGAAACGTCTGAAATTGATCACTGCCCCTTAAGTCCTGGACATCAGTGTACATTAGAAATTATGAAATATGCATAATGATAATTATTAGTGAAAATCAAGCTTTAGATTTTTTTTTCGGTCCGTATGTCTAAGTAACCAAAAATCTAAACTTAAAACGGGGTATTTGTTTAATGTATGGTCCTTGTTAATTTCACTTAGGTATCGTATTTCATGAACATGGCAATTGAAAATTTATCCTTAAAAATTGATGTAATATTTTTAAAAATATGCATTTTCCAATAATGGTTTTGCGTAATCATAAGGAAAACAATCATATCGATAAAAGGTTAAATTTTTGACAAAATGTTGTTCATCATCAAAGTGTAAGAAATAACATTCCCATTTAGAACATGTTGTGGGGAATATTAATTTTTCCTTACTTAATGTTATGTCACAGCGTTACTATATGTCAGAACCAAATAATCTTACGCGAGTGAGCCTTCGAATAGCAAACGTGTGACTAGCGGAAAAGAGTGGAAACGAATGGCAACCCGATTACTGATGTTGTCTCAGAGCCGGGATAACATCAGTCATCTCGTTTCCATCCATTTCACATTGCAGTAAGTTGTGCGATGCTGCTATGGAAATATCCTCTTGCTTGTGTAACAGATAACTGGCAGTTCCTTCATCTGTACAATCTAATCTATCATGTGTATCAAAATCATGGACGCTAAATTTGATTGCCAAAATGTGACGCTGCTTCCGGTTATATTAATATTGGGCCAAAGATGAGAATAACAAATTCTTAGTGGAATAGCCGAATTATGCATGACTCGATAACTGCCGGTTTCATAGAATTTGTACATTGTGAATTAACTACTAAGAATGCATATCTAAAAAGAAGGTTACCGAGGTAGTTACAGTAACACTGAAATGTCAAAACTTACCCTTCACTACATGGTAAAGCATTTTCATCAACAAACTGGTCCCTTAAGATGGTAGGCTGTGGAACCTGAAAAAAGAAAGAGTTATCTTTAAAAAAATGTTTTTAGATCAATTTTTCTTTATTAGATGACAAAAAAATTTGAAATTTTTTCAATTTTATAAAAGAAATGTTATTGCAAAATAAATTTCACAGTAATTAAGTTATAAAATCCTAAACAAAGACTGGGCTGCAAGCAATTTTTTTAAATATCCTCCTTATCTTTCCGATGTTGGACAAGAAAAAAAAGCACAGGGAAAAATTACCAGGATTGATAACCAACAAATAAATATTTTTGCCAACAGATTCACATCTCCAAAGCATTTGTTTGTACGCAGATTACAGATTTTTAAATTAAAATGCGGTAGAGTATTGCATTTATCGTCATCGGTTCACACATAAAGTTACTTAACAAAGGCGATTAAACCTAAGATATATTTTTCCGGAATATATGTGATATGTGAGAATGAGGATATAATTATAGGAGTTAGTGCAACACCATAAAATGATAGTGTATTTAAGACGTTTCGCTTCGTAATAAAGCATCATCTACTTCTGCACATGCATAAATTACAAAGATTTATATAATTACATAATTCAAAGTGTTATTAAAGTACGTCCAAAAATATTTAACATAAAAAGTATTGACACATATTTTAAGCATTATATATGTTTATTTTTCTCCTAATCTTGTATTTATAAAGGCAGTGCATCACACTGGTCAGCATCCATTACACCATCTAAAATCACGAAACAAAAATAACAAAAGAAACAATTTAAAATTTCATAAAATAAACTACTGTTGCATTACCTGGTCTAAACTGTCTCCAACTGAACTTAAAACCGTATTTTGAATCATAATGAATGATAAAACTATAAAATCGCCCTTCCTAGAAAAATTAAGACTTCTCTAAGAAAAGTCCGAAATCGGAATGATTATTCACGTATTGAGTAAAATTTCTACTTCGCACAATATTGATATTCATAATTTCATTATAAAAATAATTAGGTTCTAATATCCTGACTATTGAAATAAAAAATAAAAAAATCTCATAGAACATTTCTTGGGGTACATAAATTAGCGTATCTGTAAATTAAAAGGGTTTATTACATTCAAAATTAGTATATAATTAGAACGTAATATAAGACATTCTTAAACACATTTTTTATTTCTTTGTCACATATTGATATAATCAGGACATCTCTCAGAGAAAAAATAATAGAATTCACCAGTCTGAATGAAAGAAACAGATGTACTAAAAATATCAATTTAGAATGTGATATTATAAGCTATATTTGCATTACTTGCTGCGAACTATCTGTCCCTAAACTAAAACCTGTATTTTTCATCATAATTAACGATAAAATTATAAAAACGCCCTTCAGTGAAAAATTAAGACTTTTCCCGTAAAAACTGAAGAAAACTCCAAAAAAGGAATGATTAAACACTTCAGCAGTGTTAGATTTCATTAATAAAAGAAATAGAGCTGTTGATTTTACAAGAATGAAAAATAATTTTGACTCATTATTTCATTATAATTCTTGAGTATTTAAAAAAACTACTTACGCTCATTTATGTATGTTTAACAACGTCTGTTTTTGAATTTCTAAAAATAGTTATAATCAGTTTGCTTTAGAATCATGAAAGTCGTTAGAACTTCCAATAGATGGTCAAAATTGACTTGTCATAACAATGCTACTTGCTGGGTATGCAAATAATAAGAAAGCCCCAATTTTGTCAGAAACAAATCTTGTTTGAAACAATACCGATATAACGAAACAAAAAATTCTTTTCAGGGAAGTTTAATTTCATGCAAATCTTATTAATTCATAGTAAAATAACGTCTTCAATAATAAAATATACAACATGAGCATTAGCAAAACAGTCGATGATGCGTAAAATTTTAAGAACTGCTATTCCCAAAACATGTAACAGAAATCGTAAAAACATCGTTGTAAAATTTAATAAAATAACAAGATTTGTATTACCTCACTATAATTAGCACAAAACATATTTGAATATTCGCTTGACATTCTAATTTGTCAAATAAAAAACACAAATATACGCAAAAAAGCAATAAAACACTTTTTCAAAGCAATTCAAAAAATTGAATGACAAAAATCTTTGAATATCGTGCATTGTAACATACACATTGTTGTGATCATTGGTGCGGTCATTGTTACGATCATTGTTGCAAAAAAATTTTTAGCATTATTTTAAATTGAGAATGTATTGTTGTTTGAAGGGTATAAACGAACTTCGCAGTTTTAACAATAGGAAAGGTCATGATCATTGTTGATATACTTTGACCGCAACCCAAAAATATAGAATGTAAATAAATTTTAATTCAGCAATATGCAAATTAATATAGAAAACTATGAATTTAAAATCTAGAATTCAAAATAAGAAAAGAAAATTACACCTTGTTCACATTTTATGACACTTATGTAAAATTATACAAAATTACACAAAATTTATGTTACAATTTGGCACCCTTTTTTTTAAATTTAACCACTTTGTAAACTCAATGTGAGGCGTTTTCCGAACTTGAGCAATAAAAATGTTACTCGTTGGAAATGCAAATTGTAACTCAAATTTCAATTTCAAAACAGTGTTGATGAAATGTAAAATATTACTTGCAGTTTATAATTTCGTGTAGTAAAATTATAAAGAATAGGCTTTTTTAGAGAGGCCCGTCACACAAAAAGATCAAGAACTTCGGATCTAAAGATACATAAATCGTAAAAATATTGTTCTAAAATTTAATAAAATAACAATATTTAAATTACCTTGCCATAATCAGCAGAAAATTCATTAAAATAATAACTTGACATCATAATTCGTCAAATAAAAAGAACAAAGCTTCTCAGAAAAATATTCAACTTTCTGGAAGTAACCCCAAAATTGGAATGATTAAGAAAACAGTAACTTTCAGCACCGTTTATAGTAAAATGAGCATTTGCGATCTTTGTTGTGAACATTACTGTTTATGAGAGTGTGTTGTTGTTTTAAGAATATATATGTTACGGTCAATATGATTAATCTGGTCATTATTAATAATAACCGGAGCATTCTTGTTACAATGATAGGAAAGATGATTCATATATGTAGTTTTGTTCAACAGAAGAGTAGAACAATTAAATAAACGTTAATTGAGCATAATATTTATAATATAAAGCAAAAACGTGTGCGTCAAAAACGATGACGTCATAACGATGCTCGTAACAATGTCGTTTTAATAGTATGAGAATAACAAAATTGGAATATTATTTATCAAACCAACTCGCTAAAATATGACAGTTGGTTGTGTGTCCGAACTTGCGTATATGTAGACATATATTTACACACTCACGCACATGTTCGATCGCGCATGTACTCACACATGTGTTAACCTTAACACTAAAAAAAATGTAACCGTTTTTCCTAACAGGCCAATTCGGCAAAAGTCTAACTGAAATATATTTAAAGTAACATTTGCGTAATATATCGCCTATAAGCTTGTTGAGGGAAATTTTTTCTGGCTCAAATTAATCTACAAAAGCTATTTCTTAGAAAATTTAGACTTTCAAATCAAAATCCCATATTCCTTCCACATTATGGCATTTTTCAATATCACGCAAAAAATACTTACTTAACCTTTTTCTTAAGCTAAGACGGCGAACTTTTTAAAATCTCCATGTGGCACATGATTGATATCTATGCCAAATGCAGTGAAACCTCGATAATCCATGAACATGGACAAGTCATCTAATTAGCTTGGTCCTGTGTGTTTTGTACTGACGACACTGCAATGACCCGAACAGAACCGTGACCAAAATGTGAAAGTTCTGCAACTCAGATGCAACATTTTATTTCCTCATTGCTGTCCCGAAACGGGGCAAATGATTCCGAAGACATGTTTTAGTAGTAAAAGGGCTTAAGAGGCCGCTTCACTGAAACTTTCCAATCGTTAAATCCCATGTTAACCTTTGGAAAACTGAAAAGCGCGATTATCAGGGCTTGACAAATGTAGTTGCAAGGTCCCCACCGGCGACCAAGTTTTTTGATCTAGCGACCAAGTTAGTTAAAAACTTGGTCGTCAGATAATCTGGCAGGGGGTGTTTTTGTACAAATTTGACCTACGAAATGAGCACAAATGACATTTTCTCCCTCCCACTCCTACTCCTGCGTGGCAAGCAGTGATCTTCCTCTTCTCACGAACTTTAATTGAAAGAACGAAATTTAAAAGGCTTTTTCCATCTCATGCACATAAAACACCATTTTTTTCAGCTCTAGAGAGCTAGCATGTCACATGATTAGAATGTTGAGGGAGGGGGGGGGGATTTCAATAAAACTGAAAGAAATAGAGCCAATCCAGCCTTTGTGATATCTAAACTTTGATACAATGTTGGAAAAGCCTCAAGATTTTTTATAAGTTTCAACTCATATTTTAGTTTTCAAAGAAGTTTTTAACATATAAGTGAATATAACTGATTATAATTCGGATACGCTTGATTAGAAAACATAGTTTATATTATCTTTCTAAATTATGTACTATTATAAACTACGTTACTAAAAATTATAAACTATGCTTTTTATTATTTTGCTCAAATAATTCGTAAAAAAACGTTTGTAGGTTTCGTAAATATTTTTTTACTGGTGACTAGAATTTTTCTCCTGGCTACCAGGTTTTACCAAATTTGTAAAGCCCTGGAATTACTCATAACCTAATGTAATTATCAAAGTACCATTTTCACCAACAGAAAGCAGGGGTCAGATGCTGGTGAGGTGAGTTTTTAAAAATTGCCTCCTTAAATTTTAAGTAGTTTTAAGAAAATTATAAAATTTCATCATTTGAAATTTTCAAAGTTTACAGGGAAATTTTACATATTTAACATTTAACGAGATAATTTAAAAATAAAAAAGCACATAGTCGGCATCTGATGTCTACTTTCTGATGGTGAAAACATTATTTTGATAATTATATTAGGTAGTGAGTTACTGTGCAAACTTTTTCCATAGGGATTTACTGATCGAGGAGTCGACCCTTTAAGAACCACAGACCTAACGGTTAACGCTATAAAATATATAATACAGCTTGAGGGGAAAGTTTTGCAACACTTTACGGAAGTGTGTTTTTCAACTATCTAATCCCGTGTTAAACTAGTCGTTGGGGAGCCACCGTAATACTTACCCATCATGCATATGCATAATATAAAATGTGAAAATAAAAAATGTGAAACTACTTACAAAATGCATTGCAATTCGAATAAAAACGTGGCTTGATGACGTCCTAAACTTTAAATGCTCTATTTACTGAATTGCGTAAATGAAACATACTTATAACTCCAAAAATGATAATTATATTAACTAAATGGTTTACTGCGTCGGATTAAGTGTGTCATTTCGAATTAAAATATATCTTTGAATTGAAATTTGGATGAAATACAGGGTCATGAAAAATCGAAGAGTGTGAAAAATAGGATTACCAATATCGCGGCAACTCATTATCCGATCGCCTTCATTCTTTATGCAAAATTTATGTTTTTTATTGTCTTTTATATTCATTACCTTTTATCAGAACGAATATTTCGAGGGTTCGAAAAAAACAGTTCCGGAAAATCGAGGTTACTGAAATTTAATAAGCTTCTTCCCATTATGACATACTAAGTACATACAAAATTTCAAGTCTCTATGTCAATTTGTTCGGGAGATAGAGCGTTTACAGACACACAGACACACAGACATACAGACACACAGACGGACGGCAATTTTTTTTTAAAATATGTTTTTCGGAATCTCCAGTTTCTGAAATGTGTAAATCCGTCAGAATTTTTTTTTTCGATTTTTAAAAGGATTACAAGACTTACACTATACTACGCATGATGTGTAAGTAAAAGGAACTTTAATGCCAGAGGTATCAAGTGTGATTATCAGTGTGAAGAAAAAAATTACAGAATCGCTTTTTATTAACTTATTTCATGTTTTTAAAAATGGAATTTTGTACTCTATTTTTCACTCACGACCTGGTGTGCTAGAGTTCCGAAATTATGTTCGTGTATTCCTGACAATAATATTTTAATAGTTTCAGATATTAATCAGAAATTAATAAATTATTTTAATTACATTTTTATCAGGGAAGAGATCTATACTTAGAGTCGCCCTTCATTTAAATAGAATTAAGATAAGAGATGTTTCGTCATAGCAGTCTGGATTATTATAATATCGCAGTTTGATGTAATTTTCTTATTCATCTGGGTCAGTGGCTACACCAGTTGGGCGTTATTCTAGCAATTTTGAATTCATAAGAAGGAAGTTGGGAGAAGGTGAAAAACTGTTTCGCGAGTATAGAATTAAAATACTGTAACTGAGTATAGGTGGTCGATGAATTCTAATAAAAAAATAATCCATCTGCAGAACAACAGAAATAATTTATAATTTCGTTGAAATCTGTCTGAAGTGATATATGAAAGATACTAATATCAGACATCAACTGATTTCGACGGTTCTGGTGAAAGTACAAGTAGGTGTACAAGTTCACACGATCCTGGATTTACAAGAAATATTTTCTTTTTCCGAAAATGCCATTGAGTTCAATTGTAAGTTGAATCCATGCAACGCAAATCCAAATCGAACACAGAGCAAAATAAAAGAAAGTACGAAAATGTATTTAGAAAATCTTAAAACTGGGATAAACAGTGATACAAGTTGTCATAATTCTCTATTTACAAGATAGATTTGGTGTTCTTAAGTAAACTGAATTCAATTTGAATCCATATAATGCACAAGACAAAAGTACTGAAAAGGCTTTTTCTAAAATCATGGTCTACAATTTTTTTTTTTTAAGATTAAGTTTAGTTTGTATATATTGCAAGTGATAAATCTCCTGAAGGAAAAGTATCTGTCCAGAGTGACTTTATTCATAGGATATTGACGAAATATGTTTAGGACGCTCAAGTTTTTATCCAAACTATTACAACCTACTTGTACTTGAACCAGAACATTGTGATGTCTGGATGTGTTCTATTAGACGAGTGAGGGGAAAACTCAGCAAACATTAGCTTGGCTATAATAGCAGATTCACGAGATCTTTGGCGAAAGTTCACGAAGATCCTTGGCAAAGGTTCACGAAGATCCTTTGTTGTTGTCCAAAATCGTCGCGACCAATAAAATTATACTCCATGCATGTTGCCACTCTGTTATGTATAAGGGCATTCTATTTTTAATAGAAGTTTTTAATAGATGTATATTTTCTTTGTAATTTTTCTGGTTAGTGTATTCAACTGTGATTTGGGTGCTGTTCCGTTTCATACATCGCCAAAGCAGTGTGCTGTACACTTAAGTATGTAGAAGCAGATGGAACGGTTTCTCTTTATGCTCCGAGTTTGCAATTAGCAATTGAAAAATGGGATATCCTCTACCTATTATTCTCACATCATTAAGTCTCACATCAAAGATTATTTCAGTAGTTAGCCTAACATAAAAGTACAGAAATATTCCAAATGATGAGTGTCGCACAATCAAGACTTATAAATCTACCTAGCAAGAATGCTTAGAACTTTTCCTTCAAACTTAGATGTGTCATAACTTTAATACAGAACAATACAGACTCTGTGATAAACCAGTAAAAAAAAAAAAAAAAAAAAAAAAAATCACTCGGAACATATCTAAAACTGAGAATGATATTATAAAAACAACTAAAATTATTGATTACTGTTATTATTAAAAATAGCTAAAATTTAAGTTGTGGCATTTCCTCATTTAAAAACCGTTATATTTCATTTTGTGATTAAGAAGAAAAAAACTTACAAAGAAATTACTGTACCACGGACCCATTTTTAGGAAGGAAGGTTTGCTTTTAAAACAGGTATGTTTTCCAAAAACATAGGCGGATATTCGTAAGTAATACAATGTACTTAAAAATATATAGATAACCTATAAATAAACGTATATATATATATATATATATATATATATATATATACAGGGTGTTCCGTTAAAGGGGTCCAATATTAATAGGGGTAATAGAGGAGATCACACTGAGCATAAATCAGTATATAATGCCTGGCGGCCGGATCTCAATAATTTTCAAGTTACAGCAAATAGAATGAAAAATCGGAAATTTGTAAAAAAACCCTCATTGCTAAACTATCGATAATGCTACATAAAAACGAAGCACATATTTAGAAAGAGCAGAAAAAATCCTACGAAATGACATAAGTTGTTTTAGAATATTGAGAATTAATGGCGAGTTACAAGCTCTGAAACAGTGAAAAAATACAAAATCAAATATTTAGCAAAATAGTTAATCGTTAATTCCAAAAATGTAACTCTACCTACATCAAGGAAAATGTTATAAAATTTGGTCCATTCCGAAAGCTTTCGAAGAAGCTGACAATAAACCATATCAGTTTAATTGTATGGGAGAAATCAAGCAGTTCCCTAGTTACAACTCTGTACTGTTGCACGCTCGGAAAGAGCGAAACTCCACCCATGACGATTGTAAACACCCCGTTTTAATATCTTTCAATTATACATTTCTGATCAACCTCTAAATACCCTTTCATTATTCAGTCTGGTCAAGTGAATGACATATTGTGCAGCTCTCGCCTTGTCTTAAAGCAAACTCCGTGACTGCTGCGTTTCCTCCATGAACTTTCAGGATGATGAAGAAGAAGTACTTTTTATGCAAATTTTCTATGTGTATAGGAAGAAAAGTGTAATAAAACAGCAGTCATCAGTGGGCGTTATGTTAAAGGGAGGCTGTTGTAAGTGGGATTGTAGTAAGTTGATGTATAATAATTATGCCGGAATACTCTAACGAAGAATATGCGGACATGCATCTGATGTACGGGCAAGCTCATGGAAATGCATGTCTAGCACAGCGCATGTACCGTGAGCAATTTCCAAGGAGACGTTGCCCAAGTTCGAAACTCTTCATAAAAATCGATAGACGATTACGGGAGACTGGATCGTTTAATACAGCAAGCATTGATGCAGGGAAACCTCGACATGTACGAACACCTGCAATGGAAGAAGATGTACTGAATATTTTTAAAGATAACCCCTCCACGAGTACACGAGCTGCTGCGTCTGAAGTCGGTGTTTCTCACCAAAGTGTGTGGCGTGTTCTGCGTGCAGAAAACATGCACCCCTTTCATGTGCAGCGGGTACAACTGTTATCAGTAACAGATTGTGCTCAGCGGACAGAATTCGTACGCTGGTTGCTTAATGTAACAGAAAATAATCCACAATTTCTGGAAAATATTTTATTTACTGATGAAGCAACATTTACGAGAGAGTTCGTGGTAAACACGCACAATATGCACACATGGTCATATACAAATCCGCACACTGTTTTCCCGTCGAACGCACAACAAAAGTTCAGTGTGAACATATGGGCAGGTGTCCTCGGCGATTATCTCATAGGACCATATTTACTCCCAGATGTACTCAATGGCAGTACGTACTTGGTTTTCCTACGGGATATCTTACCGCAGTTACTGCAAAATGTGCCAGCAACATTGCGCCACAATATGTGGTTTATGCACGATGGCGCACCGGCACATTTTTTCATAGGTGTTCGCAATCACCTCAATTCAACATATCCTGGGAAATGGATTGGACGCAGTGGACCTGTTGCTTGGCCTGCACGCTCTCCAGACCTCAATCCGTTAGACTTTTTTGTTTGGGGACACCTTAAATCGCTGTTGTATGAAACGCCTGTGGATACACCGGAGGATTTACTAGCGCGAATCGTTGTCGCTGCAGGAGACATTCCCAACTCCGTCGGAGTTTTTCGGCGTGTTCGCCAATCTTCACGACGTCGCTGTCGGCTGTGCGATTCTGTTAATGGGCGCAACTTCGAACACCTATTATAATAATGTCCGTTCGTCTGCCTTCCGACATTGAACTGTGTAGCGCAGGCCAGAAGACTATGCTTCACATATGTCATAAAGTACGTGGAATGTAATTCTTTATTTGTCATTTTTCTTTTATTTTCAACACTTTTTGGCACAGTATTTTATAAGTCACAGACTGTGGTGTACTCAAATTGTAAATTACAAAGTTTGTATGAATTAATTTAAAATTTAGTGTCTTTTTTAAATTTATAATTAATAAAATTATTATGCTATTTGTTATTATTATTTCCTATCATAAATTATGATGCACATATACATACAATAATTGTCCATGTAAAACATGTACTGAAACTTCTTGCATAGTTACAAATCGCAATATTTTTAATTATTTCCGAATTTTCACCACCAGTTTAATTTTAAGGAATTTAACTTAAGCTTTATATCAATAAAAGACCACTTTAAAATGTAGACTATTATTGTAAAGTTATTTTGGTTCATTCAACTCTTGAATAATTAAAAATGTTGCATCTCAGAAGAAGCATGATCGAAAATGTATAGTTGAGAGTAATTAAAAAGGCGGTGTTTCCAATCGTGATGGGCGGAGTTTAACCTTTGCTAGTGTCAAAGAAAGCGGAGTTGTAACTAAGAAACTGATTAATTTCTCTCACACAATTAAACCGATATGGTTCATTGTAAGCTTTTTCGAAAGTTTTCGGAATGGACCAAATTTTACTACATTTTCCTTGTTGTAGCTAGAGTTGTCTTTTTGGAATTAACGATTAACTATTTTGATGTATATTGGATTTCGTACTTTTTTCACTGTTTCAGGGCTTGTAACTCGTCAATAAATATTGCTATTTTAATACAATTGATGACATTTTGTAGGTTTTTTTCTGCTCTTTCTAAATATGTGCTTCGTTTTTATGTAGCATTATCGATAGTTTAGCAATGAGGGTTCTTTTACAATTTTCCGAATTTTCATTCTATTTGCTGTAACTTGAAAACTATTGAGATCCGACCAGGCTTTATATACTGATTTATGCTCCATGTGATCTCCTCTATTACCCCAATTAATATTGGACCCCTTTAACGGAACACCCTGTATATAAGCATATACGAGTTGTATCGGGAAAAGAATAAACATATGTTAACGGATATTGCAAGGAGAGACAAGGAGAGAAACAAAAAGAAAAATGCACGAGACCACACCCAGAAAAAAGTTCTGTTGAATCAACAAAAAGTTGGTTGACCCAACAAAACTTTTCGTTTAAATATGGGTCAATGGAAATTTTGTTTGAATCAACAAAAAAAATATTGTTGATTTTTTTTGCAATTCCAAAAATATGTTTGTATTGTCAACAAAAAATGTTTTGTTAATTCAAGTAAAATGGTTCAATTTTTCTTGAATTAATAAAATTGTTTTTGTTACATAGATATATGCTATGTGTTATTTTAACAATCTATTTTCTTTTTCAACAAAATATATTTTGCTTATTTAAATAATAAAATATGTTATATTACGAACTTGTTTTGTTTATACTACAAACCTTTTGTTAAATGAACCAATTCAAATACGCAATTTTAAATATTTTTTAATTCATTTTCAGCATTGAATTACGCCTGAAAACTTTGAATAATAACAAGTGAATTTTTATCCTGCTTTTTTTCAAGCAAAAACCGAGATAGTGAAAATTGCCCGAGCCGGGAGTCAATCCCGGGTCCTCAGAACAGCGCTCTAACGCTCTACCACTGAGCTACAAGGAACGATAACCGAGCTTGGCATTTCTCGCTCTTATTATATGTCGGAACGGCTGAAACCACAGCACAAGATGGAAATGTCATCAGGCGCACGCAAATTTCTGCGGCAAACATGAGACGACAATACAAAGCCCAGCATACGGCAACACATAGTTGGATTTTTAATTCATTTTCAGCAGTAAATTACGCCTGAAAAAAGCAGGATAAAAATTCGCTGTTATATTTTACCAGTGTACTTTCTTCCAGTACCAGAGTACTTATGTACCAGAGTTCTTTCTTCTTGTAAAGATAGAAAAAGAATTAAATGGAACAGGGGGATTTTTAAAACTACCTTGGTCCGTCCCAACGAAAAAAGTTTTAATAATCCAAAAATTATGTTAATCCTTTAATTATAGAGCTATATAAGTCATATAAATCGAGTTACGTTCAAAGATTACAGTCGTAATTCACTGCTGAAAATGAGATAGAGCTATTGCAGAAATCGCGAAAAATGCAACATAGCAGCGCCACCTGTTGCGCGATTTACAGCAAAAACCAATCAAGAACAATTTATTTCAGCAAGTAACTGAAAATGAAGTTTTATTCAATTCCGGGCATTAGTTCTTGAGATAGAGCGCCCACAAAATTTTTGTCACATACAGACAGACATAGTCACTGACAGTCATTTTCTAAAAACAGTCAAATTGTGTTCAGGACCTTCTAAAATCTGAAACCGGAAGTCGAAAATTTTCATGATTCCAATACTTTCTTCTTGTAAAGATAGAAGAAAGTAATAAATGGGACAGGGGGATTTTTAAAACTACCTTGGTCCGTCCCAATGAAAAAAAGTTTTAATTATCCAAAAATTATGTTAATTATTTAATTATACAGCTATAGAAGTCAAATAAACCAAGTTACGTGAGAGAGTTATGGCTACTACTCAACAATTTAAATTTTGTAAAAGCAACAAAATTTTGCTACTACACTACAATTTAAATTTTGTAAAAGCAACAAAATTTTGCTGAAATTACAAAATTATTGTAAAATTAAAAAAAACAAACAGATTTTGTTAATTCTAGTAAAATTGATGAAATTTTGTTAAAATTTTGTAAGAGTGTTAACAATATTTTTTTGACCAATCAACAAAACCAATTTTTTTACTTCAACTAAAAATTTTGCTAAAACAACCAAAATGAACTCAACAAAACATGTTTTGTTGTTTTAATCAGTTCCTTTTTCTGGGTGTGCCTGAATGAGTTTTATTAGACGAGTGAGATGACATATCAATAAACATTAGCTTGGCGATAATAGGACGATATTTTTAATAGAAGTATTTTCGTTTCAACTCATGTCTCCCGCTTATATGCATTTTCTCTTAGTAATTTTTCTGGTTAGCTTATTCAACAGTGGTTTGGAGGCTGTTCCGTTTCATATTGTGGTATCGTGGTCGCGTACATATAATTAAACAGATCAGTTCGTATTAAACGAAAAAGTTTTATTTAAAAACAACAATTGTATAAAAGACATGATAGTAAAAGTTTAGATGATATTACAAGACATTTTGTACATCCAAGGAACCTTAAAAACAAGGTCCGTTTCTCCAGAACACAAAAACATGTCTGCCTCTTCATGGCGAAAAACTCCAACTCCTTCCGCTAGGCATAATACCTCCGATCCACCTTTATTGACACACCCTTCTTCCATTCTCCTACCTCTTCTTATCTCAGGGTTCTTCAAAATCCATTTCTTTTGTCCTTCTATTCATACAAATACATCCCTGACACATTTTAAACCTCTTCAGATAATCTTCTGATAGAAAAAGTTCACACACATTTAGCAAGGCTATACAAAGCATGAGAATCTTTCATTCATACTTGAAACGAACAAAGGGTATCTTCTCTCTATGATAATCCACTTACAATAGGTGTCAATCAAGACCTATCACTTCACTTTATTCTGGAATAATCTGAATCCTATCAGAATGAATTATGCTGATGGCCCCCAAGCCATCACAATATCATAACCAATGCAATGCGCTGTACACTTAAGTATGTAGACACAGATGACAGGGTGTCTATCTATGTTCCGAGATTACAAGTAGAAAATTAAAAAGAGATAGGGAGATGTCCACTCCCTAAGTGAAGTCTCACATCAAAGATTATTTCAGTAGTAAGCTTAACATAAAACATGATGAGCATCGCCCAATCAAAACTTATAAATGTTACCAAGCAAGAACTTTTTTCCTTCAAACTTAGATGTTTTATAACTGTAATACAAAACAATATAAACGCTGTGATAAACCGATAAAATAATAAAGTATTTCACCCAGAACATATCTAAACCTGAGAATGATATTGAAAATAACTAAATTTTAAAATGTGGCATTCATGCATTGAAAAATCAATATATTTCAAGGGGTGATATTTTTACTCTGACATACAATAAAGACACTGGTTGGATCCAAAATCCCCCCTGTAAAAATAATATTTGATTATTATAGATTTTATGTTACTAAATCAAAGTATGATATTATATTTTGATTTAGTAATTTGAAATTAAAACGCAAATAGAAACGATTACACAATAAAATTTTCGTACCACGTGCCTATTTTTAGATAGGAGGGCTTGCTTTAAAAAAAAGTATTTAATGTTTACAAAAATATAAACATATATTTGTAAGTAATGAAATATACATACAAATATGTAAATCACCTATAAAAAAACGATTATAAAAAATAAACGATATGCGTCAGGAAAATGAATAAAAATATGTTGGCAGGCTTAGCTGGATACGAAAGGTGGGGGTAGGGACACCAAAAGAACAATGCACGAAATCAATGTCAACGAAAGAGCTTTCAAAGAAATATCTTAATAATTTGTTGTCGAAGATCATATAAATACATTTTTAAAGTTCCCAATTTTACCTAGCATTGTAAATTAATATAACAATTATTCTGCAATTATTAAATTATTATAAAACTGTTTCTTGTAAAAGTGGCACGTAAGTGAGGCAGTTTGGTGGCCATATTTATAATTAGAAATTTGAGATCTACGTGGTTCACATTTTTATTTTGCAGGCAAGGAAAATTTTTAATTTATTTTCATTTGTTTTTTTTTCTGATATCCAGTGAAAGTGAAGTCAGTGGAATGTACATTAAAAAATCCAATCCCGTTATTATTTTATAAGGTAGGAGTTCTCAATCCAAAGTCCACGAACCCTTTTAAAGTCCCGAGATTTAAGATTAAAGATTAAAGATTTCAGGTGTACGTGGTCTTGAAGTAGTATACAATTAGCTTATTATACCTATTTTAAGCAAAATGTAACTAAATTACAGATTTCTTTCTTTTGTAATATATGCTATAAAATAGAATACTTCTAATTGTATTTATTATGAAGAATAGAAACATCACACAGTATTATAACGCATTTCTTGTGTATCTAAAAAAAATTGTGCACATTTGTATGTGTTTAACAACGTGTATTTCTGAATTTCTAACAATGGTTATAATGACTTTGATTTAGAATTATGAAAGTTGTTAGAACTTAAAATAGATGGTCAAAATCGACTTGATATAAAAATGCTACTTGTTGGGTATCCAAATAATGACACAAGTCCCGATTTTAGAGCTTTGTCAAAATCAGATCTTGTTTAAAACAGTGTTGATGTGATATTTTTAATAATATAATATACAGCATGAGCATTAACGAAAGAGTAAATGATTCATAAAATGTTAAGAAATCTTATTCCAAAGACGTGCAACAGAAGTCGAAAAAAAATCACTTTAAAATTTAATAAAATAACAAGATTTGAAATACCTCAATAAAATAATCACCAAACATATTTGGATATCCGCTTGACATTATAATTCGTCAAATGAAAAGCACAAAACTGTCTTTTTCAAAGCAATCCCGAATATGGAATGATTAAAAAACTTTCAACATTTTGTATTGTAAATTGAGTATTGTTTCAATTATTGTTGCGGTCAAAGTTATGATAATTGTTGTCAGCTTAGTTGGAGCATTATTTTTGATTGAGAAGCTATTTTTGTTTGAAGGGCTTAAACGAATCTTGTGTTTATAAAAATTGGTAAGGCCATGGCCATTGTTGATATAATTTTGACTGCAACCGAAAAATTGAGAAAGTAAATAAATTTCAACTAAGGAATATTCAAATTAATTTAGAAAATTGGATAATTTAATTATCTAGATTTCAAAATAAGAGAAAAAAAAAATCCACGCACTTTTCCCATATTACACCTCTCTGCATTATTACGCAATAATTATATAAATGGTTATCCCTTCCTCAGGCGGCCAACTGCCAAAACTCAATATGGGACGTTTTCAGAACTTCCAACAAATTAATACTCAAACGACCTTGCACTTTAAAAATGTGACTTGTTGGACTATAAGATTGCAATTGAAATTGAAATTTCCAAACATTGTTGATAAAATGAGATAAAAATTACTTGTAGTTTATAATTTCGTGTTAGTATATGTATTTTTTTCATTAGTAAAAATATGAAGAATAAGAGTTAATGAGAGAAACACGTCATACGAAAAGAATAAAAATTTCAGATCAAAAGGCATGATACATAAATTGCAAAAAACCTTTCTAAAATTTTGGAAAATAAGAAGACATGTATTACCTGGCAAAAGTTATCAGAAAACTCGTTAAAATAAGCACTTGACATCATAATATCAGTCAAAATAAAATCAGAAAACTTCTCAGAAAAGAAATATAACGTTTCTGGAAAGAACCCCAATAATGGAATGAGTAAAAAATAATTTCAGCGTCGCTTATTGCAAAATGAGCATTGTTGCGAACATTGTTTAAGAGAATATACTGTTATTCGACGGATGTAAATAAACATTGTTTTTGCAACAATGAAAGAGATCATTGTTGATGTAATTTCGGCTCCAACATACGAGTCTAAAAGTTGAATACAATTTAAATTAACAATCCCTCTATAACGACACGTAAGTCTGTGCATCAGCAACGATGACTTCATAACGATGTTGGCAACAAAAACTACAGCCCCCCCCCCTCACAACTTCTCCACAACAACATAAAATTATGGATTTTATGTTTAATATCATTGTAAAATTCTAAATTCCACCCAGACCACCACACTATCCTCTGCGGAACATTAGATATTACATTTCCGGTGATAAATGTCTCAAATCAATTCTGACCAAGCTAACAGTCAAACATAAATTTTTCCTCCGGAATTTATATTCATTCTTGCTATTCGTAATTATCAGCTGTGTTATCAGCTGTGTATTATCTTGATGCAATCCTGACAGTTTCGGGAAAAAGTGTACTAGTATAGTCTCATGATTAAGATTATTAGATGCGTCAGGGTAATTTTTTTTAATATCTATCTTTTTGCTTCGATACCAAACAGTTTAAAAGTTTAGTCTCCGCAGTTTGGCTTTTTTTTTTGTTTTAAATAAATGGTTTACGAGTTTTAAAGGATGGGCAGGTATTTCACTTCTGTTCCTTTTTTTAAATTTTCATTTTATTTCAATTTTAAGTTTTGATGATAAAAAAAAATTGTAATGCAGATGTTGAATTGTAAACTATCTTCATGCCAAATTAGCATTATTTTTTCATTAAGGCTGTTCTCTAATCCAAACTGCCTACTTTCTGACATATTTTATTTATTCATTTTTGTTCGAAAACATGAATTTGGCAAGTGCTTTTGTTAAGAAACTTTGTAATTGAACAGTTTTTTCCGTTTTTCGGTGAATCAGAAGTTCTTTCAGAAATTCTGACAAAGTTGGCATTTTGAGCCAAGTTACCGGACACGACAGCACAAGAAAGTGAAAAAAATATGTCCGGAGATAGTAATCGCCTAAAACTCAAGATGAGTTTCATTTATCGAAAATGAAGAAAATGTTCGATTCCAAATCACTTCAATAATCGTACTCGCAAGCTTTTGCGTTTAAAGATGAATCGGAAAATATGTTAGAAAGTTACGCGTTGTTGAGCGAGGTAAACATTTTTTTGAGAACGAATTTAATTAATTCCCTTCGAGGAGAGAATTTCCTTATTCTTAAGGCAGTTAGTTCTAAAAAAATATTTTTTTTCGCTAACCAAAGCGAAACTTCCTGATACATTTTTCGACAGCTTTTTAAACGTAAAAGCATGATACTTCCAAAAATGAACATTGAACTGATTTGTAATAGAACAGTTTTGAAAAGTTTTTTTTTTAATTTCTGTAAATGCTTTGCATCATACTAGTTCAATAAGTGATTATTAGTTCTAAATACTCTCACGTGCGAAAGTTGAGTTTAAAACGCTAACTTTGACAGCATTTTTTGAAAAATCTTCTGCCTTTACAGAATATGATAAAATAAACAGATTATATTGTTTCTTAATACGATCATCTGCCAATGTATGGATGTTACAAACTTGGATGAGTTCTTTACCCTGCAGTGGACTATCAACTGTCTTAGAAAAGTATTCTAGTTTGTTGAATGTGAGCATTTTGTCAACATTAACCTATGTGTGCAAAGAGACATTTGTACTTTCTTTTACTTTAATTTTCGGAAATGCGTTTGGAGCTCTTGGAATCTGCGGTTAGTGTTTTTCGCTGTGAGTTTATCAAATTGGGATTCGTTGGTCAATTTGCGGAGTATAAAAGCTGAAGCAAAAGTTTGTATCAGCGGATTTGGGTCTAGTCCTGTCTTGCCGGAGGAAAAGACCAGCGTCGAGTATTGGAGTTGCTGATTCAACACGTGCAAAATAATAGTTTAATGTACCTGAGTGGAACTTGCATGTTTTTTCAGAGTGCTTTTTGCTGATAGTCAAATAAGTTTGCTCGGCAGCCACGGGTTGCTAATTTCAGTGAAGTTAGATAGTGTTTAAAGTTTCGAGTTAACTTTTGTCTTGCAGCCAAAACCTTGCTTGCTCATGTATTGGATAGTGATAGTAGACAGTGTCATTTACGTAAGTGAGGTTTGAAATTTAGTATATTTTATATTCATTGTGAATGAATATTGTTTTAAGGAGAAATATCCGTTAATCGCCTCATACCAAAGGCAAAATTACGATTTCACTCCATCACGTTTGATATCCTATTAGTTTTAAAAGATTTATTTTACCTGTAAAAGCTAGCCAAGACTCAACTCCGTCCAAAGTGGCGGCTTTGCCCGGTACGCTACAAACCAAGTATGTAGCTCTCATAGTTCGTATACAGGAACACACAAACAAAACATGTAAAACAAAACATGTTCAACAAATAGGTTTTTCAGACAAAAAACATTATAAATTAATTGTATTGACACTAACATTAAAATTAATATCATTTTATTACTCTTGCATATGTAAATTTAGTTACGTAACTGAAAATGTTTAATTGATAATGGACAGTATTCTAAAATCAAATAACCCGGTTTCAGAAAACTAACGCTAGTACAATAAAATTTTCTGGGGTTTTCTGGACATAATTCCCAAAGTTTTGAAACTTTGTAATATTTTTTTGGATGGTCTACTAAGATAAAAGGGAGATAAAAGAAAAGAACTTTTTGGGTTTTTTGTTAATATCTCATTATCGAATGTCCATACGGAAAAAGTTGCTGTTACCAAAAATAAAGACAAATAAATTCCCTAAAAAAAGGTTCTATTCATTTTGAATGATTCCATATTTCACGAGATAATCACATTCAAAAATTGAGAACATTGCCAAAAGTCAAATCAGTGTCAAAGAGCGGGTCAGTGGCACTTACGTTGTACCTACTTAACTTAAACTTAAACGAGCGTTAAGTAATGTTATGATCAGGTGAATGGAAGCATGAACAATAATTTCAACAAATGACATTGTTTATTAACTAAAACCATACAAAACAAATGCGTAAACTACAATATTATATGAATGGATAATATACTCAAGTCCGCGATCATTTTGAATAATCCTGCCTCAATATCAAATTTCAAACTATGTTGATTTACATTCCATTTTCGATTAGGACATCCGCCTTAGAAGGTCGTGGACAATTTGAGCAGTCTCCATGGCAGTAGTGGCAGGTGGTAGTGCATGTGATTCTTGTCAACACATGCCATCTTGAGCCACACATTTTTTTCCGGTTGTACACTGACAGAAGATGAGGTTTAGTACTGCTCCAAGGGCATCAGGATCGGTGATTGTGATGGGCAATAAAGTATGATCGATCTTGCGTTTCCATCCCCAAATCTCAGGAGACAGCTCATTTCCCTGCCACAGATGTATCTGATGAAAAACCCGATATGAGTGTTGCATCGCTGCTCTTTCTGTTGAAAGTACGGATGCTGGTTCTGGTCTCATATTTAAGACGGACTTTTTGATGGCATGGTTGAGTGACGTTGTATTATGTGGAGCTCCACATATATTCAAGAACAACTTACGGCTTGCCTATGCAACCTGCAGTTTGGGTCACCAAACACTGAATTTATACAATCCTCTGATGTACGTCGCATCAACATTTTGCAGATAGCAACTTTCCCCTTCTTCTAACAACTTGATGTTGTGCTCCAGCCAGAGAATGAATGAGTAAGTAGTATATATTTAAGGCCTTTTGCTGCTGTTGTTCTGACGAAAATACCTGAGTTTCTAACTTTCCCTTGGCCTGGATGTATAGCTATATATTTTTATCTGAAGGGGTTAAGGGGTGGGAGGGGGGGATCACGTCAAAGCTAAAAAAATCGATTTAATTTTTTGGTAAATTTAGTGAATATCAATATAAAAGCTATTAATTATAATAATGAATTTGAATATACTTATAAATTTGTGTTCAGTGTAAAATATAGTAGTAGAAGTTAAAATAAATGAAATATTAAGTGTGTGTCTGCAGTAGAATTTTTTTAATCTTGGGCACAAAATCATATTTTAGTATTTATATTTTTAAAAAGCCGTTTTTGTCATTATCATTTAATTAATTAATTTGCTAAATATATATAATTGGAGTGTTTTTTAACTACAAGAATGTGTGAAATTATACAAAAAACGCGGACATGCTATATCACGTTACGTCACGCCCGATAAAAAAAAAAAATGTTGCATTTCATTCATTGGTTTTCAAACTAAAGAGTTTTTCTCACTGGTTTAATTATTGTCATTTTCAGGCTTCTCAACGAGATCTCCCCCCCCCCCATTAAAGCTGTGAGAAGAACAATTATGACCACTTCCTGTCCTGCAATAGTAACGTTGTCTCTCTCACTCAGTGCATATATCGCAATCTGAACAATTAGAGTGTCGGCGACATTAGGACTTTGCTGACATGAGACTCGTTTGCCATTTAGTTTAGAAGATAGAATGTGAATCAACTTTGTCTTGTTCTTCTTATTTTAGAGAAACTGATTTTAGGGTACACTGATGACAGTAGACAAGCACCTTTTATTTTGTTTAGCTACTTTGGTACTGTTTACAGTGTCAGTAAATCCATCGAAAACTATTTTGCAGCTTTTTGCACAATAGTGTTTCTTAACGTACTTTAGGTAGGTGTTTCAAATATCCTGTATTGTTCACCCTTCTTCCACACCACTTTATGCAACAGGAAACCACCATACATAACAATTGTTTGTTGTTGGATATATATAATTACATCCGATTGTTCAAATATTTGATACAAAGCACTTTTCTTTGTCTTGAGCATTCCACAATCATTGAAAAGGGAGAGAAGATAACGAGCCAATTCATATTGTAGGTAATCTGCTAGATAATTGCTACGTTTGCACAAGGAAATCCATTGGAGTATAACAAGAGGGTCCACACTTATAGTGGTATCATGAAATTTGATTGAATTGCGCAAAGTGCTGAGTGGTTGTGATATATCTTTCCGAGTTAGTTTCACATCGGAGAATCATTTTCCAGACACCTGAATCATCTTTTTACTCCAGATTTCCAAAGCATTAAAGCAGGTGATAGTTTTATCTCCAATAACGCTAGAAGCTGTTGATAATTTTTTATTTATCTGAGGAAAGAGTAGGGGATTTTCAAACCAAGCTGAATGTTTAGAGCTATTCGCAGCATCTCTATTTATCCAAGCTTCAGGAAAATTCTCCTGTTGTTCACCAGAAGAAAGAGTAAAAAAAACAGAATTCTTCCAGTGCGATACAAATATGAAAGGTGGCTGCGCCAAGAACCAACTTACTCAAAACGCTGTCGCTTATTCCCCGTCCACGTGTAATCCCTCCAGAGCACTTCATAGATCGCATTATTATTTGCTCAATGTTCATATCAGACCAAACTTCTCTCCAAATCATATCACTGCGTTGAATCGTGAAATAGCTCCGTTAAACAAATTATATTCCTCTTTGGTCATGGCGGATTGAAGACTCAGCATGTCTTGAAGATAAAGGTGAGATTTTTTTGCATAATAAAAATGCGCGCCTAGACAAATTAATAGAGCCTTGTGCGGGGGCACTGCCTGCACCACCCTTTTTGTGGCTCTGCTTACAATATAATATTATATTATAAATTCTTATGGTAAAATTGTCAAAGAATCATTACAATATTTATAACTAGAAGACGACTGTTAAAATCGTGGGCACACAATCACACACATATGTCAAGTCGAACCGCACTGTTAGTCGAGCATGGTAAACTGGATTTCGCACACCTCTCGTATCTTTTTTTTCTATTGTAAGTGGATGACGAACACCTACGTATATCAAAAGAGGTGAAATTCCCTCACTCTCCTTTGTAAATAGCTGTTGCCAGGAGCTTAGCCCGCAATTGTTATGACACCCCAATATACCCACGCACTTATCTCGTAAATTATGAACTCTAGAGAAAAAATGAAAAGAACCTTCTTTGTATAGAATTTGTCTTTAATTTTGCTAAGACGAATTTTTTCCGTAGGACCTATAGATTATGAGATATTACTAAAAAAAACAAAAAAAGATTCCATCTTTAACTTCCTTCCAATCGCTTGACCTCTATCAATCACGACTTTCGATATTAACTTTGCGAATTATGTCCCAAAATGACACAAAATCTACCTAAGTTAAATGAAATATTAATACACTAAAAATACTACTAGGAAACATTTCCAGAAATCATTGGCAGGAAAAGAAACTGCCTTTTTATAATTACTTCTAAAAATATGCAAAATATATTGGTTTCTAAAGATTCTAAAGATGAAGAACACTTTTCGGAATCGTGGATAACTCGTAAGAGGTTATATTATATTTTAGTAGATTGAAGAACAATTGTATTTTTTTTACAGTGTAAAAGAAGAGTAAACGGTAGAGTAAACAATAGCGATGTTTTTTTGTTTTTTTTTTCTTTTTTATTGTAGACCACCATTTTTAAAATCGGTAACCACTCTAGTTTCGGATCTATTGTAAAATTAATCCTCACATAGGTTTCTAGGGACATATGTAAGATTTTTTCGAAATATTGATATCTTGCTTCTCTATGTAGCTTTAAGTAACCAACATTTTGGATGGAATTTTACACATATTTTGATGCATTTTGCGAAAATTACTTGTTTTTTGGAACTGCTGCGTATTTCACAAGCTTTTGGACTAAGAAAATAGTTTATCGCATTCTTCAAGATTAAGTCTGCGATGAATTTTCCTGTTTACCTCTTGAGAATCTTTTTTCTAAGCCCTCCCATCTATCAGATTTCAGCTAACATTTTTTTATATATCAACTGCAGAAAAAATACATTTTTTTATTTTAGTTTACAAGGTGGGCGTAATTAAATTGACAGAACTCAGCGTGTTCTGTAACGCGAGAATGAAACTACATTATGTAGGATGACTAAGCAAGACGGAGGACGAAAAATTCCGCTAAAGCTAGTTCCAAGAATAGTTGCTAGGGGGATATGTGATACTTTTTTTAACGGAATCTTTCGTCCCCTCTCTTGTATAATCATCAGTATGTCTCAATATATATTTGACTCCAATGATTATCTCAAACGTTCAATTTATTTGAAAAAGACTATTTGAGCCCCTCCCATAATTTATGAATTGCTACACCAGTGCGGATAAAGACGATTTTTCTTTCTTTTTGTTCTATCTGAGCAACAAATTCCACACAGTTGAAAAAATGGAGACAATGTACACTGTTCAATTTTATCAAAATGTTCACACATCCGGACACACAATTTACACTCTTTCTGCGCACCATTTTGAATAATTATATATAAGTGTTCTTAACCTCTTCATACACAAATGTGTCTCTCTATTCTTTACCTCATAAAAACTAAACTGCTTTTTTTTTTACATTTTGACTTCAAGTCTATATTGCTAAGTATTTTTTGATTTTAAACCAAACCAATAAATAGTAGCATCGATGCAGATTTCCACATAAAATAAATGTTATTTTCATCTGAGTTTGCAAAATGAATTCAACACAGTGTGGTCAAGAAATTAAGTAATTTTCATACTTATTTAACTTTATACTTAACAATAAAAATTTGTTAAGAATTTGTAGATCATCATTCACTTGTTGCCCTTAAATTTGTTATTGTGGGAATTTAGGTTATTGATGATTAAATTGATGTTTTATAATACTAATATATTTAGATCAATATATGTGAACCTAAATTACCAGTCCACTAAAGTATCGGTTTCAGAAAAAAAACAGCTTTTTCTGTCATTGGAAGGTGTTATTTTGTTTGTGCAAAACCAATGAATGAGCATTTGTAGTGTTATTGTAGTTTCAGGTCTCAACTGGCTAAAATATGTTTAGCTCAACTTTGTTTGGAGAAGTAAAGACATGGTAGTTTATTGTATTACATCATACCAGCTGATGTTAAATATTTTGAAAATCAATAATCTTTATTGTTCAAAACGATACGCTCAAAAATAATCTTTCCTGCAGATAAGATATAGTGTTTCATGATGCACTATGTTTCAGAAAAGATGAATCAGTCGGTTTTCATCGTTAACGAATTTTTGACATGCTATTATACACTGTCAAAAATATCCGAGTAAAATTGCCAGGAACGTCCAGCAGAAGAGATTCTAGTCAAATCGCATAAAAAATGGACAATTATTTTATATAAACAGGCTCTACACCTAAGATTATACCAGTATTCCAATATTATACTTTCATGAAGTAAAGTTCCTGGATCTGGCCGTTAAAATTGATGAAGTGGCATTTTCGTGAAAATTATGCGGCAAATACCCGTGGATTTACTCTTCTTTTTTTCTTTTTCTTCAAAACTTTTTTTTTTCTTTTTCTTTTTTCTTTTTCTTCACATCTATTACATCCCCTACCTACAGGTTCTTTGTGTATTTATAGTATTACAAATTATTGTGTAGTATTTATAGTATTAATAAAAACATACGGTAAAATTGTCAAAGCATCATTACAATATTTATAACTGGAAGACCACTGTTAAAGTCTTGAGTACACAATCACACACACATGTCAAGTCGAACCACACTGTGAGCCAAGCGTGGTAAACTAGATGAGGTTTGACTTTGAGGGGGTTGGTTCCTCCCTTTGTTGTTTCGAATCCCTCTCGCCACCTCTCGCATCTTTTATTTTCTATTGCAAGTGGATCACGAACCCCTACCTATATGAAAAGAGGTGGAATTCCCTCGCCCTCCTTTGTAAACAGCTGTTGCCGGGAGGGCGCAGTTGTTATGACACATCAATATCCCACCCAATTATCTCGTAAATTAAGCACTCTAGAGAGAATAAAAGAAAAAAATGTCTTTTAAAGAGAACTTTTTTTCTTTATTTTTGGTAAGACCAATTTTTCGTGCAAGACCTGTAGATAACGAGATATTAACAAAGAACCTAAAAAAGATTCCTTCTTTTACATCCCCCCCCACCCGTTCGATCAGTATCCATCAGGACTTTTAATATTAATTTTTGGAATTTTTGAAATGACACAAAATCTGACTAAGTTGACCGAAATATTAATCCACTAAAAATACTACAAAGAAATATTTAAGAAAATCATTGGCAGCAAAAGAAACTTCCATATCTTAAAAATCTCTAAAGTATATTGGTTTCTAAAGATTCTAATGATGAAGAACACTTTTCGAAAACGTGGGTAACTCGGCAGTGGTTATTGTATTTTCTCTTACTTGGTTATATTATATTTTAGTAGATTAAAAAGCATTTATCTTTTCTTGTTTTACAGTGTAGAAGAGGTGTACAGTATGGAAGGGTAGAGTAATCAGTAGCGATTTTTTTCCTTTTTTCTAAAGAGAACAGCATTTTTAAAATTGGTAACCACGCTATCTCCAGATCTCTTATAAAAGTTATCCTCACATATTTTTTTATGGAAATACGTAAGATTTTTTCGAAATATTGATTTCTTGTTTCTCTGTGTAACTTTAAGTAACCAAAATTTTGGAAGGAAATTTATACATATTTTGATGAATTTTTCGAAAATTACTTCTTTTTTAAACGGCTGCGTATTTCTCAAGGCTTTGGCCTAAGAAAATACTTTATCTCATTGTTCTCGGTTAAGTCTGCGATGAGTTTTCGTGTCCACCTCTTGACAATCATACTTTTAAGCCCTCCAACCCTTCAGCTGTTAACCAACATTTTTTATATATCATCTGCTGAAAAAATACATTTTTCTATTTCAATTTACAAGGTGGCCGTAATTAAATTGACAGAATTCAGCGTGTTCTGTAACGCGATCTAATTGCGACAATGAGGCTAAATTATGTAGGATGACTAAGCAAGACGGGGAAACGAAAATTTCCGCTAAAAATAGTTCCAAGAATATCTGCTAGGGAGATATGTGATACTTTTTTAAATGGAATCTGTCGTCGCTCTCTTGTGTAATCATTCTTTAAAATTTGACTCCAATGATAATCTCAAACGTTCAATTTATTTGAAAACGACTGTTTGAGCCCCTCCCATAATTTATGAATTGCTACACCACTGGTGAAAATGACGATTTTTTTCTTTTTCTTCTATCTGAGCAACTGATTCCACACATCTGTGAATATGAACACAATATACACTGTCCAATTTTATAAAAATGTTTACCAAAACCCGGACAGACAATTCACACTCTTTCTGCGCACCATTTTGAATAATTATATATGAGTCTTCTTAACCTCTTCATGCACAAATGTATCTTTCTATTTTTTACCTCATAAAAACCAAACGGCTTTGTTTTTTATACATTTTGACTTCAAGTCTATATTGCTGAATATTTTTTGATTAAAAAACCAAACCAATAAATAGTAGCATCGATGCAGATTTCCACATAAAATAAATGTTATTTTCATCTGAGTTTGCAAAATGAATTCAACACAGTGTGGTCAAGAAATTAAGTAATTTTCATACTTATTTAACTTTATACTTAACAATAAAGATTTGTTAAGAATTTGTAGATCATTCACTTGTTGCCCTTAAATTTGTTATTGTGGAAATTTAGGTTATTGATAATTAAATTGATGTTGCAGGATACTACTATATTTAGATCGATATATGTGAACCTAAATTGCCAGTCCTCTAAAGTATCAATTTCAGAAAAAACAGCTTTATTCTCTCATCTATGGAGTTATTTTGTTTGTGCAAAAGCAATGGATGAGCATTTGTAGTGTTATTGTAGCTTCAGGTCTCAACTGGCTAAAATATGTTTAGGTCAACTTTATTAGGAAAAGTAAAGACATGGAAGTTATTAGCTCATACCAGCTGATGTTAAATATTTTGAAAATCAATTATCTTCATTGTTCAAAACGATACGCTCAAAGGGTTGGTTCCTATTTGAGACCACCATTTGTCCAAATCGTCGATAGTTAGCCAGATGTAGCTCTTTTATTGTTGGAAAGGCTGAGCAATGATATTTTTTGTGATGACGTGTTTGTGACGTATGACGTATTTGTTACGTCATCAAATGATTCTTGATTCGACGTTTATTTATATTTTAATGATATTTAATGATTTATTAGTTACTTAAAACATTTTTTTTATAACACTTATATCATTAAATGGTTATATCATGATATTAAAAGAAAAAAAAAGGAGTGAAAAAATTTCATCATCTGCTTCTTTATTTAAAGCTTGATATATATTTTTATTTTTTTTATGCATGTGAGTGGTTATTCACTTTAGAACAGTATAAATTAATTGATTGCAGTTTTCATGGAAGTCTTATGTTCACGAAGTGATCATACATGCGGTATAGTGATCGCCGCATTTACAAATTTCGTGTATTTTTCTGATCTCTATACAACGAGTTTGCTGCATCCAGAGATGTTTATTTTTCGGTTTCATGTTCGCGAAGCGATAATACGTGCGGTACAGTGATCGCGCCATTAACGAATTTCGTGTATTTTTTGGGATTCCGATGCGACGAGGTTGCAGTATCCAGTGATGTGCTTTTTTCGGTTTCATGTTCGCGAAGCGATCATACGTGCGATACAGTGATCGCGGGCTTAACGAATTTCGTGTATTTTCGTTTTTTCAACTTCACATTAATCGTCAGCTTTTATGTAATATCGATGAAATGTGTATAAAAACGTTGTTTTTTACTGCTCATATTATCTTTTTTATATGTATCTTATTAAATTTGTCAAATAAAATATTTTAATTCACTCATAAATGCAGTATTTAAGAAAAATCAACCGTGTATGGTTTATTTTAATAATTCTGTATTTAAATTATCATTCTTTTGTCCAAATTGTTTTGAACGAATAAAATTTTACATTCGTTACATTGTTACTCTCGTATAAATGGAATCTATTTTTAAGTGACTTTTTATCGATAAATCCATTACTTTTCTAATGTGTAACTATTTAAAAATTAAGAATTGCAACATTTTACCACTTGCTTATTGTGGGTTACAATATGATAAATGTAAGTAAACAATTTAGAAATCGCCAATGTGGTATCAGTTTTAAAAAGCGCCAAATGGTGGCTTGAAATAGGATTATGCCCACTCAAAGATGTTCTCTTCTCCAGATAAGATATAGTGTTTCATGATGGACTATTTTTCAGAAAAGATGAATCAGTCGGTTTTCATCGTTAACGAATTTTTAACATGCCATTATACACTGTGAAAAATATCCGAGTAAAATTGTCAGGTAAGCCCAGCAGTAGAGATTCTAGTCAAAGCCCATAAAAAGGGGACATATTCTTTTATATAAATAGTTTATACCCATTAAAATATACCAGTATTCCAAAATTATACTTTCATGAAGTAAATTCGCCGGATCTGGCCGTTAAAATTGATGAAGTGGAATTTTCTTGAAAATTATGCGGCAAATACTCGTGAATTTACTTTTTTTTCCACTGTCGAATGAGCAATTTCATATTTCCATACATACTTTTATGAAAAAAGTTTGAAATTCAACAGAATCTAATTGAATTTATAAATGAAAATATAATTTGTAATCTTATTTTTTTAATTTTATTCATTTTCATTTATACTTTTTGTTACTTTAAGAAAGTTGCTTTGTTATTTCGCTCAATAAATGCGGGAAATGATTTGATTTTTTTTTTCTTGAGATTCATAAGCTAAAACCATAAAGGGTACCTGTGAATTTTAACTTTCATAAAACATTGAAATCCTTTCCCGACCCCCCCTCCCCTACTAAGATATTTAATAAATTTATACTTCATTTTAACTATTAGTTTTTTTGTTTTTGGAAGAAGAAGAATCCGAAAAATAGAAATATTTTCGTGATTTAAACAAGACAGCGGGGATAATCACCAATACACAACGTTAAACTTTATTATAACTTAAACTAAAACAAGAAAACAGAGGCAATATTTTACTATTGTAGGTTTTTTATTATTATGATTGAGGCAGAATTCACTATTGTGATTATGCTTGTGATATTTTAAAGTAATGCAAAATTTTTATTTCATGTAAGATAATGAGAACTTGAGGGATGGTTGGATGCTATTTGGTGGTGATAAATGAATCACCCCGGTGGTTCCTTGTTCTTTTTGCAGCAACTCGTGAACCTGGCAAAGAACCTTCGGATTCCTTTGAAACGTTTCTTTTTAGGTTTCGGAGAAGGCCCCAGCTATAAAATATAATACGAAAAATAATCAACAAAAGAAAAAACAAGTATCAAACAGCTCAAATTTCTGAAGAATTATATCATTATACACTGTAAAAAAATAATTAAAAACACAGGAAATTTTCTGGAATGGTTTCATTTTTCTAAAACACAGCAGAATTTCCGTAACTGACATATTGAGATTACAAATCCGTGAAACTACAGGAAATTTTCCGTAAATTTTCCGTAATATTCCCATATTGCTTTCAAAGTGGTAGTTTCCGTAAATGACGTTTAGACGTTTGTTTTAGAAGTCACTGCGTTTAGAAATGTAAGGAATTGATTGTTGTGTATGCTTCTTATGAATTGTAAATATTGTCATCGAAACGTTAATATTGCACAAATATTGGTTTTATATTAGAAATATTTCCAAAGGATCCCCTTTATTCTGAATATTGTCTTGCCATTGCAAATATATTTAATGAAACGCACGAACTACAGAAATATTGACTTTAAATTGGACATATTTCCAGTGAAACGGCAATATTGGCTCTTCATTGGAACTATTTTCCATGATATGTCAATATTGGTTAAATGTTGGTTTGAAATAAAAAAATTTCTTATAAAACTAATAAAATATATAGCGACATCTGCATATTAGAATGTACATGAAAATTATGCGCAATAATGTTTTATTTTCGATCTCTTTCTGTTTTTAATAAAAAAGATAATATACTTTTATGACATTTAAAAAAATAATAAAATTCATCATTTATTTTTAAGAAAGATGTCAAAGAATTTTTAATTACACAGTTATGGTAAACTTTTTAAAAATAATACCCTATTCCGCAGAAATTTAACCTACAACATTAATAATTTTGAATGTTCTTATTAAAAGTTTTGCAGATTTTTGTTTTATTATTTTATTCAATATATGTACGAAACTGCTTAAATTGCGTACTGAGATTTTTATAAAATAATTTCACCCCGCATGTACACGTGAGATCAAATATCATCGTAAAATGTTATCCATACCAGTTTAGTAACAGAATTCTCCACTCTCACTAATTCCTTATTTTCGGAGAAAACTTTGAAAAGCGGAAAACGATACGAGTTTTGGATAACATTTCGGGAAAATACGCTACTGTGCGTCATGATGGGGGACACATAGTTTCTACGCCTAAAGTAAGTCGTTCTGTGTCTAGTGTTAAGTATTTCTTTTTCTTAAATTTTAATTTATATTATAAAGAGAATAAGCATTAAAAAATTACTTGAGTAAAAATATTTAAGTTTTATTTCTACACTTTAAGTTTGTTTCTACACCTAAAATCAGTCTATCGGTTTTTAGCGTCAGTGCCCTTAAGTACTTGTTTTCTTTAAATTTAAAAATACAGGCATCCCCCGACTTACGTAAATTCGCAGTTACGTAATAAATCTAAAAAATTACATTAATGAACATACTTGAGCGTTTGTGACGCGCTTGCATATTTTTGATTAGTTTATAAATAAAACATGCAGATAAAAATTATATTACATAATATAGTTTAATATATAGAAAATTATATTTTTATACGTGATATACAATCAATGTTTTTATGGGTGATATACAAACAATGTTTTTATGGGTAATATACAAACAATGTTTTTATGGGTGATATACAAACAACATTTTTATGGCTGATATACAAAAAATGTTTTTATGGGTGATATACAAACAGAAAACTAATTAGAATGAGACAAAGAAATCTATTTTATTCGTTATAATTATGTTTTCTGGATGATATTTATTTCTATTGCTATCGAGAATTCGTGGAGTAGGGGTAAGTCAGTCTCCTCTTTAATTATTATTTTTATAGCCTTTCATGCAGATTCAATATTCGTTAGGTATAAACCAATCCACCAATGTTAAATTGATAATTCCCGTAATCCACAAGATATTTTTAATTAAAAAAGTGTTTTTTAGCTCACAGGCTATCAAAGCCTGAGAGCTTATGTGCCCGCCCGTTCTGTATGTATGTACGTATGTACGTAACCCGATAACTCTTGACAGAAATAATCGTTTTGCTTCCAATTTTGTTTATAGGTTCCTTGTGATAAGGCGCTTCCCTGATTAGTTTTGGGGATTGATTGGTTAACTATAAAGGGCGGGAACGGGGAGATAACACCTCTTAATTTAGATAAATGGTTTTTTCATGCAGAATTGTCCAATTTTATTCAAATTGTGTATATAGGTTCATTGCGATAAACCGCTGTAGTGATTAGTTTTGGGGGTTCATAGGTTAAGTATAAAGGGGCTAACGGGGGGACGGCTAATCCTCCCCCCTTAATTTAGATAAATGAATTTTTCATGCAGAGTTATCCGATTTTCTTCAAATTTTCTATATGGGCTCATTGTGATAAGGGGCTTCCCTAATTAGTTTTGGGGTTCATTGGTGAAGTGTAAAGGAGGGAAACGGGGGTTACCCCCCCTTAATTTTGATAAATGGGTTTTTCAAGCAGAATTATCCGATTTTCTTCAAATTTTATATATATGTTCATTGTGTTAAGGCACTTCCCTGATTAGTTTTGGGGGTTCATTGGTTAAGTATAAAGGGGGGACGGGGGGCTAACTCCCCTTAATTTAGATAAATGGATTTTTCATGCAGAATTATCCGATTTTCTTCAAATTTTGTATATAGGTTCATTGTGGTAAGGCGCTTCTCTGATTATTTTTAGGGGTTCATTGGTTAATTATAAGAAGGAGAAACGGGGGATGGTTCCCCCCTTAATATATTGTCGATTTCTTCATTTTTTGAGGGCTTATTTCAAATTCTTTGAAATAAGAATATAATTTACAGTTAGTGTGAATAGCCTGTGAGCTCAATGCCGTCAGTTTAACTGGGCAGTTTCCTTTTATTTAGTTTGTTTTTATATTTTTTATATTCTTTTATAATTTATATCCGAATAAATACTGCTGCATGATGCTTTATAAAATAATAATGCGTAAATAATTATATATATATAATGATAATAAATATTGCAGATTCTTACGAAATTATTCTTTAGAAATTTAGAAATTCGTCTTGCGTAAAATTCAGGTTACGTAAAAGTCTACGGAACGCATTACTTACGCAAGTCAGGGATGCCTGTATTTGACAAAGAGAATAAGCATTTAAAAATTGCTTAAGTAAAAAGTTTTAAGTCTTATTGGCATTTTTAAGATACTTAAAATTTACTAAAAAAAAATTTTTTTAATGTAGCATGGTAATATAGAGTGTTAATCTTCTAATACTGGTGACCAAATTTTGATAATTGTATTGGATAAAGTAAATTATCCCGTTTTTAAATTTCCAGATAGTTTACCAAGAGATTTCGTGATCAGTGTTTGCAAAAATGTCTTCTGCTCAAAAGCGTTATGTGTCCCAAAATATTTTCCCCTGTTTTGTTTTGTTTTTTCTCGAAAATACGAAAACATAAAAAAAAAATATATATCAACAGCAACGAATTTTAACTGAATTAAATTTGTAAAAATTGTAGTGCAATACGCACAGTTACTCAAAAGAGACTGGACATATTCTAAGAGGTTGGTAGAGAACATTGCAACAAATAATTTCTAGCAATCCATTTATTCAGTCAAATATACAGGATGTCTCACTTAAATCTGAATCCGTATTTTTATTCGTAACAATAATGTAGTTGGAGTAACGGGTAAATTTCCCGCCTTCAACTGTGTTACTGTATTAAAAGTTGTTCTTCTGGCTTTAAAATATTTCTACGCTAGACAGATTTTCGACTTACGCAGAGTCCGTTTTAGAGAGAGTTTACCATATTTTAACTAAATTTTCAACAAACTTGTGTGAAATGCGATATAATCACAAAAATGCTGTAAATTAATAGTAATTTGTTCAGTGGCAGCGTGTGTACACTGTAAAAAAAAATTGCAGTAAAATTACGGGCAGAGGCCGGCAGCAGTGATTCCAGTCATACCCCGTAAAAAAAAAATCCATGCCCATCATTTCGTGCAGCCCGTAATTTTACGGGGCAAAGTAATATAGCATTATAATGCACAGCATATAATGCACTTTAAAACACTAACACTTTGCTTACTGTTCCGTAGCATGCAGCACGTTAGATAATCATCACAGAATCGCTGTTTTGGCGGGTTAAAATATTCGAAACACGTGTAAAATGAAGGGTTACACCCTAGCGGAGGACAATGTATGGGGTCGTACCGTATTTTTGCTAACATATGGGCTAGGACTGTAAGAATATGTGAATTGCTCTTAATTTTCTAAGTATCTAAGGGATAAGGCCGCTTATTTAGTGGATCTGACCGTTTTTCATCCAATAAGGTTGTTGCCCGTGAAAACTGAAGGCAAACTCTCATAAATGCAGTTTTTTCTGAAAGTGTAGTGTTACTACGTTCCGAAATATGGGGCAATTAATTTAGCTGTGTTTAGATGCACATGGCAGCCATTTCCAACACATATTGTAATATTTCACACAAAACAAGTTAAATATGTCAGAAATTCCGTTAAAATATCTGCAATTTTGTCGAAATTATAAAACCAAATCCGAGATCAGACTGGAGAGATTCACGCTGTATATTTGACTGAATAAATAGATAGCAAGCTTCATTTCTGGTACAAAAATTGATGGTTGTAATGTGCTGTAATCTCTTAAAGTTTGCCCAATGTTCTACTTTAATCATCCTCATATACTAGTGACAGTTATTGAAAAAATAAGAAAATGTTATATTTACTTGTGCTAAATCACCACTTTCTTCATCTATGAGCTCGCTCTCTGGCGGCTCGTCCTCTTCAACTATTGTTGGCATTACTTCAACATATTTATTCAAATGACGTAATCTTTTAGTGACTTTTCTGAAAAGCAATAAAATGTATTTTATAGGATGGTTTGATTTGTAATGTATTTAGATATATTTGACACATAATGAATAAATAACTAAAATAAATAACAACATTTTGCATCTGTAGAAATGAATATTCCGCTAACATTTGCACATAAAAAAATATTTTTCTTTTTCAAAAGCGCAAAACTTTTTGACACATTAGCTGGGACATTTGATTTTATAGTTAAAAGTATGACTCTTTTAAGAATGTTTAGTGAAGTGATTTCGAATCGAATAGTATTTTTCAGCTTTCGAAATACGGATTTGCATATTGAGTTATAGTCGATTGATTTCTCCAGGACGAATTTTAAAGAGCTATCAAGTCGAGAAAAACGACTGAAGACTCATTTTTCTGAGAGATCATTTGCCTTTGTCAAAAATTGTTAAACATTATTTGATTATATTAGTTTCTAAATAGGAACATATTAGGAATTCGTCCAATTTAGAATAAAACTAACTTCATGAATGTGCCAGAAAGTAGCCAGTTTTTATTTATAAATAGCTTTATTCTGTTACTGCTCGATTTTATCTTTACGAGAAAACTAATTGGTACAATGTGAATATGTTATATATAAAATAAGAAAAAAAGTAAAAATATTACTTGATATTTTCAGTTAGAAATTTGATTTTTTGTGTTTGTAATGTTTTTTGGTAAGCAAACTACAGCTTATCTTTCTAAAGCAGTTGTGCGTAATAGGTGGTTGCTAACTAATGTCACCTCATTCAAAAAACTAGATATGAAATTTTACAAACACTTTAAAATTGGATTAAGTTTTAATATATGTCATTTGCCATATAATTTTGGAGCATTTTCCGCAGTCTTTACAGCTTTTACTGTGTAAACCCTTTGATTAAAGGATTGAGACATATTTCCGTCCAGTGACTAGTTCTTTATTCAATTCTTACTGCTTTCTGAAAAATGATACCTGCCGTACACTTTTACCAGGATATTTTCAAGAGAAAACTAACACAAATAATTTTTTTTCTAAATTGTGGTGCTAGTGAATATAAAAATAGCCGCCAGTCCTAGCCCGTAATCGTGTGTTTTCACTAGTGCGGCGCTTACTCGAATGCAGCATTTACAACAATTATTTTTTCTACAACCAAAATAATGTGAAAAACACTCCACTGCAGCTGCATGGATAATGTCAAAATGGTAACTGCATTCATTGCACTCCTTATGAAGAATAACTGGCGTCAATGAGTTCAACTCGCTGCGATAAGTTTTTTAAATTATTCCAAATTGTTTCTACAATTGGTGTTTTTGTAACAGCTGGTCTTACAAACCTCAAAAGCAAAATTTCATAATTATGCTGTACTCACGATTAAAAAATATTTTGTGCAGCATAATAGCCACATAGGTAAGAATTGAAACTGCTATAACTAGATGAAATTTAGGCGCGCTCTATTCATTATTTGAATTTTTTTTAATACAGTGGAACCTCGATATTTCACATCCCATGAGAATAAAAAGCAAAAGGCTCATAATAGTTGGCTGTATATAATTTTGTTATTCAAAATTTACTTAAAAGACTTTTTATAATCTATGATTTTAAAATAATAAAATATATACAATAAGTATAAATGTGTTTTAAATCACTGTTGTGAAGGAACTAAATCATTAAATTGAAAATCATGAGTTTGACTCAGTTTTTGTGAGTTTTGTCTTAAGTTTGATCCGCTTTTTCAAAAACGATTCCAGTAATATAAACAGTTTACAGAATTTTGCGCTAAAATAAACAGCTAATTACTAGTGTATTGTCTGATAGTTTTTTGTGACAAATCCGCAGATTTTTTTTAATATACAGTGTATTTATTTCAGATGCAATTTTATTGTAGTTGTGTGAAATTGAGTCAAATGTAGCTATGATAAATTAAATCCACCTATTTTAATCTCCCTATAATTTATAAACACGGCGGGATTTGAACTATAGTTCTCAGATAAGCAGTTTTAATAATTTTTTTTTATTAAAAAAATGCAGTTTCTCCTTTAAACAAAGCGGATTTTTTTTTCTGATTTAAAAAACAAGGAACAACACTTTATTTCTTTAAAAGTTAAAATACCTTTCATTGTACCATGGACAGACCGTGGAACGAAACTAAATATTATTACAGTTAAAGCAAGTGACTGGACTTTAATTTATTTAGAAAAAATTTTCACCATACATTGTAAAAAAATTCCGCTCAACGTTGAACCACTTGACACTGAAAAAAAGCAGAACTACCAAACAATGGTTCATTTTATAAACATATTCATTATGGTGAAACTTCAAGATTTGTTCAAAATCTTACCATTCAAATCTACTCAAAACAAAATTTTCTATGCACTTTCAAAATGCTGCTTTAGAAATTAATGACGCTCATCTCAGTCAAGTACATAGACCGCTAGCTATAAGTCACGAGATATCAGGTTTGAATCCAGATTAGACCTAGATGTTCGTAGTTTGTCAGATTTTTTCTTTAAACAGAGGTCCTGGTTGGATTAGTCTTTGTGTCTAAAGGAATTCTGAAGACACTCTATTGTTCAACGATTTACAAGGTTTCAGTCGATCATTTTACTTATTCATGTTTCAATCTACAGGTTTGTAATTCAACTAACGCAAAAATATATATATATATATATATATATGATGGAACAAATTTTCAAAATCTTATGGTGGCAAAATTTTGGCTCCATGTTCTAGTAAAATAATGAACCAAATATTTAACGGTTTATTATGAAGCAAAAAGTATTATATCTTTACATACCGGTTAGGAGCTGGAACTGGCGAATCGGAAACGTCGTAAGAGGATGCCTTCACGATCTGGGTTTCAGGTGGAACTTTGTAGCACGATTCTACTTTGAAATCCTGTTCGTCAAAAAAATCGTAACACGGATCTTTATAAAATAAGCTATCCTGCTCGATATCCTTATATCGCTCTTTCTGATCTTTGTCATCACTTATGATGTCGTCACATGACTTAGCATTCTTTTCATATCCCTAAAAACAACAACATGCATTAGGTTAAATTTTGGAACATTATTATAATGAATTAAAATTTATTTATTGTGTTATATCCGAAATACACTGCTCAAAACAATTAAAGGATATTGCAGTTTTAGGTGGATTTTGTATCTGGGAAACTTTTTAGCTGATTGATACATGGTCGACAGACATAGTAGGTTATATGAGAATAAATTACACATGTTTGGCAGAAAAAAATGCATTTTATTGCGCATTTGTGTACAAAAGGGAAAAAACACAATTTGTGCATATGAGAAAAAAAGAATAAGTAAAGGTGTTTTCTTCGAAGAAAATCATTTTCAGTAGGGGGTATGGTTTCCACGGGCGGCCAGCAACGTTGAACACCTTTGAGGCATGGACTCAATGAGGCTATTAATGACGAGTTGGGGTATTCTGCCCCACTCTTCCAGAAGAGCTCTTTCCAGTTCTTGGAGAGTTTGTGGGGGTTGTTGGCGGCCAGACTCATCTTCCTAGAGCGTCCCAAACGTGCCCGATTGGATTCATGTCTGGAGAACACGCTGGCCATTCCATTCGAACGATTCCTTCCTCGAAAAGGAAATCCTCCACCAGGTTTGCACGATGTGGCCTGCAGTTATCGTCCATTAAAATGAAGTTATCTCCGATTGCTGCAGCGTAAGGGACTACAATTGGTCTGAGGATCTCATCCCTATATCGGCGACCAGTCAGAGCTCCATCTCGAATGATGTAGAGGTCAGTGCGCCCGTCAATGGAGATGCCACCATACACCAACACTCCTCCACCGCCAAATCTGACACTTTCGTGCACGAACGCAGGATTATTCCTACTGCCACGGTCCCTCCGGATGAAAATACGCCTATTATCCGGATGCACAGAAAAACAGGACTCGTCAGAAAACAGAATATTGCTCCATTCATTTCTCCTCCAGTTGACATGCTCGGTTGCCCACTCCCTGCGGTCGCGACGATGCCCTGATGTTAATCTAACACATACCATCGGTTGGCGAGCATACAGACCTACAGCATGGAGCCGGCTTCGGACAGTCTGAGTTGAAATCGTGGTGCCTGTAGCCAAGCGAAGGTGTTGTTGGAGAAGAGTAGCGTTCATGTTTCGGTGTCTCCGAGCTGTTAACGCTAAATACCGATCTTCATTGGGCGTTGTTGCCCGTCTACGACCTTGCCCTGGTCTTCGGCCTGCACATCCACTCTCCAAAAAACGGTTCCCGATCCTGGAAATGACACTTTGTGACACTCCAATGGCTTGCGCTACTTCGGCTTGAGTTTGGCCCCCTTCTAACCTACCAACAATTCTCCAAGCTTCTGAATCTGTCAAATAACTTCGCTGAGACATCGTACTCATCGAAACAAAGCAATCACTGAATGCCGATCATCCTTGTCTTCATTCTCTTTTATCCAGTTGAAAGTCAAATTTCATTCGCTGCCGCTGAAGCGACGTTTTTGACGTCGAACTCAAAATTTGCATACTCCACAGTTTGAAAATCAGAAAAATTTGCATTTGTGATTATCTTCTTCTATTTTCGGCAAAAAAAATTTCGTTTATATCTTTATTTTATATAAAACTTCAAATATCCTTTAATTGTTTTGAGCAGTGTTTATCGTTAGTCGTTAAAACTAAGACATTGTATCAAACGTTTTGCGTGCATATTGAAAAACTTCACTCTGAAAAATATTCATTCCTTACAAGAAAAATAAGAAAGTGCACGGTTATTATTTTAAACAGTATGAGTACACTATTGACAGTTCAATGCTCAAGATTTGGTAAGTGTTTCGTAATGTCAGAGTGAATCAAGATTTTTTTCTCTACGTGTAGGGAATTTTTCAGTTATATCTACTGTATTTAAAATGCAATAAATTCTCAATATTCTGAAACTATTTTACGTGCTTTCTTCATATTTAAATGCATTGTTATAAGCAGGTGGTGCGGGGGGTGGGTCATGATCACTCCACCCTTCGTAAATGTTTGATAAAAAGGGGGAAAAGCAATGAGCCAATGTAAAAAACTGTTTTTGATTGAACTTCTTATTGCACGATTCCAATTTTATTGCATGATAATTGTGTTTTAAAGGTTTTTATTATATGTAAGTGTAAAGTAATTTTATTTTAGCTTCATCTTTTTAATTCATAACCACTGAATATTTTCAGTTTTCTAAGCTGATAGTGATATTAAAAAACAAATTCGTAAAAAAAAACCCAGGCCTTGAGATGATTTTTTCTTTTTGAGAGGGGTTGGGGTAGGGTAACTTCTAGATTTTTAGGTTACAATAACTTTTTTAAAATGAAAGTATAAGTGTTATATATTTACCCACTTATTTTGGGGGAGGAAGGATCGCTTTCTGTAGACTTGATAAGATTAGATAACACTTTTTAATTTTTTATTGATTTTTTCTGAAACTGAATGTTTTTCGGTTGCGAAAGTAGGTACTTTTTATTGATCCCCTCTCTAACGAAATTTCTGCTTACCCCTTTGTTTGAGATGTTCCTTCACTTTTATGGGAATTATTACTAATTATTATGTTAATGTGATCACTAAATTTCTAGAAAAGAATTAAAAAGTCTTGTATTACCTATGCTAAACTTTGTAAGGTATATCATATTCATATCACACCTGAAATCCTGAAGTAATAATTCAGATGCGATTGTATTTATTGCAAAATATAAAAATAAAATCATTAAAAATGCGAAATAAAATAGCAGATTTTGAGTTTTTTTACAAAACATTTGGAGAAGTCCGAAAGATTTAAAAATAATAATAACAGTGCTTTAATCATGCTATTTCTGATTATTTAATTTCAATTATGGTGTAATGTTTTCTGGAACATAATTATATTTAATATAGAATAAACATTGCTTCGACGGTGAAGTTCGGATTTATATAGATAATTTTTCAACTGCTAATTTTAAGTAGTTCTGAAGTTCTTCCCGCACTTCAACGAGAAACTGTGTGATACATTTTCTAGAACATTTTAAACGTAAAAGTATGTGACACTTGAGTGCAGGTAAATTCTTCAAGTGATTTGTTATCGAACAGGTGTTTTTTTCCATTTTTCGAAAATCTTGAGTTATGAGCGATTGTCTCAGGACGGCAGTTTTTTCTTTTTTAAAGTTTTCGGATCAGAAAATTCGGTTCAATATGACAACTTTAACAGTTTTTTTCTGAAATATCTTTTGCCTTTATGAAAAAAAAAATGAGAAAACTGTTAGATTACATAGTTTCTGGATAAGACAATCCGCTATTTCAACGCGTTGTAGGAAAAAATTAAATTACAAAGTGTGTCAAAAAGTAGGCAGTTTTAGATTTCAGAACACGTTAAATAAGACTTTTTTTAATGGTTGCTTTGTTAATTATCAATAATCGTGCAAAGATGTCATAACTAATTTTTACATTTAGTTTGTAAATGAAAATGAAGCCTACCAAAACATCGAGAAGAGCCTGATAATGCACATTCATAAGCCTTCTGATAATTAGCATTTTGCTAAAGCTTTTTCTCTTTGGTTTTAAACAGAATTTTACAAAGACTTATAAATTATTTCAGTAGAAGATGGTCTACTGTGTGTAAACGCGAACGATTCTGACATCAATGTGGTTTCATGTGAAGATGGGAATCTATAAAGGGCACAGAAAACACTTTATTGTGCAGAGCGAGGATCAATTGCTCTGGCATTTATTCCCTCTTTTTGAAAAGAGAGTACAGTTGTCTTGACCCCGAACTTCTCCACTATGTCCACATGTTTAAAAAAACATCATTTTCAGAAAAACACCTTTAAGTGTTTTAGAAAATAATTCACGCTTTGGCATACATCGTAAAGAAAAGGGTGTAGAAATACATTTATTTCTTTCTGTTTTTCTCCAAATTGAGCAGTGAGAAAGGAGATAATGCAAAATGAAATTAATACCATTTTTTAGATTTTTTTTCCCAAACGCTTTTACACCGGCATCTCAATTAATAAAAGCATGGAAATTACACACACACAGAGACAGGGCTTAATTTGCGCAGGAGCCCACCGGAGCCCAGCTCCAGTAATTCTCTGTTTTACGTAAAAATTTAAATATTGGCCAGAATTCACCGGAGCTCATAAATACTGCGCTTTGGAGCCCTGTGCAATAACACTTCCGAAAAACGAATCCTAAATTACCACTTCCTTTCCCTCTCATCTTCAATATTTTTGCCTTCTTTTGCATCAAAATACTAACAAGTGACGTAATGTGTCGCGCACGTAAGAGATAGAGATGAATCGGTCTCGATTTTTATATCAGTCTTTGGGTTTCGGCAGGTTCGAGCTCAATCTGTCTTAAATTCAAAATTTTATTTATTTCCATTTAAAATCATGTGAATGCTCTTTCGATAAGAATAAAGAGTAAACAGAAATAGTATTTTTCTTTTTTGCGTGGCTGCGAACTATTCTTTTGGTGCGTGTTAACACTATTTCCGAATCATAATCATGAGCTTATTTAATCGCAGAATTGAGATTCATTCTGCGATTCATTAACATTAAGATTATACAAAGGTTTCTATTTGGAAGTAATAATAACTAAAAAGTGGAATAGTTTACAGCTATGTGTACGCATATAGATGTAGTATTTAAAATTTTTATTTTGCTAAATAAAAAGACATTATTTTATTGTTGACATTGAGACTTTAAATTTTAAAAATAATGTACGAAATATAAATATGTAGATTAGATTGAGGGAGGTGGGGTGGTGGTGGTGGGGGAGGGTGTGCTACTGGTATTAGTACTGCAGAATGTTAGGGCTCCGGTACTTTTTTCCTTAGAAATTAAACCCTGCACAGATATATATATATTTATAAACTCACCTGTTCATAATCGCCATCGCATTTATCTCTCAGTGGAGAAACATCCAGGCCGGATACTGCATTATCAAGGCCGGCTTCAGCAGATGGTAGAGATTCTTCTAAGGTTTCAGTTATAACAGCAGTTTCTAGTTCTTCTTTTGAAGTCACCTGGATATCAGTCGTGAACGATACTTTATCCACTAATTCCATCAAAATTTCGGATATCACGCCAAATTCCTCTTCCTTTGATGTCACCTGGATATCAGTCGTGAACGATACTTTATCCACTAATTCCATCAAAATTTCGGATATCACGCCAAATTCCTCTTCTTCTAAATTCACCGGCCGGCTAAATACAAAAGACATCCATTATATAAAAATTGCAAATACAATATTTGTGCAAGAATATTAAAAGGAAGAATACCAACGTTAAAAATGCACAAATAGTACGCAAAAAAGCAGTAAATAGCTGTTTCAAATCCACAAGAGAGATTCTTCTTCAGTGCTACAAAGGGCAAAGCAAAGCGTGCCAAAAAAAGGTGCCCCAGTATTGCTTTTCAAAACACGCTATGCTTTGCTCTTTTTCGCACTGAAGAATAATCTCCGCTTGTGCATTCGAAAAAATTGTTTGCTGGGTTTTTTTAGTATTATTTGTTCATTTTTAACGTTGATATTCTTTTTTTTTAATATCAATTATAATATCCTTTATTTTATATTTTACGAAGCTTATTTGACACCTGAATTCTTAAAAATAGTCTAAGATCTAAATCTTAAGTTTAACATTAAATTTAAAGAACCGATTTTATAATTTCATATATATTTTAAAAGATAACGTTTTAACACCTAATTCATATATTTTTATTTAAAATCCCTGGCTTAAAGGATGGTTCTCGTCTTTATTTAGGATTTTTTTATCCCTAGAACGTATTAACGCGGTTCTCAGAAAGAAAAAAAAAATCTCGCTCAACAACACGTTTTTTTTTTTTGACACATTGTCTAATTTTTTTTTTTTTTAACGTAAAAGAATAACACTCACAGGCATGATTATTAAAGGTATTTGCAATCATGCACTTTTTCATCTTTCGATGAATGAACTTTAACTTGAGTTAGAAGCGGTTGTTTTCTCAGAATGGCAGTTTTTTTTTTCATTTTTCGTTGCTGTCGCCTCAAAATATTTGGTTTAAAGGGCCAATGACAGCATTTTCCGAAAGATCTTCTGTATTTACCGAGAAATGAAAAACAAAACAAAACAAAACAAAAACAGTTCGATTTCAAAGTTTTAAAGTAGAGCACCTGATACTTGCAAGCGCTTGCAAGTAAAAATGACAAAAAGTGGGTCAGAAAGTAGGCAATTTAGATTTTATAAAACCTTAGAGAGCAAAATTTTTGGCACCATGTTTTGGTGAAATACTGAACCAAATATTTAAAGGTATATCAAGAAGCGAAAAGTATTATATCTTTACATACCTGCTAGGAACAGCGGAATTGAAATTGTTTTCAACAATATGGTCGTTAGAGGACGCCTTCACAAACTCGTGTTTAGATGGACCTCTGTAACATGACTCGATCTTAAAATCATCTTCAACAAAAGTAAACGAAAACGGGTCTTTACAAAATAGATTCTCCTGTTCGATAGCCTCAAATGGATCTTTCTCAGCGTTGTTATCCCTCCTGCCATGGTGAGATGGCTCAATCACAGGATCATTACCATATTCCTAAAAAAACAACAGGCATTAGGTTAAATTTTAAAACATTATTAGAATGAATTAAAAATTGTTTTATTGTCTCATCTCTTAAATTTAAATCTTTAGACATTGAAGCGCAGAGTTGCATCAAACATTTTGTGCGAGTATTATATTATTTCGTTTGAAAAGCACTCAAATTTTACCAAAAAAATAAGAAAGTTTATACTTATGAGTCAGAACATTATGAGCACGCTCCCAAGTGTTTGATGATATGATCCAGTGTTGGTGAGTGTTTCATAATGTAAGAGTGAAGCAAGATATTTTTTTCTATACATGTATGTATGTTTACAGTTATATCTCTACTATATTCAAAAAAGTAATAATTATGGTGAAACTATTTTACGTGCGATTTTGACAGTTAGACGCATGGTCATAAGCAGGGGATGCAGGGGTGGGCTAGAGATGAGTTCGGGTTCTCTATTCGGGGCCCGGGCCCACCCGAGCCCGATGGTTTTAAATCGAACAACGTTTTCTATTTCCTATAAAAGGTGTATTTCGTAACTTATAATTGATTTTTGAATTAAAACAATATTTTGTGTTACTGAAAAACAGCTTAAATGAAAAAATTGACACCGTTATCTGAAAGATCTTGTGCTTTTATAGAAAAAGTTGAAACACTCTTCGATTGCTTTCTATCGGAATAACAATACATGATAATTATATGTACTTACGAATGAAGGTGACTTCGTAACTGTGCAGAGCAGTGCTTTAGCATAGCATGAGCAGAGTTCATAATTAAAAATTGAATCACTAATGTTATTTTCATATGAAGATCTAGTATAACTCGCACACAATAAACAAAGACTAAAAATTTGCCAACCTAAACTAATGCTGATTGGCTAAAAACAAATAAAAATATTCATCTCGCATTAGATCTCTAAAGAAATAAAATAAACGTTCCAATTAAAAAATATCCTACTTCACAAACGAAAATCTAGCAACAAATACACTGCTCAAAACAATTAAAGGATATTGCAGTTTTGGTGGATTTTGTATCTGGGAAACTTTTTAGCTGATTGATACATGGTCGACAGACATAGTAGGTTATATGAGAATAAATTACACATGTTTGGCAGAAAAAAAGGCATTTTATTGCGCATTTGTGTACAAAAGGAAAAAACACAATTTGTGCATATGAGAAAAAAAGAATAAGAAAAGGTGTTTTCTTCAAAGAAAATCATTTTCAGTAGGGGGTATGGTTTCCACGGGCGGCCAGCAACGTTGAACACCTTTGAGGCATGGACTCAATGAGGCTATTAATGACGAGTTGGGGTATTCTGCCCCACTCTTCCAGAAGAGCTCTTTCCAGTTCTTGGAGAGTTTGTGGGGGTTGTTGGCGGCCAGAAACTCGTCTTCCTAGAGCGTCCCAAACGTGCTCGATTGGATTCATGTCTGAGAACACGCTGGCCATTCCATTCGAACGATTCCTTCCTCGAAAAGGAAATCCTCCACCAGGTTTGCACGATGTGGCCTGCAGTTATCGTCCATTAAAATGAAGTTATCTCCAATTGCTGCAGCGTAAGGGACTACAATAGATCTGAGGATCTCATCCCTATATCGGCGACCAGTCAGAGCTCCATCTCGAATGATGTAGAGGTCAGTGCGCCCGTCAATGGAGATGCCACCATACACCAACACTCCTCCACCGCCAAATCTGACACTTTCGTGCACGAACGCAGGATTATTCCTACTGCCACGGTCCCTCCAGATGAAAATACGCCTATTGTCCGGATGCACAGAAAAACGGGACTCGTCAGAAAACAGAATATTGCTCCATTCATTTCTCCTCCAGTTGACATGCTCGGTTGCCCACTCCCTGCGGTCGCGACGATGCCTTGATGTTAATCTAACACATACCATCGGTCGGCGAGCATACAGACCTACAGCATGGAGCCGGTTTCGGACAGTCTGAGTTGAAATCGTGGTGCCTGTAGCCGAGCGAAGGTGTTGTTGGAGAAGAGTAGCGTTCATGTTTCGGTGTCTCCGGGCTGTTAACGCTAAATACCGATCTTCATTGGGCGTTGTTGCCCGTCTACGACCTTGCCCTTGTCTTCGGCCTGCACATCCACTCTCCAAAAAACCGTTCCAGATCCTGGAAATGACACTTTGTGACACTCCAATGGCTTGCGCTACTTCGGCTTGAGTTTGGCCCCCTTCTAACCTACCACCAATTCTCCAAGCTTCTGAATCTGTCAAATGACTTCGCTGAGACATCGTGCTCATCGAAACAAAGCAATCACTGAATGCCGATCATCCTTGTCTTCATTCTCTTTTATCCAGTTGAAAGTCAAATTTCATTCGCTGCCGTTGAGGCGACGTTTTTGACGTCGAACTCAAAATTTGCATACTCCACAGTTTGAAAACCAGAAAAATTTGCATTTGTGATTCTCTTCTTCTATTTTCGGCAAAAAAAATTTCGTTTATATCTTTATTTTATATAAAACTTCAAATATCCTTTAATTGTTTTGAGCAGTGTATTATTGGCGCCACTTCGCAGTAGAGCCATATCACCCAGTCGTCAGACATGTCGCAAATATCGTAAATTTTCGTTTAAAGTAACATTCTAACACTAGAAAAGAAAAATAAGATTTCTGTTTCCCCTTCTATCCACATTCTGCTCAAAATAACATTTAAATTACTTGAAGTGGAATTTGCAATTTTTTAGAGGAAAAAGTTACTTTTATTTTTTCTATATGAGAATAAATAAAATTGTCAGTTTCAGAAGGAATGAGCCCGAGCCCGCCCGGGCCCGAACGCTGGTATAAAAATTGAGCCCGAGCCCGTGTCGGTCCCGGGATCGGGCTCGGGCTGAGCCCGTCTCATCTCTAGGGTGGGCCGTGACCTATCCTTCCTAAATCTTTGAAAAAAATTGAACGTATAATGAACTGAGATAATGTAAAAACTGTTTGTGATTGAACGGCTACTTGCACGATTGAAAATTTATTGAATGATAATTGTGTTTTAAATTATTTCATTATAATGTTGGACTGGGGGCTTAGGCAAGAGGGGTTGGGAAGGAGGCTTTTAGGTACTATGCCTTTTTCAAAATGAAAGTGTAGGATTTATATCCTTTCCCACTTACTTCAAGGGAAGTAGGATCTCCATCTATGGACTTGATAAGATTAAATAATATAGGGTGACCCAAATGTCCATGACACATTTTAAAATCCAATAAAAGATTAAGCAATTGGCGTACGAGAGTGCGGTTTGGACAAAAATGCTGCTTATAATCTGAAATTTTGTTTAAGCAAATAAAAAAAAGTTTACAAAAATTTTCATAGATGGCGTTGCTTCTGAAAAGTTGCCTCAATGGCGAAAGACTCACAATTCCTAGGCACACTTTTCGTCCAAACTAAGGTACCCCACATTTAAAAAGTTAACGTTCTCGAGTATCCATCCTCACTCGTCTAATCGAACTCAGGAGGTCTAGTAATGTGAAGTTCTGGAATATGGGATACCATATTTTTTACAAAAACTGTGCATATGCATTGTGCGTCTTTTGACATTCTTATGTAAAACGGTATTCTACCTATTCGATAACTTCACAGAAGCAGCGCCATCTATGAGAAATTTTTGGAACTAAATTTTTTATTTGCTTAAACAAAATTTCAGATTATAAGAAACATTTTCATCCAAAACCATACTCTCGTACGTCAATTGCTTGATCTTTTATTGAATTTTAAAATGTGTCAAGGACTTTTGGGATACCCTGTGCGTTTGAATTTTTTATTAATTTTCTTTTTTTCCAAAACTAAATGTTTTTCGGTGTCGAAGATAGATACTTTTTATTGATCCCATCTCTAACAAAATTTCTGCGTATCGCTTTTCTTTTGCGATGTTTTTTCTCGTTCTGTTGTTAACATGATTTCTAAATGTTTAGAAAATAATTGAAATATCTCATATTATTTATGCTAAACTTTCTAAGGCATATAATACCACACCTAAAAGCTTGAAGTAGTATGCGATTACTTTTTATGCAAAATGTCAAAAAAAATTATCAATAATGCGCAAATATCAGATTTTAACTTTTTTAACTAATGCATTATACAAATATATTTCAAAAAATACAAAATATTTTGAAAAATAATAAACATGTTTTAATCCTCTATTTTTAATTGTTTATTTCTAGCTATGATATTATGTATTATATAATATAATTATGTTTTACATAAAATAGTAAAACTACATCTGTTTCGATGATAAGTTCACAATTAAATTTTCTTTTCATTTTCTGTTTTAAAGTGGTTATCAGAAAAAATAAATTCCTGTTTAACAACGCAACTTTCTTTTACGTGTTTTTTAAACTTTTTACACTTGCAGTCATGATTATTGAAGTAATTTTCAATCGAAAAGTTTTTTTTCCTTTCTCTATATATGTATTATAACTTGAGTTATAAGCGATTGTTGTCTCAGAAAGTCAGTTTTTTCTTTCCATCGCAGAAATTTGGCCCAAAAAGCAACTGTGACGGCATTTTCTGAAAGATTTTCTGGCTTTATCAAAAAGTGGGAAAAACTATTCGATTACTTAATTTCTGAATAAGAGATCTGCTTAACTTCATGCGGTTGAAAACAAATATTGATTAACTAATGTATGAGAAAGTTGGCAGTTTGACTTACTTTAGGAATTGTTTCAGCAGAACAGTCTGGAAATTCATCTAAAGGGTGTTGAGGACTATCATCAGTTAAATCAGGAGTGGTTTCTGGAGTCAGCTGGTCAGACAAACTGAAAGGAAAATATATATCGTTTCGTTAAATAAATTGCTTGGAGAACAAAGAGTTAAATACATTTTCTGATACTTTTCCGTTATACCACCACCATTGTCGCCAAGCGTAATAGTCGACACTGAAGAAAACATTTGAAAAAAAGTAACATTGCGAATATGATCATTTAAAAATTATAACACTTGAAAATTCTACAGACTTTCACGAACTATTTTATTATATGAATGCAAATATATGCTGGAAATAAAAGAACAAGTGGGTAAGTGTGATCGAAGATCGCTCAGAGGTTTTCGTTTAATATTCCTTTCAAAACACTTTATCCTTTCTTTAATAAATCCAAATTAATTTAATTTAGAAACGAAAAAAAAAGTCATGTTTTTTATAAAGTACAAATTTACCGGTCTATTTTTCTCGTTTTTTCGAATATCTAAACCAACCCGATAGCGGGCGAAGCCCGCTATTATACTCTGTCTTAATAATATATGTCATGTGGACTAAATGCGATATTTAAAAAGAATTAATTTCAAAATTTAACATGTTGTACACTTTCAAAATGTTGAAATATGCGAATATTTCCATAATCGTGTTTTCATCATGATTGAATACGTTCCTCAAACTCATATATTTACTATTCTCTATTACTCATATTGATACTCGCTTTGTATTATTCTGAAACATTACAAACAAATATTTTTCTTGAAAAATCCTTTAAACTTATGATATGACGTGAGATTTTCTTTTTAATTCTCTAATGACGTGATATTAATCTAGGTTGTGTACATACACATACTCATACTCTTTGTATTATTGAGAATTTTTTCCGTTTTATTACCACTATGACGTCAATCAATTTTATTTCATATTAATCTTTTTTTTCAATGGGTGAAACTTTTTTATTCATTTTAATTTTTCACGTGGAAATCGTCTGATAAAAAATTAATTATTGTAGAAAGAATTTCATCGTGGATTTCGGAGCATCCGCTATAACGAAAAATGTTTAAATTTAATAGAAAAATACTGTTAGAATTTTGGTTTTTTATCTCCATTTATTAAAATAATACGCATTTTTCAAATTTTAATATTTTGAGCTCTTTAGAGCTAGTAATCAGGTATATACACAAAGTTTCAACTCTGTAAGTTACACAGTTTTTAAGAATGGCTCTGTGACAGACAGACAATGGAGCGGGAGTAATAGGGTTTCGTAAAATGAACGATGAATATTATACAATAAAATAATAAAATAAATTTGAATTTAAACTGCATGAAAACGTCTCTTAGAAAGCATTACAGTAAACATTTCATTTTTTGAATAAAGACATATGAGCTCTACGAGATAGGACTGTTAATGAGTAATTATCAATTTTAGGGATATAAACGCTTTTCAACTATTTTGGATATGATTTATATGAATTCAAATGTATGCTTGAAATAAAGAACAAATAAAAATTATACAATAAAATAATAAAATAAAAATCAATTTAAACTTCAGGAAGCTGTATATGTCTCTTTTTTAAAGCAATGACGTCAGCATTCCGTTTTTTGAATAAAGACGTCGCCGCGTAAATTCTGTGAGTTAGGATTGTTAATGAGTAATTGTTAATGTTAAGAATTCATAAACACTTTTCAGCTATGCTGGTAGTGTAAGTAAAAATATCATCTATTAAAAAAAACAGCAAATTAAATTTTTTTGCGGGGTAACGTTCTATTAAAAAATAATTCCAATTCAGTAAATAGTGAATTGCAATGTTTGGGGAGTTTGCGATAAAAATACTTTGCACGGTAAAGATTGCAATAAATGGCACATTAGCATAGATTTTGGCATGATGTTAGTATAACGGAAAAGTACCCATTTTCCTCTCTCTAATTTTTAATCATTTCTTTTAACCATTATTACTGAGGAACGGAAATATTCAATTTGTTACAGATATACTCACCTATTTTCATAGAATTGTTCCAAACTTTCGTTGCTAAAATCTGCATAATTTTCACTGGTTAAATCAAAGGTAAGTGTACTGTCATCAGCAGCATGACTGAAATCCTCATCATCAGCATGACTGAAATCTCCATAACTTTCACTGTTTGAAATAGAGGCAAGTGTACTGTCAGCAGTGACTTCATCATAAGATTGACTGAAAAAGAAAGTCATTGTTTTGTTAACTCAGTAAGCCAGCACAAACGAGTATTCTCCATTACAGGGTGATTCAAATTAAATTGTCCCTATTTGGAATGCTCACGATATAAAACCATTGAACGTAACCTCCCTCTATTTGGAGTATACAGGGTGTTTCACTACCAGACCGACAAACTTGCAGGAGGTGTAGAGGCCACAGATAGAATCACATAGCAATGCAGGGTCGAAAATGACATAGTCGCGAGCTATAGTTCAAAGAAGCAGAGAGAAAGAACAGAAACAGCAACATATTAATGGGACAGAAAACATTTTATTGAAAGGTTGTACTACAGAAGATTTTCGAGATTACGACCAGATGTCGTCTTCTTCTTCTGGGGTCAAATGAAGAGTTTGGTGTACGAGATCTCCGTTCCTTCAGTTGAAGATCTCGCCGATCGAATATCTGTAGCTTCCGAGAGAATACGCGACCCGCCAGGATTCTTTCAGAACGTAAAGGAATCTATGCGGCGCCGCTGTCAAGCCTGCCTGACGACTGCTGGTTGTAATTTCAAACATCTTCATAATGCACCCGATTCTGATTATTTTGGTGTTAGAATAATTTGAACACTCAAATACCTTCAAATGGGATAAAATTTAACAAAAAAAAATTTGTCTGCGTGCCATTGAACGTACGTCAATATGCTAAGTTTGGTACGTATATTGACGGCTTACTATATACAGCTAACTAAAAATAAATCCGAAGAATATGTCTATATTTGTCTGGTATACCCGACCCGAAGCAAAATTATAATCTAAATTCTACTTACAGCCAAAAGAAAAAAAGCACCAGTCGACATAATAAGGTCGGGGCGGATTCTGATAAAACTTAGTCGCCCGACCCGATGCAGGATCCGAATCCCACATACAGAAAAAAAATTCGACCCAGTGAGGTCGGGTGGGTTCGGGTGAAATGTGGTCTTCCAATCCGATGCAGAATTGTCAAATACGTCACACTTTTCAGAAACTAGTTACAATGTGATTTTAAAAAGGGATCAAAGAATGGCTTAAAAACATCATAATGACTTCACATTCACGTTACTGTGACTTTACATGCACGTTCATGCACGATGGTCACATCGACTGTCACAAAGTCACAATATGACATCACAATGTTTTACGGGTGGCATCTGTATTCCTTTACAAAACACTCGCATACAAGATGTTAAAATTTAATCACAGTTTGAACAACAAAATCAGTACGGTAGTCTGTTTTTATTCATGCAAAATTACAGGGTCTTGGGTATTACCATAAGATATAAATATACTGAATTTACGGTAAATTTGCAGAATTGTTTCAGCTTTTAGTAAAATTTCATTTTTCACTTCCCTGTAAATTTATATCAGATAAATGATTTCAGGTAGATTTTTCGATATTTTGCAGAATTTCTTTTAGGTACTATAGGATTCATCTTTTCAATTATTTTGTTTTATTTAGAATTTTTAAATATACTGAGTTTATGGTAAATTTTCAGAACAGTTTTTGAGTGTTTTCATAACATCTCGTTTTTCTGTTCCCTGTAAATTTATATATGATATATGATTACCAGTAGATTCTTCGATATTTTGCAAAAAAATCTTTTTAATAGTGTTGGATCGATCTTTTGAATAAAATTGATTTATTTAAAATTTTGATTAAAGACGTTAGTGGATCGTTTTCTAAAAACATATAAAACGATGTTACAGTATATATATTTTTAAAAAGTATATTCAATTGAAATAATATTATAATGAAAATATGTGGTATAGTACAACCTTGCAATAGATGTAAATATTTAAATGATAAGAAATATTATTTTTTCATATCAATAATATGTCCACAGAATTTGACAAATAATGTCCGTGGCCTGTTATAGCCTTAGTTTGTATCACTTACTTGGGCTGTAAAGTTGATTTAAAGCTTTTATCATTACAAATATTTATTGAATTTCGTAAAGTTAATCTCAGGTTCAAATTTCAAAGGGTAATCTCGTTTATGTACAAGTTTTATTTGAAAAATAAATGCTGTCACAAGAAATTGAGTTAGGAATAGAAAATTAATAGCTTTTAATTGACTCAGCACATGACAGAAAAAAACTTCAAACTAAAAGAGAAGTTTTTAAATCATTTTAAACGTAACAACAGATTTCAAAAGTTATCTTTGTGAACTATTTAATTATTTTTTAAATAATTATGAAAAAATTACGAACATAAAGATCACATAAAAAACAAAAACAACAACAAAGAAGAACGAAAAATCATGTGTCAAGCATAGATTATGTAACACTTTCCAACGCTTCCAAAATAATTTTACAAATTATTACCGCTTAATAAGCTGAAAGATAACATCGAAGTAAAACAATTTGGAAAACGCATAACCTATTTAAAAACGTAATTTCAAGAATTTCCAACATATACAATATTCGAAAAAATATCCGAATACTTTTATTCAGCCCTGTATAGGATCTATAGATTTGTATATATACTACATAGGATGCTAAATTTTAGTTTAGTTTGGAAACGCGTAGCACAGTTTAAAATTCTGCTTCTGCAGTTTCTTTCAATAAACGGAAATGTGTTCGCGAACTTTTGTGTTGCCCTGTATATGAAATACAGGATTTATACACACCAAGTAATAGACATAAAGTGAGTTAATTTATAATTGCGTTCAGCAACTTAAAACACACTTCCAGGAATTATTGTTAACAGACAGTAGAGAATTCTTTTGTGTGTTCCTGTAAATGAACGATGACTGCTATACACACACTATTCTGTAGTAAGCCTCTTATAATGCACCTTAGTGATAGTGATATATATAAATTTCAATTCGTTTAAAATAGTGAAACATTATTTAATTAAACCGCAAACGATTTTCCTCCATAGACGTAATGTAACGGAATTCTTTTGACTGTCCCTGTAAAGTAACTATACGTGCTATGCACACCCTATTCGATATTAAGCTTCTTGTAATGCACCTTAGTGATATATATCAATTACAATGTATTTGAAATTGTGTAACATCATTAAAATAAACCGCAAATGATTTTTCCCCATAGACCGTCATGTAACGGAATTCTTTTGAGTCTTCCTGTAAAAAAAACTATAAGTGCTACACACTTGATTTGAAATAGGGTACATGCTATAGATAACGACAATAACATATAAAAATTTTAGGGCAATCCGAGCATATTTACGTGAGTTAGAGCACGGACAGACGGCCATACGGCCAGACAAACCGAAGTCATAAACACTTTTCAACTATAATGGAAAGTGTTAAAAAACATCAAAAGGGTTAAAAGAACCAAGCTCTTTACTCTTTACCTTTTCATCTTTCTTTTTTTACATTCATAAAGGGGATTTGTGTTATACTTGAAGCAGCCGTATGTGGTTTTAATGTTGGGATAGTTTTGAATATGTGTTTTAACGTTTTTAGGTGCGTTCGTAATTATATAAATATAAAAGCGCAAAAACTACTTGTGCCAAATGATTTGTTATTTAAGATATATTATCTTTTCAGAATTTTGTCGAGACATATCAAATTTTATGAAAATCGAATCAAAACTTTAGAAGATATTAATAAAAATATTTATTAAGAAATTTGAATTAAAAAAAAATCGGTGCTTTCTTGTTATAGGAGCTTTCGAGGTATAATTGTCAAGCGATCGAGATACTTATTTTATGACGGAAATTAATCTTCAGACGATAGAATTCATTTCACAGAATTAAAAATCATAATGATCTGAACATTTATATAACTAGCTATAGTACGAAAGCACCTCGTTTGTCACGTTTGATGTACAATTTCCAACTTGTTTAGCTTTATCTTATGTCTAATGTTAGGTAAGTTTAAAGCATTATGAAGACACGCAATTTATTTTAATCTACAAAACGAATATTCTACTTACTCATAAACTGGAACTGCAAACTTATGATAGTAGTAGAATGTGGCTCCGTTGTATTGGACTGGTGAAACGCCATTGTATATTAAGTAATACAATGGGACTGGATATATGATGGGATATAGATACCTGAAAAAATGAATTACAATAAGGTTATACCAGTGGTATTCACTAGGGAGCCAGCTGTCGAGGTCATTTCTTCTGGCTTCGAAAGCTGAATACATAATTAAAAGTACACACACACACACATATATATATATATATATATATTTTAAGGAAATGTAAAACAAAATGTAATTTTTTAAGACATTGACCTTATTTAAAAAATTTTCTGCAATAGACATACACATAAGTCTTCTACATAGCTTCTAAACTTTCCAATATATGAATATTACTTTTCATGTTTCTGTCGCAGATTTCGGTACTTTTGTGTCATAGTGACCGCCATGGATGAATTGCCAAGCGATTGAGATTTATTGCCAAATTACAAAGCATATGTGACATTATAATAATATATGATGTATATAACATTTCGTGACGTATGTGGCCAAGTTATATATGACGCATATATGATGTGACGTATACGATGTATATATGGCACATAATAAGTAAACAATATGTATATAATGACGTATACGTCACATATATGAGTGTTTGTAATTTATATGTGACATGTAATACATAAAAAGTATGTATATAATGAAGTATATGGCACTTTAATGAGTGTTTGGAGTATATATATTTTACTCTTCTGAGACTGGCTGTTGTCTTCCCCTTCTGTTTTCCTATTGGCTGTTGATTTCTACTTTCCTATTGGCTGTTGTTTCAGCTTGTTTCCTCTCCCTTATCTCTCATTTCAGTCTTGCTGCTGCTTTCATAGTAGAAGCACGTCTTTTTGCGCCTGACGAAAAAAGACTCAGATCTTTCGAAAGGCCTAGCGCATTTTAAAGTTTTTGATGGTGTTTTAAGAAGATATTTTAGTTCTTAGTTCTTAAAACTACAATTGTCGTAATAATAGCTAGTATATACATGGGGGCAAAAAAAATCGCATAAAATGTTTTGCTAATTATTCATTTAATTAGCATAGAAATAAATATCAGTTTATAGAATAAATACAAGTTTTGATTGTGTCCACTTTTTGCTTTTATGTGGAAATGAAAACATTTGATAAACTTTTCTGCAACGGGTCTCAGTTCATCTCCTGATAGATTTAGTCATTCCTCCTGAGGAGATTTTTTTTCATAGACACCAAATATCTGTAAAACTTAGAGCAAACGCTTTTGCGTAACATGATCATGCAGAGTACCAAATTTGGTTGATATCTAGATCGTACAAGGGCCCTAAGAAGTCCGTCAAACCTTCCGTGCTTTTCCTGTTCTGTGTCTTGTTTGAGAATCAATTTTTAATTTCTAAAAGGCTATTGGGGCCAGGAAAGCATCTTCAATATTTTTTTAACTGTTACTCTTACTGTTACTCTTACAACATAAAGGTCTTCAATATATTTTTATGGTAGTTTGGGAGTTAATTTTAATAACTTTATGAACAAAAGCAAGCTGGGTTTAGCCAGTTGAACAAATCCCACCCCAAACCTTAATCGAGTTTAACTTTTGTCATTGCTCGATAATGTCTGATAAACTAAGAGATCGATTTTGATTGCTGTGTCGGTTTTCGACCAGTTAGATCATGAGAAATTTGAAAATTATTTTGTCATTGATCATGAACGTCAAAGTTCGTTTGTGCAATCATCTTTTTAATTGTTGTGTTTTTGGTACCAACCGTAAGATTTTGGCACTGTTACTCTTTCTTAGAATAATATCCAATGTTTTCTTAAACAATTTCTCAAACCATCTCTCCGTTAATGATGTTTTTGCGAAATTTTCCATTCAAACTTCGAAATGCACTCAATCATCTTTACCGTCATATTTCTATTTTATGGAATGTTGATTATTAGTTTTTTATCTGCACCTAATCTTTTCCTATTATAGCTAAAATATAAAAACCATTTCACGGTATCGCTCACAGTCAATTTTAGAACTTTCAGCACCCGAACGAATTTTTATTACCTCTTCCTTTCAGGGTGTGATATCAATGTGAGAGACTCATTTCTATATCAGACTATCATCATAAAGTTTAAACAACCTGTTTCAATAAAGTCTGAAGTTTATTTCTCATGCATGTACAATAAAATTTTAAGGATAGATATAGTAGCGTTCTTTGATCTCAATTTGAATTTTATCTGGGTTATTTTTTGTCGTCCGCCTGTAATATTATACCAATATAATATACTTAAGGATCCAATTCGGTCTTTCCGGGTTACTGAAAGTAGGTGAAAACCCTTCTTTTACCTGAAAACTTTAGTAGATTTTATACATCTAATATATTTTTTTAAATAATACATTTAATATAGTTTTTTTTTCAATAAGGTCTGAAGTTTATTCCACATGGAGGGACAGTAAAACTTTAAGGGTGGAGTTTACTAGTGCTCTTTAATTTCAATTTGAATTTTGTGTGTTTGATTTTTTTTGTCCACCTGTCATATATTAGTTCATTGTAATATGTAGACAAATGTCTGCGAAATATACTCTACGAAACTTTGGCTTTTACACAAATATTTAGCAAATATAGAATATACAGGAAAAACTCTTGATTTATTCCTATATTGCTTGTATATATGAAAAAGAGAGTTCAGAAACAAGTTATCTTAAGTAAATTCTCAAAAAATACTTTCCCCCGCTCAACAAGGCTGTAATTTCTGATATAAAGATTGCCCAAATGAAAGTGTCATTTCTGTAATAACTCTGCCATTTGAAGAGAAAGATGACTGCGCATGCTCCTACAGAGGGCACAGAGTGCTGGAAATGCATGGGATATCGTGAGATTCCGCCAGATAAGTGTGTGATAGCGTGGGAGCAAGTTAAAAGGCATTATTCGCATCATGGTTGTCTCCAAACGGCGTCAACGGTCGTGCAATTTTAAACAGCGAAAAATGTGAGTGTTTGTGAAATCTATCGTCAAATGCAAAATGTGTATGGCACAGAGTGTATGTCACACAGATCGTATTCCGATGGTGTAGGGATTTTTGTAGTGGAAGAAGCAGTACTGACATCAGGTCACGACCTGATCAAGCACATGTGGTTATCGCCAAGGACCTACAAGGTGACAATCTACAAGAGGACTTTATCTAGCCTATCTGTTACGCCTGTATCACTTCTTTCTTTTGTATACTAATTTATATTAATACCATTAAACCATTTCTAAAACCAACTGTAGTGCCACTTTCATTTGGACAACCCATATGCATTCACATATTTAATTTTATACGCAAAATCAGGATATACGCTGGTATGAGCACTGAAATGTTATAGAATCGAGTAGCGGTTTTTATTTTTAAATTAATATATTACATTTGTCATTTTGAGGACGGCTGAAGTGGAGGGTACACTGGAAATTCCCAGAACACATTGGGAATACATTTGGAACACATGGATTAAAAAAAAATTCCAATTACCTTAATGTGTGTTGAATGTGTTCCGAATATGCTCCACTATAAAGACTGTATTCTGAAAGTGTACCGAAAGTGTTCTGCTCAGATATCTGTTAAATCTAAATTTGGGAACACGTTTGAGAAAGGATTGGGAGCACATTTGGGCACACTTGTGGAATCATCGCTTTCAAAAAGTGCGCTAGAAAGTGTGCTGAACAAAAGAAGTGTTCTCAGATGTATTCTAAAAACTAATGATGGGCCGATTCGAGATCTTTTAAGAATCGATACCTTAGTTTTCGAAAACTTTTCAGAATCGAAATCAGAATCGATTCTTTGTATTCAAATGTAATAGCACTAAGAACTACTCCAGACATTAATAAATGAGGGACGATATTTCGTCTGTTTCGCTCTTCGAATATTTATTCTACGTAAAATCATTTGCCTTTTTTTTATGATCACGTGTCAGATTCACATCAGTCTATTAGAAAAGTATAAGTAGCGCCTCTTTCAGCAAATCAAATGTTTATTTTTCGTACCAACGCTTCTCTTTTGTTTATGATAACGTTTTATAATTTACAGCTGCAGAACAATTTCTTTTCGTTTTAATGTTTTTGAGTTTTGTTATAAATAATACGATTGTGATTAGAGAAAAAAAAAGACAAGAATATTTTGTCAGGATAACTCTATCCCATTGAACCCTACACCACCCCCTCCCAGGGTAAGATTATTTTTAATTTTGTTTTCCTGTTAATGTTCATGTGTTTCAAACTTATCTTAAAAAAAAAGGATTCAGGGTGGCAAAGCCCTTTGACGGAAAAAAGAACTGCTTCAATTTTCTTTTTAAAAACATGTTGCTAAAAAAAAAAAAAAAAAAAAAAAAACTTATTTATTTTTAATATTTTTTAATTGGTAAATTCTTGTACTGCTTTTTGGAACCCCGACGTCACATAGGAGGCCCCCTTTTACTCGGCCAATTATGCTTCAAGAATTTGAAATTTTACCATCAAAATTTCGAGTAAACAACACTTTTAATATTAAACTGAAACTATCTACCTATATACATATAAAAATATTTTATTACATACATAATTATACCTAACAAATTAATTTTTTAAATGAATTTACAAATATGGAACAGGTGCAAATATTTAAACTTCAAAATGTATTTTATGCTTTACAAATTGCAGAATTTGCCAATGCAAAGAACAATGCAGGGACAAGAAATATTTGATGTAAATTTATGCTTGGGTGCAACACAATTTTGGTTCTATTTTATAAACAGAAATTTGGTATCACAGAAAGCTAATTACTACTTTCCCCTTTATTTAAATAGACAATTCTCCATATTTTATATCATTTCTCCACTCTTTATGAATATAAACAATATATAATTATACAGATTAATTTTTCTGTTATTTTTAGCACGTTTGAAATTAAAATGTAAAACATAAGAAAAATTAAAGTAAGTTGCATTTAATCACTGTTTTTATACCATTTATTATATTCACAGAAAAAAAAGAGTATAAATGTGTCAGTAATAATCTAAGAGAAAATTTAGTAGAGCTATAATTAAGGAAAAAAATTAATGTTTTACCTTGACTGATTTTTTCCCCCTAAAAATTAGTTTTGAAAGGTAAATTTGGGGGCCCCTTTGTATTTCAGTGGGTAATCTCGGGCTTCACGGGCCTATTTGGTAAACAGGCCCTGACTCTGACAAAAAAATCTTAGTTTAGATTATTTCCTGTTGTTATGTTTATATTCTGCAATTTTAAAAGCAGACTAGACTGTTGGCCATTGCCACACGTGTTCCAAAATCTTGCCTGTCCCAAGATAAAATTCTGCCGACGTCCATGTCTCTTAGTATTGGAACTTATATCTTATTATTTTCTAAGATTTAGAAGGCGAAGAACCGGCCCTCCCCTGTATACGCCCGTAAAAGTAAGTAATTTGTCTTTAATTAGCGAAATCAAGAATTTTTTTCTTTTTAAGGAACGTACAATTTTATTTTCCACTATAAATAATTATTCTGATCGTAATTTTGTTTTTTAATTTAATAAAAATTTTTATATTACGATTCTTAAATACAAATTCACAGAATGTTATTCATTATAATCGTTTTCTTAAATTAAAATCCATATGATCGATTTAGCTAAAAATATATATGTATATTAGTTAAATTGATTGTACGCTTGAAAAAATAAAACAAAATTTTAAAACTAAAGTAGCGCTGATAATCTTGCTAGCCGCAAAATTCCGGAGAAAAGTCTAAAACAGCGCCGAATAGTCTACTATTTGAATACTAGCATTCGCTGGCGCATCGTATGAAACCATAGAGAACTCCAGCTATGAGAACTGAATACTGAATACAGTCGAAAACAGCAGTTTTCGTCGCCGATACAGATGCCAGGTGACTTGTATTCAAATACTCTTGTCTGAAATCGAGACCATTTGAGAACTTGGCTGAATCGAGAACACAGACATTTTGTATTCGAATACTCCCATCACTACTAAAAACTCTTCCAAAAAGTGTGCTTGAAAAAGTTCTAAAAAAAGGTGACAAAATAAGTGTTCTGAAAAGTGTATAAATATTTGTAGTGTATATAGTGGTATACGCTGTGTACCTTTGGAAACGTTTTAAGAGACTTTGTTTTTCCCGTAAATATAATGGTGTATTTCCTAGCACATACTCTGTGATTATAGTATATACCTTGTGTGTTTTTTTTTTCTTTAGAACTACAGCAGTGCACTGTCTCATGGCGGACGACCTTTCTTGAGCTGTCCAGAAATTCGGTTCAAAACTCCAATTTTGACAGTATTTTCTGAAAGATATTTTGTCTTTATAGAAGCATAGAAATCTCAATTCAATTTCGTAGCTTCTGAATATGAAGTGTTTTAAATTTTTTTATCCGAAAAAATAAATAAATTGAGGAATGTGTCAGAATATAGCTAGTTTTAATTTGTGCCTTAACTGAAAAAAAAAAAAAACAGGGTATTCATATCTTTAATGTGTTGTAAGACACAAAATTTTATGTATTTCTTTTTAATCAATACTTTTTGTTGATTTTTCTTGAAATGCATTTTTTATGAATTCCTTTTCAAATGCTCGAATGAAAATTATTAGAAGAAACTTAAGATTTAATTTTTTTTAAATTAAAAATTTTAAATATTAGCAACAGTTAAAATTTGATACATCTCCTGAAATAAGAACTTATTTATCATTTAATTTTTGCTTCTGTTTTCTGTTTTAATTGCAGAAAAGAATAGATAGTAATTTGCCTTCGCGATTTACAAAACTATTTATTTTAAAAAATTCAATAAATTATAAAATAAACAAAAACCTCTTCTTCGTGAGTACATTTTACTACAACAATCACATTTTCAAGCTTTTCTCTCAAAGCTAATCATCCAGAAATAAAAGTAAAGTATATAGCATTGGAAAACATTGAACAAATTGACGTAACCTTATCTTAAATTGATTTTATTTTAATACTCCGTCTATTAATGAAAAATCTTGAAATAATGCAATTTGAAATATGTGCATTGAAATGGTGGAAGAAGGCGATGGCAGACATTAAAACATAAAAAGACCTCTTATCTGTTCATGTAATAATCATAATTACATGCGGTTAGTGTCATTTTATTCTAAAAGACCTAGAGTACGTTTTTCGTCAAAAAAAAAGTAAAAATGTTTTATTTATTTATTTATTTATTTATTTATTATTATTTTTTTTTTAATCCTGAAAACTATTCTTTTTTTTAAAAAGTAAAGAAAATGTCGCTGCTGAAAGATTAAGATTTTTCACTGTTCTTTCATTACAAATTTAAATCTTTTTCTTGAAACAGGAAAAACCAACCACATTACAAGTGCATGTGTGGAATGGTATTCAGCTTGATAAAGAAGATAGTAATCAGAAATGAATAACGAACCTAAACAATCGCTACGTGAAATGTCCATTTAATGTAAATACAAACGTGATTAATTTTAACATAATTATTCTAATTCGTCAATAATTCATGTGAGTTGTAATTTTACAACTGGGTGAAAAATTCTCCTACGTAATTACGTATCCAGCGTTTGCTGGAGTTCCATAACCTGCGATTTATTCTGTTGATCTGTTTCAAATAAAAGACCAGGTGACATGATCAATAAGGTTAGCTGAGTGAAATGTGTTCACCAGATTCGTCCTGGATAGCTCAGTTGGCAGAGCATTAGAAGCTTCAGCCAAGATGGTCCTTGTTCGAATCCTGGCCTGAACACTTTTTCACTCAGCTGGAAAATTTCAACTCATATGTGAATGTAAATGTTTGAATATTTTCCCAGTTTTTTTACTGCTGTTGAACACTTGACCCTTTATTCCATTGTTATGGGTTTCCCTAAGTGTGGTTCGTGTACCTCCGATGTTGAAGACTCTATTTAAGTGGAAAAATAGTCCCATATAATCCTATGGGATTTCCTCCCCAATTTATCAATTATTGCTGCAACTTTTTGAGTTTTTACGATATTTCACTGGTCTTTTTATATGAGTTGCCCTATAGTATTGACCTATAGTATTGACAATCAAATCATGACAAAAAATTTTTGCTGTAGTTCTCGCATGCGCTGTTAAAATTTATTTCATACAGATACCCTTAATTCATCAAATATTCAACATAATAATATTTAAATTACAGTATACTATTTCTACGATGTTTTGTGAAGTTTTTGGAAAGCGGGGTTAAAATCGGCTGAAAACTCTGCATGCTATATATAAAAAAAAAAAAAAAAAAAAACTTTTGAATTTTTCACAGAAACGTTAACAACTTCACGAATATAAGTGCTATGCAAACACAAATGCGCATAAATGTTGAAGAGGACCTACATAGTCATTTGCTACAGTGACAGCCTATTTTTAGCATTTTATTTGGGTGATCGAAAATATTATTTTATTATTAAAATTATTAATTGCCTCCCCTAATTGTCCTTGTGACAAAATCTTCATTGAAAAACATAAAGTCAAACATGTTCTTTACATCCTCAAAGTTTAAGGGCATTTCGGGCATTTCCTCACCAGTTTCAGTAGATATTCGACGAAACGTCTGAAATTGATCACTGCCCCTTAAGTTCTGGACATCAGTGTACATTAGAAATTATGAAACATGCATAATGATAATTATTAGTGAAAATCAAGCTTTAGAATTTTTTTTTCGGTCCGTATGTCTAAGTAACCAAAAATCTAAACTTAAAACGGGGTATTTGTTTTATATGGTCCTTGTTAATTTGAGTTAGGTATCGTATTTCATGAACACGGTAATTCAAAATTTACCCCTAAAAATTGATATAATATTATTGAAAATGTACATTTTCTAATAATTGTTTTGCGTAATCATATGGAAAAATATCATTTCGGTGAAAGGTCACTTTTTTAACAAAATGTTGTTCATCATCCAAAGTGTAAGAAATAAAATTATCTCTAAGAACATGTTGTGGGGAATATTTTTCCTTACTTAATGTAATGTCAAAGCGTTACTGGATGTCAGCATCGCACATATCTTATGAGGGCGAGACTTGAAATAGCAAACGTGTGATTGGCGGAAAAGAATGGAAATGAAGGACAACCCGATTACTGATGATGTCTCCGAGACACAGTAATATCAATAATAGTGTTTCAATTCATTGCACATTGTAGAAAATTGTGCGATGTTGCTATGGAACCCCCCCCCTTTCTGTTGCGAGCGAGCCTTTGAATAGCAAACGTGTGACTGGCGAAAAAGTGTGGAAATGGATGGCAACCCGATTACTGATGTTGTCTCAGAGCCGGGGTAACATCAGTCATCTCGTTTCCATAAATTTCACATTGTAGTAAGTTGTGCGATGCTGCTATGGATACATCCTCTTGCTCGTGTAATAGCTGATCGATAGTGCCTTCATCTGTACAATCTAATCTGTCATATGTACCAAAATCATCGACGCTAACGTTGATTGCCAAAATGTGACGCTGCATCCGGTTTTATAAATATTGAACTAAAGATGAGAATAACAAATTCTTAGTGGAATAGCCGAATTATGAATGATTCTATTTCTACCGGTTTCATAGAATTTGTACATTGTGAATTAACTACTAAGGATGCATATCTAAAAAGAAGATTACCGAGATAGTTACAGTAACATTGAAATATCAAAGAAAGCTTACCCCTGACTAGATGGTAAAGCATTTTCATCAACAAACTGGTCCCTTAAGATGGTAGGCTGTGGAACCTGAAAAAAAAAATAAGAAAAAAGAAAGTGTTAAAAAAATCTTTAAAAAAATCTTTTTAGATAATTTTTTCTTTATTAGATGACAAAAAATTAAAATATATATATATCAATTTTATAAAGGAAATGTTATTGCAAAATAAAATTCATACTAACTAAGCTATAAAATTCTAAACAAAGACTGGACTGCAAACATTTTTTTTTTTAAATATCCTCCTTATCTTACAGATGTTGGACAAGAATAAACAAGTTGGAAATAGCCCGTATTTGTTTTCCTCAGTCACATGACTTGCGCTTTTATTATATAGATTATACGTATGATAGGATTTAATAGAATGAAGAAAACTTTTATTAATATATTTTTAGTTTTGATTCGATTTTCATAAAATTTGAAATGAGTCGACAAAATTCCGCAACGATTATATATATTAAATTTCAAACATTTCGGTTGGGTAGTTTTTGTGCTGTTATATGCGGACGGAAAGACAGATGGATGGATCAGACGACGAATATAGGTGCTACGTATTTATAAAAATACAAACGCACCTAAAAAGTGCTTTGGGTTCAATCGGAAGTTGATTTCTTTCTCTTTTTATAACACTTTCCAACATAGCGTTTTTATATGCGGACAAACGGACGCACCAGATGAAGAATATAGGTGCTACGTAATTACAGAATTTTGAACGAACCTAAAAAGCAAGGTATATAACCAAAGGTATTAAAAGTTAACAGAGATGATAACCCACGAACAAATATCTTCGACAAAAAATTATATCTCCCAAAACATTTGTTTATACACATATTTCAGCTTTTTAAAAATTAAAAATACAGTAGAGAATTGCATTTTTCGTCATCGGTACACACATAAAGTTACTTAAAAAGGACGATTAAGACTAAAATTTATTTTTCCGGAATATATGTCATGTGTGAGAATGAGAATATAACTATAGGAGCTAATGCAACACCTAATTCAACTAATTCATCATGAATTTGTTTTTCCACTGATGATGACCAAGTAGTTCGGTTGAAAACGTTTTGGAAATTTTAAAAGGACTTTATTGTGCTTTTAAATGTTTTATGTATGTTTTTACGCACCTTCAAGCAATATATTTACATTTAGTTGTATCTTAATGAATTTTTAGGTATTCAAGACGTTTCGCTTCATAGTAAAGCATCATCTACTTCTGCACATGCATAAATTACAAAGATTTATATAATTACATAATTCAAAGTGTTATTAAAGTACGTCCAAAAATAATTAACATAAAAAGTATTGACACATATTTTAAGCATTATATATGTTTATTTTTCTCCCAATCTTGTATTTATAAAAGCAGTGCATCACACTGCTCAGCATCCATTACACCATCTAAAATCACGAAACAAAAATAACAAAAGAAATTTAAAATTTCCTAAAATAAACTACTGTTGTATTACCTGGTCTAAACTATCTCCAACTGAACTTAAAACCGTATTTTGAATCATAATGAACGATAAAACTATAAAATCGCCCTTCCTAGAAAAATTAAGACTTCTCGAAGAAAACTCCGAAATCGGAATGATTATTCACTTATTGAGTAAAATTTCTACTTCGCACAATATTGATATTCATTATTTCATTATAAAAATAATTAGGTTCTAATATCCTGACTATTGAAATAAAAAATAAAAAAATCTCATAGAACATTTCTTGGGGTACATAAATTAGCGTATCTGTAAATTAAAAGGGTTTATTACATTCAAAATTAGTATATAATTAGAACGTAATATAAGACATTCTTAAACACATTTTTTATTTCTTTGTCACATATTGATATAATCAAGACATCTCTCAGACAAAAAATAATAGAATTCACCAGTCTGAAGGAAAGAAACAGAAGTACTAAAAATATCAATTTAGAATGTGATATTATAAGCTATATTTGCATTACCTGCTGCAAACTATCTGTCCCTAAACTAAAACCTGTATTTTTCATCATAATTAACGATAAAATTATAAAAATACCCTTCAGTGAAAAATTAAGATTTTCCCCGTAAAAACTGAAGAAAACTCCAAAAACGGAGTCATTGAATACTTCAGCAGTGTTAGATTTCATCAATAAAAGATATGGAGCTGTTGATTTTACAATAAAGAAAAATAATTTTGACTCATTATTTCATTATAATTCTTGAGTATCTAAAAAACTACTTGCGCTAATTTATGTATGTTTAACAACGTGTGTTTTTGAATTTCTAAAAATAGTTATAATCAGTTTGCTTTAGAATCATGAAAGTTGTTAGAATATATAATTCCAATAGATGGTCGAAATTGACTTGTCATAACAATGCTACTTGTTGGGTATGCAAATAATAACAAAGCCCCAATTTTGTCAGAAACAAATCTTGTTTAAAACATATCGATATAACGAAACGATAAATTCTTTTCAGGGAAGTTTAATTTCAAGCAAATCTTATTAATTCATAGTAAAATAAAAATCTTCAGTAATAAAATATACAACATGGGCATTAACAAAACAGTCGATGATGCGTAAAATATTCAGAACTGCTATTCCCAAAACATGTAACAGAAATCGTAAAAACATCGTTGTAAAATTTAATAAAGTAACAAGATTTGTATTACCTCACTATAATTAGCACAAAACATATTTGAATATTTGTTTGACATTATAATTTGTCAAATAAAAAAACACAAGTATTCTCAAAAAAAGCAATAAGACACTTTTTCAAAGCAATTCAAAAAATTGAATGACAAAAATCTTTGAATATCGTGCATTGTAACATACACATTGTTGTGATCATTGGTGCGGTCATTGTTATGATCATTGTTGCAAAAATTTTTTTAGCATTATTTTAAATTGAGAATGTATTGTTGTTTGAAGGGTATAAACGAACTTCGCAGTTTTAACAATAGGAAAGGTCATGATCATTGTTGATATACTTTGACCGCAACCCAAAAATATAGAATGTAAATAAATTTTAAATCAGCAATATGCAAATTAATTTAGAAAAACTATGAATTTAAAATCTAGAATTCAAAATAAGAAAAGAAAATTACACCTTGTTCACATGTTATGACACTTATGTAAAATTATACAAAATTACACAAAATTTATGTTATAATTTGGCACCCTTTTTTTTAAATTTAACCACTTTGTAAACTCAGTGTGAGGCGTTTTCCGAACTTGAGCAATAAAAATGTTACTCGTTGGAAATGCAAATTGTAACTCAAATTTCCATTTCAAAACAGTGTTGATGAAATGAGGTAAAATATTACTTGCAGTTTATAATTTCGTGTAGTAAAATTATAAAGAATAGGCTTTTTTAGAGAGGCCCCTTACACAAAAAGATCAAGAACTTCGGATCTAAAGCCATGATACATAAATCGTAAAAATATTGTTCTAAAATTTAATAAAATAACGTGATTTAAATTACCTCGCTATAATCAGCAGAAAATTCATTAAAATAATAACTTGACATCTTAATTTGTCAAATAAAAAGAGAAAAGCTTCTCAGAAAAAATATTCAACTTTCTGGAAGTAACTCCAAAATTGGAATGATTAAGAAAACAGTAACTTTCAGTACCGTTTATGTAAAATGAGCATTGTTGCGATCTTTGTTGTGCGAACATTTGCGAACATTGTGCGAACTTTGTTGCTTTGCGAACATACCTGTTTATGAGAGTGTGTTGTTGTTAAAAGAATATATATGTTATGGTCAATATGATTAATTTGGTCATTATTAATAATAACCGGAACATTCTTGTTACAATAATGGGAAATATCATTCATATATAGTTTTGTTCCACAGAAGAGTATATCAATTAAATAAACGTTAATTGAGCATAATGTCTATACTAGAAAGCAAAAACGTGTGCGTCAAAAACGATGACGTCATAACGATGCTTGCAACAATGTGGTTTTAATAGTATGAGAATCACAAAATTGGAATATTATTTATCAAACCATACTCGCTAAAATATGACAGTTGGTTGTATGTCCGAACTTGCGTATATGTAGCCATATATTTACACAAGCACGCACATGTTCGATCGCGCATGTACTCACACATGAGTTAACCTTAAAACTAAAAAAACGGTAAACGTTTTTCCTAACAGGCCAATTTGGCAAAATCTAACTGAAATATATTTAAAGTAGCATTTGCCCAATTTATCAGCTAAGCTCGTCGTGGGTAATTTTACTTACCCATCATACGTAGTATAGGGTAAGTCTTGTAATCGTTTTGAAATTCAAAAATTTCTTTTTGACGGATTTACATGTTTCAGACACTGGAGATTCCGAAAAACATATTTTTAGAAAAAAAAAATTTGCCGTCCGTCCGTCTGTGTGTCTTTAAACGCTCTATCTCCCGAAAAATTTGAGATAGAGACTTGCAATTTAGTGTGTACTTAGTATGTAATAATGGGGAGAAGCCTATTTCATTTCAATAACCTCGATTAACCGGAACTATTTTTTTCGGACTCTCGAAATATTCGTTCTGATAAAAGGTCTATAAAAATTTTCGAAATTGGTTATTTTAAGAAATTAATATAAAAGACAATAATAAAACATAAATTTTGCATAAAGCATGAAGCAGGGCTGCGGAGTCGGTGGGAAAAATGGCCGACTCCGACTCCGACTCTGACTCCTGAAATTTTAAATGAATCGACTCCGTCTCCGACTCCGACTCCGGGATGGCTAATGTACTAGTTTTGCTAGTTTTGCCTGTTGGTTCCTATTATTCAGATTGCTTCATTGCTGTCATTTGTTTTGAAACAGCAATAGTCGCTTTATTAAATGTCATTAAATAAAGGAAATATTACTATTTACAAAAAGTGGCAGCAATCAAGCAATCTGAATTTTAAAAAAACCTCAACTGGCAACAGTGCAACATGCTGTTATATTCCTGTTTGCCTATCAAGCATATAATGTAAATATCCACCGATATTTTTTTTTCACGTTTCATTTTTTTGGATGAATTATGGGTGTAAGCTGTGATAGTTAGTCAAGACTAGGACTCATTTACTACAGCGGCAAACTTCCGACAGTATTTTAGAATAAAAAGTTTCACCCTTTTTTAAACGCAGAATTTTTTTTTTAAATAAGGCAAAAATATTCTTATAAAATGCCTGTGGAACTTTGCCCCTACATTAATTGGATCTACTCAAGACTGAAAATAGTTTGAACATCCCCCCCCTCCTTCTCCCAGATACTCTAAGCACATGCAATCACACAAAAAAAATATGCATTAAATTTTATATGTGGTAAAATTTAATTATGTCAAAACTCTGCAAAAACTGCATGTAAAATATTTATATGCATGTAAATTGCAATCGAAAAGTTCAACTTGAAGCTATTAGATAGAAACAACAGTTGAAATCTAATAAATCTCCAAAATTTACTTTGAACAACACACACAAAGATCTATCAGATGAATTCAAACAACATATAATATGTTGGTATATCATTTTAAGACGATAACCAAAATATTTTATGCCAAATCAAACATATATTATACCAAAATATGGGTGAAAGGATGTTTAATTTTGGTTTTATGTCTATTCCTGCAGACCCAAAAAATAGGAGACAAAAATTTTACAATTTAAGCATCATTTGGGGTCTCCAAAACCCGAAAAATTCTGAGAGAATGCAAGAAAAATAAAGATGAAAATTTTATATTTCCTGCATTAATTTTATAATTTTGGCTTTATTTCGGGTCTTTAAGACCTGAATATCAAAAGGAGAAAGATAACAGAAATGTCACTATTTCATCATTATTTTGAGTACTGCAGACGCAGGGAAAAAAATTACAATTTCACTTTTTTTTTCTTTGGGGGGGGGGGGGTCCTATGCACACGAAAAAAAGGGGAGAAACTTTACAATTTCAGCATTACTCCTGGTCCCACAGGCCTGAAAAATCTGAGGAAAACAAGAAAAAAAAGGGGAATAATTTCTAATTTTGGCATTACCCCGGGTTCCGCAAACCCCAAAAAAACCTAGGGAAAGGACTAATACTAAATATAAACTAGAGATTTCAATTCAAAACAGTTTTCAAATATGCTGTACACTAGACAGTATATTAGGCCTGTTTAACATGAGTTTCCTTGTATATATAGTCCAAATATAGAAATAATAATTCAGTTTATAAAATTAAAATTACATAGAATTGGTTTAATTTCACTTCAAACTGTCTAAAAAACAAGCTGGAGTCGGAGTCGGAGTCGGCCTGTTTCTTAATGACTCCGACTCCGACTCTTTTGCCCCAAAATAGGCCCGACTCCGACTCCACGACTCCGACTCCGACTCCGACTCCGCAGCCCTGGCATGAAGTCGATCGGATAATGAGTTGCCGAGATATTTGGAATCCTATTTTCCACACTCTTCGATTTTTCATGACCCTGTATTTCATCCAAATTTCACTTCAAAGATATATTTTATTTGGAAATTTGACGCTTAATCAGATGCAATAGACCGCTAGTTAATAGGATTATTATTTTTGGAGTTATAAGGATGTTTCTTTCAAGCAATTCAGTAATCGAGCCTTTAAAGTTTGTGACGTCATCAAGCCACGTTTTATTTGAATTGCAATGCATTTTATAAGTAGTTTACACATTTTTATTTTAATATTTTACATTATTCATATCCATGATGGGTAAGTATTACGGTGGCCCCCAACGACTAGTTTTCTGTCTTATATTAATCTACAAAAGCGATTTATTTGAAAAGCTAGAATTTCAAATCAAAATCAAAATCAAAATCACATATTCCTTCCACATTATGACATTTTTCAATATTACGCAAAAAATATTTAGCCCTTTTCTTAAGCTAAGACGCCTGACTTTTTAATACCTCGATGTAGCACACAATTGATATATATGCAAAATGCAGTGAAACCTCGATAATCCATGATCACGGACAAGTCATCTAATTTGCTTGGTCCTGTGTGTTTTGTACTGACGCCACTGCAATGACCCGAATAGAACCATGACCAAAATGTGAAACTCAAATGCAACATTTATTTTACACATTGCTGTCACGAGACGTGGAAAATGATTACGAGGACTTTTTTTTGTAGTAAAAGGGCTTAAGAGGCCGCTTCACTGAAACTTTCTAATCGCTAAATCCGATATTAACCTTTGGAAAAACTGAAAGTGCGATTATCAGGGCTTGACATATGTAGTCGGAAGGTCCCCACCGGCGACCAAGTAATTTAAAAACTTGGTCGGCAAATAATCTGGCAGGGTTTTTTATTTTTTTTTTTTATTTTTTTTTTTTTTTTGTAGAAATCTGAAATACGAAATGAGCACAAATGACATATTTTCTCTCTCCCACTCCTACTCGTGTGTGGCAAGCAGTGATCTTCCTCTTCTCTCGAACTTTAAATGGAAGAATGAAATTTAAAAGTCTTTTTCCATCTCATGCACATAAAAAAAAACATTTTTTTCAGCTCTAGGCAGCTAGCATGTCACATGATTAGAATGTTGAGGGGGGGGGGAGAATTTCAATAAAAATGAAAGAAATAGAGTCAATCCAGCCTTTGTGATATCTAAACTTTGATACAATGTTGAAAAAGGCTCAAGATTTTTTATAAGTTTCAACTCATATTGTACTGTTAGAATAAGTTTTTAACATATAAGCGAATATAACTGATTATAATTCGGATAAGCTTCATTAGAAAACATAGTTTATATTATCTTTCTAAATTATGTACTATTATAAACTACGTTACTAAAAATTAGAAATTATGCTTGTTATTATTTTTTCTCAATTAATTCATAAAAAAATTGTTTGTAGGTTTCGTAAATATTTTTTATTGCTGACTGGAATTTTTCTCCTGGCTACCAGACTTTACCAAATTTGTAAAGCCCTGGAATTACTCATAACCTAATGTAATTATCAAAATACCATTTTCACCAGCAGAAATCATCTTTGAAATTTTCAAAGTTTGCGGGAAATTTTTTACATATTTAACATTTAAAGAGACAATTTTTTTAAAAAAGCACCTCGTTGGCCTCTGATGTCTACTTTTTGACGGTGAAAACAGTATTTTGATAGTTATATTAGGTAATGAGTTACCGCGCAAAATTTTTCAATTGGGATTTACTGATCGTGGAGTCGACCCCTTAAAACAATAAAAACCATGAGCCGTCATTTTGACTGTTACAAAATGAATATATTCGAATTCGAACCAGAACTTCTTTTTAAAATAAATTAAATATAAAACTCACAGAAATACGTTAAATGAATAATTTAAGTAGATTTAAATAAAATTTCTGGTCTGAAATAGTCTTAAAAAACTTGAGTAAAATTTCCGGTCGTTCTAGTGTTAAGATGCACTGGCCTAACGGATAACGCTATAAAAGCTTGATACAACAGTTTGGCAACACTGCACGGAAGTGTGTTTTTCATGTATCTAATCCCGTGTTAAAAAGGAACTTTAATGCCAGAGGTATCAAGTGTGATTATCAGTGTGAAGAAAAAATTATAGAATAGCTTTTTTTTAAAAACTTATTTCGTGTTTTTAAAGAAGGAATTTCGTAATACATTTCTCACTCACGACTTGATGTGCTAGTGTTCTGAAATTATGTTCGTGTATTCCCGACAATATTATTTTAATAGTTTCAGAATTTAATCAGAAATTAATAAATTAATTTTAATTACATTTTTATTAGGGAAGAGATCTATACTTAGTGCCACCCTTCATTTAAATAGAATTAAGATAAGAGAACTATGTTTCGTCATAGCACTCTGGATTATTGTAACATCGCATTTTGCTGTAATTTTCTTATTCATCTGGGTGAGTGGCTACACCAATTGGGTGTTATTCTAGCAATTTTGATTTCAGAAGAAGGAAGTTGGGAAAAGGTGAAAAACTGCTTCGTGAGCATAGAATTAAAACACTGTAACTGAGTATAGGTGGTCGATGAATTCTAATAAAAAAAATAATCCATCTGCAGAACAACAGAAATAATTTATAATTTCGTTGAAATCTGTTTGAAGTGATATACGAAAGATACTAATATCAGACATCAACTGATTTCGACGGTTCTGGTGAAAGTACAAGTAGGTATTCAAGTTCACACGATCCTCGATTTACAAGAAATACTTTCTTTTTCCGAAAATGAGTTCAATTGTAAGTTGAATTCATGCAACGCAAATCCAGATCGAACACAGAGCAGAATAAAATAAAGTACGAAAATGTATTTAGAAAATCTTAAAACTGGGATAAACAGGGATACAAGTTGTCATAATCTTCTATTTACAAGATAGATTTGGTGTTCTTAAGTAAACTGAATTCAATTTGAATCCATATAATGCACAAGACTATATAATGCAAATAATCCATATAATGCAAAAGTACTGAAAAGATTTTTTCTAAAATCATGCCCTACATTTTTTTTTTTTTTTTTTTTTTTTTTTTTTTTTTTAAGATTAAGTTTAGTTTGTATATATTGCTAGTGATAAATCTCCTGAAGGAAAAGTATCTGTCCAGAGTGACTTTATTCATATGATATTTACGAAATATGTTTAGGACGCTCAAGTTTTTATCCAAACTATTACAACCTACTTGTACTTGAACCAGAACATTGTGATGTCTGGATGCGTTCTATTAGACGAGTGAGGGGAAAACTCAGCAAACATTAGCTTGGCTATAATAGCAGATTCACGAAGATCTTTGGCGAAGGTTCACGAAGATCCTTGGCGAAGGTTCACGAAGATCCTTTGTTGTTGTCCAAAATCGTCGCGACCAATAAAATTATACTCCATGCATGTTGCCACTATGTTATGTATAAGGGCATTCTATTTTTAATAGAAGTTTTTTCGTTTCAACTAATGCCTCCCACACATATGTATTTTTTTTTGTAATTTTTCTGGTTAGTGTATTCAACGGTGATTTGGGTGCTGTTCCGTTTCATACATCGCCAAAGCAGTGTGCTGTACACTTAAGTATGTAGAAGCAGATGGAACGGTTTCTCTTTATGCTCCGAGTTTGCAATTAGCAATGGAAAAATGGTATATCCTATACCTATTATTCTCACATCATTAAGTCTCACATCAAAGATTATTTCAGTAGTTAGCTTAACATAAAAGTTCAGAAATATTCCAAATGATGAGTGTCGCACAATCAAGACTTATAAATCTACCTAGCCATAATGCTTAGAACTTTTCCTTCAAACTTAGATGTGTTATAACTTTAATACAGAACAATACAGACTCTGTGATAAACCAGTAAGAAAAAAAAAATCACTCGGAACATATCTAAATCTGAGAATGATATTATAAAAATAACTAAAATTATTGATTACTGTTATTATTAAAAATAGCTAAAATTTAAGTTGTGGCATTTCCTCATTTAAAAACCGTTATATTTCATTTTGTGATTAAGAAGAAAAAAACTTACAAAGAAATTACTGTACCACGGACCCATTTTTAGGAAGGAAGGTTTGCTTTTAAAACAGGTATGTTTTCCAAAAACATAGGCGGATATTCGCAAGTAATAAAATGTACTTAAAAATATATAGATAACCTATAAATAAACGTATATATATATATATATAAGCATATACGAGTTGTATCGGGAAAAGAATAAACATATGTTAACGGATATTGCTAGATACGGAAAAACAAGGAGAGAAACAAAAAGAAAAATGCACGAGACCACATCCAGAAAAAAGTTATGTTGAATCAACAAAAAGTTGGTTGACCCAACAAAACTTTTCGTTTAAATATGGGTCAATGGAAATTTTGTTTGAATCAACAAAGAAATATTGTGATTGTTGATTTTTTTTGCAATTCCAAAAAAATGTTTGTATCGTCAGCAAAAAATGTTTTGTTAATTCAAGTAAAATGGTTAAATTTTTCTTGAATTAACAAAATTGTTTTTGTTACATAGATATATGCTATGTGTTATTTTAACAATCTATTTTCTTTTTCAACAAAATATATTTTGTTTATTTAAATAATAAAATATGTTATATTACGAACTTGTTTTGTTTATACTACAAAACCTTTTGTTAAATGAAGCAATTCAAATACGCAATTTTAACGATTTTTTAATTCATTTTCAGCAGTGAATTACGCCTTTAAACTTTGAATAATAACAAGTGAATTTTTATCCTGCTTTTTTTCAAGCGAAAACCGAGAGAGTGAAAATTGCCCGAGCCGGGAGTCAATCCCGGGTCCTCAAAACAGCGCTCTAACGCTCTACCACTGAACTACAAGGAACGATATCCGAGCTTGGCATTTCTCGCTCTTATATATGTCGGAACGGCTGAAACCGCAGCACAAGATGGAAATGTCATCAGGCGCACTTAAATTTCTGCGGCAAACATGAGACGACAATACAAAGCCCAGCATACGTCAACACATAGTTGGATTTTTAATTCATTTTCAGCAATAAATTACGCCTGAAAAAAGCAGGATAAAAATTCGCTGTTATATTTTACCAGTGTACTTTCTTCCAGTACCAGAGTACTTATGTACCAGAGTTCTTTCTTCTTGTAAAGATAGAAAAAGAATTAAATGGGACAGGGGGATTTTTAAAACTACCTTCGTCCGTCCCAATGAAAAAAGTTTTAATTATCCAAAAATTATGTTAATCCTTTAATTATATAGCTATATAAGTCAAATAAATCGCGTTACGTTTAAAGATTACAGGCGTAATTCACTGCTGAAAATGAGATAGAGCTATTGCAGAAATCGCGAAAAATGCAACATAGCAGCGCCACCTGTTGCGCGATTTACAGCAAAAACCAATCAACAAAAATTTATTTCAGGAAGTAACTGAATATAAAGTTTTATTCAATTCCGGGCATTAGTTCTTGAGATAGAGCGCCCACAAAATTTTTGTCACATACAGACAGACAGAGTCATTGACAGTCATTTTCTAAAAACAGTCAAATCGTGTTCAGGACCTTCTAAAATCCGTCGGAAACCGGAAGTCGAAAATTTTCATGATTCCAATACTTTCTCCATGTAAAGATAGAAGAAAGTAATAAATGGGACAGGGGGATTTTTAAAACTACCTTGGTCCGTCCCAACGAAAAAAAGTAGTAATTATCCAAAAATTATGTTAATTATTTAATTATACAGCTATAGAAGTCAAATAAACCAAGTTACGTGAGAGAGTTATGGCTACTACACAACAATTTAAATTTTGTAAAAGCAACAAATTATTGTAAAAAAAAAAAAAAAAAAAAAAAAAACAGATTTTGTTAATTCAAGTAAAATTGATGAAATTTTGTTAAAATTTTGTAAGAGTGTTAACAATATTTTTTTGTCCAAGCAACAAAACCAATTTTTTTACTTCAACTAAAAATTTTGCTAAAATAACCAAAATGTACTCAACAAAACATGTTTTGTTGTTTTAATCAGTTCCTTTTTCTGGGTGTGCCTGAATGAGTTTTATTAGACGAGTGAGATGACATATCAATAAACATTAGCTTGGCGATAATAGGACGATATTTTTAATAGAAGTATTTTCGTTTCAACTCATGTCTCCCGCTCATATGCATTTTCTCTTAGTAATTTTTCTGGTTAGCTTATTCAATTGTAGTTTGGAGGCTGTTCCGTTTCATATTGTGGTATCGTGGTCGCGTACATATAATTAAACATATCAGTTCGTATTAAACGAAAAAGTTTTATTTAAAAACAACAATTGTATAAAAGACATGATAGTAAAAGTTTATATGAAATTACAAGACATTTTGTACATCCAAAGAACCTCAAAAACAAGGTCCGTTTCTCCAGAACACAAAAACATGTCTGCCTCTTCATGGCGAAAAACTCCAACTCCTTCCGCTAGGCATAATACCTCCGATCCACCTTTATTGACACCCCCTTCTTCCATTGTCCTACCTATTCTTATCTCAGGGTTCTTCAAAATCCATTTCTTTTGTCATTCTATTCATACAAATACATCCCTGACACATTTTAAACCTCTTCAGATAATCTTCTGATAGAAAAAGTTCACACACATTTAGCAAGTCTATACAAAGCATGAGAATCTTTCATTCATACTTGAAACGAACAAAGGATATCTTCTCTCTATGATAATCCACTCACAATAGGTGTCAATAAAGACCTATCACTTCACGTTATTCTGGAATAATCTGAATCCTATCAGAATGAATTATGCTGATGGCCCCCAAGCCATCACAATATCATAACCAATGCAATGCGCTGTACACATAAGTATGTAGACACAGATGACACGGTGTCTATCTATGTTCCGAGATTACAAGTAGAAAATTAAAAAGAGATAGGGAGATGTCCACTCCCTAAGTGAAGCCTCACATCAAAGATTATTTCAGTAGTAAGCTTAACATAAAACATTAGTATCGCCCAATCAAGACTTATAAATGTTACCAAGCAAGAACTTTTTTCCTTCAAACTTAGATGTGTTATAACTGTAATACAAAACAATATAAACGCTGTGATAAACCGGTAAAATAATAAAGTATTTCACCCAGAACATATCTAAACCTGAGAATGATATTGAAAATAACTAAATTTTAAAATGTGGCATTCATGCATTGAAAAATCAATATATTTCAATGGGTGATATTTTTACTCTGACATACAATAAAGACACTGGTTGGATCCAAAATCCCCCCTGTAAAAATAATATTTGATTATTATAGATTTTATGTTACTAAATCAAAGTATGATATTATATTTTGATTTAGTAATTTGAAATTAAAACGCAAATAGAAACGATTACACAATAAAATTTTCGTACACGTGCCTATTTTTAGATAGGAGGGCTTGCTTTAAAAAAAAGTATTTAATGTTTACAAAAATATAAGCAAATATTTGTAAGTAATGAAATATACATACAAATATGTAAATCACCTATAAATAAACGAATATAAAAAATAAAATACATGCATCAGGAAAATGAATTAAAATATGTTGGCAGGCTTAGCTAGATACGAAAGATGGGGGTAGGGACACCAAAAGAACAATGCACGAAATCAATGTCAACGAAAGAGCTTTCCAAGAAATATCTTGATAATTTGTTGTCGAAGATCATATAAATACATTTTTAAAGTTCCCAATTTTACCTACCATTGTAAATTAATGTAACAATTATTCTGCAATTATTAAATTATTATAAAACTGTTTCTTGTAAAAGTGGCACGTAAGTGAGGCAGTTTGGAGGCCATATTTATAATTAGAAATTTGAGATCTACGTGGTTCACATTTTTATTTTGCAGGCAAAGAAAATTTTTAATTTATTTGCATTTGTTTTCTTTTTTTCTGATATCCAGTGAAAGTGAAGTCAGTGCAATGTACATTAAAAATTCCAATCCCGTTATTATTTTATAAGGTAGGAGTTCTCAATCAAAAGTCCACGAACCCTTTTAAAGTCCCGTATATAGATTTCAGGTGTACGTGGTCTTGAAGTAGTATACAATTACCTTATTATACTTATTTTAAGCAAAATGTAACTAAATTACAGATTTCTTTCTTTTGTAATATATGCTATAAAATAGAATATTTCTAATTGTATTTGTTATGAAGAATAGAAACATCACACAGTATTATAACGCATTTCTTGTGTATCTAAAAAAATTGTGCACATTTGTATGTGTTTAACAACGTGTATTTCTGAATTTCTAACAATGGTTATAATGACTTTGATTTAGAATCATGAAAGTTGTTAGAACTTAAAATAGATGGTCAAAGTCGACTTGATATAAAAATGCTACTTGTTGGGTATCGAAATAATGACACAAGTCCCGATTTTAGAGTTTTGTCAAAATCAGATGTTGTTTAAAACAGTGTTGATGTGACATTTTTTGTAATATAATATACAAAATGAGCATTAACAAAAGAGTCGATGATTCATAAATTGTTAAGAAATTCTGTTCCACAGACATGCAACAGAAATAGTAAAAATATCGTTCTTAAATGTAATAAAAGAACAAATTTTGAAATACCGTAATAAATAATCACTAAACATATTTGAATATCCGCTTGACATAATAATTCATCAAATGAAAAGCACAAATCTTCGCAAAAAAACAATAAGATATTTTTTTAAAGCAATCCCGAATATGGAATGATTAAATAACTTTCAACATCTTGTATTGTAAATTGAGCATTGTTTCGGTCAGTGTTTCGATCATTATTTCGGTCAATGTTATGATCATTGTTGCCAACTGAGTTGGAGCATTATTTTTGATTGAGAAGCTATTTCTGTTTAAAGAGTTTAAATGAATTTTGTGTTTATAAAAATTGGTAAGGCAATGCCTATTGTTGATAAAATTTTGACTGCAACCGAAAAAATTGAGAAAGTAAATAAATTTCAACTAAGCAGTATGAAAATTAATTTAGAAAATCGGATAATTTAATTATCTAGCATTCAAAATAAGAGAAAAAAAAAATCCACGCACTTTTTCCATATTACACTTCTCTGCATTATTACGCAATAGTTATATAAATGGTTATCCCTTCCTCAGGCGGCCAAGTGCCAAAACTCAATATGGGACGTTTTCAGAACTTCCAACAAATTAATACTCAAACGACCTTGCACTTTAAAAATGTGACTTGTTGGACTATAAGATTGCAATTGAAATTGAAATTTCCAAACATTGTTGATAAAATGAGATAAAAATTACTTGTAGTTTATAATTTCGTGTTAGTATATGTATTTTTTTCATTAGTAAAAATATGAAGAATAAGAGTTAATGAGAGAAACACGTCATACGAAAAGAATAAAAAATTCAGATCAAAAGGCATGATACATAAATCGCAAAAAACCTTTCTAAAATTTTGGAAAATAAGAAGACATGTATTACCTGGCAAAAGTTATCAGAAAACTCGTTAAAATAAGCACTTGACATCATAATATTAGTCAAAATAAAATCAGAAAACTTCTCAGAAAAGAAATATAACGTTTCTGGAAAGAACCCCAATAATGGAATGAGTAAAAAATAATTTCAGCGTCGCTTATTGCAAAATGAGCATTGTTGCGAACATTGTTTAAGAGAATATATTGTTATTCGACGGATGTAAATGAACATTGTTGTTGCAACAATGAAAGAGATCATTGTTGATGTAATTTTGGCTCCAACAGAGGAGTCTAAAAGTTGAATACAATTTAAATTAACAATCTCTCTATTATAACGCGTAAGTCTGTGCATCAGCAACGATGACTTCATAACGATGTTGGCAACAATGCGGTCAAAACAATAATTTTTTTTAAAATTAGAAACTAGGTTCTCAATATACCTATTCTATAAATAATGGTTTAGGGTTTTAACCGGGATAAATTACCCCCCCCCCTCCCCTCACAACTTCTCCACAACAACATAAAATTATGGATTTTATGTTTAATATCATTGTAAAATTCTAAATTCCTCCCAGACCACCACACCATCCTCTCCGGAACATTAGATATTACATTTCCGGTGATAAATGTCTCAAATCAATTCTGACCAAGCTAACAGTCAAACATAAAGTTTTCCTCCGGAATTTATATTCATTCTTGCTATTCGTAATTATCAGCTGTGTTATCAGCTGTGTATTATCTTGATGCAATCCTGACAGTTTCGGGCAAAAGTGTACTAGTATAGTCTCATGCTTAAGATTATTAGATGTGTCAGGGTAAATTTTTTTAATATCTATCTTCTTGCTTCGATACCAAACAGTTTGAAAGTTTAGTTTTCGCAGTTTGGCTTTTTTTTTTGTTTTAAATAAATGGTTTACGAGTTTTAAGGGATGGGCAGGTATTTCACTTCTGTTCCTTTTTTTAAATTTTCATTTTATTTAAATTTTAAGTTTTGATGATAAAAAAAAATTTGTAATGCAGATGTTGAATTGTAAACTATCTTTATGTCAATTTAGCATTATTTTTTCATTAAGGCTGTTCTATAATCCAAACTGCTTACTTTCTGACATATTTTATTTATTCATTTTTGTTCGAAAACACATGAATTTGGCAAGTGCTTTTGTTAAGAAACCTTATAATTGAACAGTTTTTTCCGTTTTTTGGTGAATCAGTTCTTTCAGAAATTCTGACAAAGTTGGCATTTTGAGACAAGTTACCGGACACGACAGCACAGGAAAGTGAAAAAAAATATGTCCGGAGATAGTAATCGCCTAAAACTCAAGATGAGTTTCATTTATCGAAAATGAAGAAAATGTTCGATTCCAAATCACTTCAATAATCGTACTCGCAAGCTTTTGCGTTTAAAGATGAATCGGAAAATATGTTAGAAAGTTACGCGTTGTTGAGCGAGGTAAATATTTTTTTGAGAACGAATTTAATTAATTCCCTTCGAGGAGAGAATTTCCTTATGCTTAAGGCAGTTAGTTCTAAAAAAATATTTTTTTTCGCTAACCAAAGCGAAACTTCCTGACACATTTTTCGACAGCTTTTTAAACGTAAAAGCATGATACTTTCAAAAATGAACATTGAACTGATTTGTAATAGAACAGTTTTGAAAAGTTTTTTTTTTAATTTCTATAAATGCTTTGCATCATATTAGTTCAATAAGTGATTATTAGTTCTAAATACTGTCACGTGCGAAAGTTGAGTTTAAAACGCTAACTTTGACAGCATTTTTTGAAAAATCTTCTGCCTTTACAGAATATGATAAAATAAACAGATTATATTGTTTCTTAATACGATCATCTGCCAATGTATGGATGTTACAAACTTGGATGAGTTCTTTACCCTGCAGTGGACTATCAACTGTCTTAGAAAAGTATTCTAGTTTGTTGAATGTGAGCGTTCTGTCAACATTAACCTGTGTGTGCAAAGCGACATTTGTACTTTCTTTTACTTTAATTTTCGGAAATGCGTTTGGAGCTCTTGTAATCTGCGGTTAGTGTTTTTCGATGTGAGTTTATCAAATTGGGATTCGTTGGTCAATTTGCGGTGTATAAAAGCTGAAGCAAAAGTTTGTATCAGCGGATTTGGGTCTAGTCCTGTCTTGCCGGAGAAAAAGACCAGCGTCGAGTATTGGAGTTGCTGATTCAACACGTGCGTAAGAAGAGTTTAATGTACCTGAGTGGAACTTGCATGTTTTTTCAGAGTGCATTTTGCTGATAGTCAAATAAGTTTGCTTGGCAGCCACGGGTTGCTAATTTTAGTGAAGTTAGACAGTGCTTAAAGTTTCGAGTTAATTTTTGCCATGCAGCCAAAACCTTGCTTGCTCTTGTATTTGATAGTGATAGCAGACATTGTTATGTACGTAAGTGAGGTTTGAAATTTAGTATATTTTATATTCATTGGGAGTGAATACTTTTGTAAGGACAGATTTCTGTTAATCACCGCATAGCAAAGGCAAAATTACAAAGTGACTCCATCACGTTTGTTGCCCTATTAGTTTTAAAAGAGTTATTTTACCTGTAAGAGCTAGTCAAAACTGAACTCCAAAGTGGCGGCCTTGCCCGGTACGCTACAAACTAAGTATGTAGCTCTCATAGTTCGTATACAGGAACACACAAACAAAACATGTTCAACACATAGGTTTTACAGACAAACATTATAAACTAACATTATTGATACTAAGACATTAAAATTGACATTAAAATTAAAATTATTTTATTACTCTTGCATGTGTAAATTTAGTTACGTAACTGAAAATGTTTAATTGATAATGAACAGAATTCTAAAAACAAATAACCCGGGTTCAGAAAACTAATGATAGTCCAGTAAAATTTTCTGTTTTTTTTTCAGGACATAATTCCCAAAGTTTTGAAACTTTGTAATATTTGTTAGGGTGGTCTACTAATGAACATATTAAAAGTCTTGTAGGAGGGGGGGGAGGGGGAGGCAGATATACGAAAACCCTTTTTTTGTTTTTTGTTAATATCTAATTATCGAATGTCCGTATGGAAACATTTGCTGTTACCAAAAATATTGACACATAAATTCTCTATAAAACAGGTTCTTTTCATCTTGAATTATTCCATATTTTACGAGACAATCGCATTCAAAAATGAAGAACATTGCCAAAAGACACATCAGCGTCAAAGAGCGGGTCACCGTCACTTACATTGTACCTACTTAACTTAAACTTAAACGAGCGTTAAGTAATGTTATGATCAGGTGAATGGAAGCATGAACAATAATTTCAACAAATGACATTGTTTATTAACTAAAACCATACAAAACAAATGCGTAAAATACAATATTATATGAATGGATAATATACTCAAGTCCGCTATCATTTTGAATAATCCTGCCTCAATATCAAATTTCAAAATATGTTGATTTACATTCCTTTTTCGATTAGGACATCCTCCTTAGAAGGTGGTGGACTATTTGAGCAGTCTCCATGGCAGTAGTGGCAGGTGGTAGTGCATGTGATCCTTGTGTTTCTACATCTACATTTTGCCCACACATTTTTGCCGGTTGTACACTGACAGAAGATGAGGTTTAGTACTGCCCCAAGAGCTCCAGGATCGGTGATTGTGATGGGCAATAAAGTATGATCGAGCTTGCGTTTCCATCCCCAAATCTCAGGAGACAGCTCATTTCCCTGCCACAGATGTATCTGATGAAAAACCCGATATGAGTGTTGCATCGCTGCTCTTTCTGTTGAAAGTACGGATGCTGGTTCTGGTCTCATATTTAAGACGGACTTTTTGATGGCATGGTTGAGTGACGTTGTATTCTGTGGAGCTCCACATATATTCAAGAACAACTTACGGCTTGCCTATGCAATCTGCAGTTTCGGTCACCAAACACTGAATTTATACAATCCTCTGATGTACGTCGCATCAACATTTTGCAGATAGCAACTTTCCCCTTCTTCTAACAAGTTCATGTTGTGCTCCAGCTAGAGAATGAATGAGTAAGTAGTATATGTTTGAGGCCTTTTGCTGCTGTTGTTCTGACGAAAATACATGAGTTTCTAACTTTCCCTTGGCCTGGATGTATAGCTATATATTTTTATCTGAAGGGGTTAAGGGGTGGGAGGGGGGATCACGTTAAACCTAAAAAAAGTCGATTTTTCAAAAAAAAAATATTATGGATACCTTGAAATGTTACACAGACATTGCAAAAATAATTTTACAAATATTCAAATTGGAACAGAAGTTATAGCTAAAAACATCTTTTAATAAGCCATTTCCTATCATGCTATAAAATTACCTTTGAAGACATTTTTTACAAGACTGTATTTTTTGGTGGAGTGCACGCTCCCATTTGAAAACTAATTATCATAGAAAAATGAAATTTCGCATATAATTAATTTATATTATTATGCTGAACCCATAGCTGCCAACTTTCACGCTCTTTTCCTACCACTAAAATTTTATAGTAAATTTTACCGTATTAAACCGCCGAAATCATGCCATTCAATAAGGAAACATTTGCTATTAATTTTTAGTGGTAGCCAAAAAGCGTAAAAGTTGGCAGCTATGGCTGAACCTAAATTTAGTCTGATTTTTGTCATAGAAAATTTGCTATTGATAAAATAACATCTAAAATTTTTGGTGAATTTAGTGAATATCAATATAAAAGCTATTAATTATAATAATGAATTTGAATATAATTTTAAATTTGTGTTCAGTGTAAAATATAGTAGTAGAAGTAAGAATAAATGAAATATTAAGTGTGTGTCTGCAGTAGAATTTTTTTAATCTTGCGCACAAAATCCATATTTTAGTATTTATATTTTATAAAGCCATTTTTATCGATGTCATTTAATTAATTAATATTGCTAAATGTACATAATTGGAGTGTTTCTGTAGTTACAAGAATGTGTGAAATTATACAAAAAACGCGGACACGCTATATCACGTTACCTCACGCCCGATACAAAAAAAAATTGTTGCATTTCATTTATTGGTTTTCAAACTAAAAAGTTTTTGCACTGGTTTAATTATTGTCATTTTCCGGCTTCTCAACGATATCTCCCTACCCCCCATTGAAGCTATGAAAAGAACAACTATATCCACATCCTGCCCTATAATAGTAACGTTGTCTCTCTCAAACATTTAGGCGACATTAGGACTTTGCTGACATGAGACTCGTTTGCCATTTAGTTTATAGGATAGAATGTGAATCAACTTTGTCTTGTTGTTCTTATTTGAGAGAAACTGATTTTGGGGCACACTGATAACAGTAGACGTTTTCACAAGCACCTTCTTATTTGTTCAGCTACTTTGGTACAGTTTACAGTGTCAGTATATCCATCGAAAACTATTTTGCAGCTCTTTGCACAATAGTGTTTCTTAACGTACTTTATGTAGGTGTTTAAAATATCTTGTATTGTTCACCCCTTCTTCCACATCACCTTATACAATAAGAAGCCACCATCCACAACAATTGTTTGATGTTGGAGATCTATTATTTCATACGATTGTTCAAATATTTGATAGAAAGCACTTTTCTTTGTCTTGCGCATTCCACAATCAATGAAAAGGGAGAGAAAATAAGGAGTCAATTCATATTGTAGGTAATCTGCTAGATAATTGCTACGTTTGCACAAGGAAATCCAGTGGAGTATAACAAGAGGGTCCTCACTTATAGTGGTATCATGCAATTTGACTGAATTGCGCAAAGTGCTGAGTGGTTGTGCTATATCTTTCCGAGTTAGTTTCACATCAGAGAATCCTTTTCTAGACACCTGAATAATCTTTTTACTCCCGATTTCCAAAGCATTGAAGCAGGTCATAGTCATCTCCAATAACGCTAGAAGCTGTTGATAATTTTTTATTTATCTGAGGAAAGAGTAGGGGATTTTCAAACCAAGCTGAAAGTTTAGAGCTATTCGCAGCATCTCTATTTATCCAAGCTTCAAGGAAATTCTCATGTTGTTCACCAGAAGAAAGAGTCAAAAAACAGAATTCTTCCAGTGCGATACAAATATGAGAGGTAGCTGTGGCGCCAAGAACCCACTTACTCAAAACGCTGTCTTTTACTCCCTGTCCACGTGTGGTTCCTCCAGGGCACTTCATGGATCGCATTATTATTTGCTCAATGTTCATATCAGACCAAACTTCTGTCCAAATCTTATCACTGCGTTGAATCGTGAAATAGCTCCGTTAAACAAGTTATATTCCTCTTTGGTCATGGCGAATTGAAGACTCAGTATGTCTTGATAATAAAGGTGAGATTTTTTTGCAAAATAAAAATGCGTGCCTAGACAAATTAATAGAGCCTTGTGCGGGGGCACTGCCTGCACCACCCTTTTTGTGCCTCTGCTTATAATATTATATTATATTATAAATTCTTATGGTAAAATTGTCAAAGCATCATTACAATATTTATAACTGGAAGACCACTGTTAAAGTCGTGGGCACACAATCACACACACATGTCAAGTCGAACCGCACTGTGAGTCAAGCATGGTAAACTGGATTTCGCACCCCTCTCGTATCTTTTTTTTCTATTGTAAGTGGATGACGAACACCTACGTATATCAAAAGAGGTGAAATTCCCTCACTCTCCTTTGTAAATAGCTGTTGCCAGGAGCTTAGCGCGCAATTGTTATGACACCCCAATATACCCATGCACTTATCTCGTAAATTAGGAACTCTAGAGAAAAAATTAATAGAACCTTCTTTGTATAGAATTTGTCTTTAATTTTGCTAAGACGAATTCTTGCCGTAGGACCTATAGATTATGAGATATTAATAAAAAAAAACAAAAAAAGATTCCATCTTTAACTTCCCTCCAATCGCTTGACCTCTATCCATCAGGACTTTCGATATTAACTTTGCGAATTATGTCCCAAAATGACACAAAATCTACCTAAGTTAAATGAACTATTAATACACAAAAAATACTACTAGGAAACATTTCCGGAAACATTGGCAGGAAAAGAAACTGCCTTTTTATAATTACTTCTAAAAATATGCAAAATATATTGGTTTCTAAAGATTCTAAAGATGAAGAACACTTTTCGGAATCGTGGATAACTCGTAAGAGCTTATATTATATTTTAGTAGATTGAAGAACAATTGTATTTTTTTTACAGTGTAAAAGAAGAGTAAACGGTAGAGTAAACAATAGCGATGTTTTTTTGTTGTTTTTTTTCTTTTTTATTGTGGACCACCATTTTTAAAATCGGTAACCACTCTAGCTTCGGATCTATTGTAAAATTACTCCTCACATAGGTTTCTAGGGAAATATGTAAGATTTTTTCGAAATATTGATATCTTGCTTCTCTATGTAACTTTAAGTAACCAACATTTTGGATGGAATTTTACACATATTTTGATGCATTTTGCGAAAATTAATTGTTTTTTGAACTGCTGCGTATTTCACAAGCTTTTGGACTAAGAAAATAGTTTATCGCATTCTTCAAGATTAAGTCTGCGATGAATTTTCCTGTTTACCTCTTGAGAATCTGTTTTCTAAGCCCTCCCATCTATCAGATTTCAGCCAACATTTTTTTATATATCAACTGCAGAAAAAATAAATTTTTTTATTTTAATTTACAAGGTGGGCGTAATTAAATTGACAGAACTCAGCGTGTTCTGTAACGCGAGAATGAAACTATATTATGTAGGATGACTAAGCAAGACGGAGGACGAAAAATTCCGCTAAAGCTAGTTCCAAGAATAGTTGCTAGGGGGATATGTGATACATTTTTTAACGGAATCTTTCGTCCCCTCTCTTGTATAATCATCAATATGTCTCAATATATATTTGACTCCAATGATTATCTCAAACGTTCAATTTATTTGAAAAAGACTATTTGAGCCCCTCCCATAATTTATGAATTGCTACACCAGTGCCGAGAAAGACGATTTTTCTTTCTTTTTGTTCTATCTGAGCAACAAATTCCACACAGTTTAAAAAATGGAGACAATGTACACTGTTCAATTTTATCAAAATGTTCACACATCCGGACACACAATTTACACTCTTTCTGCGCACCATTTTGAATAATTATATATAAGTGTTCTTAACCTCTTCATACACAAATGTGTCTCTCTATTCTTTACCTCATAAAAACTAAACTGCTTTTTTTTTTACATTTTGACTTCAAGTCTATATTCAAGTATTTTTTGATTTTAAACCAAACCAATAAATAGTAGCATCGATGCAGATTTCCACATAAAATAAATATTATTTTCATCTGAGTTTGCAAAATGAATTCAATACAGTGTGGTCAAGAAATTAAGTAATTTTCATACTTATTTAACTTTATACTTAACAATAAAAATTTGTTAAGAATTTGTAGATCATTCACTTGTTGCCCTTAAATTTGTTATTGTGGGAATTTAGGTTATTGATAATTAAATTGATGTTTTAGTATACTAATATATTTAGATCGATATGTGTGAACCTAAATTACCAGTCCACTAAAGTATCAGTTTCAGAAAAAAAAACAGCTTTTTCTGTCATTGGAAGGTGTTATTTTGTTTCTGCAAAACCAATGAATGAGCATTTGTAGTGTTATTGTAGCTTCAGGTCTCAACTGGCTAAAATATGTTTAGCTCAACTTTGTTGGGAGAAGTAAAGACATGGTAGTTTATTGTATTACATCATACCAGCTGATGTTAAATATTTTGAAAATCAATAATCTTTATTGCTCAAAACGATACGCTCAAAAATAATCTTTTCTGCAGATAAGATATAGTGTTTAATGATGCACTATGTTTCAGAAAAGATGAATCAGTCGGTTTTCATCGTTAACGAATTTTTGACATGCTATTATACACTGTCAAAAATATCCGTGTAAAATTGCCAGGAACGTCCAGCAGAAGAGATTCTAGTCAAAGCGCATAAAAAATGGACTATTCTTTTATATAAACAGGCACTACACCTAAAAATATACCAGTATTCTAATATTATACTTTCATGAAGTAAAGTTGCCGGATCTGGCCGTTAAAATTGATGAAGTGGCATTTTCGTGAAAATTATGCGGCAAATACCCGTGGATTTACTCTTCTTTTTTTCTTTTTCTTCAAAACTTTCTTTTTCTTTTTCTTTTTTTCTTTTTCTTCACATCTATTACATCTCCTACCTACAGGTTCTTTGTGTATTTATAGTATTACAAATTATTCTGTAGTATTTATAGTATTAATAAAAACATACGGTAAAATTGTCAAAGCATCATTACAATATTTATAACTGGAAGACCACTGTTAAAGTCCTGGGTACACAATCACACACACATGTCAAGTCGAACCACACTGTGAGCCAACCATGGTAAACTAGATGAGGTTTGACTTTGAGGGGGTTGGTTCCTCCCTTTGTTGTTTCGAATCCCTCTCGCATCTTTTATTTTCTATTGCAAGTGGATCACGAACCCCTACCTATATGAAAAGAGGTGGAATTCCCTCACCCTCCTTTGTAAACAACTGTTGCCGGGAGGGCGCAGTTGTTATGACACATCAATATCCCAACCAATTATCTCGTAAATTAAGCACTCTAGAGAGAAAAAAAGAAAAAAATGTCTTTTAAAGAGAACTTTTTTTCTTTATTTTTGGTAAGACCAATTTTTCGTGCAAGACCTGTAGATTACGAGATATTAACAAAGAACCTAAAAAAGATTCCTTCTTTTACATCACCCCACCCGTTCGATCAGTATCCATCAGGACTTTTAATATTAATTTTTGGAATTATGTCCAAAAATGACACAAAATCTGACTACGTTGACCGAAATATTAATACACTAAAAATACTACAAAGAAATATTTAAGAAAATCATTGGCAGCAAAAGAAACTTCTATATTTTAAAAATCTCTAAAGTATATTGGTTTCTAAAGATTCTAATGATGAAGAACACTTTTCGGAAACGTGGGTAACTCGGCAGTGGTTATTGTATTTTCTCTTACTAACAGCATTTTTAAAATTGGTAACCACGCTATCTCCAGATCTCTTATAAAAGTTATCCTCACATATTTTTTTATGGAAATACGTAAGATTTTTTCGAAATATTGATATCTTATTTCTCTGTGTAACTTTAAGTAACCAAAATTTTGGAAGGAAATTTATACATATTTTGATGAACTTTTCGAAAATTACTTCTTTTTTAAACGGCTGCGTATTTCTCAAGGTTTTGGACTAAGAAAATACTTTATCTCATTGTTCTAGGTTAAGTCTGCGATGAGTTTTCGTGTCCACCTCTTGACAATTATATTTCTAAGCCCTCCAACCCTTCAGCTGTTAACCAAAATTTTTTATATATCAACTGCTGAAAAAATACATTTTTCTATTTCAATTTACAAGGTGGCCGTAATTAAATTGACAGAATTCAGCGTGTTCTGTAACGCGATCTAATTGCGACAATGAGGCTAAATTATGTAGGATGACTAAGCAAGACGGCGAAACGAAAATTTCCGCTAAAAATAGTTCCAAGAATATCTGCTAGGGAGATATGTGATACTTTTTTTAATGGAATCTGTCGTCCCTCTCTTGTGTAATCATTCTTTAAAATTTGACTCCAATGATAATCTCAAACGTTCAATTTATTTGAAAACGACTGTTTGAGCCCCTCCCATAATTTATGAATTGCTACACCACTGGTGAGAATGGCGATTTTTTTCTTTCTCTTCTATCTGAGCAACTGATTCCACACATCTGAGAATATGAACACAATATACACTGTCCAATTTTATAAAAATGTTTACCAAAACCCGGACAGACAATTCACACTCTTTCTGCGCACCATTTTGAATAATTATATATGAGTCTTCTTAACCTCTTCATGCACAAATGTATCTTTCTATTTTTTACCTCATAAAAACTAAACGGCTTTGTTTTTTATACATTTTGACTTCAAGTCTATATTGCTGAATATTTTTTGATTAAAAAACCAAACCAATAAATAGTAGCGAATTTTCTCATGAAATAAATTTTATTTTGATCTGAGTTTCCAAAATGAATTCAAGAGTGTGGTCAAGAAAATAAGTAATTTTCTTACTTATTTAACTAAAATACTGAACAATAAAATTTTTTAAGAATTTGCAGATCATTCACTTGTTTTAAAGCCCTTAAATTTGTTATTGTTGGAATTTAGGTTATTTATAATTAAACTGATGTTGTAGGATACTACTATATTTAGATCGATATATGTGAACATAAATTACAAATCCTCTAAAGTATCAATTTCAGAAAAAGAGCTTTTATTCTCTCATCTATGGAGTTATTTTGTTTGTGCAAAAGCAATGGATGAGTATTTGTAGTGTTATTGTAGCTTTAGGTCTCAACTGGCTAAAATATGTTTAGGTCAACTTTATTAGGAAAAGTAAACACATGGAAGTTATTAGCTCACACCAGCTGATGTTAAATATTTTGAAAATCAATTATCTTCATTGTTCAAAACGATACGCTCAAAGGGTTGGTTCCTATTTGAGACCACCATTTGTCCAAATCGTCGATAGTTAGCCAGATGTAGCTCTTTTATTGTTGGAAAGGCTGAGCAATGATATTTTTTGTGATGACGTGTTTGTTACGTATGGCGTATTTGTTACGTCATCAAATGATTCTTGATTCGACGTTTATTTATATTTTAATGATATTTAATGATTTATTAGTTACTTAAAACATGTTTTTTTATAACACTTATGTCATTAAATGGTTATATCATGATATTAAAAGAAAAAAAAAAAGAGTGAAAAAATTTCATCATATGCTTCTTTATTTAAAGCTTGATATATATTTTTATTTTTTTTATGCATGTGAGTGGTTATTCACTTTAGAACAGTATAAATTAATTGATTGCAGTTTTCATGAAAGTCTTATGTTCACGAAGTGATCATACATGCGGTATAGAGATCGCCGCATTTACAAATTTCGTGTATTTTTGTGATCTCTATACAACGAGGTTGCTGCATCCAGAGATGTTTATTTTTCGGTTTCATGTTCGCGAAGCGATAATACGTGCGGTACAGTGATCGCGCCATTAACCAATTTCGTGTATTTTTTGGGATTCCGATGCGACGAGGTTGCTGTATCCAGTGATGTTTTTTTCGGTTTCATGTTCGCGAAGCAATCATATGTGCGGTACAGTGATCGCGGCATTAACAAATTTCATGTATTTTTTGGGATTCCGATACGACGAGGTTGCTATATCCAGTGTTGCTTTTTTTCCGTTTCATGTTCGCGAAGCGATCATACGTGCGGTACAGTGATCGCGGCATTAACGAATTTCGTGTGATTCTTTGGATTCCGAAGCGACGAGGTTGCAGTATCCAGTGATGTGTTTTTTTCGGTTTCATGTTCGCGAAGCGATCATACGTGCGATACAGTGATCGCGGGCTTAACGAATTTCGTGTATTTTCGTTTTTTCAACTTCACATTAATCGTCAACTTTTATGTAATATCGATGAAATGTGTATAAAAACGTTGTTTTTTACTGCTCATATTATCTTTTTTATATGTATCTTATTAAATTTGTCAAATAAAATATTTTAATTCACTCATAAATGCAGTATTTAAGAAAAATCAACCGTGTATGGTTTATTTTAATAATTCTGTATTTAAATTATCATTCTTTTGTCCAAATTGTTTTGAACGAATAAAATTTTACATTCATTACATTGTTACTCTCGTATAAATGGAATCTATTTTTAAGTGACTTTTTATCGATAAATCCATTACTTTTCTAATGTGTAACTATTTAAAAATTAAGAATTGCAACATTTTACCACTTGCTTATTGTGGGTTACAATATGATAAATGTAAGTAAACAATTTAGAAATCGCCAATGTGGTATCAGTTTTAAAAAGCGCCAAATGGTGGCTTGAAATAGGATTATGCCCGCTCAAAGATGTTCTCTTCTCCAGATAAGATATAGTGTTTCATGATGGACTATTTTTCAGAAAAGATGAATCAGTCGGTTTTCATCGTTAACGAATTTTTAACATGCCATTATACACTGTGAAAAATATCCGAGTAAAATTGTCAGGTAAGACCAGCAGTAGAGATTCTAGTCAAAGCCCATAAAAATGGGACATATTCTTTTATATAAATAGTTTATACCCATTAAAATATACCAGTATTCCAAAATTATACTTTCATGAAGTAAATTTGCCGGATCTGGCAGTTAAAATTGATGAAGTAGAATTTTCTTGAAAATTATGCGGCAAATACCCGTGAATTTACTTTTTTTTCCATTGTCGAATGAGCAATTTCATATTTCCATTCATACTTTTATGAAAAAAGTTTGAAATTCAACAGAATCTAATTGAATTTATAAATGAAAATATCATTTGTAATCTTATTTTTTTAATTTTATTCATTTTCATTTATACTTTTTGTTACTTTAAGAAAGTTGCTTTGTTATTTCGCTCAATAAATGCGGGAAATGATTTGATTGTTTTTTTCTTGAGATTTATAAGCTAAAACCATAAAGGGTACCTGTGAATTTTAACTTTCATAAAACTTTGAAATCCTCTCCCGACCCCCCCCCCCCTCCCCTACTAAGATATTTAATAAATTTATACTTCATTTTAACTATTAGTTTTTTTTTTTTTTTTTTTTTTGGAAGAAGAAGAATCAGAAAAATAGAAATATTTTCGTGATTTAAACAAGACAGCGGGGATAATCACCAATACACAACGTTAGACTTTATTATAACTTAAACTAAAACAAGAAAACAGAGGCAATATTTTACTATTGTAGGTTTTTTATTATTATGATTGAGGCAGAATTCACTATTGTGATTATGCTTGTGATATTTTAAAGTAATTCAAAATTTTTATTTCATGTAAGATAATGAGAACTTGAGGGATGGTTGGATGCTATTTGGTGGTGATAAATGAATCACCCCGGTGGTTCCTTGTTCTTTTTGCAGCAACTCGTGAACCTGGCAAAGAACCTTCGGATTCCTTTGAAACGCTTCTTTTTAGGTTTCGGAGAAGGCCCCAGCTATAAAATATAATACGAAAAATAATCAACAAAAGAAAAAACAAGTATCAAACAGCTCAAATTTCTGAAGAATTATATCATTATAAAATGTAAAAAAATAATTAAAAACACAGGAAATTTTCTGGAATGGTTTCATTTTTCTAAAACACAGCAGAATTTCTTTAACTGACATATTGGATTACAAATCCGTGAAACTACAGGAAATTTTTCGTAAATTTTCCGTAATATTTCCATATTGCTTTCAAAATGGTAGTTTCCGTAAATGACGTTTATACGTTTGCTTCAGAAGTCACTGCGTTTAGAAATGTAAGGAATTGATTGTTGTGTATGCTTCTTATGAATTGTAAATATTGTCATCGAAACGTTAATATTGCACAAATATTGGTTTTATATTAGAAATATTTCCAAAGGAACCCCGATATTCTAAATATTGTCTTGCCATTGCAAATATATTTAATGAAACGCACGAACTACAGAAATATTTGCTTTAAATTGGACATATTTCCAGTGAAACGGCAATATTGGCTCTTCATTGGAACTATTTTCCATGATATGCCAATATTGGTTAAATGTTGGTTTAAAATGAAAAAATTTCTTATAAAACTAATAAAATATATAGCGACATCTGCATATTAGAATGTACATGAAAATTATACGCAATAATGTTTTTATCTTCGATCTCTTTCTGTTTTTAATAAAAAAGCTAATATACTTTTATGACATTTAAAAAAATAATAAAATTCATCATTTAATTTTAAGAAAGATGTCAAAGAATTTTTAATTACACATTTATGGTAAACTTTTTAAAAATAATACCCTATTCCGCAGAAAATTAACCTACAACATTAATAATTTTGAATGTTTTTATTAAAAGTTTTGCAGATTTTTGTTTTATTATTTTATTCAATATATGTACGAAACTGCTTAAATTGCGTACTGAGATTGTTATAAAAAAATTTCACCCCGCATGTACACGTGAGATCAAATATCATCGTAAAATGTTATCCATACCAGTTTAGTAACACAATTCTCCACTCTCACTAATTCCTTATTTTCGAAGAAAACTTTGAAAAGCGGAAAACGATTCGAGTTTTGGATAAGATTTCGTGAAAATACGCTACTGTGTGTCAGGATGGGGGACACATAGTTTTTACGCCTAAAGTAAGTCGTTCTGTGTCTAGTGTTAAGTATTTCTTTTTCTTAAATTTTAATTTATATTATAAAGAGAATAAGCATTAAAAAATTACTTGAGTAAAAATATTTAAATTTTTATTTCTACACCTAAAATCAGTCTATCGGTTTTTAGCGTCAGTGCCCTTAAGCACTTGTTTTCTTTAAATTTAAAAATATAGGCATCCCCCGACTTACGTAAATTCGCAGTTACGTAATAAATCTAGAAAATTACATTAATGAACATACTTGCGCGTTTGTTACGCGCTTGCATATTTTTGATTAGTTTATAAATAAAACATGCAGATAAAAATTATATTACATAATATAGTTCAATATATAGATAATTATATTTTTATAGGTGATATACAAACAATATTTTTATGGGTGATATACAAAAAATGTTTTTATGGGTGATATACAAACAGAAAACTAATTAGAATGAGACAAAGAAATCTATTTTAATCGTTATAATTATGTTTTCTGAATGATATTTATTTCTATTGCTATCGAGAATTCGTGGAGTAGGGGTAAGTCAGTCTCCTCTTTAATTATCATTTTTATAGCCTTTCATGTAGATTCAATATTGGTTAGGTATAAACCAATCCACCAATGTTAAATTGATAATTCCCGTAATCCACAAGATATTTTTAATTAAAAAAGTGTTTTTTAGCTCACAGGCTATCAAAGCCTGAGAGCTTATGTGCCCGCCCGTTCTGTATGTATGTACGTATGTACGTAACGCGATAACTCTTGACAGAAATAATCGTTTTGCTTCGAATTTTGTTTATAGGTTCCTTGTGATAAGGTGCTTCCCTGATTAGTTTTGGGGATTGATTGGTTAACTATAAAGGGGGGGGGGGGAACGGGCGGATAACCCCCCTTAATTTAGATAAATGGTTTTTTCATGCAGAATTGTCCAATTTTCTTCAAATTTTGTATATAGGTTCATTGTGATAAACCGCTGTACTGATTAGTTTTGGGGGTTCATAAGTTAAGTATAAAGGGGCTAACGGGGGGCTAATCCTCCCCCCTTAATTTAGATAAATGAATTTTTCATGCAGTTATCCGATTTTCTTCAAATTTTCTATATGGGCTCATTGTTGTAAGGGGCTTCCCTGATTAGTTTTGGGGGTTCATTGGTGAAGTGTAAAGGAGGGAAACGGGGGCTACCCCCCCCCCTTAATTTTGATAAATGGGTTTTTCATGCAGAATTATCCGATTTACATCAAATTTTGTATATAGGCTCATTGTGGTAAGGCACTTCCCTGATTAGTTTTGGGGGTTCACTAGTTAAGTATAAAGGGGGGTACGGGGGGGACTAACCCCCCTTAATATAGATAAATGTGTTTTTCAAGCAGAATTATCCGATTTTCTTCAAATTTTATATATATGTTCATTGTAATAAGGCACTTCCCTGATTAGTTTTGGGGGTTCATTGGTTAAGTATAAAGGGGGGACGGGGGGCTAACCACCCTTAATTTAGATAAATGGATTTTTCATGCAGAATTATCCGATTTTCTTCAAATTTTGTATATAGGTTCATTGTGGTAAGGCGCTTCTCTGATTATTTTTAGGGGTTCATTGGTTAGTTATAAGAAGGAGAAACGGGGGATGGTTCCCCCCTTAATATATTGTCGATTTCTTCATTTTTTGAGGGCTTATTTCAAATTCTTTGAAATAAGAATATAATTTACAGTTAGTGTGAATAGCCTGTGAGCTCAATGCCGTCAGTTTAACTGGGCAGTTTTCTTTTATTTAGTTTGTTTTTATATATTTTATATTCTTTTATAGTTTATATCCGAATAAATACTGCTGCATGATGCTTTATAAAATAATATTGCGTAAATAATTATAGATATATATTTATATAATGATAATAAATATTGTAGATTCTTACGAAATTATTCTTCAGAAATTTAGAAATTCGTCTTGCATTACGCAAGTCAGGGGATGCCTGTATTTGACAAAGAGAATAAGCATTTAAAAATTGCTTAATTAAAAAGTTTTAAGTCTTATTGGCATTTTTAAGATACTTAAAATTTACTAAAATATATATTTTTTTAATGTAGCATGGTAATATAGAGTGTTAATCTTCTAATACTGGTGACCAAATTTTGATAATTGTATTGGATAATGTAAATTATCCCGTTTTTAAATTTCCAGATAGGTTATCAAGAGATTTCGTGATCAGTGTTTGCAAAAATGTCTTCTGCTCAAAAGCGTTATGTGTCCCAAAATATTTTCCCCTGTTTTGTTTTGTTTTTTCTCAAAAATACGAAAACATAAAAAAATATATATATCAACAGCAACGAATTTTAACTGAATTAAATTTGTAAAAATTGTAGTGCAATACGTACAGTTACTCAAAAGAGACTGGATATATTCTAAGAGGTTGGTAGAGAACATTGCAACAAATAATTTCTAGCAATCCATTTATTCAGTCAAATATACAGGATGTCTCACTTAAATCTGAATCCGTATTTTTATTCGTAACAATAATGTAGTTGGAGTACCGGGTAAATTTCCCGCCTTCAACTGTGTTATTGTATTAAAAGTTGTTCTTCTGGCTTTAAAATATTTCTACGCTAGACAGATTTCCGACTTACGCAGAGTCCGCTTTAGAGAGAGTTTACCATATTTTAACTAAATTTTTAACAAACTTGTGTGAAATGCGATATAATCACAAAAATGCTGCAAATTAATAGTAATTTGTTCAGTGGCAGCGTGTGTACACTGTAAAAAAAATTGCAGTAAAATTACGGGCAGAGACCGGCAGCAGAGATTCCAGTCATACCCCGTAAAAAAAAAAAAAAAAAAAAAAAAAAAAATCCATGACCATCATTTTGTGCAGCCCGTAATTTTACGGGGCAAAGTAATATAGCATTATCATGCACAGGATATAATGCACTTTTAAACACAATAACACTTTGCTTACTGTTCCGTAGCACGTAGCACGTTAGATAATCATCACAGAATCGCTGTTTTGGCGGGTTAAAATATTCGAAACACGAGTAAAATGAAGGGTTACACCCTAGCGGAGGACAATGTATGGGGTCGTACCGTATTTTTGCTAACATATGGGCTAAGAACTGTAAGAATATGTGAATTGCTCTTAATTTTCTAAGTAGCTAAGGGATAAGGCCGCTTATTTAGTGGATCTGACCGTTTTTCATCAAATAAGGTTGTTGCCCGTGAAAACTGAAGGGCAAACTCTCATAAATTTACAGTTTTTTCTGAGAGTGTAGTGTTACTACGTTCTGAAATATGAAGAAATTAATTTAGCTGTCTTTAGATGCACACGGCAGCCATTTCCAACACATACTGTAATATTTCACACAAGTTAAATATGTCAGAAATTCCGTTAAAATATCTGCATTTTTGTCGAATTTATAAAACCAAATCCGAGATCAGACTGGAGAGATTCACGCTGTACATTTGACTGAATAAATAGATAGCAAGCTTCATTTCTGGTACAAAAATTGATGGTTGTAATGTGCTGTAATCTCTTAAAGTTTGCCCAATATTCTACTTTAATCATCCTCATATACTAGTGACAGTTATTGAAAAAATAAGAAAATGTTATATTTACTTGTGCTAAATCACCACTTTCTTCATCTATGAGCTCGCCCTCTGGCGGCTCGTCCTCTTCAACTATTGTTGGCATTACTTCAACATATTTATTCAAATGACGTAATCTTTTAGTGACTTTTCTGAAAAGCAATAAAATGTATTTTATAGGATGGTTTGATTTGTAATGTATTTAGATATATTTGACACATTATGAATAAATAACTAAAATAAATAACAACATTTTGCATCTGTAGAAATGAATATTCCGCTAACATTTGCACATAAAAAAATATTTTTCTTTTTCAAAAGCGCAAAACTTTTTGACACATTAGCTGTGACATTTGATTTTATAGTTAAAAGTATGAATCTTTTAAGAATGTTTAGTGAAGTGGGTACTTTTCGGTTAGCCGGGCGCCAGTGATATATGTACATATATAAATATATATATATACACACATATATATATTCATACATATATGGGTATATATATATATATGTAAGTAAATGATATATACATAGGCACTTTACTGAACCAATATGACAAATAATCGATGGACAACAAAATATGCACTTTAATTTCAACTAATAACACTTTTGGTCGAAACTATACAACAAATTTACATTACGATAATACAACCAGGCCTAACGGCTATATCCATTTTACATCTCGCTTCATAATAAAATTAGAACACTGGCTCTTAGCCAAATCTCGCGATTTAAACCATTTATAACTCGTGCATAGTTAGTTCATTTGATGAAGTGAAGTTTCTAACCATGAGTAATAACACTAGAGAGAGAGAGTCAGTTCATATCGTTTACATGAAGTGCTCAAACTGGAATCCTACATATATATATATATATATATATATATATATATATATATATATATGTATATATATATATATATATATATATATGTTTGTATAATTATATATATGTGTGCATATATGCATGTATACATATCACTGGCGCCCGGCTAACCGTAAAGTACTGTGAAGTGATTTGGAATCGAATAGTATTTTTCAGCTTTCGATATATGGATTGCATATTGAGTTATAGTCGATTGATATCTCCAGGACGATTTTTAAAGAGCTATCAAGTCCCGAAAATCGACTGAAGACGCATTTCTCTGAGAGATCATTTGCCTTTATCAAAAATTATTAAACATTATTTCATTTTATTTGTTTCTAAATAGAAAGGGATTATTATTATTCGTATTAGGAATTCGTCCAATTTAGAATAAAACTAACTTCATGAATGTGCCAGAAAGTAGCCAGTTTTTATTTAAAAATAGCTTTATTCCATTACTACTCAATTTTATCTTTACGAGAAAACTAATTGGTACAATGTGAATATGTTATATATAAGATAAGAAAAAAAGTAAAAATACTACTTGATATTTTCAGTTAGAAATTTGATTTTTTGTGTTTGTAATGCTTTTTGGTAAGCAAAGTACAGCTTATCTTTCTAAAGCAGTTGTGCGTAATAGGTGGTTACTAACTAATGTCGCCTCATTCAAAAAACTAGATATGAAATTTTACAAACACTTTAAAATTGGATTAAGTTTTAATATATGTCATTTGCCATATAATTTTGCAGCATTTTCCGCAATCTTTACAGCTTTTACTGCTTAAACCCTTTTATTAAAGGATTGAGACATATTTTGTCCCAGGGACTAGTTCTTTATTCAATTCGTACTGCTTTCTGAAAAATGATACCTGCCGTACACTTTTACCAGGATATTTTCAAGAAAAACTAACACAAATAATTGTTTTTCTAAATTGTGAGTGCTAGTGAATATAAAAATATCCGCAGTCCTAGCCCATAATCAAAAGGTTAAGCGCGTTCTCACTAGTGCGGCGCTTACTGGAATGCAGCATTTACAACAATTATTTTTTCTACAAACAAAATAACGGGAAAAACACTCCACTGCAGCTGCACGGATAATGTGAAGATGGAAGCCGCATTCATTCCACTCCTTATGAAGAATAACTGGCGGAAATGAGTTCAACTCGCTGCGATAAGTTTTTAAAATTATTCCAAATTGTTTCTGCAATTGGTGTTTTTGTAACAGGTGGTCCTACAAACCTCAAAAGCAAAATGTCATAGTTTTGCTGTACTCACGATTGAAAAATATTTTGTGCAGCATAATAGCCACATACGTAAGAATTGAAACTGCTATAACTAGATGAAATTTAGGCGCGCTTTATTCATTATTTGAAATTTTTTTAATACAGTGGAACATTGATATATCACATCCCATGGGAATAAAAAACAAAAGGCTCATAATAGTTGGCTGTATATAATTTCGTTATTCAAAATTTACTTAAAAGATTTTTTATAATCTATGATTTTAAAATAACAAAATATTTACAATAAGTATAAATGTGCTTTAAATCACTGTTGTGAAGTAGATAAATGGGAAAATGGGAAATAATGGGAAAAACACTCCACTGCAGCTGCACGGATAAGTCAAGATGGAAGCCGCATTCATTCCACTCCTTATGAAGAATAACTGGCGTCAATGAGTTCAACTCCCTGCGACAAGTTTTTAAAATTATTCCAAATTGTTTCTGCAATTGGTGTTTTTGTAACAGCTGGTCTTACAAACCTCAAAAGCAAAATTTCATAGTTTTGCTGTACTCACGATTGAAAAATATTTTGTGCAGCATAATAGCCACATAGGTAAGAATTGAAACTGCTATAACTAGATGAAATTTGGGAGCGCTTTATTCATTATTTGAAATTTTTTTACTGCAGTGGAACCTTAATATATCACATCCCATGGGAATAAAAAACAAAAGGCTCATAATAATTTGTTGTATGTAATTTCGTTATTCAAAATTTACTTAAAAGATTTTTTATAATCTATGATTTTAAAATAACAAAATATTTACAATAAGTATAAATGTGCTTTAAATCACTGTTGTGAAGGAACTAAATCATTAAATTGAAACTCATGAGTTTGACTCAGTTTTTGTGAGTTTTGTCTTAAGTTTGATCCACTTTTTCAAAAACGATTCCAGCAATATAAACAGTTTACAGAATTTTGCGCTAAAATAAACAGCTATTTACTAGTGTATAGTCTGATAGTTTTTTTGTGGCAAATCCACAGCTTTTTTTTTTTTTTTTTTATAAAGTGTGCTTATTTCAGATGCAATTTTATTGTAATTGTGTGAATTTGAGTCAAATGTAGCCATGATAAATTGAATTCATCTGTTTGAATCTCCCTCTATTTTATAATCGCGGTGGGATTTGGACTATAGTTCTCAGATACGTAGTTTTAATAATTTTTTTAATGAAAAAAAATGCAAATTCTCCTTTAAACGGAGTGGAATTTGTTTTTTTTAATTTGCTGATTTAAAAAACAAGGGGCAAGACTTTATATTTCTCTAAAAGGTAAAATAACTTACATTGCACCATGGGCAGACCATGCAAAGAAACTAAATATTATTACAGTTAAAGCAAGAATCTCGACTTTATTTATTTAGAAAATTTTTTTTCACGGTATATTGTAAAAAAAAAATCCGCTAAATGTTGAACCACTTGACACTCCAAAAAAGCAGAAGTACCAAACAATGGTTCATTTTAGAAACATATTGATTATGGTGAAACTTCAAGATTTGTTCAAAATCTCATCATTCAGATCTACTCAAAACAAAATTTTCTATGCACTTTCAAAATGCTGCTTTAGAAATTGATGACGCTTATCTACTAGCCAAGTAGTTTGACCGCTAGCTATAAGTCACGAGATATCAGGTTTGAATCCAGATTAGACCTAGATGTTCGTAGTTTGTGAGATTTTTTCTTTAAACAGAGGTCCTGGTTGGATTAGTCCTTGTGTCTAAAGGATATCTGAAGCCAATGTATAGTTCAACAATTTACCAGATTTCAGTTGATCATTTTACTTGTTCATGTTTCAATCTACAGGTTTATGATTCAACTAACGCAAAAAACAAAATGTTGGAACAAATTTTCAAAATCTTATGGTGGCAAAATTTTGGAACCATGTTCTAGTAAAATAGTGAACCAAACATTTAACAGTTTATTATAAAACAAAAAGTATTATATCTTTACATACCTTCTAGGAACTGGAACTGGCGAATCAGCAACGTCGTAAGAGGATGCATTCACAATCTTAGTTTCAGGGGGAACTTTGCAGCACGATTCCACCTTGAAATCCTGTTCGTCAAAAAAATCATAACACGGGTCTTTATAAAATAAACTGTCCTCCTCGATATCCTTATATCGCTCTTTCTCATCTTTGCCATCACTTATGATGTCGTCACATGACTCAGCATCCTTTTCATATCCCTAAAAACAACAACATGCATTAGGTTAAATTTTGGAACATTATTATAATGAATTAAAATTTATTTATTGTGTTATATCTGAAATATATCTTTAGTTATTAAAACTAAGACATTGTATCAAACATTTTGCGTGCATATTGAAAATTTTCACTCTGAAAAGTACTAATTTCTTACCAGAAAAATAAGAAAGTGCACGCTTATTTTTTTAAACAGTATGAGTACACTAGTAACAGATCGATGCTCAAGATTTGGTGAGTGTTTCGTAATGTCAGAGTGAATCAAGATTTTTTTTCTCTACGTGTATTGAATTTTTCAATTATATCTACTGTATTCAAAAGGCAATATATTCTCAATATTCTGAAACTATTTTACGTGCTTTCTTCACATTTAAATGCATTGTCATAAGCAGGTAGTGCGGGGGTTGGTCATTATCACTTCACCCTTCGTAAATGTTTGATAAAAAGGGGGAAAAGTAATGAGCCAATGTAAAAAACTATTTTTGATTGAACTGCTTATTGCAGGATTCCAATTTTATTGCATGATAATTGTGTTTTAAAAGTTTTTATTATATGTAAGTGTAAAGTAATTTTATTTTAGATCCATCTTTTTCATTCACAACCACTGAATATTTTCAGTTTTCTAAGCTGATAGTGATATTAAAAAACAAATTCGTAAAAAATCCCAAGCCTTTAGAGGGGTTTTTTTTCTGAGATGGGTTGGGGTAGGAGAACTTCTAGGTTTTTAGGTACAATAACTTTTTTAAAATGAAAGTATAAGCGTTATATATTTACCCACTTATTTCGGGGGAGGAAGGATCGCTTTCTGTAGACTTATAAGATTAGATAATACTTTTTAATTTTTTATTGATTTTTTTCTGTAACTGAATGTTTTTCCGTTGCGAAAGTAGGTACTTTTTATTGATCCCCTCTCTAACGAAATTTCTGCTTACTCCTTCGTTTGAGATGTTTCTTCACTTTTATGGGAATTATTACTAATTATTATGTTAATGTGATCACTAAATTTCTAGAAAAGAATTAAAAAGTCTTGTCTTACCTATGCTAAACTTTCTAAGGTATATCATATTCATATCACACCTGAAATCCTGAAGTAATATTTCAGATGCAATTGTATTTATTGCAAAATATAAAAATAAAATCATCAAAAATGCGAAATAAAATCACAGGTTTTGAGATTTTTTACAAAACATTTGGAGAAGTCCGAAAGATTTAAAAATAATAATAACAGTGCTTTAATCATGCTATTTCTGATTATTTAATTTCAATTATGATGCAATGTTTTCTGAAACATAATTATATTAATATAGAGTAAAGATTGCCTAGACAGTGAAGTTCAGATTTATATAGATAATTTTTCAATTGCTAATTTTAAGTAGTTCTGAAGTTTTTCCTGCACTTCAACGAGAAACTGTGTGATACATTTTCTGGAATATTTTAAACGTAAAAGTATGTGACACTTGCTTGCAGGTTATTTCTTGAAGTGATCTGTAATCGAACATATTTTTTTTATAAATTTTTCGAAAATCTTGAGTTATAAGTGATTGTCTCAGGACGGCAGTTTTTTTCTTTTTTAAGGCTTTCGGATAAGAAAATTTGGTTCAAGATGTCAACTTTAACAGTTTCTTAATGAAATATCTTCTGCCTTTAAGACAAAAAATGAGAAAAACTGTTCAATTACATAGTTTCTGGATAAGACAACCCGCTATTTCAACGCGTTGTAGAACAAAAATCAATTACAAACTGTGTCAAAAGTAGGCAGTTTAGATTTCAGAACACGTTAAAGAAGACTTTTTTTAATGGTTGCTTTGTTAATTATCAGTTATCGTGCAAAGATGTCATAACTAATTTTTACATTTAGTTTGTAAATGAAAATGAAGCCTACCAAGACATCGAGAAGAGTCTGATAATGCACATTCATAAGCCTTCTGATAATTAACATTTTGCTAAAGCTTTTTCTGTTTGGTTTTAAACAGAATTTTACTAAAACATATCAATTATTTCAGTAGAAGTAAGTCTACTGTGTGTAAACGCGAACGATTCTGACATCAATGTGGTTTAATGTGAATATGGAAAATGATAAAAGGCACAAAAAACACTCTATTGTGCAGATCGAAGATCAATTGTTCCTGCACTTTTTCCCTCTTTTTCAAAAGAGAGTTCAGTTGTCCTGACACAGAACTTTTCCACTATGTCCACATGTTTAAAAAAACATAATTTTCAGAATAACACCTTTAAATGTTTTAGAAAAGAATTCACGCTTTAGCACACATCGTAAAGAAAAGAGTGTATAGAAATGCATTTCTTTCTTTCTTTTTTTCTCCAAATTGAGCAGTGAGAAAGACGATAATGCAAAAGGAAATTAATACCATTTTTTAGGCCTTTTTTTTGTTCAAACGTTTTTACACCGTCATATCAATTAATAAAAGCATGGAAATTACACACAGAGAGATATATATATTTATAAATTCACCTGTTTATAATCGCCATCGCATTTATCTCTCAGTGGAGAAACATCTCCGGATACTACATTATCAAGACCACCTTCAGCATATGGTAGAGATTCTTCTACATTGTCAGATATAACAGAATTTTCTAGTTCTTCTTTTGAAGTCACCTGGATATCAGTCGTGGACGATACTTTATTCACTATTTCCATCAACATTTCGGATATCATGCCAATTTCCTCATCATCTAACTGCACCGGGAGGCTTAATTTGCTAAATACAAAAGACATCCATTGTATAAAAATGACAACTAAAACATTTGTGCAAGAATATTAAAAGAAAGAATACCAACGTTAAAAATGCACAAATAGTATGCAAAAAAGCAGTAAATAGCTGTTTCGAATCCATAAGAGAGATTCTTCTTCAGTGCGACAAAGGGCAAAGCAAAGTGTGCCAGAAAAAGGTGCCCCAGTATTGTTTTTCCTAACAAGCTGTGCTTTGCTCTTTGTCGCACTGAAGAAGAATCTCGCTTGTGGATTCAAAACAGCTCTTTGCTGCTTTTTTTTTAGTATTATTTCTGCATTTTTAACGTTGGTATTCTTCTTTTAACATCAATTATAATCCTTTATTTATATTTTATGAAGCTTATTTGACACCTTAATGCTTAAAAATAATCTAAGATAAAATATTTAAATCTTAAATTTAACATTAAATTTAAAGAATGGATTTTATAATTTCATATATATTTTAAAAGATAACGTTTCAACATTTAATTCATATATTTTTATTTAAAATCCCAGGCTTAAAGGGTGGTTCTCGTCTAAAACTTAAAAAAGGATCAATTTTTTCTTTTCTTTTTTTGAATTTTTCATTCTTAGTACTTATTAACGTGGTTCTCACAAAAAAAAAAAAAAAAAAAAAAAAAATCTTGCTGAACAACACGAAACTTTCTGACACATTTTCTGATTTATTTTTGTTAATGTAAAAGCATAACACTGCCAGGCATGATTGTTGAAGGTATTTGCAATCGAACACTTTTTGATATTTCGATGAATGAACTATAACTTGAGTTATAAGCGGTTGTTCTCTAAGGATAGCAGTCTGTTTTTTTTTTTTTCGTAGCTGTCGCTTCCAAAAATTTGGTTTAAAGGGCCAATGACAGCATTTTCCGAAAGATCTTCTGTATTTACCGAAAAAACAAAAAAAAAAAAAACAGTTCGATTACAAAGTTTTAAAGTAGAGCATCTACCAATTTCAAGCACTTGCGAGTAAAAACAAACTTAAAAAATGTGTCAGAAAGTAGGTAGTTTAGATTTCATAAAACCTTAGAAAGCAAAATTTTTGGCACCATGTTTTGGTGAAATACTGAACCAAATACTTAACGGTAGTTTAAGAAGCGCAAAGTATTATATCTTTACATACCTGCTAGGAACAGGGGGATTGGAATTGTTTTCAAAAAGATCTTCTGGATTAGACGGACCTGTGTAACATGACTCAATCTTAAAATCTTCTTCATCAAAATTGTCGAGAAAAGGGTCTTTACAAGATAGATTATCCTGTTCGCTTTCCTCAAATGGCTCATTCTGAGCATCGTTAGCCGTCATGCTCTGGTAAGGTGACTCTGCTAGTGGATCACAATCATATTCCTAAAAAAACAACACAAGGCATTAGGTTAAATTTTGAAACATTATTGGAATGAATTAAAAATTGTTTAATTTTCTCATTTCTTAAATTTAAATCTTTAGTCTTTGAAGCGCAGAGTTGCATCAAACATTTTGTGCGAATCCTCTTTAATAAAAAGCTATGCGTTGCTGACGACTGGGATTTTCGATAATCGTTGCCACAGATTAATCTCGGAAAATGAAACATTTGAAGTTGGTGAAAAAATTAATAGCTCGAAAAGTATTTGTCAGAAAATTGTTAGACCAACTGCGTTAGAAAGGTTAAAAATTGTATTTTTCTTGATATAAATTTCAAATCTAATGAATATATCATTTTTCAAATATTGAATTAAAAAAATTATCAAATTTCACAATAGAGTACCATAGCGAAATCTTCACGCGTAAAAAGATAGTGATAAAGGCCATGTGTTCTGACGTATGCGTATACTGGATATAGCACGAGTCACAAATTATAGTAGCCTGACTTAAGTATTCTGTTAAAATATAAAAGTGAATTATGATGCTACGAGTGTATGATTTTTATTTAATTTTAATATAATCATCTTAGAAACAAGGTTTTGGAATTTTTTTTCGAATGGGACTAATAAATTGGACAATACTGTATATTATTTTGAGTTTAAAAGAGGAAAGGTGGGGGAGCGCTTTATATTATTTAGGTTTCCCCAGGAACTTTTGGTCAGAATTGAAAGTTTAATATATCAAAACGTCAGAAATTAAATCGACAATAACTATAACGACTGTTCTTCAGTTCGTTTGGATAGATTTTCATTTAAAAATATAAAATCATTCAACATTGATTTTAAGTATTTTTAAGGTTATTATCACGGGTCCGGGCAACGCCGGGCATGTCAGCTAGTATTGTAATATTTCGTTTTGAAAATCACTCAAATTTTACCAAAACAAAACAAAAAAATAAAAAAAGTTTATACTTATGAGTCAGAACATTATGATTACGCTCCCAAGAGTTTGATGATATGAACCAGTCTTGGTGAGTGTTTCATAATGTAAGAGTGAAGCAAGATTTCCTTTTCTCTACATGTATGGATCTTTTCAATTATATCAACTTTATTCAACTAGTAATAATTATGGTGAAACTATTTTACGTGCGATCTTGACATTTAGACGCATGGTCATAAGCAGGGGAAGCAGGGGTGGGCCGTGACCTATCCTTCCTAAATCTTTGAAAAAAAATGAACGGGTAATGAACTGAGAGAATGTAAAAACTGTTTGTGATTGAACGGTTACTTGCACGATTGCAAATTTATTGAATGATAATTGTGGTTTAAATGATTTCACTATAATGTTGGACTGGGGGCATAGGCAAGAGGGGTTGGGAAGGAGGCTTTTAGGTACTATGCCTTTTTCAAAATGAAAGTATATGATTTATATCCTTTCCCACTTACTTCAGGCGAAGGAGGATCTCCATCTATGGACTTGATAAAATTAAATAATACAGAGTGACCCAAATGTCTATGACATATTTTAAAATTCATTAAAAGATCAAGCAATTGGCGTACGAGAGTGCGGTTTGGACAAAAATGCATCTTATAATCTGAAATTTTGTTTAAGCAAATAAAAAAAAGTTTACAAAAATTTTCATAGATGGCGTTGCTTCTGAAAAGTTGCCTCAATGGCGAAAGACGCACAATTCCTAGGCACACTTTTCGTCCAAACTATGGTACCCCACATTTAAAAAGTTAACGTACTCGAGTATCCATTCTCACTCGTCTAATCGAACTCAGGAGGTCTAGTAATGTGAAGTTCTGGAATATGGGATACCATATTTTTTATAAAAACTGTGCATATGCATTGTGCGTCTTTTGACATTCTTATGTATAAAGGTATTCTACCTATTCGATAACTTCATAGAAGCAGCGCCATCTATGAGAAATTTTTGGAACTAAATTTTTTATTTGCTTAAACAAAATTTCAGATTATAAGAAGCATTTTCGTCCAAAACCACACTCTCGTACGCCAATTGCTTGATCTTTTATTGAATTTTAAAATGTGTCAAGGACTTTTGGGACACCCTGTGCGTTTGAATTTTTAATTAATTTTCTTTTTTTACAAAACTAAATGTTTTTCGGTGTCGAAGGTAGATACTTTTTATTGATCCCATCTCTAACAAAATTTCTGCGTATCTCTTTTCTTTTGCGATGTTTTTTCTCGTTCTGTTGTTAACATGATTTCTAAATGTTTAGAAAATAATTGAAATATCTCATATTATTTATGCTAAACTTTCTAATGCATATAATACCACACCTAAAAGCTTGAAGTAGTATGCGATTGCTTTTTACGCAAAATGTCAAAAAAAATTATCAATAATGCGCAAATATCAGATTTTAACTTTTTTAACTAATGCATTATACAAATATATTTAAAAAAATTCAAAATACTTTGAAAAATAATAAACATGTTTTAACCCTCTATTTTTAATTGTTTATTTCTAGCTATGATATTATGTATTATATAATATAATTATGTTTTACATAAAATAGTAAAACTACATCTGTTTCGATGGTAAGTTCACAATTAAATTTTCTTTTCATTTTCTGTTTTAAAGTGGTTCTCAGAAAAAATAAATTTCTGTTTAACAACGGAAATTTCTTTTACGTGTTTTTTTAACTTTTTACACTGGCAGTCATGATTATTGAAGTAATTTGCAATCGAAAAGTTTTTTTTCATTTCTCTATAAATGTATTATAACTTGAGTTATAAGTGATTGTTGTCTCAGAAAGTCAGTTTTTTCTTTCCATCGCAGAAATTTAGCCCAAAACGGCAACTGTGGTGGCATTTTCTGAAAGATCTTCTGGCTTTATCAAAAAGTGGGAAAAACTATTCGATTACATAATTTCTGAATAAGAGATCTTCTTAATTTCATGCGGTTGAAAACAAATATTGATTAACTAATGAATCAGAAAGTTGGTAGTTTGACTTACTTTAGGAATGGTTTCAGCAGAACAGTCTGGAAATTCATCTAAAGGGTCTTCAGAACTATCATCTTTTAAATCAGGAGTGGTTTCTGGAGTCAGCTGGTCAGACAAACTGAAAGGAAAATATATATCGTTTCGTTATATAAATTGCTTGGAGTACAAATAGTTAAATACATTTTCTGATACTTTTCCGTTATACCATCACCATTGTCGCCAAGCGTAATAGTCGATGCTGAAGATAACATTTAAAAAAAAGTAACATTGCGAATATGATCATTTAAAAATTATAACACTTGAAAATTCTACAGACTTTCACGAACTATTTTATTATATCAATGCAAATATATGCTTGAAAAAAAGAAAAAATGAATCCTTCTATATTAAAAAAAAGTTATCTGGTACTGAGCCAAAAACGATTTAGAAATGGACCAATCAAATTCTGCGTAGATATTCTGGGTTATTCTCATTGCTTTTTTACTAGGGACTTTTTTGAGGAGCTATTATTTTTTTTCTAGCCATCCTATGGATTCGAAAATCATACCACCAGACGCGAAATATAACAAGTTTTCAGAAATTAAAAAAATTATCACGGTCGGACAATAAAAACTCAAAAAATTCTTAAAAAACGATTAAAAAATCTTTTATTGAAAAAGTCATTTTTTTATATTGTTGCCAATTTCTAAATAAGCGTAAAGGATTATGTTTTATCTCAAATAAAAAATGTATTTGCGCGAGACTATTAAAAACAATAATGAAAGTTTAAAATAATAATTAAATGATCACGTGTTGAAAGCAGGAAATAAAGAAAATTACGTCATAAACCTTTCAATAAAATGTTTTTTGTCCCATTAATGTGTTTCTGTTTCTGTTCTTTTTCTCTGCTTCTTTGAACCATAGCTCGCAACTACGGCATTTTCGACCCTGCATTGCTATGTGATTCCGAGTCGTCTTTGTGCCCCCTACACCTCTTGCAAGTTTGTCGGTCTGGTAGTGAAACACCCTGTATACGTTTCAGACAATGAGGAAATGATTGACGCAATGATTTTTTTAGTTACAAAAACAGTCGACAGATGGGATCACGAACTCTTCCAAGAAATAAAATCTGCGTATCATGCAGACAACAGGGTTTCGCATTAGAAATAAAAAGGCGTAACCGTCTTTTTGTAGCGCTGTTCCACTAACACGATGGTTTTGTCGTTGAAGAAAAATGCGATGTTAATAATGCTGTTATACAAAACATCGAAAATATTTGTAAAGTTCTTCGTGAGTGCAAGAGAAAGATAACTTGCCTCTCCTAATAGCTTGTTTTGTTAGTAAATAGTTCTTGTTCTTTGGGTCTAAAAGACAAGATTTTTTTTTCATTCAAGCAGTATAAAGGCAAAAACAAGGGATATCGGAAGATGCTGTAAATGTTATAGCTACTATTGTTGAGCAATCCAATGAGAACTAAGCTGGATGTGTGATACTTTTAGTGCTACAGTGACGAATTTGTAAATGTCCTACATCCGAGGTAAAGCTGTTTTGTGAAAGAAGAAAAGTCATAGAATGAAAAACCGTATAATTGATACGTGTCTAATATTTTTAATGATGAGTTACGGGTTGTTGTGTATCATTTTGTGAGTTGGTTGTCAATGGACAATATTACATGAAGAATGCGCATTGCCCCTGCAGTACGTGGACATATTGAACACAGTGAGACCATTTTGAAGTAGCATTTAGAAACCTTTATTTTCTGTTATGTTAGACATGTGTGTCTTGTTGATATCTGCTACCATGGCTTGATCAAAAATTCTTGTGTTTATGATATGAATTAGTAAATTTACATGATGATATTTCGTATTATTATCTTTATTGGTGGTGCTATTATATATTCATGACATGAAAATGCATACAGCTCCATATTTGCATCTATTGGTCATTTTTTAAACTAAAATCTTTTGTATCAATCATTTTTCCAGTGTCAAAAATGCATATTCTCCAAATATGAAAGGGTTACGTATTTGGGTTCCAAGGGCTCCACAACGTTCCAAACTATTCTAATATAAATTAACCTGCAGATCACAGTATTTAAAAAAATAAATGAAATTTCCCTTTACATTTTTCAGGCTAACGATCTCAAATAAGAACATAGAATTATAAAATTATTAACAATTTAAAATAAATTATTTTGGTACAAAAATATTGACAGTAATAGTAGAAACAAGAGTGTAATTTTTTGAAATAGAAAGCCTATATTTTTTTTACCAGATATTTATAATGGGTATCTCGTGACATACAATTTGGAGAATGTTTTTATTACGTCAGTAATAACATAAATTTAAGATATTTTGTATTAAAACCAATTATGATTTCGCTGTTTCATGTTGAAAAACAATAATACTATCTAAGTATTTGTTGAAAACATTAGTTCAATTTCATTGGATATGTTCAATACGAAAGGGTTCAATATGTTCAATACGAAAAAGGTTATGTGTATAAAAAAATAAATTGCGGACGATTTTATTTTCAGGGATGCATTGTACAAAAACTATAAAATAGGCTCCTATTAAAAAATAACATCGATTTGGCGAGCTCTTTGTTTATGTTATTATAATGTACTATTTAGGATGTACAAACGAACACGTTTTCACAAAGCAAATAAAGTTATTCCAGTATGTTTTTTCCTCGTTTTCTTAGTATTTCATTTTTATTTTAGATAAAAGTAAAACTTCATTTGTTATAAATAACCTTTTTTTGATTTCGTTTTAAATGCGAAATATATTTCTTATTGTTTGTTAGATTATAAAATACTTAGTGGCATACTATATACCACAGGTCATCAAATTCTTACCAATCCTGCTGAATCTGTGATAAAAAGTCATTTTGCGTGCAAGCAATTTCTACTACATTTTTGAAAACCTGCAAAGCACAATTCTTTCTACTTACGGTTATTCAGTATTATCATATTATTACCGTAAATTTCTTAAGAATACATGTGTATTTATCATAGGTAATTATGGAATGTGTATGTTTACCGTTAATTATGTGTAATTATTATTAGCCGTGGTAAGTGTCATAAATATAGATTCCATCAACATAATAAAAACAATAGAATCAACAGTAAATTTTGAGTAATAAAAAGAATGAGACAGACAATAAACTCATAGTAATTTTATTAGAAGCTTGAATTACTGAAAATTTCATTCCAAATTGGTAATAAGTTATTCGTTAAACTTCCAATATGACGTCAGATTCTCTTTTTAATTCTCTATGACGTGATATTAACCTGCTTTGTGTACATAAACATACTCATACTCCTTGTATTATTGATAAATCTTAGAAATTTTCCGCTTTATTACTACTATGACGTCAATCAATTTTATTTCATATTTATCTTTTTTTCAATTGGTGAAACTTTTTATTTCATTTTCACTTTTCACGTGAAAATCGTCTGATTGAAAATTATTGTAGAAAGAATTTCATGTGGATTTTTAATTTTTGGCATCTGCTATAACAAAAATGTTTAAATTTAATAAGAAAAGGCTGTTAGAATTTCGGTTTTTTGTCTATATTTATTAAAATAATACGAATTTTTCGAATTTTAATATTTTCAGCTCTTCACAGCTGATATTCTGATTTATACACAAAGTTTCAACTCTGTAAGTTACATATTTTCTGAGAATGGCTCTGTGACAGACGGACAACAGAGCGGAACAATAGGGTTTCGTGAGATGAACGAAACAATAACAATAGAATCAACAGTAAATTTTGAGTAATAAAAATAATGGGACAGACAATAAAATCATAGTAATTTTATTAGAAGCTTGAATTACTGAAATTTTCATTCCAAATTGGTAATAAGTTATTTTGTTAATTTAAAATAATATGAAATATTTAGAAAAAAAATAGTACAAAACATGAAATATTACAAAAAACATTATTTTACTTATTCTTTCTTATTTATAAATTAATGCACCCGATTCTGATTATTTTGGCGTTAGAATATTTTGAACACTCAAATACCTTCAAATGGGATAAAATTTAACAAAAAAAAATTTGGCTGCGTGCCATTGAACATACGTCAATATGCTAAGTTTGGTACGTATATTGACGGCTTACTATATACAGATAACTAAAAATAAATCCGAAGAATATGTCTATATTTGTTAGAAGCGCATATATTTTTTGAATTTTCTTAAATTTGTATGAAAAAGTTTTTATTTTTTTCCTGAATTGTGATATCTTAAACAATTTCGATATCCCTGGTAAGTGAATATCTTGCAATCCAATGAATAATTTGCTAATCGTGAAATAGTGTATTGAAATTTCTTAACTTTGCATAAAAACTTTTTTTCTCTGAAATGTGATATCTTAATAATTTTTTATATCCATATCTTTTAATCCAATATGTCCTGATAGTTAAAAAAAAGAATAATCTCCATTTTTTTTCGAAACTTCATTAGAATGTAGAAATTCGATTTCATAAGAAATTCTTACTATTTTCACAAAAAAACACACACACACAAAAAAAAAAAAACAGCTAAGTTATGTACATCTGAATTCCAATGTAAAAAAAAAAAAAAAATGTCATGAAGATTTTCAGGATTTTTTTTTTTTTTTTTTTTTTTTTTTTTTTTTGAGGGATTTAAAAACAAAACGTCCAATTTTAATATGTTTTTAATGTTTTATGTAATTGTAATGTAATGTCTGTAATTTTAATGATTTTGATATAAATTTAAAAACAAATTTACCATCGTTTTCAAACTCTAAAATATGATTCTTACGGGTCCTTGAATTTGAATCCGCTATTTCCGAATAGAAAATCCAAAGTTCACATCTTTTAATGACAATAATTCTGGAATTAAACAAAGACAAATCACCATTCGAAAATGGGAGTACTCAAATTTATAGAACTGTACGAAAACTGTAAAATCGAATATCATTTATTATTTTGCAGTTCTGAATAGGAAGTATCTCATAAAAATTGTCCCACGTTGTCATCATGTATACGTAATACTGATTTAATTAAAGAAACTCTTTTTTTGTTCAGAATAGTATGATACGCAAATTGTTTAAAGTACAAAGCGTTAAATAAAACTCCGTTTTACCTCATGCACTTTAATTAATTTATATCAATATTATTAAAAAACAAAAAAACATGTGTTTAATTCATTATAAACAAACTCACCTGTCTTCATAACCCTCTTCAGCCAACTCATTGCTATAATCATCAGGATAGCTCGCGGAAGTGATGTCATTTTCAGTAAATTGTGGAGTAGATCTGGAAAAGAAATTTATTGTTTCGTTAAGACACCAAGCTAAAAAAATATACTTCTCGCACATGTCTCCATATTTCTTTATCTATGATTTTATTTTAATTACTTCATCAAAATAATGAAGTTGTTCAATCATTCAGTCATCTTATCTTAATAATCTTAAACTATAATTAACATTAAAACGCATGAACATTAAAAAGAAATACAGAAATTTACAATTAATAAACATTAAATACTGAAAAATAAGTTTGCATAAACATTTTTCAGAATGGAGAACTGAAACAGTTTCTAATTTCTTTTCGTCCGGAAGAAACGGGGTGGGGTCCTTGATCTTCCCCTTTAAGATCATTTTTAAACACATAAACTTAAACAATAAATAACTAAAAATTGTTTTGATTATTAAGTTCAGGCGGAGATAGCACACCCACCCAATCCTCCCCCCGTCCAGACGAACACATTTTAATTTCCCTTTATCTTAGATTTTAAATACTTTTACTTTAAAAATACTTTTATTTCATCAGTATTAGTATAAAGTATACTGTTAAATATTTTTTAGCACAGAAAAAGGAAAAAATATCGGTAAATTTATTCTCGATTAGAAACTTCATTTCATCACGATTCTAGATCATGAATGCGCCCGTTTATTATAAATCCATGAAGGTAATTGTTGCAATCAAATTTACAAGGAAAGGAAATTGAAAGAAATTGGTTCATTCAAATTTAAAACAATAGTATAGCAGTTTTTGAACACTGTTTAAAAACTTTTCATAACAAATACCAATATTCAAAACACATGTGACGATTCTGCAACGGGTGAGGTGACTAGATTTTATGTAAACCCCACTCAAAATTATTCAGATTGCATTTTTTTTTATGCTGCAGATTTGGATTTTGATTTAAACTGTGTATCGATTCAAATAATCTGATTTTATTAAACCGGACTCATAACCGGTTCGGATATAACCGGTTCGGATATAACCGGTTCGGATAACCGGTTCGGATCGGTCATAAAATAACCGGTTCGGATAAAACCTCGGGTTGGGTATACCCGACCCGAAGCAAAATTATAATCTAAATTCTACTTACAGCCAAAAGAAAAAAAGCACCAGCTGACATAATAAGGTCGGGGCGGGTTCTGATAAAATTTGGTCGCCCGACCCGATGCAGGAACCGAATCACACATACAGAAAAAAAATTCGACCCAGTGAGGTCGGGTGGGTTCGGGTGAAATGTGGTCCCGATCCGATGCAGAACTTTCAAATACGTCACACTTTTCAGAAACTAGTTACAATGTGATTTTAAAAAGGGATCAAAGAATGGCTTAAAAACATCATAATGACTTCACATTCACGTTACTGTGACTTTACATGCACGTTCATGCACGATGGTCACATCGACTGTCACAAAGTCACAATATGACATCACAATGTTTTACGGGTGGCATCTCTATTCCTTCACAAAACACTCGCATACAAGATGTTAAAATTTAATCACAGTTTGAACAACAAAATCAGTACGGTAGTCTGTTTTTATTCATGCAAAATTACAGGGTCTTGGGTATTTCCATCAGATATAAATATACTGAATTTACAGTAAATTTGCAGAATTGTTTCAGCTTTTAGTAAAATTTCCTTTTTCACTTCCCTGTAAATTTATATCAGATAAATGATTTCAGGTAGATTTTTCGATATTTTGCAGAATTTCTTTTAGGTACTATAGGATTCAACTTTTCAATTATTTTATTTTATTTAGAATTTTTAAATATACTGAGTTTATGGTAAATTTTCAGAACAGTTTTTGAGTGTTTTCATAATATCTCGTTTTTCTGTTCCTTGTAAATTTATATATGATAGATGATTACCAGTAGATTCTTCGTTATTTTAAGAAAAAATCTTTTTAATAGTGTTGGATCGATCTTTTGAATAAAATTGATTTATTTAAAATTTTGATTAAAGACGTTTGTGGATCGTTTTCTAAAAACATATAAAACGATGTTACAGTATATATATATTTATAAAGTATATTCAATTGAAATAATATTATAATGAAAATATGTGGTATAGTACAACCTTGCAATATATGTAAACATTTAAATAATAAGAAATATTATTTTTTCATATCAATAATATGTCCACAGAATTTGACAAATCATGTCCGTGGCCTGTTATAGCCTTAGTTTGTATAACTTACTTGGGCTGTAAAGTTGATTTAAAGCTTTTATCATGACAAATATTTATTGAATTTCGTAAAGTTAATCTCAGGTTCAAATTTCAAAGGGTAATCTCGTTTATGTACAAGTTTTATTTGAAAAATAAATGCTGTCACAAGAAATTGAGTTGGGAATAGAAAATTAATAGCTTTCAACTGACTCAGCACATGACAGAAAAAAACTTCAAACTAAAAGAGAAGTTTTTAAATCATTTTAAACGTTACAACAGATTTCAAAAGTTATCTTTGTGAACTATTTATTTATTTTTTAAATAATTATGAAAAAATTACGAACATAAAGATCACATAAAAGACAAAAACAACAACAAAGAAGAACGAAAAATCATGTTTCAAGCATAGATTATGTACCACTTTCCAACGCTTCCAAAATAATTTTACAAATTATTACCGCTTAATAAGCTGAAAGATAACATCGAAGTAAAACAATTTGGAAAACGCATAACCTATTTCAAGAAACGTAATTTCAAGAATTTCCAACATATACAATATTCGGAAAAATATCCGAATACTTTTATTCAGCCCTGTATAGGATCTATAGATTTGTATATATACTACATAGGATGCTAAATTTTAGTTTAGTTAGGAAACGCGTAGCACAGTTTAATATTCTGCTTCTGCAGTTTCTTTCAATAAACGGAAATGTGTTCGCGAACTTTTGTGTTGCCCTGTATATGAAATACAGAATTTATACACACTAAGTAATAGACATAAAGTGAGTTCAATTTAAAATTGCGTTCAGCAACTTAAAACACACTTCCAGGAATTATTTTTAACAGACAGTAGAGAATTCTTTTGTGTGTTCCTGTAAATGAACGATGACTGCTATACACACACTATTCTGTAGTAAGCCTCTTGTAATGCACCTTAGTGATATATATAAATTTCAATTCGTTTAAAATAGTGAAACATTATTTAATTAAACCGCAAACGATTTTCCTCCCTAGACGTAATGTAACGGAATTCTTTTGACTGTCCCTGTAAAGTAACTATACGTGCTATGCACACCCTATTCCATATTAAGCTTCTTGTAATGCACCTTTAGTGATATACATCAATTACAATGTATTTGAAATTGTACAACATCATTAAAATAAACCGCAAATGATTTTTCCCCATAGACCGTCATGTAACAGAATTCTTTTGAGTCTCCCTGTAAAAAAACTATAAGTGCTACACACTTCATTTGAAATAGAGAACATGCTATAGATAACGACAATAACATATAAAAATTGCAGGGCAATCCGAGCATATTTACGTGAGTTAGAGCACGGACAGACGGCCATATGGCCAGACAAACCGAAGTCATAAACACTTTTCAACTATAATGGAAAGTGTTAAAAAACATCAAAAGGGTTAAAAGAACCAAGCTCAAAAGCAGCGTGGTTCAGCCTTGCATCTTTACTCTTTACCTTTTCATCTTTTTAACACTTTCCAACCTACTTGAAAAGTGTTTATGACTTCGGTTTGTCTGGCCGTATGGCCGTCTGGCCGTCTGCCGTCTGCCGTCTGCCGTCTGGCCGTCTGTCCGTGCTCTAACTCCCGCAAATATGCTCGGATTGCTCTGCAATTTTTATATGTTATAGTCGTTATCAATAGCATGTTCCCTATTTCAACGGAAGTGTGTAGCACTTATACTTTTTTTACAGGGACACTCAAAAGAATTCCATTACATTGCGGTCTATGTGGAAAAATCACTTGAGGTTTATTTAAATAATGTTTCACTATTTTAAACGCAATGAAATTTATATATATCACTAAGGTGCATTAGAAGAAGCTTAATATGGAATAGTGTGTGCATAGCACTTATAGTTACTTTACAGGGACAGTCAAAAGAATTCCTTTACATTACGTCTATGGAGAAAAATCGTCTGCGGTTTATTTAAATAATGTTTCCCTATTTTAAACGCATTGAAATTTATATAAGGTGCATTACAAGAGGCTTACTACAGAATATTGTGTGTATAGCAGTCATCGTTCATTTACAGGGACACACAAAAGAATTATCTACTGTCTGTTAACAATAATTCCTGGAAGTGCGTTTTAAGTTACTGAACGCGATTTTAATTTTAACTCGCTTTTTGTCTATTACGTGGTGTTTATAAATTCTGTAGATCCTATACAGGGAAGCACAAAAGTTCGCGAACACATTTCCGTATTATTTAACTCCAGACGGAGAATTTTAAACTGTGCTACAGTTTCCTAACTGAACTAAAATTTAGCATCCTATGTAGTATATATACAAATCTATAGATCCTATACAGGGCTGATGAAAAGTATTCGGATTACTTAGATGTTATCTTTTAGCTTATTAAACGGTATGATTTGTAAAATTATTTTGGAAGCGTTGGAAAGTGTTACATAATCTATGCTTGACGCATGATTTTTCGTTCTTGTTTCTTTCAACACGGGTAATAATTTTCTGAGAGATGGTACTTTTCTTTCTCTTATATAAAAATCTTGAATCGTTTGACGTATAACGCACTTGTCAAAGTCATCTATTTCGCAGTTCCGCTCACTAGGTCTTTTACGATGTTTACCAGGTGATATTAAATCTGTCGATGAGCCCAATGCAGAAACTTCATTTCTTATTTTTTTTATTGTAGCTTCAGAAACTCTACTTGCTCGGGAATCTCGTTTCAGAGCTTGTGGGAGCGGAATTAAAACATCTTTAGATGAAGCTCCACTGGAACAAAATTCCGCAACATTATATATGATTTTACGTGCTTGCGATTTCAAGACTTCACCTCTTCTAAACTGAAAGGGCATCTTTCCAGTTTAACAAATTAGCAAAATTATTTAATCAAATGGGAGCAAATAATTTAAAAAAAGCAAAAGCAAAATTAAATCAAAAATAAGATAACGCAACTGCTGTAGATCCGAGAAGACGAATGACGTGATCTAACCTTTTATTCCGCCAATTCCTCACACGCGTATTCCCCATTCGAAATGGACCGGTCTTGTTTTTTTTACATTCATAAAGGGGATTTGTTTTATACTTGAAGCAGCCGTATGTGGTTTTAATGTTGGGATAGTTTTGAATATGTGTTTTAACGTTTTTAGGTGCGTTCGTAATTATATAAATATAAAAGCGCAAAAACTACTTGTGCCAAATGATTTGTTATTTAAGATATATTATCTTTTCAGAATTTTGTCGAGACATTTCAAATTTTATGAAAATCGAATCAAAACTTTAGAAGATATTAATAAAAATATTTATTAAGAAATTTGAATTAAAAAATCGGTGCTTTCTGGTTATAGGAGCTTTCGAGGTATAATTACAGCGCCTAGAATACATAGTGTGGAAACCGGCAAATGGTGTAATGCTTTAAAAAGTGCTAAAAAGTTGTAGCCTATAAATGTGCAACGGTGCTCCTACTAAGCCTACGATAATGTTGCAACCAGAGACAAAAAAATGCGTATCACGTTTTTTAGCCATGCTTTCATAATTAAAAAAAAAAAAACTTATAAAAATCACTAAGTCAGAGGAGAAAATGATATAATTTAAGTATTTAAAATACTTACCACCAGCCGAAACATTCTAATACAATGTCAAGAGCTAGCAGATGGCGCTGCGAACCCATCCTAATATTTTCAGCAACGTTGTACATTTATTGGATACAATTTTTTAGTAATATTTTGTAGCCGGTTTCCACACTATGTATTCTAGGCGCTGTAGTATAATCGTCAAGCGATCGAGATACTTATTTTATGACGGAAATTAATCTTCAGACGATAGAATTCATTTCACAGAATTAAAAATCATCAAGATCGGAATACTTATATAACTAGCTATAGTACGAAAGCACCTCGTTTGTCACGTTTGATGTACAATTTCCAACTTGTTTAGCTTTATCTTATGTCTAATGTTAGGTAAGTTTAAAGCATTATGAAGACACGCAATTTATTTTAATCTACAAAACGAATATTCTACTTACTCATAAACTGGAACTGCAAACTTATGATAGTAGTAGAATGTGGCTCCGTTGTATTGGACTGGTGAAACGCCATTGTATATTAAGTAATACAATGGGACTGGATATATGATGGGATATAGATACCTGAAAAAATGAATTACAATTAGGTTATATCAGTGGTATTCACTAGGCAGCCAGCTGTCGAGGTCATTTCTTCTGGCTTCGAAAGCTGAATACATAATTAAAAGTATATATATATATATATATATATATATATATACATTTAAGAAAATGTAAAACAAAATGTAATTTTTTTAAGACATTGACTTTATTTTAAAAAATTTCTGCAATAGACATACACATAAGTCTTCTACATAGCTTCTAAACTTTCTAATATATGAATATTACTTTTCATGTTTCTGTCGCAGATTTCGGTACTTTTGTGTCTTAGTGACCGCCATGGATGAATTGCCAAGCGATTGAGATTTATTGCTAAATTACAAAGAATATGTAACATTATAATAATATATGACTTACCGTGTGGTTATAGTATAAGTATCTCTATTTGGAGCTGTCTGTAGCTTGAAGGAATAACCAGAATGAATCCCGAATTGGTACACTTACTATTAAAAAAGGGGGAAGAAGAATGGAGCAATAAAAGATAATAATTGCAATAATCGCCAACAGATGGCATTTTTGAGTGTGAAATGTAATGTGTAACATTGTGTACCATGGAGAAGTACCAAACGCCAATGACTATACCGCATATCACAACATGTGCGAAAGATGACTCCTGATATGTTACATTCCGCAGTTGCGCACTTCGTACACCATTGTGTCCTCCAGGACAATGATCATGTGGAACCTTAACATGATCGCACCGCCATGCGAAAGCGTAACAACATCCACTGTGACAATCTCCATCTCCAACTATAATAAAGAAGGAAGTTTGTGTGTGTGTGTGTGTGTTTGTCCGTTGTGTTTTGAAGAGACCGCTGCACGTAGAGCTACAAAATTCGGTGAGAAGGTACCTCTATGCATGTTGTTTTGCACCTCGAAGCCAGATTTTGGAATTTTTGAATAGATTTTGTTAAATTTTAATTTTAATGCGATTTTGCCAAAATGCTTGATTGGTTCGGTGGTTGCGCGTCATTTTCAGCCTCAGATAAGTTCGGAATCGTCATTTTTTTTCTTTTTATCTTGGAGAAAGTTGATAATTCTTTACATATTAAAAAATCATGATTTTAAAAATGCGATTTTTAGTGTTTTTTGCCGTTTTGTTGCTATTTACCCACATTAGTAACCGGAATCTGGCTCCAATCTTTTAGCCCAATATAGTAAATTTTATCCTCTTTTTAATAAAGTTTATGCGAAATTGGTACAGCGATTTCCGATTTTTTGGCATTTTTTTTCATTTTTCACTAAGTAATTTTGCCCAGAATGCTTGATTGGTTCGGTGGTTGTTTCCATTACAGCCTCAGATACGCTCAGATTCGACATTCTTTTATACTCTTTTTAGCTTGGAGAAAGTTGATAATTCTTTACAGATAAAAAATCGTAATTTTAAAAGGGAAGGGTGGATTATTTATTACCCCGACTTTTTTTAATTAGATTTTTTCTTTTAATTTCTTTTTTTATGCGTTTAAATTTTTTTTTTCATGTTTTGCAGCGTATTTTGTTTCAAATGACGTCACAAATCGCCCACTACAAGTTAATCGGCATTGGAGGGCAGTTGGATTGGTAACTGATAGAATTGTACGGGCAGAAAAGGTCGTCAGCTGCTTGGAATTCGAACAGCGAGATGCGAATTTTTGCGATTTGTTTTATACGATTTTTAGAGTTTTTTCATGTATACGTCAAATTATGTATTTGATTTCAGAAATTAACAGCGATAACTTACTATTTTTGTATTTATTAAAAAAAACAGGTAATTTTGTTTCTGTTTCAAAAGTTAATGATAATTCCTAATTTTTTAACGTCGTTGTTTTAATTCTGTGTGGAGGGGGAGGTGAGTGTTTGGTTGTAGTTTAAATATCGCGTTAATGCTCTGTTCGAAACTCCCTCCTTTCCCCCCCTGCCTCCAAAATCAGAACTAATTAATTATTAGGCCGATTCAAACGAAACCTTTTCTCAAGTCCCCAGGTACTAGATACACTTCGGTATCATTATTTTCAGCCCTTGATTACCACTATTTCTGAAAATTAATGACCAGGGAGGGGTATTTTCTCGCGTTCTATGGGTCCAATTTCGATGAGAATTAGTTCATTCAACTTGACACGAACTAATTAAGATATAGATAACTAATTAAGGTACAGATTTTGTTCCACCTGACGGTAAAAAATGGAACTAAAAGATTTTGCAGTGCAGCACGCCTGCTATACGGTGTCGTAGGCAGCAAGGACACGTGCCGGAGTTTCGATCAGAAAGAGTTTTATTTAGAACTGAGTGCACCCCTAGCAGTGGGAAGTGAAACTAAACAATTGTGCATTTAAATTTGTCCGATTCAAACAAAGGGTCCGATTTCTACGACAATTGATTAATTCAACTTAACATGAACTAATTAAGATATAGATATATAATTAAGACGTAGATTTGACGCCTGCTGTCGGTGGAAAGTAGAACTAAACGATTTTCTGAGCGTGCACAGAACACGTTTTATGCATTGTCATAAGCAGCAGGGACACGTGCCAGAGTTTCATTAGGAAAGAGGTTTGTTTAGAACAGAGTGCACCCCCTGGCGGTGGACAATGTAACTAAATGATTTTGCATTTAATCTTGGTCCGACTCAAACGATATCTTTTCTGACATTCTTCCAAGGCCTCCCTGGTACTAAATAAACTTCGGTATAATTTTTTCAGCACTTGGTTACCACCATTTATGAATATTAATATCCAGGGGGGATTTATTTTCTCCTGTTCTATGGGCCCGATTTCAACGAGAATCGGTTCATTCAACTTAACATGAACTAATTAAGATATAGGTAATTATTTATGACATATATTTGGTACTCCCTGGCGGTGGAAAGTGGAACTAACAGATTTTTCGCGCGTGCACGGTACGCCTTCTACACGGGGCCGTAAGAAGCAGGAACAAGTGCCAGAGTTTCGTTCGGAAATAGGTTCATTTAGAATGCTCCACCTGGTGGTAGAAACTGGAACTAAAAGATTTTGCAGCGCGTGCCTAGCAGGTCTTCTATACACGGTATCGTAGGCAGCGGGGACACGTGTCGGATAATTTGCTTAGTACAAAATGCATCCCCTGGCGGTGGAACTAAAAAAATTTCCTGCGCGTGCGCCAAAAATGGTTATTTTTATTGAAACCGCAAAAGAAAGTTACTGATTTGATAATCCCAGACAGCGAAAAATTTCATTTTCAATCATCCTCGAGTATTAAGAAAAGTATTGGATTATTTGAATCGAAACTCACAGTTTATTTTTCTGATTCCGAAAATGCAAATTTTGTAAAAATCGGACGGTAACTTTTTTTATAATTTTGACCAAAAACTGACCAGTTATAAATCAAATGATTTAGACATTTGAGGAGGTGGTATTAAATTTATTTCCACTTCGGGTCCATCTCTCTATTTAATTTCCGAAAGACAAAGAGTTACCAAAGGAAGGGTTTCGTGCAGCGACTTTTAGAGTGATTTCGCATTTCGTATTATTTTTTGACGGGACCGGGCAACGCCGGGCCAATCTGCTAGTTTCCAATAAATTAGGTGTACCATCTGCGTTGACGCCTTAATTCTTTGTTCTTGTATTACACATTACATTTCACACTCAGTAGCGCCATCAGTCGGTGATTATTGCAATTATTTTTTTATATTGTTCTATTCTTCTTCCCCTTTCTCGAATAGTAAGTGTACCGATTTTGGTTTCATTCGGGTTATTCTTTCGAGCTACAGACAACTCCAAATACAGATACTTATAACCACCTTGTATATAACATTTCGTGACGCATGTGGCCAAGTTATAGTCATATATGACGCATGTATGATGTGTCGTATAGGATGTATATATGACACATAAGAAGTAAACAATATGTATATCATGACGTATACGGCACATATATGAGTGTTTGAAATTTATATGTGACATATAATACATAAAAAGTATATATAATGAAGTATATGGCACTTTAATGAGTGTTTGGAGTATATATATTTTACTCTTCTGAGGCTGGCTGTTGTCTTCCCCTTCTGTTTTCCTATTGGCTGTTGATTTCTACTTTCCTATTGGCTGTTGTTTCAGCTTGTTTCCTCTCCCTTATCTCTCATTTCAGTCTTGCTGCTGCTTTCATAGTAGAAGCACGTCTTTTTGCGCCTGACGAAGAAAGACTCAGATCTTTCGAAAGGCCTAGCGCATTTTAAAGTTTTTGATGGTGTTTTAAGAAGATATTTTAGTTCTTAGTTCTTAAAACTACAATTGTCGTAATAATAGCTAATATATACATGGGGCAAAAAAAAATCGCATAAAAATTTTTGCTATGATCGTGCAGAGTACCATATTTGGTTGATATCTAGAGCGTACAAGGGCCCTAAGATGTCCGTCAAACCTTCCGTGCTTTTCCTGTTCTGTGTCTTGTTTGAGAATCAATTTTTTATGTCTGAAAGGCTATTGGGGTCAGGAAAGCATCTTCAATATATTTTTAACTGTTACTCTTACTGTTACTCTTACAATATAAAGGTCTTCAATATATTTTAATGGTAGTTTGGGAGTTATTTTTGATAACTTTATGAACAAAAGCAAGCTGGGTTTAGCCAGTTGAACAAATCCCACCCCAAACCTTAATCGAGTTTAACTTTTGTCATTGCTCGATAATGTCTGATAAACTAAGAGATCGATTTTGATTGCTGTGTCAGTTTTCGACCAGTTAGATCCTGAAAATTTTGAAAAATATTTTGTCATTGATCATGAACGTCAAAATTCGTTTGTGCAATCATCTTTTTAATTGTTGTGTTTTTGGTACCAACCGTAAGATTTTGGCACTGTTACTCTTTCTTAGAATAATATCCAATGTTTTCTTTAACAATTTCTCAAACCATCTCCCCGTTAATGATGTTTTTGCGAAATTTTCCATTGAAACTTCGAAATGTACTCAATCATCTTTACCGTCATATTTTTATTTTATGGAATGTTGATTATTAGTTTTTTATCTCCACCTAATCTTTTCCTATCATGGGTAAAATATAAAAACCATTTCACGGTATCGCTCACAGTCAATTTTAGAACTTTCAGCACCCGAACGAATTTTCATTACCTCGTCCTATCAGGGTGTGATATCAATGTGAGAGACTCATTTTTATAATAGACTATCATCAGAAAGTTTAAACAACCTGTTTCAATAAGGTCTGAAGTTTATTTCTCATGCATGTACAATAAAATTTTAAGGATAGATTTAGTAGCGCTCTTTGATCTCAATTTGAATTTTATCTCGGTTATTTTTTTTTTTCGCCCGCCTGTAATATTACCCCATTATAATATACTTAAGGATCCGATTCGGTCTTCCCGGGTTACTGAAAGTAGGTGAAAACCATTCTTTTACCTGAAAACTTTAGTAGATTTTATACATCTAATATATTTTTTTAGATAATTTAATATAGTTTTTTTTTTCAATAAGGTCTGAAGTTTATTCCACATGGAGGGACAATAAAATTTTAGGGGTGGAGTTTAGTACCGCTCTTTAATTTCAATTTGAATTTTTTGTGTTTGATTTTTTTGTCCACCTGTCATATTAGCTCATTGTAATATGTAAAACAAATGTCTACGAAATATACTCTACGAGACTTTGGCTTTCACACAAATATTTAGCGAATATAGAATAAACAGGAAAAACTTTTGATTTATTCCTATATTGCCTGTATATGAAAAACAGAGTTCAGAAACAAATTATCTTAAGTAAATTCTCAAAAAACACTTTCCCCCGCTCAACAAGGCTATAATTTCTAATATAAAGGTTGCCCAAATGAAAGTGGCATTGCTGCAATAACTCTGCCATTTGAAGAAAAAATGACTGCACATGCTCCTACAGAGGGCGCAGAGTGCTGGGAATGCATGCGATATCGTGAGATTCCGCCAGATGCGTGCGTGATAGCGTCATAGCACGTTAGGTTCTGCGTCAATTCGTCGCGCATAAATTCATCGCGGCGACATTTCGTCGCAGCGTCATATCGTCGCGAGCTCAATTCGTCGCGGCTCAATTCGTCGCAGCAAAAACGCACAATTCATCAGGGAACAATTCATCACGTAACAATTCATCAGGGAACAATTCATCGCGCACAATTCGTCGCAGCGTCAATTCGTCGCAGCTAAAACGCCTTTGAAGGCTATTATGGTAAAAATAAAGATAATTCAGTAAAATTACTTAATGATAATTTGTTTTTTAGATTTAGAGAATTGTAACTAACATTTTACAGGCAATTTTGGAGGAATCTTTTTTCATATGTGATTTTTGTGAATTTCCCTAATGAGAACATATCGTTTTAAATTGTCAGCAACCGTATAATTTCAAACTGCTATACCTCAGCCATTTTTTAAGATAGAGGCAAATTAAAAAATGCTCTAGACTCCTTGGATCAAGACAGAACATTTAACGGAAAAAGTTTTTAGGATTTCTAATTTTATTTTTATAACTTTTTGAAATTGTGCTCTTTAAATGGCTATCACAGCGCTTCTTCCAGACGCAATATCTCCAAATTCAACTGGGACCTGCAGGCTATGGTCAAAAACATATTCAAAAAAATTGGTTCAATTATCTGCATAACTTCCTAAAATTTTCGATGATACAATAGTAAAAATGGAACAAAAATCGCAATCATAGCGCCCTCTTCCGTCGAAATAGCCCCAAATTCAAGTAGGGCCTGCTGGCCATAGCCAAAAACACAGAAAAAATTTTTGGTTCAATTTTAAGCATAACTTCATACATTTTTCGATGATACAATGAGGACAGACGGACGGACGGACAGACAGACAGACAATTTTTTAAAACATCTTTTTCGGAATCCCTGACCCCTAAAACGTGTAAATCTGCCGAAAACCGGAAGTCGAAAAAAATTTCGATTACAATACTTTCTTTTATAGAAGAAAGTAAAAAATCATAAATTGGAAACATTTACTGAATACAACAAGCAGCATTAGTGGATGAAAATAATTAAAATATAATAAAATTATGGTTTACTTTCTAACTAAGTGACCCACCTGGTGTTTTCCATGCCCGTGATAATAACCATAAACAGAACTCAAGCTTCTATGACTCTTTTAAAAGATGCTGCATAGAGGGGCCCAAGAAGGGGATTAATATTCAAAATTGGTGGTAGCTGAGGTCCGAGATATTTTTTTGTCGTTCAAGTAGTAGTTGGAAGTCCTAAGTAGTTGTCAGACAAAAAAAGCTAATGAATCGGCCGATTTTTAAGGGAAGCTAACAAAGGGGGCTAACTGATAGTTTTGAGCAAGGCCCGAAGAGGAAAACATCTTAAAAGTTCCTGGTATTTAGCGCTTTAGAACTTCAATTAGTCGGAATTAAACATAGGGTATAAATTAATCATTAGAACAAAATTTAAAGAAATGCTTAAAAAAGGGCCCTAAAGGCACAATAAAAATATAAGCGTGGTGACCCGGGGAGAGTAATCCAAGGCTAAACTTTAAAGTCGCTTAGTAAGAGGGTGACAGAATTAGGGGGGTGAAAAATGCATAGCACACAAAAAGTTCAAGGGGCCTCGAGTCGTGCCCCAGGGTCCTAACTGGAATGTAGAAATGTAGGAGTAACTAAATGGAGAAAAGGCACCAAAAACGAAAAAAAAATCGGATTTGAAGGAGCAAGTTATTAAAAATTTAGGGAATAAAAACTTCAACGGTGCCCCTATACCGAGTCCCACGGGGGCCCGGGTCTTAACTAGAACATAGAAAAGAGAGAAAAGCCTAATGGAGAGAAGGCACTAAAAACGAAGGAGATCTGAGAAAAATGGGACAAATTATTAATAACTTAGGACACAAACATTTTAAGGTGACCAGGGGGCCCGGGACTTGTCCGAGAAATTTTTTTGTCGTTCATATAGTAGTTGGAAGTCCAAAAAAGTTATCATTAAAAAAAAAAAACTAGTGGATCGGTCGATTTTTAAGGGAGCTATATTAGAGGTCCCAAAAATGACCAAATGATAGTTATGAGTAAGGCCTTAAGAGGAAAACATCTTTAAAGATCTTAGTACGTAGCGCTTTAGATCTTCAATTAGTCGAAATTAAGCATAGGGTATAAATTAACCATTAGAATAAAATTTGAAAGAAATGCTAAAAAAGGGCCCTAGTTCCACAGTAAAAATATGAAGGTGTTGGCCCGGGAAAAGGAGTCGAAGACTCAACTTAAAAGTTACGCATTGAGAGGGTGAAAAATGCATGGCGCACAAAAGGTTCAAGTCAACACCGCATCGGGCCCAGGGGGCCAGGGTCCTACCTGAAATGTAGAAATGGGTGAGGAATTTAATGGAGAAAGGCACACAAAAAGAAAGGAGATCAGATGAAAATGGGGCAAGTTATTAACAATTTAGATGCAAAAACCTTAAAAGGGCCTTAGGGGCCCTGGTTCTTAAAATATTAAAAATCTGAGCGTCAGCTCTGTAGGACCTGCCTTGGACTATCCACACCCAAATTTTCAGACTTCTACATGCGGTAGATTTTGCTTGTCATCGCGCACACGTATACAGAACTCACACAGACAAACACTTTACTTTTATTAGTATAGATGAAATAAACGAAAAAATTTATAAAACCAAAATACTACTTAATGAAATTGCATTCATGCAGCAATCAGTTCAATCACAATCACAAAAAGTATTTTATGTTTACATTCTCAATAATTTTTTTACTTCCTAATTCTTTCAAATATAAGGGAGAGGGGGCTGTACCCTGTGTACACATATGTCAATTAATAATTTTTCAAAAAAATTTTTCTAGCATCTGTATTCGTCATTTTTTCATGATCTGGGTGATTTTATCCTAAATCTTTCGCCATTTTTTCGGTTATCTACAGCAATATTTATTCTATCTCAAATTTAAATAAGAAATGACTTGCTCTTATTCATTAAACTTTCATGTTCACAATAAGGAATCACAATAAGGATATAATAAGGATAAAATCGCTTATAAAAAAAATTCCTCCGAAATCGCCTTTAAAATGTTAGTTATAATTCTGTATATCTAAAACAAAAAAATTATCATTAAATAATTTTACTAAATTATCCTTATTTTTATCATAATAGCCTTCAAAGACATTTTCGCTGCGACGAATTGATACCACGACGAATTGACGCTGCGACGAATTGACGATGCGACGAATTGTGCGCGATGAATTGTTCCGAGATGAATTGTGCTTTTTCGCTGCGACGAATTGAGCCGCGACGAATTGTCGCCGCGATGAATTGACGCTGCGACGAATTGTGCGCGATGAATTGTTCCGCGATGAATTGTGCGAGATGAATTGACGCGACACCAGCACGTTAAAAGGCATTATTCGCATCATGGTTGTCTCCAAACGGCGTCAACGCACGGTCGTGCAATTTTAAACAGCGGAAAATGTGAGTGATAGTGAAATCTATCGTCAAATGCAAAATGTGTATGGCACGGAGTATATGTCACACAGATCGTATTGCGATGGTGTAGGAATGTTTGTAGTGGAAGAAGCAGTACTGACATCAGGTCACGACCTGGTCAAGCGCATATGGTTATCGCCAAGGACCTACAAGGTGACAACCTACAAGATGACTTTGTCTAGCCTATCTGTTACGCCTGTATCACTTCTTTCTTTTGTATACTAATTTACATTAATACCATTACACCATTTCTAAAACCGACAGTAGTGTCACTTTCATTTGTGCGACCCATATGCATTCGAATATTTAATTTTATACGCAAAGTCAGGAAATTTGCTGGCATGAGCACTGAAATGTTGTAGAATCGAGTAGCGGTTTTCATTTTTTAATTAATATATCACATTTGTCGTCATTGTGAGGACGGCTGTAATGGAGGGTATACATAGTGGTATACACTGTGTAAACTTTGGAAAAGTTTTAAGAGTCTTCGAACAGCCTCTGTCTCTCGCGTAAATGTGTGGTATATTTTCTAGCACATACCCTGTGCTTATAGCGTATGCCTACTGTGTTTTTTTTGTTTTTTTTTTAGAACTACGGCAGTGCACTGTCTCATGGCGGACGACCTTTCTTCAGGTGCCGAGTCCAGAAATTCGGTTTAAAACTCCAATTTTGACAGTATTTTCTGTAAGATATTTTGTCTTTATTGAAGCATAGAAATCTCTATTCGATTTCGTAGCTTCTGAATATGAAGTGTTTTAATTTTTTTTTATACGAAAAAAGAAATAAATTGAGGAATGTGTCAGAATATAGCTAGTTTTAATTTGTGCCTTGACTGAAAAAAAAACAGGGTATTCATATCTTTAATGGAATTTAAGGCACAAAATTTTATTTATTTCTCATTTATGAATGCTTTCTGCTGATTTTTCTTGAAATGCATTTTTTATTATTTCCTTTTCAAATGCTCAAATGCAAATTATTAGAAGAAATTTAAGATTTAATTTTTTTAAATTAAAAATTTTAAATATTAGCAACAGTTAAAATTGGATACATCTTCTGAAATAAGAACTTATTTATCATTTACTTTTTGCTTCTGTTTTCATTTTTAATTGCAGAAAAGAATATATAGTAATTTGTCTTCGCGATTTACAAAACTATTTATTTTTAAAAATTCAATAAATTATATAATGATCAAAAACCTCTTCTTCGTGAGTACGTTTTACTACAACAATCGAATTTTTAAACTTTTCTCTCAAAGCTTATTCAGAAATAAAATTAAAGCATAAAGTATTGAAAAACATTGAACAAATTAATGTAGTCTTATCTTTAATCGAATTTTTGTTTACTCTCTGTCTATAAATGACAAATTTTGAAATATTGCAATTTAAAATACGTGCATTTAAATGGTGGAAGAGGACGATTGCAGACATTAAAACATAAAAAGACCTCTTATCTGTTCATGTAATAATACTAGAGCACGTTTTTCGACAATAAAAAGTTAAAGTGATTTTGTTTTTAATTTTTTAATCCTGAAAGCTATATTTTAAGTAAAGAAAATGTCGCTGCTGAAAGATTGAGATTTTTCACTGTTCTTTCATTACAAATTTAAATCTTTTTCTTGAAACAGGAAAAACCAACAACATTACAAGTGCATGTGTGGAATGGTATTCAGCTTGATAAAGAAGATAGTAATCAGAAATGAATAACGAACCTAAACAATCGCTACGTGAAATGTTCATTTAATGTAAATACAAACGTGATTAATTTTAACATAATTATTCTAATTCGTAAATAATTCATATGAGTTGTAACTTTCCAACTGAGTGAAAAAATCTCCTATGTAATTAACGTATCTAGCGTTTACTGGAGTTCCATTATCTGCGATTTATTCTGTTGATCTGTTTCAGATAAAAGACCAGATGACATGATCAATAAGGTAAGCTAGGTGAAATGTGTTCACCAGATTTGTCCTGGATAGCTCAATTGGCAGAGCTTTAGAAGCTTCAGCCAAAATTGTCCATGTTCGAATCCTGGCCTGAACACTTTTTCACTCAGCTGGAAAAATTCAACTCAAATGTCAATGTAAACGTTTGTGTATTTTCCTAGTTTTTCCACTGCTGTTGAACACTTGACCCTTTATTCCATTGTTATGGGTTTCCGTAAGTGTGGTTCGTGTACCTCCTGTGTTAAAGACTCTATTTAAGTAGAAAAATAGTCCCATATAATCCTATGGGATTTCCTCCTCAATTTATCAATTATTGCTGCAACTTTTTGAATTTTTACGATATTTCACTGGTATTTTTATATGAGTTGCCCTATAGTATTGACCTATAGTATATAGTATCAAATCATGACAATAAATCTTTGCTGTAGTCCGCGCATGCGCTGTTAAAATTTATTTCATACAAATACCCTTAATTCATCAAATATTCAACATAATAATATTTAAATTACAGTATACTATTTCTACGATGTTTTGCGAAGTTTTTGGAAAACGGTGTTAAAATCGGCTGAAAACTCTGCATGCTATAAAAAAAAAACTTTTGAATTTTTCACAGAAACGTTAACAACTTCAAGAATATAAGTGCTATGCAAACACAAATGCGCATAAATGTTGAAGAGGACCTACATAGTCATTTGCTACAGTGACAGCCTATTTTTAGCATTTTATTTGGGTGATCGGAAATATTATTTTATTACTAAAATTATTAATTGCCTCCCCTAATTGTCCTTGTGACAAAATCTTAATTGAAAAACATGAAGTCAAACATGTTCTTTACATCCTCAAAGTTCAAGGGCATTTCGGGCATTTCCTCACCAGTTTCAGTAGATATTCGACGAAACGTCTGAAATTGATCACTGCCCCTTAAGTCCTGGACATCAGTGTACATTAGAAATTATGAAATATGCATAATGATAATTATTAGTGAAAATCAAGCTTTAGATTTTTTTTTCGGTCCGTATGTCTAAGTAACCAAAAATCTAAACTTAAAACGGGGTATTTGTTTAATGTATGGTCCTTGTTAATTTCACTTAGGTATCGTATTTCATGAACATGGCAATTGAAAATTTATCCTTAAAAATTGATGTAATATTTTTAAAAATATGCATTTTCCAATAATGGTTTTGCGTAATCATAAGGAAAACAATCATATCGATAAAAGGTTAAATTTTTGACAAAATGTTGTTCATCATCAAAGTGTAAGAAATAACATTCCCATTTAGAACATGTTGTGGGGAATATTAATTTTTCCTTACTTAATGTTATGTCACAGCGTTACTATATGTCAGAACCAAATAATCTTACGCGAGTGAGCCTTCGAATAGCAAACGTGTGACTAGCGGAAAAGAGTGGAAACGAATGGCAACCCGATTACTGATGTTGTCTCAGAGCCGGGATAACATCAGTCATCTCGTTTCCATCCATTTCACATTGCAGTAAGTTGTGCGATGCTGCTATGGAAATATCCTCTTGCTTGTGTAACAGATAACTGGCAGTTCCTTCATCTGTACAATCTAATCTATCATGTGTACCAAAATCATGGACGCTAAATTTGATTGCCAAAATGTGACGCTGCTTCCGGTTATATTAATATTGGGCCAAAGATGAGAATAACAAATTCTTAGTGGAATAGCCGAATTATGCATGACTCGATAACTGCCGGTTTCATAGAATTTGTACATTGTGAATTAACTACTAAGAATGCATATCTAAAAAGAAGGTTACCGAGGTAGTTACAGTAACACTGAAATGTCAAAACTTACCCTTCACTACTTGGTAAAGCATTTTCATCAACAAACTGGTCCCTTAAGATGGTAGGCTGTGGAACCTGAAAAAAGAAAGAGTTATCTTTAAAAAAATGTTTTTAGATCAATTTTTCTTTATTAGATGACAAAAAAATTTGAAATTTTTTCAATTTTATAAAAAAAATGTTATTGCAAAATAAATTTCACAGTAATTAAGTTATAAAATCCTAAACAAAGACTGGGCTGCAAGCAATTTTTTTAAATATCCTCCTTATCTTTCCGATGTTGGACAAGAAAAAAAAGCACAGGGAAAAATTACCAGGATTGATAACCAACAAATAAATATTTTTGCCAACAGATTCACATCTCCAAAGCATTTGTTTGTACGCAGATTACAGATTTTTAAATTAAAATGCGGTAGAGTATTGCATTTATCGTCATCGGTTCACACATAAAGTTACTTAACAAAGGCGATTAAACCTAAGATATATTTTTCCGGAATATATGTGATATGTGAGAATGAGGATATAATTATAGGAGTTAGTGCAACACCATAAAATGATAGTGTATTTAAGATGTTTCGCTTCGTAATAAAGCATCATCTACTTCTGCACATGCATAAATTACAAAGATTTATATAATTACATAATTCAAAGTGTTATTAAAGTACGTCCAAAAATATTTAACATAAAAAGTATTGACACATATTTTAAGCATTATATATGTTTATTTTTCTCCTAATCTTGTATTTATAAAGGCAGTGCATCACACTGGTCAGCATCCATTACACCATCTAAAATCACGAAACAAAAATAACAAAAGAAACAATTTAAAATTTCATAAAATAAACTACTGTTGCATTACCTGGTCTAAACTGTCTCCAACTGAACTTAAAACCGTATTTTGAATCATAATGAATGATAAAACTATAAAATCGCCCTTCCTAGAAAAATTAAGACTTCTCTAAGAAAAGTCCGAAATCGGAATGATTATTCACGTATTGAGTAAAATTTCTACTTCGCACAATATTGATATTCATAATTTCATTATAAAAATAATTAGGTTCTAATATCCTGACTATTGAAATAAAAAATAAAAAAATCTCATAGAACATTTCTTGGGGTACATAAATTAGCGTATCTGTAAATTACATTCAAAATTAGTATATAATTAGAACGTAATATAAGACATTCTTAAACACATTTTTTATTTCTTTGTCACATATTGATATAATCAGGACATCTCTCAGAGAAAAAATAATAGAATTCACCAGTCTGAATGAAAGAAACAGAAGTACTAAAAATATCAATTTAGAATGTGATATTATAAGCTATATTTGCATTACTTGCTGCGAACTATCTGTCCCTAAACTAAAACCTGTATTTTTCATCATAATTAACGATAAAATTATAAAAACGCCCTTCAGTGAAAAATTAAGACTTTTCCCGTAAAAACTGAAGAAAACTCCAAAAAAGGAATGATTAAACACTTCAGCAGTGTTAGATTTCATTAATAAAAGAAATAGAGCTGTTGATTTTACAAGAATGAAAAATAATTTTGACTCATTATTTCATTATAATTCTTGAGTATTTAAAAAAACTACTTACGCTCATTTATGTATGTTTAACAACGTCTGTTTTTGAATTTCTAAAAATAGTTATAATCAGTTTGCTTTAGAATCATGAAAGTCGTTAGAACTTCCAATAGATGGTCAAAATTGACTTGTCATAACAATGCTACTTGCTGGGTATGCAAATAATAAGAAAGCCCCAATTTTGTCAGAAACAAATCTTGTTTGAAACAATACCGATATAACGAAACAAAAAATTCTTTTCAGGGAAGTTTAATTTCATGCAAATCTTATTAATTCATAGTAAAATAACGTCTTCAATAATAAAATATACAACATGAGCATTAGCAAAACAGTCGATGATGCGTAAAATTTTAAGAACTGCTATTCCCAAAACATGTAACAGAAATCGTAAAAACATCGTTGTAAAATTTAATAAAATAACAAGATTTGTATTACCTCACTATAATTAGCACAAAACATATTTGAATATTCGCTTGACATTCTAATTTGTCAAATAAAAAACACAAATATACGCAAAAAAGCAATAAGACACTTTTTCAAAGCAATTCAAAAAATTGAATGACAAAAATCTTTGAATATCGTGCATTGTAACATACACATTGTTGTGATCATTGGTGCGGTCATTGTTACGATCATTGTTGCAAAAAATTTTTTAGCATTATTTTAAATTGAGAATGTATTGTTGTTTGAGGGGTATAAACGAACTTCGCAGTTTTAACAATAGGAAAGGTCATGATCATTGTTGATATACTTTGACCGCAACCCAAAAATATAGAATGTAAATAAATTTTAATTCAGCAATATGCAAATTAATATAGAAAACTATGAATTTAAAATCTAGAATTCAAAATAAGAAAAGAAAATTACACCTTGTTCACATTTTATGACTCTTATGTAAAATTATACAAAATTACACAAAATTTATGTTACAATTTGGCACCCTTTTTTTTAAATTTAACCACTTTGTAAACTCAATGTGAGGCGTTTTCCGAACTTGAGCAATAAAAATGTTACTCGTTGGAAATGCAAATTGTAACTCAAATTTCCATTTCAAAACAGTGTTGATGAAATGAGGTAAAATATTACTTGCAGTTTATAATTTCGTGTAGTAAAATTATAAAGAATAGGCTTTTTTAGAGAGGCCCCTTACACAAAAAGATCAAGAACTTCGGATCTAAAGCCATGATACATAAATCGTAAAAATATTGTTCTAAAATTTAATAAAATAACGTGATTTAAATTACCTCGCTATAATCAGCAGAAAATTCATTAAAATAATAACTTGATATCTTAATTTGTCAAATAAAAAGAGAAAAGCTTCTCAGAAAAAATATTCAACTTTCTGGAAGTAACTCCAAAATTGGAATGATTAAGAAAACAGTAACTTTCAGTACCGTTTATGTAAAATGAGCATTGTTGCGATCTTTGTTGTGCGAACATTTGCGAACATTGTGCGAACTTTGTTGCTTTGCGAACATACCTGTTTATGAGAGTGTGTTGTTGTTAAAAGAATATATATGTTATGGTCAATATGATTAATTTGGTCATTATTAATAATAACCGGAACATTCTTGTTACAATAATGGGAAATATCATTCATATATAGTTTTGTTCCACAGAAGAGTATATCAATTAAATAAACGTTAATTGAGCATAATGTCTATACTAGAAAGCAAAAACGTGTGCGTCAAAAACGATGACGTCATAACGATGCTTGCAACAATGTGGTTTTAATAGTATGAGAATCACAAAATTGGAATATTATTTATCAAACCATACTCGCTAAAATATGACAGTTGGTTGTATGTCCGAACTTGCGTACATGTAGCCATATATTTACACAAGCACGCACATGTTCGATCACGCATGTACTCACACATGGGTTAACCTTAAAACTAAAAAAACGGTAAACGTTTTTCCTAACAGGCCAATTTGGCAAAATCTAACTGAAATATATTTAAAGTAGCATTTGCCCAATTTATCAGCTAAGCTCGTCGTGGGTAATTTTACTTACCCATCATACGTAGTATAGGGTAAGTCTTGTAATCGTTTTGAAATTCAAAAATTTCTTTTTGACGGATTTACATGTTTCAGACACTGGAGATTCCGAAAAACATATTTTTAGAAAAAAAAAATTTGCCGTCCGTCCGTCTGTGTGTCTGTAAACGCTCTATCTCCCGAAAAATTTGAGATAGAGACTTGCAATTTAGTGTGTACTTAGTATGTAATAATGGGGAGAAGCCTATTTCATTTCAATAACCTCGATTAACCGGAACTATTTTTTTCGGACTCTCGAAATATTCGTTCTGATAAAAGGTCTATAAAAATTTTCGAAATTGGTTATTTTAAGAAATTAATATAAAAGACAATAATAAAACATAAATTTTGCATAAAGCATGAAGCAGGGCTGCGGAGTCGGTGGGAAAAATGGCCGACTCCGACTCCGACTCTGACTCCTGAAATTTTAAATGAATCGACTCCGTCTCCGACTCCGACTCCGGGATGGCTAATGTACTAGTTTTGCTAGTTTTGCCTGTTGGTTCCTATTATTCAGATTGCTTCATTGCTGTCATTTGTTTTGAAACAGCAATAGTCGCTTTATTAAATGTCATTAAATAAAGGAAATATTATTATTTAAAAAAAGTGGCAGCAATCAAGCAATCTGAATTTAAAAAAAACCTCAACTGGCAACAGTGCAACCTGCTGTTATATTCCTGTTTGCCTCTCAAGCATATAATGTATATATCCACCGATATTTTTTTTTCACGTTTCATTTTTTTGGATGAATTATGGGTGTAAGCTGTGATAGTTAGTCAAGACTAGGACTCATTTACTACAGCGGCAAACTTCCGACAGTATTTTAGAATAAAAAGTTTCACCCTTTTTTAAACGCAGAATTTTTTTTTTTAAATAAGGCAAAAATATTCTTATAAAATGCCTGTGGAACTTTGCCCCTACATTAATTGGATCTACTCAAGACTGAAAATAGTTTGAACATCCCCCCCCCCTCCTTCTCCCAGATACTCTAAGCACATGCAATCACACAAAAAAAATATGCATTAAATTTTATATGTGGTAAAATTTAATTATGTCAAAACTCTGCAAAAACTGCATGTAAAATATTTATATGCATGTAAATTGCAATCGAAAAGTTCAACTTGAAGCTATTAGATAGAAACAACAGTTGAAATCTAATAAATCTCCAAAATTTACTTTGAACAACACACACAAAGATCTATCAGATGAATTCAAACAACATATAATATGTTGGTATATCATTTTAAGACGATAACCAAAATATTTTATGCCAAATCAAACATATATTATACCAAAATATGGGTGAAAGGATGTTTAATTTTGGTTTTATGTCTATTCCTGCAGACCCAAAAAATAGGAGACAAAAATTTTACAATTTAAGCATCATTTGGGGTCTCCAAAACCCGAAAAATTCTGAGAGAATGCAAGAAAAATAAAGATGAAAATTTTATATTTCCTGCATTAATTTTATAATTTTGGCTTTATTTCGGGTCTTTAAGACCTGAATATCAAAAGGAGAAAGATAACAGAAATGTCACTATTTCATCATTATTTTGAGTACTGCAGACGCAGGGAAAAAAATTACAATTTCTCTTTTTTTTTCTTTGGGGGGGGGGGGGGGGTCCTATGCACACGAAAAAAAGGGGAGAAACTTTACAATTTCAGCATTACTCCTGGTCCCACAGGCCTGAAAAATCTGAGGAAAACAAGAAAAAAAAGGGGAATAATTTCTAATTTTGGCATTACCCCGGGTTCCGCAAACCCCAAAAAAACCTAGGGAAAGGACTAATACTAAATATAAACTAGAGATTTCAATTCAAAACAGTTTTCAAATATGCTGTACACTAGACAGTATATTAGGCCTGTTTAACATGAGTTTCCTTGTATATATAGTCCAAATATAGAAATAATAATTCAGTTTATAAAATTAAAATTACATAGAATTGGTTTAATTTCACTTCAAACTGTCTAAAAAACAAGCTGGAGTCGGAGTCGGAGTCGGCCTGTTTCTTAATGACTCCGACTCCGACTCTTTTGCCCCAAAATAGGCCCGACTCCGACTCCACGACTCCGACTCCGACTCCGACTCCGCAGCCCTGGCATGAAGTCGATCGGATAATGAGTTGCCGAGATATTTGGAATCCTATTTTCCACACTCTTCGATTTTTCATGACCCTGTATTTCATCCAAATTTCACTTCAAAGATATATTTTATTTGGAAATTTGACGCTTAATCAGATGCAATAGACCGCTAGTTAATAGGATTATTATTTTTGGAGTTATAAGGATGTTTCTTTCAAGCAATTCAGTAATCGAGCCTTTAAAGTTTGTGACGTCATCAAGCCACGTTTTATTTGAATTGCAATGCATTTTATAAGTAGTTTACACATTTTTATTTTAATATTTTACATTATTCATATCCATGATGGGTAAGTATTACGGTGGCCCCCAACGACTAGTTTTCTGTCTTATATTAATCTACAAAAGCGATTTATTTGAAAAGCTAGAATTTCAAATCAAAATCAAAATCAAAATCACATATTCCTTCCACATTATGACATTTTTCAATATTACGCAAAAAATATTTAGCCCTTTTCTTAAGCTAAGACGCCTGACTTTTTAATACCTCGATGTAGCACACAATTGATATATATGCAAAATGCAGTGAAACCTCGATAATCCATGATCACGGACAAGTCATCTAATTTGCTTGGTCCTGTGTGTTTTGTACTGACGCCACTGCAATGACCCGAATAGAACCATGACCAAAATGTGAAACTCAAATGCAACATTTATTTTACACATTGCTGTCACGAGACGTGGAAAATGATTACGAGGACTTTTTTTTGTAGTAAAAGGGCTTAAGAGGCCGCTTCACTGATACTTTCTAATCGCTAAATCCCATATTAACCTTTGGAAAAACTGAAAGTGCGATTATCAGGGCTTGACATATGTAGTCGGAAGGTCCCCACCGGCGACCAAGTAATTTAAAAACTTGGTCGGCAAATAATCTGGCAGGGTTTTTTTTTTTTTTTTTTTTTTTTTTTGTAGAAATCTGAAATACGAAATGAGCACAAATGACATATTTTCTCTCTCCCACTCCTACTCGTGTGTGGCAAGCAGTGATCTTCCTCTTCTCTCGAACTTTAAATGGAAGAATGAAATTTAAAAGTCTTTTTCCATCTCATGCACATAAAAAAAACATTTTTTTCAGCTCTAGGCAGCTAGCATGTCACATGATTAGAATGTTGAGGGGGGGGGGAGAATTTCAATAAAAATGAAAGAAATAGAGTCAATCCAGCCTTTGTGATATCTAAACTTTGATACAATGTTGAAAAAGGCTCAAGATTTTTTATAAGTTTCAACTCATATTGTACTGTTAGAATAAGTTTTTAACATATAAGCGAATATAACTGATTATAATTCGGATAAGCTTCATTAGAAAACATAGTTTATATTATCTTTCTAAATTATGTACTATTATAAACTACGTTACTAAAAATTAGAAATTATGCTTGTTATTATTTTTTCTCAATTAATTCATAAAAAAATTGTTTGTAGGTTTCGTAAATATTTTTTATTGCTGACTGGAATTTTTCTCCTGGCTACCAGACTTTACCAAATTTGTAAAGCCCTGGAATTACTCATAACCTAATGTAATTATCAAAATACCATTTTCACCAGCAGAAATCATCTTTGAAATTTTCAAAGTTTGCGGGAAATTTTTTACATATTTAACATTTAAAGAGACAATTTTTTAAAAAAAGCACCTCGTTGGCCTCTGATGTCTACTTTTTGACGGTGAAAACAGTATTTTGATAGTTATATTAGGTAATGAGTTACCGCGCAAAATTTTTCAATTGGGATTTACTGATCGTGGAGTCGACCCCTTAAAACAATAAAAACCATGAGCCGTCATTTTGACTGTTACAAAATGAATATATTCGAATTCGAACCAGAAACTTCTTTTTAAAATAAATTAAATATAAAACTCACAGAAATACGTTAAATGAATAATTTAAGTAGATTTAAATAAAATTTCTGGTCTGAAATAGTCTTAAAAAACTTGAGTAAAATTTCCGGTCGTTCTAGTGTTAAGATGCACTGGCCTAACGGATAACGCTATAAAAGCTTGATACAAAAGTTTGGCAACACTGCACGGAAGTGTGTTTTTCATGTATCTAATCCCGTGTTAAAAAGGAACTTTAATGCCAGAGGTATCAAGTGTGATTATCAGTGTGAAGAAAAAATTATAGAATAGCTTTTTTTTTAAAACTTATTTCGTGTTTTTAAAGAAGGAATTTCGTAATACATTTCTCACTCACGACTTGATGTGCTAGTGTTCTGAAATTATGTTCGTGTATTCCCGACAATATTATTTTAATAGTTTCAGAATTTAATCAGAAATTAATAAATTAATTTTAATTACATTTTTATTAGGGAAGAGATCTATACTTAGTGCCACCCTTCATTTAAATAGAATTAAGATAAGAGAACTATGTTTCGTCATAGCACTCTGGATTATTATAACATCGCATTTTGCTGTAATTTTCTTATTCATCTGGGTGAGTGGCTACACCAATTGGGTGTTATTCTAGCAATTTTGATTTCAGAAGAAGGAAGTTGGGAAAAGGTGAAAAACTGCTTCGTGAGCATAGAATTAAAACACTGTAACTGAGTATAGGTGGTCGATGAATTCTAATAAAAAAAATAATCCATCTGCAGAACAACAGAAATAATTTATAATTTCGTTGAAATCTGTTTGAAGTGATATACGAAAGATACTAATATCAGACATCAACTGATTTCGACGGTTCTGGTGAAAGTACAAGTAGGTATTCAAGTTCACACGATCCTCGATTTACAAGAAATACTTTCTTTTTCCGAAAATGAGTTCAATTGTAAGTTGAATTCATGCAACGCAAATCCAGATCGAACACAGAGCAGAATAAAATAAAGTACGAAAATGTATTTAGAAAATCTTAAAACTGGGATAAACAGGGATACAAGTTGTCATAATCTTCTATTTACAAGATAGATTTGGTGTTCTTAAGTAAACTGAATTCAATTTGAATCCATATAATGCACAAGACTATATAATGCAAATAATCCATATAATGCAAAAGTACTGAAAAGATTTTTTCTAAAATCATGCCCTACAATTTTTTTTTTTTTTTTTTTTTTTTTAAGATTAAGTTTAGTTTGTATATATTGCTAGTGATAAATCTCCTGAAGGAAAAGTATCTGTCCAGAGTGACTTTATTCATATGATATTTACGAAATATGTTTAGGACGCTCAAGTTTTTATCCAAACTATTACAACCTACTTGTACTTGAACCAGAACATTGTGATGTCTGGATGTGTTCTATTAGACGAGTGAGGGGAAAACTCAGCAAACATTAGCTTGGCTATAATAGCAGATTCACGAAGATCTTTGGCGAAGGTTCACGAAGATCCTTGGCGAAGGTTCACGAAGATCCTTTGTTGTTGTCCAAAATCGTCGCGACCAATAAAATTATACTCCATGCATGTTGCCACTATGTTATGTATAAGGGCATTCTATTTTTAATAGAAGTTTTTTCGTTTCAACTAATGCCTCCCACACATATGTATTTTTTCTTTGTAATTTTTCTGGTTAGTGTATTCAACGGTGATTTGGGTGCTGTTCCGTTTCATACATCGCCAAAGCAGTGTGCTGTACACTTAAGTATGTAGAAGCAGATGGAACGGTTTCTCTTTATGCTCCGAGTTTGCAATTAGCAATGGAAAAATGGTATATCCTATACCTATTATTCTCACATCATTAAGTCTCACATCAAAGATTATTTCAGTAGTTAGCTTAACATAAAAGTTCAGAAATATTCCAAATGATGAGTGTCGCACAATCAAGACTTATAAATCTACCTAGCCATAATGCTTAGAACTTTTCCTTCAAACTTAGATGTGTTATAACTTTAATACAAAACAATACAGACTCTGTGATAAATCAGTAAAAAAAAAAAAAAAAAAAAAAAAAAAAATCACTCGGAACATATCTAAAACTGAGAATGATATTATAAAAACAACTAAAATTATTGATTACTGTTATTATTAAAAATAGCTAAAATTTAAGTTGTGGCATTTCCTCATTTAAAAACCGTTATATTTCATTTTGTGATTAAGAAGAAAAAAACTTACAAAGAAATTACTGTACCACGGACCCATTTTTAGGAAGGAAGGTTTGCTTTTAAAACAGGTATGTTTTCCAAAAACATAGGCGGATATTCGTAAGTAATACAATGTACTTAAAAATATATAGATAACCTATAAATAAACGTATATATATATATATATATATATATATATATATATATATATATATACAGGGTGTTCCGTTAAAGGGGTCCAATATTAATAGGGGTAATAGAGGAGATCACACGGAGCATAAATCAGTATATAATGCCTGGCCGGATCTCAATAATTTTCAAGTTACAGCAAATAGAATGAAAAATCGGAAATTTGTAAAAAAAACCCTCATTGCTAAACTATCGATAATGCTACATAAAAACGAAGCACATATTTAGAAAGAGCAGAAAAAATCCTACGAAATGACATAAGTTGTTTTAGAATATTGAGAATTAATGGCGAGTTACATGCTCTGAAACAGTGAAAAAATACAAAATCAAATATTTAGCAAAATAGTTAATCGTTAATTCCAAAAATGTAACTCTACCTACATCAAGGAAAATGTTATAAAATTTGGTCCATTCCGAAAGCTTTCGAAGAAGCTGACAATAAACCATATCAGTTTAATTGTATGGGAGAAATCAAGCAGTTCCCTAGTTACATTAAGTCTCACATCAAAGATTATTTCAGTAGTTAGCTTAACATAAAAGTACAGAAATATTCCAAATGATGAGTGTCGCACAATCAAGACTTATAAATCTACCTAGCAAGAATGCTTAGAACTTTTCCTTCAAACTTAGATGTGTCATAACTTTAATACAGAACAATACAGACTCTGTGATAAACCAGTAAAAAAAAAAAAAAAAAAAAAAAAAATCACTCGGAACATATCTAAATCTGAGAATGATATTATAAAAATAACCAAAATTATTGATTACTGTTATTATTAAAAATAGCTAAAATTTAAGTTGTGGCATTTCCTCATTTAAAAACCGTTATATTTCATTTTGTGATTAAGAAGAAAAAAACTTACAAAGAAATTACTGTACCACGGACCCATTTTTAGGAAGGAAGGTTTGCTTTTAAAACAGGTATGTTTTCCAAAAACATAGGCGGATATTCGCAAGTAATAAAATGTACTTAAAAATATATAGATAACCTATAAATAAACGTATATATATATATATAAGCATATACGAGTTGTATCGGGAAAAGAATAAACATATGTTAACGGATATTGCTAGATACGGAAAAACAAGGAGAGAAACAAAAAGAAAAATGCACGAGACCACATCCAGAAAAAAGTTCTGTTGAATCAACAAAAAGTTGGTTGACCCAACAAAACTTTTCGTTTAAATATGGGTCAATGGAAATTTTGTTTGAATCAACAAAGAAATATTGTGATTGTTGATTTTTTTTGCAATTCCAAAAAAATGTTTGTATCGTCAGCAAAAAATGTTTTGTTAATTCAAGTAAAATGGTTAAATTTTTCTTGAATTAACAAAATTGTTTTTGTTACATAGATATATGCTATGTGTTATTTTAACAATCTATTTTCTTTTTCAACAAAATATATTTTGTTTATTTAAATAATAAAATATGTTATATTACGAACTTGTTTTGTTTATACTACAAAACCTTTTGTTAAATGAAGCAATTCAAATACGCAATTTTAACGATTTTTTAATTCATTTTCAGCAGTGAATTACGCCTTTAAACTTTGAATAATAACAAGTGAATTTTTATCCTGCTTTTTTTCAAGCGAAAACCGAGAGAGTGAAAATTGCCCGAGCCGGGAGTCAATCCCGGGTCCTCAAAACAGCGCTCTAACGCTCTACCACTGAGCTACAAGGAACGATATCCGAGCTTGGCATTTCTCGCTCTTATATATGTCGGAACGGCTGAAACCGCAGCACAAGATGGAAATGTCATCAGGCGCACTTAAATTTTTGCGGCAAACATGAGACGACAATACAAAGCCCAGCATACGTCAACACATAGTTGGATTTTTAATTCATTTTCAGCAGTAAATTACGCCTGAAAAAAGCAGGATAAAAATTCGCTGTTATATTTTACCAGTGTACTTTCTTCCAGTACCAGAGTACTTATGTACCAGAGTTCTTTCTTCTTGTAAAGATAGAAAAAGAATTAAATGGGACAGGGGGATTTTTAAAACTACCTTCGTCCGTCCCAATGAAAAAAGTTTTAATTATCCAAAAATTATGTTAATCCTTTAATTATATAGCTATATAAGTCAAATAAATCGCGTTACGTTTAAAGATTACAGGCGTAATTCACTGCTGAAAATGAGATAGAGCTATTGCAGAAATCGCGAAAAATGCAACATAGCAGCGCCACCTGTTGCGCGATTTACAGCAAAAACCAATCAACAAAAATTTATTTCAGGAAGTAACTGAATATAAAGTTTTATTCAATTCCGGGCATTAGTTCTTGAGATAGAGCGCCCACAAAATTTTTGTCACATACAGACAGACAGAGTCATTGACAGTCATTTTCTAAAAACAGTCAAATCGTGTTCAGGACCTTCTAAAATCCGTCGGAAACCGGAAGTCGAAAATTTTCATGATTCCAATACTTTCTCCTTGTAAAGATAGAAGAAAGTAATAAATGGGACAGGGGGATTTTTAAAACTACCTTGGTCCGTCCCAACGAAAAAAAGTTGTAATTATCCAAAAATTATGTTAATTATTTAATTATACAGCTATAGAAGTCAAATAAACCAAGTTACGTGAGAGAGTTATGGCTACTACACAACAATTTAAATTTTGTAAAAGCAACAAATTATTGTAAAAAAAAAAAAAAAAAAAAAAAAACAGATTTTGTTAATTCAAGTAAAATTGATGAAATTTTGTTAAAATTTTGTAAGAGTGTTAACAATATTTTTTTGTCCAAGCAACAAAACCAATTTTTTTTACTTCAACTAAAAATTTTGCTAAAATAACCAAAATGTGCTTAACAAAACATGTTTTGTTGTTTTAATCAGTTCCTTTTTCTGGGTGTGCCTGAATGAGTTTTATTAGACGAGTGAGATGACATATCAATAAACATTAGCTTGGCGATAATAGGACGATATTTTTAATAGAAGTATTTTCGTTTCAACTCATGTCTCCCGCTCATATGCATTTTCTCTTAGTAATTTTTCTGGTTAGCTTATTCAATTGTAGTTTGGAGGCTGTTCCGTTTCATATTGTGGTATCGTGGTCGCGTACATATAATTAAACATATCAGTTCGTATTAAACGAAAAAGTTTTATTTAAAAACAACAATTGTATAAAAGACATGATAGTAAAAGTTTATATGAAATTACAAGACATTTTGTACATCCAAAGAACCTCAAAAACAAGGTCCGTTTCTCCAGAACACAAAAACATGTCTGCCTCTTCATGGCGAAAAACTCCAACTCCTTCCGCTAGGCATAATACCTCCGATCCACCTTTATTGACACACCCTTCTTCCATTCTCCTACCTCTTCTTATCTCAGGGTTCTTCAAAATCCATTTCTTTTGTCATTCTATTCATACAAATACATCCCTGACACATTTTAAACCTCTTCAGATAATCTTCTGATAGAAAAAGTTCACACACATTTAGCAAGTCTATACAAAGCATGAGAATCTTTCATTCATACTTGAAACGAACAAAGGATATCTTCTCTCTATGATAATCCACTCACAATAGGTGTCAATAAAGACCTATCACTTCACGTTATTCTGGAATAATCTGAATCCTATCAGAATGAATTATGCTGATGGCCCCCAAGCCATCACAATATCATAACCAATGCAATGCGCTGTACACATAAGTATGTAGACACAGATGACACGGTGTCTATCTATGTTCCGAGATTACAAGTAGAAAATTAAAAAGAGATAGGGAGATGTCCACTCCCTAAGTGAAGTCTCACATCAAAGATTATTTCAGTAGTAAGCTTAACATAAAACATTAGTATCGCCCAATCAAGACTTATAAATGTTACCAAGCAAGAACTTTTTTCCTTCAAACTTAGATGTGTTATAACTGTAATACAAAACAATTTAAACGCTGTGATAAACCGGTAAAATAATAAAGTATTTCACCCAGAACATATCTAAACCTGAGAATGATATTGAAAATAACTAAATTTTAAAATGTGGCATTCATGCATTGAAAAATCAATATATTTCAATGGGTGATATTTTTACTCTGACATACAATAAAGACACTGGTTGGATCCAAAATCCCCCCTGTAAAAATAATATTTGATTATTATAGATTTTATGTTACTAAATCAAAGTATGATATTATATTTTGATTTAGTAATTTGAAATTAAAACGCAAATAGAAACGATTACACAATAAAATTTTCGTACACGTGCCTTTTTTTAGATAGGAGGGCTTGCTTTAAAAAAAAGTATTTAATGTTTACAAAAATATAAGCAAATATTTGTAAGTAATGAAATATACATACAAATATGTAAATCACCTATAAATAAACGAATATGAAAAATAAAATACATGCATCAGGAAAATGAATTAAAATATGTTGGCAGGCTTAGCTAGATACGAAAGATGGGGGTAGGGACACCAAAAGAACAATGCACGAAATCAATGTCAACGAAAGAGCTTTCCAAGAAATATCTTGATAATTTGTTGTCGAAGATCATATAAATACATTTTTAAAGTTCCCAATTTTACCTACCATTGTAAATTAATATAACAATTATTCTGCAATTATTAAATTATTATAAAACTGTTTCTTGTAAAAGTGGCACGTAAGTGAGGCAGTTTGGAGGCCATATTTATAATTAGAAATTTGAGATCTACGTGGTTCACATTTTTATTTTGCAGGCAAAGAAAACTTTTAATTTATTTGCATTTGTTTTCTTTTTTTCTGATATCCAGTGAAAGTGAAGTCAGTGCAATGTACATTAAAAATTCCAATCCCGTTATTATTTTATAAGGTAGGAGTTCTCAATCAAAAGTCCACGAACCCTTTTAAAGTCCCGTATATAGATTTCAGGTGTACGTGGTCTTGAAGTAGTATACAATTACCTTATTATACTTATTTTAAGCAAAATGTAACTAAATTACAGATTTCTTTCTTTTGTAATATATGCTATAAAATAGAATATTTCTAATTGTATTTGTTATAAAGAATAGAAACATCACACAGTATTATAACGCATTTCTTGTGTATCTAAAAAAATTGTGCACATTTGTATGTGTTTAACAACGTGTATTTCTGAATTTCTAACAATGGTTATAATGACTTTGATTTAGAATCATGAAAGTTGTTAGAACTTAAAATAGATGGTCAAAATCGACTTGATATAAAAATGCTACTTGTTGGGTATCGAAATAATGACACAAGTCCATATTTTAGAGTTTTGTCAAAATCAGATCTTGTTTAAAACAGTGTTGATGTGACATTTTTTGTAATATAATATACAAAATGAGCATTAACAAAAGAGTCGATGATTCATAAATTGTTAAGAAATTCTGTTCCACAGACATGCAACAGAAATAGTAAAAATATCGTTCTTAAATGTAATAAAAGAACAAATTTTGAATTACCGTAATAAATAATCACTAAACATATTTGAATATCCGCTTGACATAATAATTCATCAAATGAAAAGCACAAATCTTCGCAAAAAAACAATAAGATATTTTTTTAAAGCAATCCCGAATATGGAATGATTAAATAACTTTCAACATCTTGTATTGTAAATTGAGCATTGTTTCGGTCAGTGTTTCGATCATTATTTCGGTCAATGTTATGATCATTGTTGCCAACTGAGTTGGAGCATTATTTTTGATTGAGAAGCTATTTCTGTTTAAAGAGTTTAAATGAATTTTGTGTTTATAAAAATTGGTAAGGCAATGCCTATTGTTGATAAAATTTTGACTGCAACCGAAAAAATTGAGAAAGTAAATAAATTTCAACTAAGCAGTATGAAAATTAATTTAGAAAATCGGATAATTTAATTATCTAGCATTCAAAATAAGAGAAAAAAAAATCCACGCACTTTTTCCATATTACACTTCTCTGCATTATTACGCAATAGTTATATAAATGGTTATCCCTTCCTCAGGCGGCCAAGTGCCAAAACTCAATATGGGACGTTTTCAGAACTTCCAACAAATTAATACTCAAACGACCTTGCACTTTAAAAATGTGACTTGTTGGACTATAAGATTGCAATTGAAATTGAAATTTCCAAACATTGTTGATAAAATGAGATAAAAATTACTTGTAGTTTATAATTTCGTGTTAGTATATGTATTTTTTTCATTAGTAAAAATATGAAGAATAAGAGTTAATGAGAGAAACACGTCATACGAAAAGAATAAAAATTTCAGATCAAAAGGCATGATACATAAATCGCAAAAAACCTTTCTAAAATTTTGGAAAATAAGAAGACATGTTTTACCTGGCAAAAGTTATCAGAAAACTCGTTAAAATAAGCACTTGACATCATAATATTAGTCAAAATAAAATCAGAAAACTTCTCAGAAAAGAAATATAACGTTTCTGGAAAGAACCCCAATAATGGAATGAGTAAAAAATAATTTCAGCGTCGCTTATTGCAAAATGAGCATTGTTGCGAACATTGTTTAAGAGAATATATTGTTATTCGACGGATGTAAATGAACATTGTTGTTGCAACAATGAAAGAGATCATTGTTGATGTAATTTTGGCTCCAACAGAGGAGTCTAAAAGTTGAATACAATTTAAATTAACAATCTCTCTATTATAACGCGTAAGTCTGTGCATCAGCAACGATGACTTCATAACGATGTTGGCAACAATGCGGTCAAAACAATAATTTTTTTTAAAATTAGAAACTAGGTTCTCAATATACCTATTCTATAAATAATGGTTTAGGGTTTTAACCGGGATAAATTACCCCCCCCCTCCCCTCACAACTTCTCCACAACAACATAAAATTATGGATTTTATGTTTAATATCATTGTAAAATTCTAAATTCCTCCCAGACCACCACACCATCCTCTCCGGAACATTAGATATTACATTTCCGGTGATAAATGTCTCAAATCAATTCTGACCAAGCTAACAGTCAAACAAAGTTTTCCTCCGGAATTTATATTCATTCTTGCTATTCGTAATTATCAGCTGTGTTATCAGCTGTGTATTATCTTGATGCAATCCTGACAGTTTCGGGCAAAAGTGTACTAGTATAGTCTCATGCTTAAGATTATTGCATGTGTCAGGGTAAATTTTTTTAATATCTATCTTCTTGCTTCGATACCAAACAGTTTGAAAGTTTAGTTTTCGCAGTTTGGCTTTTTTTTTTGTTTTAAATAAATGGTTTACGAGTTTTAAGGGATGGGCAGGTATTTCACTTCTGTTCCTTTTTTTAAATTTTCATTTTATTTAAATTTTAAGTTTTGATGATAAAAAAAAATTTGTAATGCAGATGTTGAATTGTAAACTATCTTTATGTCAATTTAGCATTATTTTTTCATTAAGGCTGTTCTATAATCCAAACTGCTTACTTTCTGACATATTTTATTTATTCATTTTTGTTCGAAAACACATGAATTTGGCAAGTGCTTTTGATAGCTCGGCTGGTTAACTTTAAACTTAATAAGAAAGAAAACACTGATTAAAACTACACAAGGTAAACATGTGAACTGTAAACTTTAATTAAAACGTTAAAACCCTCTTGGTTACACATTTGACAGCGACCGCCATCTAACACACATGAGCTCTCTGCTCTGAACTGAAAACTTACATAAACAATCACTTTAACAGTTAACAAAAAGAAAGAATAAACCAACTATTCAAACTGCGAAATGTCCTTGCATGCAAGTAAACCCAAGATCACTTGCGAAGTCTGGTTCGATGCACAAGTATGCGGAAGCACATAATCTCTTATCTAGGTATCGTTCTCTCTATCGAAAATGCTCTGTCGAACGTGTGTCGGAAAACACTGTCCAAAAACATTGTCGGAAAATATTGTCCGAACATACACCCCCGGCCTTGAAACCTTCAAGGGCTATAATTAACTATTCTCATTCAAAAGGTAAAGGACAAAGTTTGTGAATAGGACGTTTGAGCTCTCCCGTAGCAGTTCTTACTATGGCCACTCTAACATGACCATCACTACCTGAAAAGGTTTCAATGATTCTTCCCAGCTTCCATTGAAGCGCCGGCACAAGTTCATTTTTAATGAACACTAAGTCCCCAATCTTTAAATTTGCTGTTGGACGTAACCACTTGGGGCGTTGTTGCAACTGAGACAAATACTCTTCACTCCATCGCTTCCAAAAGTGCTGGAATACTCTCTGTGTCAGTTGCCAACGACGAAGTCGTGAAGGCGGAACCTCAGAAACATCAAGCTCTGGAATAGCTGTCAACGAAGCACCCGTCAAAAAATGACCCGGTGTCAAAACTTCTAGATCATTTGGATCACTTGACAACGGACACAAAGGTCTCGAGTTCAAACAAGCTTCAATTTGCGACAATAATGTTGAGAACTCTTTAATTGTAAATAGCGAATTTCCCATTGTTCTACGCAAATGATATTTCACAGACTTGATGTTAGCCTCCCACAGCCCACCAAAATGTGGAGCCGATGGAGGGTTAAATTTCCAAACGATGCCCTCATTAGCAACATAATTCTGTAAGGATTGATCTTTAATGGTGGAGGATATAAATTTATATAATTCCCTCAATTCCTTACTTGCACCCTTAAAATTTGCAGCACAGTCACTTACTAATTCGGCTGGCTTGCCTCTACGAGAAACAAATCTTTTCAGAGCAGCCAAAAACGTTGGAGTGGACAAATCTGACACCAATTCAAGATGAATAGCACGAGTCGAAAAACAAATAAAAATTGCTATGTAACTCTTAAATGCCTTGATACCTCTACGATTTCTCTCTTTACACATAAACGGACCGGCATAATCACATCCCGTCTTCGAAAATGGGCGACTGGGTAAGACACGCATAGCGGGCAGGTCCCCCATTAATTGTGTACCAATAGCTGGGGAAGCACGGAAACACTTTATGCATGTCTTCATAATTTTTCTTACTGCATCTCGACCACTTAAAATCCAAAATTTTGTTCTAAGGACAGCTAAAAGAAGCTGAGGACCAGCATGCAAGTAAGTTATATGATAATGTCTAATAAGCAATGCAGTAATATGATGAGACTTAGGCAAAACTATTGGGTGTTTCTGATCTTCAGAAACATTAGCATGTCTCAACCTTCCACCAACTCGCAAAATACAGCTTGAATCCAGAAATGGATTTAATGTTAAAAGTTTGCTCGAACGTCTTAACAATTTATGATTTCCTAAAGCAAGGATCTCATCAGAAAAACACTGGTGTTGTACTAATTTCACTATCCTCGTTGTGGCTCTCAAAAGCTCTGATGTCAAGAGTAAACCGTTTATTCGCTGAGATACCTTTTTTGCATTGTTCACAAATCTCAAGCACCACGCGACGATTCGTACCAGTCTATTCCAAGTGGAATATCTGAAAATCACATGATCATCACTAAGATCAAACACATTTACAACACAGTTCCGCTTTTCTTCCTTTAAAACAATCTCCTGTATTTCTTTACCGTTAACTGGATCATTATGTTGATTGTTGTTCAATGGCTCTCTTAACCATCGAGGACCACGAAACCATAATTCACAATTTACTAATTCCGACGGCAACATACCCCTTGTTCCGCAGTCAGCAGGATTTTCAATTCCAGAAACATGATTCCACGGAACATTAGGAAGTGCCTCTTGGATTTTTGAAACACGGTTAGCCACGAAGGTTTGCCAACGATGAGGCTCTGAAGAAAGCCATGCCAACACCACATTAGAATCAGTCCAGGCAAATACTTCAGTGTCAGTAAAATTTAAATGCTGTAAAACCATTTTTAGCAAATTTGCCAACAGAAGGGCCGAACACAATTCAAGTCGTGGAATGGACTGAGTCTTAATGGGTGCCACCTTAGTCTTAGATGTCAAAAGATTTACCGTTATTTTTTCATCTTGAGAAATTGAACGCATATATATTACCGCACAATACGCCTTTTCGGACGCATCACAAAAGGCATGAATTTGAAGTCCCATTTTATCTGCAGCCAACACAAATCGAGGAATCCTCAATTGCGAAATTACACTTAAGTCATTTCTAAACGATGTCCACCGTTTACTATAGTCTTCACCAATTGGCTCGTCCCAGGTAAGTGAAATTTTCCATAAATCTTGCAACAAGATCTTCATGAAAACGACACAAAGAGATAGCCACCCCAACGGATCAAACACCTTTGCGACCTCTGACAAGATATCTCTTTTCGAATATCTATTCTTTTTGTCATGGTCTAAAACAGTGAAACAAAAGAAATCACCGTTCAAATTCCACTGGATTCCTAAAATTTTTATACCACTATCATTCTTTAAGAACAAGGAATCTGCACTTTCTCTACATTCTTCCGAAATGTTTTTCAACACGCCAGGCACATTAGAAATCCATTTTCGCAATTTAAAACCACCTCGCTTCATTAACAATGTCAATTGATCAATTAATTCCACAACTTCCTCTTTATTTTGACCCCCTGACAATAAATCATCTACATAAAAATCCCTTAACGCTGCTGCAGATGCCAACGGAAATTCACTCTTCTCATCTAAGGCAAGCTGATGAAGAGATCTAGTAGACTGAAACGGGGCAGATGCGGTAACGTAAGTAACTGTTGTTAAACGGTAATCCTCTATAGTATCTTGGGAATTTTCTCTCCAAAGAATTCTCATAAAGTCTCTATCTTCAGGGTTAATCAAAACCTGTCTAAACATTTTTTCTATATCTGCACATACAACTATAGGTAAAATTCTAAATCTCAACAGTATTGGAAAAAGCTCCTGCTGTATACGTGGACCGACCATAAGAATGTCGTTCAAAGATACACCCGAAGTAGACTTAGCTGAAGCGTCAAAAACAACAACTCTCAGTTTTGTCGTTGTGCTTGATTCCCGAATTACCGCATGATGTGGTAAATAACAAACACTTGAAGGAACACTCTCCGGCTTGGATACACGTTCCATGTGACCCAATTCAAAATATTCCCTCATAAACTTTCGATAGTCTTCATAAATAAATGGCTGTTTTGAAAGTCTGCGTTCTAACGAACGAAATCTCTGGATAGCCATTTCTCTAGTGTCACCTAATCTAGATGGGGAATCTTTAAATGGAAGTTTCACGACAAATCTTCCAGACATATCTCGAAAATAAGTACGCTTAAAATGATCCTCACATTCCCTCTCCTCCTTAGAAATCTGAACTAATTCCAGAACAGAATCCAAGGACCAAAATTGTTGCACCAAGCCATCTAATTTTAATTGAATATTATTGACGGCAAATGTACGTAGACCTCTATCGAATGAGGTAGTCCCCGTAATTATCCATCCTAGCTTAGAACTTACAGCAAAGGGCAGAGTTTCCCCTCTTTTCACAATTTTCCCATTTAGCAATGTAAAAAATACGTTAACTCCAAGTAGAATATCTACTGGTCGTGACTCAAAAAATAGTGGGTCTGCTAGAACTAAATCATTAAACTTACTCACAACATCTGAAGGAATAGAACTACATGGCACATTAGATGTAATTCTTTTTATCACAAATGCTTTAGTAGCAAATTTTATTTCAGAATTAAAATGAGGAGTAAAATTCAAATTTATCTCTCCATTTGTTTCAGCACTATAAGAACCTAAACATGTAACCTGTACTCTAGTTCTTCGCTTTGGCAAACACAATGTTCGCATACAATTTTCACTTATAAAACATGCCTCACTTCCACTGTCCAGCAACGCGCGGCAATTTACAAGATTACCCACTGAATCTAGAACCTTAATCATTGCTGTACAAAGTAGAGTTTGTCCCATATTCATTAACTGTATTCCCGACCCAGAATTGTTTCGAAACTCAAAGGTGCCAGTGCAGGAAGTTTGACTTAACTCATTTTGTCTCGAAATTCCGTTGCGTTCGGGGAAAGAGGAACCACCGGAGTTTCAGTCGCATTCTTTACATGAGGGCCAGTATCCCGTGAAATATGCAAGACACTATGATGAGGCTTGTGGCACACTCTACATCTACCCACACTCATACACTTTTTTGCATAATGTTTCTCTAAAAGACAGTTATAACACAAACTATTTGTTCTAGCTATTTCTATTCTTTTCCGCACATTTAATTTCAAATATCGTGGGCATCTGTAAAGTGGATGCGATTCTTTGCATAAAACACAAATATTATTAGCAGACAATAATGTAGTAAATTTAGGTTTTCCACTTTCTTTAACTTCTGTTTTACTATTTTGAAGGGTTCTCGCATGGTCCTTTAAAAAAGATAATAAATTTTCAAGTGTACCCAATTCCTCTTTTTTGAGTGTTCTTTCCCACCAATATCTTGTATTTCCATCCAATTTCTCTGTAATTAAATAAACAATTAATACTTCTGAAAATCCTTTAACCTCTTGTTTAAGTACACTCAATGAACGGACACACTCATTAATAACGTCTACACTTTCCAGAAGAGACTGTGCTGTACCCGAAATACAACGCATTCCAATAAATTTCTTAATCAATGAATTAATTAACTCTCTTTTATTTGAATATCGCTCTTTCAACAGCTCTAACGCTGTCTTATAATTCGAATCAGAGATTGGAAGGCATTGAATTATTTTAAGTGCACTGCCTCTGCATGCCGATTTTAAATATTGTAATTTCTGACAGTCTGATAAAACTTCATTACAATCCACACTAGCCCTAAATAAATCATAAAATGGAAGCCACTCCTCCAGATTACCACTGAAAGTGGGAAGTGTGAGTTTCGGCAGTTTAACCTCTGAGGTTTGAGACCTCAACAACCCCGCACTGTTGTTACTTTCGTTTAAAGTAATTCCCGATTTTTTTCGGTTAACACTAAGCCACATACTGTCAACTCGATCCTGTTCTGTCTGCTGCTCCTCAATGTACGTATCAACCTCATTTTTATCACATTTAGCCAAAATCCTATTAAATGTTTCACTCAATTCATCAGTTAACTTTCCTATTTTAATCTCAAACAAAGTTAATTCACTTGAATCGGCTTCATTAATACACCCATTTATCTTTTTTTCTAATTTTGTAATAGCAGACTTTAATCCCCTCTTCTTAACTAAAACATCCTCCAACTCTTCCATAACAAATAAAAATTTAAATACAGGAACGAACTCACCGAATCTTTAAAACGTCTTTATCAACAAAGCAGGGGCATTGGCATCCAACCAACCATGTGCTTAAACTCTAACACTGAACACCAAACATCCACATTTTATAGTCCAAATTCACTTTCCACATTAGCCTAATCAGCTATTTTCCCCTTTAAAAGAAATCTCGGGCGACGGACCATTTAATGATAGCTCGGCTGGTTAACTTTAAACTTAATAAGAAAGAAAACACTGATTAAAACTACACAAGGTAAACATGTGAACTGTAAACTTTAATTAAAACGTTAAAACCCTCTTGGTTACACATTTGACAGCGACCGCCATCTAACACACATGAGCTCTCTGCTCTGAACTGAAAACTTACATAAACAATCACTTTAACAGTTAACAAAAAGAAAGAATAAACCAACTATTCAAACTGCGAAATGTCCTTGCATGCAAGTAAACCCAAGATCACTTGCGAAGTCTGGTTCGATGCACAAGTATGCGGAAGCACATAATCTCTTATCTAGGTATCGTTCTCTCTATCGAAAATGCTCTGTCGAACGTGTGTCGGAAAACACTGTCCAAAAACATTGTCGGAAAATATTGTCCGAACAGCTTTTGTTAAGAAACCTTATAATTGAACAGTTTTTTCCGTTTTTTGGTGAATCAGTTCTTTCAGAAATTCTGACAAAGTTGGCATTTTGAGACAAGTTACCGGACACGACAGCACAGGAAAGTGAAAAAAAATATGTCCGGAGATAGTAATCGCCTAAAACTCAAGATGAGTTTCATTTATCGAAAATGAAGAAAATGTTCGATTCCAAATCACTTCAATAATCGTACTCGCAAGCTTTTGCGTTTAAAGATGAATCGGAAAATATGTTAGAAAGTTACGCGTTGTTGAGCGAGGTAAATATTTTTTTGAGAACGAATTTAATTAATTCCCTTCGAGGAGAGAATTTCCTTATGCTTAAGGCAGTTAGTTCTAAAAAAATATTTTTTTTCGCTAACCAAAGCGAAACTTCCTGACACATTTTTCGACAGCTTTTTAAACGTAAAAGCATGATACTTTCAAAAATGAACATTGAACTGATTTGTAATAGAACAGTTTTGAAAAGTTTTTTTTTAAATTTCTATAAATGCTTTGCATCATATTAGTTCAATAAGTGATTATTAGTTCTAAATACTGTCACGTGCGAAAGTTGAGTTTAAAACGCTAACTTTGACAGCATTTTTTGAAAAATCTTCTGCCTTTACAGAATATGATAAAATAAACAGATTATATTGTTTCTTAATACGATCATCTGCCAATGTATGGATGTTACAAACTTGGATGAGTTCTTTACCCTGCAGTGGACTATCAACTGTCTTAGCAAAGTATTCTAGTTTGTTGAATGTGAGCGTTCTGTCAACATTAACCTGTGTGTGCAAAGCGACATTTGTACTTTCTTTTACTTTAATTTTCGGAAATGCGTTTGGAGCTCTTGGAATCTGCGGTTAGTGTTTTTCGATGTGAGTTTATCAAATTGGGATTCGTTGATCAATTTGCGGTGTATAAAAGCTGAAGCAAAAGTTTGTATCAGCGGATTTGGGTCTAGTCCTGTCTTGCCGGAGAAAAAGACCAGCGTCGAGTATTGGAGTTGCTGATTCAACACGTGCGTAAGAAGAGTTTAATGTACCTGAGTGGAACTTGCATGTTTTTTCAGAGTGCTTTTTGCTGATAGTCAAATAAGTTTGCTTGGCAGCCACGGGTTGCTAATTTTAGTGAAGTTAGACAGTGCTTAAAGTTTCGAGTTAATTTTTGCCATGCAGCCAAAACCTTGCTTGCTCTTGTATTTGATAGTGATAGCAGACATTGTTATGTACGTAAGTGAGGTTTGAAATTTAGTATATTTTATATTCATTGGGAGTGAATACTTTTGTAAGGACAGATTTCTGTTAATCACCGCATAGCAAAGGCAAAATTACAAAGTGACTCCATCACGTTTGTTGCCCTATTAGTTTTAAAAGAGTTATTTTACCTGTAAGAGCTAGTCAAAACTGAACTCCAAAGTGGCGGCCTTGCCCGGTACGCTACAAACTAAGTATGTAGCTCTCATAGTTCGTATACAGGAACACACAAACAAAACATGTTCAACAAATAGGTTTTACAGACAAACATTATAAACTAACATTATTGATACTAAGACATTAAAATTGACATTAAAATTAAAATTATTTTATTACTCTTGCATGTGTAAATTTAGTTACGTAACTGAAAATGTTTAATTGATAATGAACAGAATTCTAAAAACAAATAACCCGGGTTCAGAAAACTAATGATAGTCCAGTAAAATTTTCTGTTTTTTTTTTCAGGACATAATTCCCAAAGTTTTGAAACTTCGTAATATTTGTTAGGGTGGTCTACTAATGAACATATTAAAAGTCTTGTAGGAGGGGGGGAGGGGGAGGGAGATATACGAAAACCCTTTTTTTGTTTTTTGTTAATATCTAATTATCGAATGTCCGTATGGAAACATTTGCTGTTACCAAAAATATTGACACATAAATTCTCAACAAAACAGGTTCTTTTCATCTTGAATTATTCCATATTTTACGAGACAATCGCATTCAAAAATGAAGAACATTGCCAAAAGACACATCAGCGTCAAAGAGCGGGTCACCGTCACTTACATTGTACCTACTTAACTTAAACTTAAACGAGCGTTAAGTAATGTTATGATCAGGTGAATGGAAGCATGAACAATAATTTCAACAAATGACATTGTTTATTAACTAAAACCATACAAAACAAATGCGTAAAATACAATATTATATGAATGGATAATATACTCAAGTCCGCGATCATTTTGAATAATCCTGCCTCAATATCAAATTTCAAACTATGTTGATTTACATTCCATTTTCGATTAGGACATCCGCCTTAGAAGGTCGTGGACAATTTGAGCAGTCTCCATGGCAGTAGTGGCAGGTGGTAGTGCATGTGATTCTTGTCAACACATGCCATCTTGAGCCACACATTTTTTTCCGGTTGTACACTGACAGAAGATGAGGTTTAGTACTGCTCCAAGGGCATCAGGATCGGTGATTGTGATGGGCAATAAAGTATGATCGAGCTTGCGTTTCCATCGCCAAATCTCAGGAGACAGCTCATTTCCCTGCCACAGATGTATCTGATGAAAAACCCGATATGAGTGTTGCATCGCTGCTCTTTCTGTTGAAAGTACGGATGCTGGTTCTGGTCTCATATTTAAGACGGACTTTTTGATGGCATGGTTGAGTGACGTTGTATTATGTGGAGCTCCACATATATTCAAGAACAACTTACGGCTTGCCTATGCAACCTGCAGTTTGGGTCACCAAACACTGAATTTATACAATCCTCTGATGTACGTCGCATCAACATTTTGCAGATAGCAACTTTCCCCTTCTTCTAACAACTTGATGTTGTGCTCCAGCCAGAGAATGAATGAGTAAGTAGTATATATTTAAGGCCTTTTGCTGCTGTTGTTCTGACGAAAATACCTGAGTTTCTAACTTTCCCTTGGCCTGGATGTATAGCTATATATTTTTATCTGAAGGGGTTAAGGGGTGGGAGGGGGGGGGGTCACGTCAAAGCTAAAAAAATCGATTTAATTTTTTGGTAAATTTAGTGAATATCAATATAAAAGCTATTAATTATAATAATGAATTTGAATATACTTATAAATTTGTGTTCAGTGTAAAATATAGTAGTAGAAGTTAAAATAAATGAAATATTAAGTGTGTGTCTGCAGTAGAATTTTTTTAATCTTGGGCACAAAATCATATTTTAGTATTTATATTTTTAAAAAGCCGTTTTTGTCATTATCATTTAATTAATTAATTTGCTAAATATATATAATTGGAGTGCTTTTTAACTACAAGAATGTGTGAAATTATACAAAAAACGCGGACATGCTATATCACGTTACGTCACGCCCGATAAAAAAAAAATGTTGCATTTCATTCATTGGTTTTCAAACTAAAGAGTTTTTCTCACTGGTTTAATTATTGTCATTTTCAGGCTTCTCAACGAGATCTCCCCCCCCCCATTAAAGCTGTGAGAAGAACAATTATGACCACTTCCTGTCCTGCAATAGTAACGTTGTCTCTCTCACTCAGTGCATATATCGCAATCTGAACAATTAGAGTGTCGGCGACATTAGGACTTTGCTGACATGAGACTCGTTTGCCATTTAGTTTAGAAGATAGAATGTGAATCAACTTTGTCTTGTTCTTCTTATTTTAGAGAAACTGATTTTAGGGTACACTGATGACAGTAGACAAGCACCTTTTATTTTGTTCAGCTACTTTGGTACTGTTTACAGTGTCAGTAAATCCATCGAAAACTATTTTGCAGCTTTTTGCACAATAGTGTTTCTTAACGTACTTTAGGTAGGTGTTTCAAATATCCTGTATTGTTCACCCTTCTTCCACACCACTTTATGCAACAGGAAACCACCATACACAACAATTGTTTGTTGTTGGATATATATAATTACATCCGATTGTTCAAATATTTGATACAAAGCACTTTTCTTTGTCTTGAGCATTCCACAATCATTGAAAAGGGAGAGAAGCTAACGAGCCAATTCATATTGTAGGTAATCTGCTAGATAATTGCTACGTTTGCACAAGGAAAACCATTGGAGTATAACAAGAGGGTCCACACTTATAGTGGTATCATGAAATTTGATTGAATTGCGCAAAGTGCTGAGTGGTTGTGATATATCTTTCCGAGTTAGTTTCACATCGGAGAATCATTTTCCAGACACCTGAATCATCTTTTTACTCCAGATTTCCAAAGCATTAAAGCAGGTGATAGTTTTATCTCCAATAACGCTAGAAGCTGTTGATAATTTTTTATTTATCTGAGGAAAGAGTAGGGGATTTTCAAACCAAGCTGAATGTTTAGAGCTATTCGCAGCATCTCTATTTATCCAAGCTTCAGGAAAATTCTCCTGTTGTTCACCAGAAGAAAGAGTAAAAAAAAACAGAATTCTTCCAGTGCGATACAAATATGAAAGGTGGCTGCGCCAAGAACCAACTTACTCAAAACGCTGTCACTTATTCCCCGTCCACGTGTAATCCCTCCAGAGCACTTCATGGATCGCATTATTATTTGCTCAATGTTCATATCAGACCAAACTTCTCTCCAAATCATATCACTGCGTTGAATCGTGAAATAGCTCCGTTAAACAAATTATATTCCTCTTTGGTCATGGCGGATTGAAGACTCAGCATGTCTTGAAGATAAAGGTGAGATTTTTTTGCATAATAAAAATGCGCGCCTAGACAAATTAATAGAGCCTTGTGCGGGGGCACTGCCTGCACCACCCTTTTTGTGGCTCTGCTTATAATATAATATTATATTATAAATTCTTATGGTAAAATTGTCAAAGAATCATTACAATATTTATAACTAGAAGACGACTGTTAAAATCGTGGGCACACAATCACACACATATGTCAAGTCGAACCGCACTGTGAGTCGAGCATGGTAAACTGGATTTCGCACCCCTCTCGTATCTTTTTTTTCTATTGTAAGTGGATGACGAACACCTACGTATATCAAAAGAGGTGAAATTCCCTCACTCTCCTTTGTAAATAGCTGTTGCCAGGAGCTTAGCGCGCAATTGTTATGACACCCCAATATACCCACGCACTTATCTCGTAAATTATGAACTCTAGAGAAAAAATTAAAAGAACCTTCTTTGTATAGAATTTGTCTTTAATTTTGCTAAGACGAATTTTTTCCGTAGGACCTATAGATTATGAGATATTACTAAAAAAAACAAAAAAAAGATTCCATCTTTAACTTCCTTCCAATCGCTTGACCTCTATCAATCACGACTTTCGATATTAACTTTGCGAATTATGTCCCAAAATGACACAAAATCTACCTAAGTTAAATGAACTATTAATACACTAAAAATACTACTAGGAAACATTTCCAGAAATCATTGGCAGGAAAAGAAACTGCCTTTTTATAATTACTTCTAAAAATATGCAAAATATATTGGTTTCTAAAGATTCTAAAGATGAAGAACACTTTTCGGAATCGTGGATAACTCGTAAGAGGTTATATTATATTTTAGTAGATTGAAGAACAATTGTATTTTTTTTACAGTGTAAAAGAAGAGTAAACGGTAGAGTAAACAATAGCGATGTTTTTTTTTTTTTTTTTTTTTTTTTTTTATTGTAGACCACCATTTTTAAAATCGGTAACCACTCTAGTTTCGGATCTATTGTAAAATTAATCCTCACATAGGTTTCTAGGGACATATGTAAGATTTTTTCGAAATATTGATATCTTGCTTCTCTATGTAGCTTTAAGTAACCAACATTTTGGATGGAATTTTACACATATTTTGATGCATTTTGCGAAAATTACTTGTTTTTTGAACTGCTGCGTATTTCACAAGCTTTTGGACTAAGAAAATAGTTTATCGCATTCTTCAAGATTAAGTCTGCGATGAATTTTCCTGTTTACCTCTTGAGAATCTTTTTTCTAAGCCCTCCCATCTATCAGATTTCAGCTAACATTTTTTTATATATCAACTGCAGAAAAAATACATTTTTTTATTTTAGTTTACAAGGTGGGCGTAATTAAATTGACAGAACTCAGCGTGTTCTGTAACGCGAGAATGAAACTATATTATGTAGGATGACTAAGCAAGACGGAGGACGAAAAATTCCGCTAAAGCTAGTTCCAAGAATAGTTGCTAGGGGGATATGTGATACTTTTTTTAACGGAATCTTTCGTCCCCTCTCTTGTATAATCATCAGTATGTCTCAATATATATTTGACTCCAATGATTATCTCAAACGTTCAATTTATTTGAAAAAGACTATTTGAGCCCCTCCCATAATTTATGAATTGCTACACCAGTGCGGATAAAGACGATTTTTCTTTCTTTTTGTTCTATCTGAGCAACAAATTCCACACAGTTGAAAAAATGGAGACAATGTACACTGTCCAATTTTATCAAAATGTTCACACATCCGGACACACAATTTACACTCTTTCTGCGCACCATTTTGAATAATTATATATATAGTGTTCTTAACCTCTTCATACACAAATGTGTCACTCTATTCTTTACCTCATAAAAACTAAACTGCTTTTTTTTTTTTTTTACATTTTGACTTCAAGTCTATATTGCTAAGTATTTTTTGATTTTAAACCAAACCAATAAATAGTAGCATCGATGCAGATTTCCACATAAAATAAATGTTATTTTCATCTGAGTTTGCAAAATGAATTCAACACAGTGTGGTCAAGAAATTAAGTAATTTTCATACTTATTTAACTTTATACTTAACAATAAAGATTTGTTAAGAATTTGTAGATCATTCACTTGTTGCCCTTAAATTTGTTATTGTGGAAATTTAGGTTATTGATAATTAAATTGATGTTTTAGTATACTAATATATTTAGATCGATATATGTGAACCTAAATTACCAGTCCACTAATGTATCAGTTTCCGAAAAAAAAACAGCTTTTTCTGTCATTGGAAGGTGTTATTTTGTTTGTGCAAAACCAATGAATGAGCATTTGTAGTGTTATTGTAGCTTCAGGTCTCAACTGGCTAAAATATGTTTAGCTCAACTTTGTTGGGAGAAGTAAAGACATGGTAGTTTATTGTATTACATCATACCAGCTGATGTTAAATATTTTGAAAATCAATAATCTTTATTGCTCAAAACGATACGCTCAAAAATAATCTTTTCTGCAGATAAGATATAGTGTTTAATAATGCACTATGTTTCAGAAAAGATGAATCAGTCGGTTTTTATCGTTAACGAATTTTTGACATGCTATTATACACTGTCAAAAATATCCGTGTAAAATTGCCAGGAACGTCCAGCAGAAGAGATTCTAGTCAAAGCGCATAAAAAATGGACTATTCTTTTATATAAACAGGCACTACACCTAAAAATATACCAGTATTCTAATATTATACTTTCATGAAGTAAAGTTGCCGGATCTGGCCGTTAAAATTGATGAAGTGGCATTTTCGTGAAAATTATGCGGCAAATACCCGTGGATTTACTCTTCTTTTTTTCTTTTTCTTCAAAACTTTCTTTTTCTTTTTCTTTTTTTCTTTTTCTTCACATCTATTACATCTCCTACCTACAGGTTCTTTGTGTATTTATAGTATTACAAATTATTCTGTAGTATTTATAGTATTAATAAAAACATACGGTAAAATTGTCAAAGCATCATTACAATATTTATAACTGGAAGACCACTGTTAAAGTCCTGGGTACACAATCACACACACATGTCAAGTCGAAACACACTGTGAGCCAAGCATGGTAAACTAGATGAGGTTTGACTTTGAGGGGGTTGGTTCCTCCCTTTGTTGTTTCGAATCCCTCTCGCATCTTTTATTTTCTATTGCAAGGGGATCACGAACCCCTACCTATATGAAAAGAGGTGGAATTCCCTCACCCTCCTTTGTAAACAACTGTTGCCGGGAGGGCGCAGTTGTTATGACACATCAATATCCCAACCAATTATCTCGTAAATTAAGCACTCTAGAGAGAAAAAAAGAAAAAAATGTCTTTTAAAGAGAACTTTTTTTCTTTATTTTTGGTAAGACCAATTTTTCGTGCAAGACCTGTAGATTACGAGATATTAACAAAGAACCTAAAAAAGATTCCTTCTTTTACATCACCCCACCCGTTCGATCAGTATCCATCAGGACTTTTAATATTAATTTTTGGAATTATGTCCAAAAATGACACAAAATCTGACTACGTTGACCGAAATATTAATACACTAAAAATACTACAAAGAAATATTTAAGAAAATCATTGGCAGCAAAAGAAACTTCTATATTTTAAAAATCTCTAAAGTATATTGGTTTCTAAAGATTCTAATGATGAAGAACACTTTTCGGAAACGTGGGTAACTCGGCAGTGGTTATTGTATTTTCTCTTACTTGGTTATATTATATTTTAGTAGATTAAAAAGCATGTATCTTTTCTTGTTTTACAGTGTAGAAGAGGCGTACAGTATAGAAGGGTAGAGTAATCAGTAGCGATTTTTTTCTTTTTTCTTAAGAGAACAGCATTTTTAAAATTGGTAACCACGCTATCTCCAGATCTCTTATAAAAGTTATCCTCACATATTTTTTTATGGAAATACGTAAGATTTTTTCGAAATATTGATATCTTATTTCTCTGTGTAACTTTAAGTAACCAAAATTTTGGAAGGAAATTTATACATATTTTGATGAACTTTTCGAAAATTACTTCTTTTTTAAACGGCTGCGTATTTCTCAAGGTTTTGGACTAAGAAAATACTTTATCTCATTGTTCTAGGTTAAGTCTGCGATGAGTTTTCGTGTCCACCTCTTGACAATTATATTTCTAAGCCCTCCAACCCTTCAGCTGTTAACCAAAATTTTTTATATATCAACTGCTGAAAAAATACATTTTTCTATTTCAATTTACAAGGTGGCCGTAATTAAATTGACAGAATTCAGCGTGTTCTGTAACGCGATCTAATTGCGACAATGAGGCTAAATTATGTAGGATGACTAAGCAAGACGGCGAAACGAAAATTTCCGCTAAAAATAGTTCCAAGAATATCTGCTAGGGAGATATGTGATACTTTTTTTAATGGAATCTGTCGTCCCTCTCTTGTGTAATCATTCTTTAAAATTTGACTCCAATGATAATCTCAAACGTTCAATTTATTTGAAAACGACTGTTTGAGCCCCTCCCATAATTTATGAATTGCTACACCACTGGTGAGAATGGCGATTTTTTTCTTTTTCTTCTATCTGAGCAACTGATTCCACACATCTGAGAATATGAACACAATATACACTGTCCAATTTTATAAAAATGTTTACCAAAACCCGGACAGACAATTCACACTCTTTCTGCGCACCATTTTGAATAATTATATATGAGTCTTCTTAACCTCTTCATGCACAAATGTATCTTTCTATTTTTTACCTCATAAAAACTAAACGGCTTTGTTTTTTATACATTTTGACTTCAAGTCTATATTGCTGAATATTTTTTGATTAAAAAACCAAACCAATAAATAGTAGCGAATTTTCTCATGAAATAAATTTTATTTTGATCTGAGTTTCCAAAATGAATTCAAGAGTGTGGTCAAGAAAGTAAGTAATTTTCTTACTTATTTAACTAAAATACTGAACAATAAAATTTTTTAAGAATTTGCAGATCATTCACTTGTTTTAAAGCCCTTAAATTTGTTATTGTTGGAATTTAGGTTATTTATAATTAAACTGATGTTGTAGGATACTACTATATTTAGATCGATATATGTGAACCTAAATTACAAATCCTCTAAAGTATCAATTTCAGAAAAAGAGCTTTTATTCTCTCATCTATGGAGTTATTTTGTTTGTGCAAAAGCAATGGATGAGTATTTGTAGTGTTATTGTAGCTTTAGGTCTCAACTGGCTAAAATATGTTTAGGTCAACTTTATTAGGAAAAGTAAAGACATGGAAGTTATTAGCTCACACCAGCTGATGTTAAATATTTTGAAAATCAATTATCTTCATTGTTCAAAACGATACGCTCAAAGGGTTGGTTCCTATTTGAGACCACCATTTGTCCAAATCGTCGATAGTTAGCCAGATGTAGCTCTTTTATTGTTGGAAAGGCTGAGCAATGATATTTTTTGTGATGACGTGTTTGTTACGTATGACGTATTTGTTACGTCATCAAATGATTCTTGATTCGACGTTTATTTATATTTTAATGATATTTAATGATTTATTAGTTACTTAAAACATGTTTTTTTTATAACACTTATGTCATTAAATGGTTATATCATGATATTAAAAGAAAAAAAAAGAGTGAAAAAATTTCATCATATGCTTCTTTATTTAAAGCTTAATATATATTTTTATTTTTTTTATGCATGTGAGTGGTTATTCACTTTAGAACAGTATAAATTAATTGATTGCAGTTTTCATGAAAGTCTTATGCTCACGAAGTGATCATACATGCGGTATAGCGATCGCCGCATTTACAAATTTCGTGTATTTTTGTTATCTCTATACAACGAGGTTGCTGCATCCAGAGATGTTTATTTTTCGGTTTCATGTTCGCGAAGCGATAATACGTGCGGTACAGTGATCGCGCCATTAACCAATTTCGTGTATTTTTTGGGATTCTGATGCGACGAGGTTGCTGTATCCAGTGATGTTTTTTTCGGTTTCATGTTCGCGAAGCAATCATATGTGCGGTACAGTGATCGCGGCATTAACAAATTTCATGTATTTTTTGGGATTCCGATACGACGAGGTTGCTATATCCAGTGTTGCTTTTTTTCCGTTTCATGTTCGCGAAGCGATCATACGTGCGGTACAGTGATCGCGGCATTAACGAATTTCGTGTGATTCTTTGGATTCCGATACGACGAGGTTGCAGTAACCAGTGATGTGTTTTTTTCGGTTTCGTGTTCGCGAAGCGATCATAAGTGCGATACAGTGATCGCGGGTTTAACGAATTTCGTGTATTTTCGTTTTTTTAACTTCACATTAATCGTCAACTTTTATGTAATATCGATGAAATGTGTATAAAAACGTTGTTTTTTACTGCTCATATTATCTTTTTTATATGTATCTTATTAAATTTGTCAAATAAAATATTTTAATTCACTCATAAATGCAGTATTTAAGAAAAATCAACCGTGTATGGTTTATTTTAATAATTCTGTATTTAAATTATCATTCTTTTGTCCAAATTGTTTTGAACGAATAAAATTTTACATTCATTACATTGTTACTCTCGTATAAATGGAATCTATTTTTAAGTGACTTTTTATCGATAAATCCATTACTTTTCTAATGTGTAACTATTTAAAAATTAAGAATTGCAACATTTTACCACTTGCTTATTGTGGGTTACAATATGATAAATGTAAGTAAACAATTTAGAAATCGCCAATGTGGTATCAGTTTTAAAAAGCGCCAAATGGTGGCTTGAAATAGGATTATGCCCGCTCAAAGATGTTCTCTTCTCCAGATAAGATATAGTGTTTCATGATGGACTATTTTTCAGAAAAGATGAATCAGTCGGTTTTCATCGTTAACGAATTTTTAACATGCCATTATACACTGTGAAAAATATCCGAGTAAAATTGTCAGGTAAGACCAGCAGTAGAGATTCTAGTCAAAGCCCATAAAAATGGGACATATTCTTTTATATAAATAGTTTATACCCATTAAAATATACCAGTATTCCAAAATTATACTTTCATGAAGTAAATTTGCCGGATCTGGCAGTTAAAATTGATGAAGTAGAATTTTCTTGAAAATTATGCGGCAAATACCCGTGAATTTACTTTTTTTTCCATTGTCGAATGAGCAATTTCATATTTCCATTCATACTTTTATGAAAAAAGTTTGAAATTCAACAGAATCTAATTGAATTTATAAATGAAAATATCATTTGTAATCTTATTTTTTTAATTTTATTCATTTTCATTTATACTTTTTGTTACTTTAAGAAAGTTGCTTTGTTATTTCGCTCAATAAATGCGGGAAATGATTTGATTGTTTTTTTCTTGAGATTTATAAGCTAAAACCATAAAGGGTACCTGTGAATTTTAACTTTCATAAAACTTTGAAATCCTCTCCCGACCCCCCCCCCTCCCCTACTAAGATATTTAATAAATTTATACTTCATTTTAACTATTAGTTTTTTTTTTTTTTTTTTTTGGAAGAAGAAGAATCAGAAAAATAGAAATATTTTCGTGATTTAAACAAGACAGCGGGGATAATCACCAATACACAACGTTAGACTTTATTATAACTTAAACTAAAACAAGAAAACAGAGGCAATATTTTACTATTGTAGGTTTTTTATTATTATGATTGAGGCAGAATTCACTATTGTGATTATGCTTGTGATATTTTAAAGTAATTCAAAATTTTTATTTCATGTAAGATAATGAGAACTTGAGGGATGGTTGGATGCTATTTGGTGGTGATAAATGAATCACCCCGGTGGTTCCTTGTTCTTTTTGCAGCAACTCGTGAACCTGGCAAAGAACCTTCGGATTCCTTTGAAACGCTTCTTTTTAGGTTTCGGAGAAGGCCCCAGCTATAAAATATAATACGAAAAATAATCAACAAAAGAAAAAACAAGTATCAAACAGCTCAAATTTCTGAAGAATTATATCATTATAAAATGTAAAAAAATAATTAAAAACACAGGAAATTTTCTGGAATGGTTTCATTTTTCTAAAACACAGCAGAATTTCTTTAACTGACATATTGGATTACAAATCCGTGAAACTACAGGAAATTTTTCGTAAATTTTCCGTAATATTTCCATATTGCTTTCAAAATGGTAGTTTCCGTAAATGACGTTTATACGTTTGCTTCAGAAGTCACTGCGTTTAGAAATGTAAGGAATTGATTGTTGTGTATGCTTCTTATGAATTGTAAATATTGTCATCGAAACGTTAATATTGCACAAATATTGGTTTTATATTAGAAATATTTCCAAAGGAACCCCGATATTCTAAATATTGTCTTGCCATTGCAAATATATTTAATGAAACGCACGAACTACAGAAATATTTGCTTTAAATTGGACATATTTCCAGTGAAACGGCAATATTGGCTCTTCATTGGAACTATTTTCCATGATATGCCAATATTGGTTAAATGTTGGTTTAAAATGAAAAAATTTCTTATAAAACTAATAAAATATATAGCGACATCTGCATATTAGAATGTACATGAAAATTATACGCAATAATGTTTTTATCTTCGATCTCTTTCTGTTTTTAATAAAAAAGCTAATATACTTTTATGACATTTAAAAAAATAATAAAATTCATCATTTAATTTTAAGAAAGATGTCAAAGAATTTTTAATTACACATTTATGGTAAACTTTTTAAAAATAATACCCTATTCCGCAGAAAATTAACCTACAACATTAATAATTTTGAATGTTTTTATTAAAAGTTTTGCAGATTTTTGTTTTATTATTTTATTCAATATATGTACGAAACTGCTTAAATTGCGTACTGAGATTGTTATAAAAAAATTTCACCCCGCATGTACACGTGAGATCAAATATCATCGTAAAATGTTATCCATACCAGTTTAGTAACACAATTCTCCACTCTCACTAATTCCTTATTTTCGAAGAAAACTTTGAAAAGCGGAAAACGATTCGAGTTTTGGATAAGATTTCGTGAAAATACGCTACTGTGTGTCAGGATGGGGGACACATAGTTTTTACGCCTAAAGTAAGTCGTTCTGTGTCTAGTGTTAAGTATTTCTTTTTCTTAAATTTTAATTTATATTATAAAGAGAATAAGCATTAAAAAATTACTTGAGTAAAAATATTTAAGTTTTATTTCTACACCTAAAATCAGTCTATCGGTTTTTAGCGTCAGTGCCCTTAAGCACTTGTTTTCTTTAAATTTAAAAATATAGGCATCCCCCGACTTACGTAAATTCGCAGTTACGTAATAAATCTAGAAAATTACATTAATGAACATACTTGCGCGTTTGTTACGCGCTTGCATATTTTTGATTAGTTTATAAATAAAACATGCAGATAAAAATTATATTACATAATATAGTTCAATATATAGATAATTATATTTTTATAGGTGATATACAAACAATATTTTTATGGGTGATATACAAAAAATGTTTTTATGGGTGATATACAAACAGAAAACTAATTAGAATGAGACAAAGAAATCTATTTTAATCGTTATAATTATGTTTTCTGAATGATATTTATTTCTATTGCTATCGAGAATTCGTGGAGTAGGGGTAAGTCAGTCTCCTCTTTAATTATCATTTTTATAGCCTTTCATGTAGATTCAATATTGGTTAGGTATAAACCAATCCACCAATGTTAAATTGATAATTCCCGTAATCCACAAGATATTTTTAATTAAAAAAGTGTTTTTTAGCTCACAGGCTATCAAAGCCTGAGAGCTTATGTGCCCGCCCGTTCTGTATGTATGTACGTATGTACGTAACGCGATAACTCTTGACAGAAATAATCGTTTTGCTTCGAATTTTGTTTATAGGTTCCTTGTGATAAGGTGCTTCCCTGATTAGTTTTGGGGATTGATTGGTTAACTATAAAGGGGGGGGGGAACGGGCGGATAACCCCCCTTAATTTAGATAAATGGTTTTTTCATGCAGAATTGTCCAATTTTCTTCAAATTTTGTATATAGGTTCATTGTGATAAACCGCTGTACTGATTAGTTTTGGGGGTTCATAAGTTAAGTATAAAGGGGCTAACGGGGGGCTAATCCTCCCCCCTTAATTTAGATAAATGAATTTTTCATGCAGTTATCCGATTTTCTTCAAATTTTCTATATGGGCTCATTGTTGTAAGGGGCTTCCCTGATTAGTTTTGGGGGTTCATTGGTGAAGTGTAAAGGAGGGAAACGGGGGCTACCCCCCCCCTTAATTTTGATAAATGGGTTTTTCATGCAGAATTATCCGATTTACATCAAATTTTGTATATAGGCTCATTGTGGTAAGGCACTTCCCTGATTAGTTTTGGGGGTTCACTAGTTAAGTATAAAGGGGGGTACGGGGGGGACTAACCCCCCTTAATATAGATAAATGTGTTTTTCAAGCAGAATTATCCGATTTTCTTCAAATTTTATATATATGTTCATTGTAATAAGGCACTTCCCTGATTAGTTTTGGGGGTTCATTGGTTAAGTATAAAGGGGGGACGGGGGGCTAACCACCCTTAATTTAGATAAATGGATTTTTCATGCAGAATTATCCGATTTTCTTCAAATTTTGTATATAGGTTCATTGTGGTAAGGCGCTTCTCTGATTATTTTTAGGGGTTCATTGGTTAGTTATAAGAAGGAGAAACGGGGGATGGTTCCCCCCTTAATATATTGTCGATTTCTTCATTTTTTGAGGGCTTATTTCAAATTCTTTGAAATAAGAATATAATTTACAGTTAGTGTGAATAGCCTGTGAGCTCAATGCCGTCAGTTTAACTGGGCAGTTTTCTTTTATTTAGTTTGTTTTTATATATTTTATATTCTTTTATAGTTTATATCCGAATAAATACTGCTGCATGATGCTTTATAAAATAATATTGCGTAAATAATTATAGATATATATTTATATAATGATAATAAATATTGTAGATTCTTACGAAATTATTCTTCAGAAATTTAGAAATTCGTCTTGCATTACGCAAGTCAGGGGATGCCTGTATTTGACAAAGAGAATAAGCATTTAAAAATTGCTTAATTAAAAAGTTTTAAGTCTTATTGGCATTTTTAAGATACTTAAAATTTACTAAAATATATATTTTTTTAATGTAGCATGGTAATATAGAGTGTTAATCTTCTAATACTGGTGACCAAATTTTGATAATTGTATTGGATAATGTAAATTATCCCGTTTTTAAATTTCCAGATAGGTTATCAAGAGATTTCGTGATCAGTGTTTGCAAAAATGTCTTCTGCTCAAAAGCGTTATGTGTCCCAAAATATTTTCCCCTGTTTTGTTTTGTTTTTTCTCAAAAATACGAAAACATAAAAAAATATATATATCAACAGCAACGAATTTTAACTGAATTAAATTTGTAAAAATTGTAGTGCAATACGTACAGTTACTCAAAAGAGACTGGATATATTCTAAGAGGTTGGTAGAGAACATTGCAACAAATAATTTCTAGCAATCCATTTATTCAGTCAAATATACAGGATGTCTCACTTAAATCTGAATCCGTATTTTTATTCGTAACAATAATGTAGTTGGAGTACCGGGTAAATTTCCCGCCTTCAACTGTGTTATTGTATTAAAAGTTGTTCTTCTGGCTTTAAAATATTTCTACGCTAGACAGATTTCCGACTTACGCAGAGTCCGCTTTAGAGAGAGTTTACCATATTTTAACTAAATTTTTAACAAACTTGTGTGAAATGCGATATAATCACAAAAATGCTGCAAATTAATAGTAATTTGTTCAGTGGCAGCGTGTGTACACTGTAAAAAAAATTGCAGTAAAATTACGGGCAGAGACCGGCAGCAGAGATTCCAGTCATACCCCGTAAAAAAAAAAAAAAAAAAAAAAAAAAAAATCCATGACCATCATTTTGTGCAGCCCGTAATTTTACGGGGCAAAGTAATATAGCATTATAATGCACAGGATATAATGCACTTTTAAACACAATAACACTTTGCTTACTGTTCCGTAGCACGTAGCACGTTAGATAATCATCACAGAAACGCTGTTTTGGCGGGTTAAAATATTCGAAACACGAGTAAAATGAAGGGTTACACCCTAGCGGAGGACAATGTATGGGATCGTACCGTATTTTTGCTAACATATGGGCTAAGAACTGTAAGAATATGTGAATTGCTCTTAATTTTCTAAGTAGCTAAGGGATAAGGCCGCTTATTTAGTGGATCTGACCGTTTTTCATCAAATAAGGTTGTTGCCCGTGAAAACTGAAGGGCAAACTCTCATAAATTTACAGTTTTTTCTGAGAGTGTAGTGTTACTACGTTCTGAAATATGAAGAAATTAATTTAGCTGTCTTTAGATGCACACGGCAGCCATTTCCAACACATACTGTAATATTTCACACAAGTTAAATATGTCAGAAATTCCGTTAAAATATCTGCATTTTTGTCGAATTTATAAAACCAAATCCGAGATCAGACTGGAGAGATTCACGCTGTACATTTGACTGAATAAATAGATAGCAAGCTTCATTTCTGGTACAAAAATTGATGGTTGTAATGTGCTGTAATCTCTTAAAGTTTGCCCAATATTCTACTTTAATCATCCTCATATACTAGTGACAGTTATTGAAAAAATAAGAAAATGTTATATTTACTTGTGCTAAATCACCACTTTCTTCATCTATGAGCTCGCCCTCTGGCGGCTCGTCCTCTTCAACTATTGTTGGCATTACTTCAACATATTTATTCAAATGACGTAATCTTTTAGTGACTTTTCTGAAAAGCAATAAAATGTATTTTATAGGATGGTTTGATTTGTAATGTATTTAGATATATTTGACACATTATGAATAAATAACTAAAATAAATAACAACATTTTGCATCTGTAGAAATGAATATTCCGCTAACATTTGCACATAAAAAAATATTTTTCTTTTTCAAAAGCGCAAAACTTTTTGACACATTAGCTGTGACATTTGATTTTATAGTTAAAAGTATGAATCTTTTAAGAATGTTTAGTGAAGTGGGTACTTTTCGGTTAGCCGGGCGCCAGTGATATATGTACATATATAAATATATATATATACACACATATATATATTCATACATATATGGGTATATATATATATATGTAAGTAAATGATATATACATAGGCACTTTACTGAACCAATATGACAAATAATCGATGAACAACAAAATATGCACTTTAATTTCAACTAATAACACTTTTGGTCGAAACTATACAACAAATTTACATTACGATAATACAACCAGGCCTAACGGCTATATCCATTTTACATCTCGCTTCATAATAAAATTAGAACACTGGCTCTTAGCCAAATCTCGCGATTTAAACCATTTATAACTCGTGCATAGTTAGTTCATTTGATGAAGTGAAGTTTCTAACCATGGGTAATAACACTAGAGAGAGAGAGTCAGTTCATATCGTTTACATGAAGTGCTCAAACTGGAATCCTACATATATATATATATATATATATATATATATATATATATATATATGTATATATATATATATATATATATATATGTTTGTATAATTATATATATGTGTGCATATATGCATGTATACATATCACTGGCGCCCGGCTAACCGTAAAGTACTGTGAAGTGATTTGGAATCGAATAGTATTTTTCAGCTTTCGATATATGGATTGCATATTGAGTTATAGTCGATTGATATCTCCAGGACGATTTTTAAAGAGCTATCAAGTCCCGAAAATCGACTGAAGACGCATTTCTCTGAGAGATCATTTGCCTTTATCAAAAATTATTAAACATTATTTCATTTTATTTGTTTCTAAATAGAAAGGGATTATTATTATTCGTATTAGGAATTCGTCCAATTTAGAATAAAACTAACTTCATGAATGTGCCAGAAAGTAGCCAGTTTTTATTTAAAAATAGCTTTATTCCATTACTACTCAATTTTATCTTTACGAGAAAACTAATTGGTACAATGTGAATATGTTATATATAAGATAAGAAAAAAAGTAAAAATACTACTTGATATTTTCAGTTAGAAATTTGATTTTTTGTGTTTGTAATGCTTTTTGGTAAGCAAAGTACAGCTTATCTTTCTAAAGCAGTTGTGCGTAATAGGTGGTTACTAACTAATGTCGCCTCATTCAAAAAACTAGATATGAAATTTTACAAACACTTTAAAATTGGATTAAGTTTTAATATATGTCATTTGCCATATAATTTTGCAGCATTTTCCGCAATCTTTACAGCTTTTACTGCTTAAACCCTTTTATTAAAGGATTGAGACATATTTTGTCCCAGGGACTAGTTCTTTATTCAATTCGTACTGCTTTCTGAAAAATGATACCTGCCGTACACTTTTACCAGGATATTTTCAAGAAAAACTAACACAAATAATTGTTTTTCTAAATTGTGAGTGCTAGTGAATATAAAAATATCCGCAGTCCTAGCCCATAATCAAAAGGTTAAGCGCGTTCTCACTAGTGCGGCGCTTACTGGAATGCAGCATTTACAACAATTATTTTTTCTACAAACAAAATAACGGGAAAAACACTCCACTGCAGCTGCACGGATAATGTGAAGATGGAAGCCGCATTCATTCCACTCCTTATGAAGAATAACTGGCGGAAATGAGTTCAACTCGCTGCGATAAGTTTTTAAAATTATTCCAAATTGTTTCTGCAATTGGTGTTTTTGTAACAGGTGGTCCTACAAACCTCAAAAGCAAAATGTCATAGTTTTGCTGTACTCACGATTGAAAAATATTTTGTGCAGCATAATAGCCACATACGTAAGAATTGAAACTGCTATAACTAGATGAAATTTAGGCGCGCTTTATTCATTATTTGAAATTTTTTTAATACAGTGGAACATTGATATATCACATCCCATGGGAATAAAAAACAAAAGGCTCATAATAGTTGGCTGTATATAATTTCGTTATTCAAAATTTACTTAAAAGATTTTTTATAATCTATGATTTTAAAATAACAAAATATTTACAATAAGTATAAATGTGCTTTAAATCACTGTTGTGAAGTAGATAAATGGGAAAATGGGAAATAATGGGAAAAACACTCCACTGCAGCTGCACGGATAAGTCAAGATGGAAGCCGCATTCATTCCACTCCTTATGAAGAATAACTGGCGTCAATGAGTTCAACTCCCTGCGACAAGTTTTTAAAATTATTCCAAATTGTTTCTGCAATTGGTGTTTTTGTAACAGCTGGTCTTACAAACCTCAAAAGCAAAATTTCATAGTTTTGCTGTACTCACGATTGAAAAATATTTTGTGCAGCATAATAGCCACATAGGTAAGAATTGAAACTGCTATAACTAGATGAAATTTGGGAGCGCTTTATTCATTATTTGAAATTTTTTTACTGCAGTGGAACCTTAATATATCACATCCCATGGGAATAAAAAACAAAAGGCTCATAATAATTTGTTGTATGTAATTTCGTTATTCAAAATTTACTTAAAAGATTTTTTATAATCTATGATTTTAAAATAACAAAATATTTACAATAAGTATAAATGTGCTTTAAATCACTGTTGTGAAGGAACTAAATCATTAAATTGAAACTCATGAGTTTGACTCAGTTTTTGTGAGTTTTGTCTTAAGTTTGATCCACTTTTTCAAAAACGATTCCAGCAATATAAACAGTTTACAGAATTTTGCGCTAAAATAAACAGCTATTTACTAGTGTATAGTCTGATAGTTTTTTTGTGGCAAATCCACAGCTTTTTTTTTTTTTTTTTTTATAAAGTGTGCTTATTTCAGATGCAATTTTATTGTAATTGTGTGAATTTGAGTCAAATGTAGCCATGATAAATTGAATTCATCTGTTTGAATCTCCCTCTATTTTATAATCGCGGTGGGATTTGGACTATAGTTCTCAGATACGTAGTTTTAATAATTTTTTTAATGAAAAAAAATGCAAATTCTCCTTTAAACGGAGTGGAATTTGTTTTTTTTAATTTGCTGATTTAAAAAACAAGGGGCAAGACTTTATATTTCTCTAAAAGGTAAAATAACTTACATTGCACCATGGGCAGACCATGCAAAGAAACTAAATATTATTACAGTTAAAGCAAGAATCTCGACTTTATTTATTTAGAAAATTTTTTTTCACGGTATATTGTAAAAAAAAAATCCGCTAAATGTTGAACCACTTGACACTCCAAAAAAGCAGAAGTACCAAACAATGGTTCATTTTAGAAACATATTGATTATGGTGAAACTTCAAGATTTGTTCAAAATCTCATCATTCAGATCTACTCAAAACAAAATTTTCTATGCACTTTCAAAATGCTGCTTTAGAAATTGATGACGCTTATCTACTAGCCAAGTAGTTTGACCGCTAGCTATAAGTCACGAGATATCAGGTTTGAATCCAGATTAGACCTAGATGTTCGTAGTTTGTGAGATTTTTTCTTTAAACAGAGGTCCTGGTTGGATTAGTCCTTGTGTCTAAAGGATATCTGAAGCCAATGTATAGTTCAACAATTTACCAGATTTCAGTTGATCATTTTACTTGTTCATGTTTCAATCTACAGGTTTATGATTCAACTAACGCAAAAAACAAAATGTTGGAACAAATTTTCAAAATCTTATGGTGGCAAAATTTTGGAACCATGTTCTAGTAAAATAGTGAACCAAACATTTAACAGTTTATTATAAAACAAAAAGTATTATATCTTTACATACCTTCTAGGAACTGGAACTGGCGAATCAGCAACGTCGTAAGAGGATGCATTCACAATCTTAGTTTCAGGGGGAACTTTGCAGCACGATTCCACCTTGAAATCCTGTTCGTCAAAAAAATCATAACACGGGTCTTTATAAAATAAACTGTCCTCCTCGATATCCTTATATCGCTCTTTCTCATCTTTGCCATCACTTATGATGTCGTCACATGACTCAGCATCCTTTTCATATCCCTAAAAACAACAACATGCATTAGGTTAAATTTTGGAACATTATTATAATGAATTAAAATTTATTTATTGTGTTATATCTGAAATATATCTTTAGTTATTAAAACTAAGACATTGTATCAAACATTTTGCGTGCATATTGAAAATTTTCACTCTGAAAAGTACTAATTTCTTACCAGAAAAATAAGAAAGTGCACGCTTATTTTTTTAAACAGTATGAGTACACTAGTAACAGATCGATGCTCAAGATTTGGTGAGTGTTTCGTAATGTCAGAGTGAATCAAGATTTTTTTTCTCTACGTGTATTGAATTTTTCAATTATATCTACTGTATTCAAAAGGCAATATATTCTCAATATTCTGAAACTATTTTACGTGCTTTCTTCACATTTAAATGCATTGTCATAAGCAGGTAGTGCGGGGGTTGGTCATTATCACTTCACCCTTCGTAAATGTTTGATAAAAAGGGGGAAAAGTAATGAGCCAATGTAAAAAACTATTTTTGATTGAACTGCTTATTGCAGGATTCCAATTTTATTGCATGATAATTGTGTTTTAAAAGTTTTTATTATATGTAAGTGTAAAGTAATTTTATTTTAGATCCATCTTTTTCATTCACAACCACTGAATATTTTCAGTTTTCTAAGCTGATAGTGATATTAAAAAACAAATTCGTAAAAAATCCCAAGCCTTTAGAGGGGTTTTTTTTCTGAGATGGGTTGGGGTAGGAGAACTTCTAGGTTTTTAGGTACAATAACTTTTTTAAAATGAAAGTATAAGCGTTATATATTTACCCACTTATTTCGGGGGAGGAAGGATCGCTTTCTGTAGACTTATAAGATTAGATAATACTTTTTAATTTTTTATTGATTTTTTTCTGTAACTGAATGTTTTTCCGTTGCGAAAGTAGGTACTTTTTATTGATCCCCTCTCTAACGAAATTTCTGCTTACTCCTTCGTTTGAGATGTTTCTTCACTTTTATGGGAATTATTACTAATTATTATGTTAATGTGATCACTAAATTTCTAGAAAAGAATTAAAAAGTCTTGTCTTACCTATGCTAAACTTTCTAAGGTATATCATATTCATATCACACCTGAAATCCTGAAGTAATATTTCAGATGCAATTGTATTTATTGCAAAATATAAAAATAAAATCATCAAAAATGCGAAATAAAATCACAGGTTTTGAGATTTTTTACAAAACATTTGGAGAAGTCCGAAAGATTTAAAAATAATAATAACAGTGCTTTAATCATGCTATTTCTGATTATTTAATTTCAATTATGATGCAATGTTTTCTGAAACATAATTATATTAATATAGAGTAAAGATTGCCTAGACAGTGAAGTTCAGATTTATATAGATAATTTTTCAATTGCTAATTTTAAGTAGTTCTGAAGTTTTTCCTGCACTTCAACGAGAAACTGTGTGATACATTTTCTGGAATATTTTAAACGTAAAAGTATGTGACACTTGCTTGCAGGTTATTTCTTGAAGTGATCTGTAATCGAACATATTTTTTTTATAAATTTTTCGAAAATCTTGAGTTATAAGTGATTGTCTCAGGACGGCAGTTTTTTTCTTTTTTAAGGCTTTCGGATAAGAAAATTTGGTTCAAGATGTCAACTTTAACAGTTTCTTAATGAAATATCTTCTGCCTTTAAGACAAAAAATGAGAAAAACTGTTCAATTACATAGTTTCTGGATAAGACAACCCGCTATTTCAACGCGTTGTAGAACAAAAATCAATTACAAACTGTGTCAAAAGTAGGCAGTTTAGATTTCAGAACACGTTAAAGAAGACTTTTTTTAATGGTTGCTTTGTTAATTATCAGTTATCGTGCAAAGATGTCATAACTAATTTTTACATTTAGTTTGTAAATGAAAATGAAGCCTACCAAGACATCGAGAAGAGTCTGATAATGCACATTCATAAGCCTTCTGATAATTAACATTTTGCTAAAGCTTTTTCTGTTTGGTTTTAAACAGAATTTTACTAAAACATATCAATTATTTCAGTAGAAGTAAGTCTACTGTGTGTAAACGCGAACGATTCTGACATCAATGTGGTTTAATGTGAATATGGAAAATGATAAAAGGCACAAAAAACACTCTATTGTGCAGATCGAAGATCAATTGTTCCTGCACTTTTTCCCTCTTTTTCAAAAGAGAGTTCAGTTGTCCTGACACAGAACTTTTCCACTATGTCCACATGTTTAAAAAAACATAATTTTCAGAATAACACCTTTAAATGTTTTAGAAAAGAATTCACGCTTTAGCACACATCGTAAAGAAAAGAGTGTATAGAAATGCATTTCTTTCTTTCTTTTTTTCTCCAAATTGAGCAGTGAGAAAGACGATAATGCAAAAGGAAATTAATACCATTTTTTAGGCCTTTTTTTTGTTCAAACGTTTTTACACCGTCATATCAATTAATAAAAGCATGGAAATTACACACAGAGAGATATATATATTTATAAATTCACCTGTTTATAATCGCCATCGCATTTATCTCTCAGTGGAGAAACATCTCCGGATACTACATTATCAAGACCACCTTCAGCATATGGTAGAGATTCTTCTACATTGTCAGATATAACAGAATTTTCTAGTTCTTCTTTTGAAGTCACCTGGATATCAGTCGTGGACGATACTTTATTCACTATTTCCATCAACATTTCGGATATCATGCCAATTTCCTCATCATCTAACTGCACCGGGAGGCTTAATTTGCTAAATACAAAAGACATCCATTGTATAAAAATGACAACTAAAACATTTGTGCAAGAATATTAAAAGAAAGAATACCAACGTTAAAAATGCACAAATAGTATGCAAAAAAGCAGTAAATAGCTGTTTCGAATCCATAAGAGAGATTCTTCTTCAGTGCGACAAAGGGCAAAGCAAAGTGTGCCAGAAAAAGGTGCCCCAGTATTGTTTTTCCTAACAAGCTGTGCTTTGCTCTTTGTCGCACTGAAGAAGAATCTCGCTTGTGGATTCAAAACAGCTCTTTGCTGCTTTTTTTTTAGTATTATTTCTGCATTTTTAACGTTGGTATTCTTCTTTTAACATCAATTATAATCCTTTATTTATATTTTATGAAGCTTATTTGACACCTTAATGCTTAAAAATAATCTAAGATAAAATATTTAAATCTTAAATTTAACATTAAATTTAAAGAATGGATTTTATAATTTCATATATATTTTAAAAGATAACGTTTCAACATTTAATTCATATATTTTTATTTAAAATCCCAGGCTTAAAGGGTGGTTCTCGTCTAAAACTTAAAAAAGGATCAATTTTTTCTTTTCTTTTTTTGAATTTTTCATTCTTAGTACTTATTAACGTGGTTCTCACAAAAAAAAAAAAAAAAAAAAAAAAAATCTTGCTGAACAACACGAAACTTTCTGACACATTTTCTGATTTATTTTTGTTAATGTAAAAGCATAACACTGCCAGGCATGATTGTTGAAGGTATTTGCAATCGAACACTTTTTGATATTTCGATGAATGAACTATAACTTGAGTTATAAGCGGTTGTTCTCTAAGGATAGCAGTCTGTTTTTTTTTTTTTCGTAGCTGTCGCTTCCAAAAATTTGGTTTAAAGGGCCAATGACAGCATTTTCCGAAAGATCTTCTGTATTTACCGAAAAAACAAAAAAAAAAAAAACAGTTCGATTACAAAGTTTTAAAGTAGAGCATCTACCAATTTCAAGCACTTGCGAGTAAAAACAAACTTAAAAAATGTGTCAGAAAGTAGGTAGTTTAGATTTCATAAAACCTTAGAAAGCAAAATTTTTGGCACCATGTTTTGGTGAAATACTGAACCAAATACTTAACGGTAGTTTAAGAAGCGCAAAGTATTATATCTTTACATACCTGCTAGGAACAGGGGGATTGGAATTGTTTTCAAAAAGATCTTCTGGATTAGACGGACCTGTGTAACATGACTCAATCTTAAAATCTTCTTCATCAAAATTGTCGAGAAAAGGGTCTTTACAAGATAGATTATCCTGTTCGCTTTCCTCAAATGGCTCATTCTGAGCATCGTTAGCCGTCATGCTCTGGTAAGGTGACTCTGCTAGTGGATCACAATCATATTCCTAAAAAAACAACACAAGGCATTAGGTTAAATTTTGAAACATTATTGGAATGAATTAAAAATTGTTTAATTTTCTCATTTCTTAAATTTAAATCTTTAGTCTTTGAAGCGCAGAGTTGCATCAAACATTTTGTGCGAATCCTCTTTAATAAAAAGCTATGCGTTGCTGACGACTGGGATTTTCGATAATCGTTGCCACAGATTAATCTCGGAAAATGAAACATTTGAAGTTGGTGAAAAAATTAATAGCTCGAAAAGTATTTGTCAGAAAATTGTTAGACCAACTGCGTTAGAAAGGTTAAAAATTGTATTTTTCTTGATATAAATTTCAAATCTAATGAATATATCATTTTTCAAATATTGAATTAAAAAAATTATCAAATTTCACAATAGAGTACCATAGCGAAATCTTCACGCGTAAAAAGATAGTGATAAAGGCCATGTGTTCTGACGTATGCGTATACTGGATATAGCACGAGTCACAAATTATAGTAGCCTGACTTAAGTATTCTGTTAAAATATAAAAGTGAATTATGATGCTACGAGTGTATGATTTTTATTTAATTTTAATATAATCATCTTAGAAACAAGGTTTTGGAATTTTTTTTCGAATGGGACTAATAAATTGGACAATACTGTATATTATTTTGAGTTTAAAAGAGGAAAGGTGGGGGAGCGCTTTATATTATTTAGGTTTCCCCAGGAACTTTTGGTCAGAATTGAAAGTTTAATATATCAAAACGTCAGAAATTAAATCGACAATAACTATAACGACTGTTCTTCAGTTCGTTTGGATAGATTTTCATTTAAAAATATAAAATCATTCAACATTGATTTTAAGTATTTTTAAGGTTATTATCACGGGTCCGGGCAACGCCGGGCATGTCAGCTAGTATTGTAATATTTCGTTTTGAAAATCACTCAAATTTTACCAAAACAAAACAAAAAAATAAAAAAAGTTTATACTTATGAGTCAGAACATTATGATTACGCTCCCAAGAGTTTGATGATATGAACCAGTCTTGGTGAGTGTTTCATAATGTAAGAGTGAAGCAAGATTTCCTTTTCTCTACATGTATGGATCTTTTCAATTATATCAACTTTATTCAACTAGTAATAATTATGGTGAAACTATTTTACGTGCGATCTTGACATTTAGACGCATGGTCATAAGCAGGGGAAGCAGGGGTGGGCCGTGACCTATCCTTCCTAAATCTTTGAAAAAAAATGAACGGGTAATGAACTGAGAGAATGTAAAAACTGTTTGTGATTGAACGGTTACTTGCACGATTGCAAATTTATTGAATGATAATTGTGGTTTAAATGATTTCACTATAATGTTGGACTGGGGGCATAGGCAAGAGGGGTTGGGAAGGAGGCTTTTAGGTACTATGCCTTTTTCAAAATGAAAGTATATGATTTATATCCTTTCCCACTTACTTCAGGCGAAGGAGGATCTCCATCTATGGACTTGATAAAATTAAATAATACAGAGTGACCCAAATGTCTATGACATATTTTAAAATTCATTAAAAGATCAAGCAATTGGCGTACGAGAGTGCGGTTTGGACAAAAATGCATCTTATAATCTGAAATTTTGTTTAAGCAAATAAAAAAAAGTTTACAAAAATTTTCATAGATGGCGTTGCTTCTGAAAAGTTGCCTCAATGGCGAAAGACGCACAATTCCTAGGCACACTTTTCGTCCAAACTATGGTACCCCACATTTAAAAAGTTAACGTACTCGAGTATCCATTCTCACTCGTCTAATCGAACTCAGGAGGTCTAGTAATGTGAAGTTCTGGAATATGGGATACCATATTTTTTATAAAAACTGTGCATATGCATTGTGCGTCTTTTGACATTCTTATGTATAAAGGTATTCTACCTATTCGATAACTTCATAGAAGCAGCGCCATCTATGAGAAATTTTTGGAACTAAATTTTTTATTTGCTTAAACAAAATTTCAGATTATAAGAAGCATTTTCGTCCAAAACCACACTCTCGTACGCCAATTGCTTGATCTTTTATTGAATTTTAAAATGTGTCAAGGACTTTTGGGACACCCTGTGCGTTTGAATTTTTAATTAATTTTCTTTTTTTACAAAACTAAATGTTTTTCGGTGTCGAAGGTAGATACTTTTTATTGATCCCATCTCTAACAAAATTTCTGCGTATCTCTTTTCTTTTGCGATGTTTTTTCTCGTTCTGTTGTTAACATGATTTCTAAATGTTTAGAAAATAATTGAAATATCTCATATTATTTATGCTAAACTTTCTAATGCATATAATACCACACCTAAAAGCTTGAAGTAGTATGCGATTGCTTTTTACGCAAAATGTCAAAAAAAATTATCAATAATGCGCAAATATCAGATTTTAACTTTTTTAACTAATGCATTATACAAATATATTTAAAAAAATTCAAAATATTTTGAAAAATAATAAACATGTTTTAACCCTCTATTTTTAATTGTTTATTTCTAGCTATGATATTATGTATTATATAATATAATTATGTTTTACATAAAATAGTAAAACTACATCTGTTTCGATGGTAAGTTCACAATTAAATTTTCTTTTCATTTTCTGTTTTAAAGTGGTTCTCAGAAAAAATAAATTTCTGTTTAACAACGGAAATTTCTTTTACGTGTTTTTTTAACTTTTTACACTGGCAGTCATGATTATTGAAGTAATTTGCAATCGAAAAGTTTTTTTTCATTTCTCTATAAATGTATTATAACTTGAGTTATAAGTGATTGTTGTCTCAGAAAGTCAGTTTTTTCTTTCCATCGCAGAAATTTAGCCCAAAACGGCAACTGTGGTGGCATTTTCTGAAAGATCTTCTGGCTTTATCAAAAAGTGGGAAAAACTATTCGATTACATAATTTCTGAATAAGAGATCTTCTTAATTTCATGCGGTTGAAAACAAATATTGATTAACTAATGAATCAGAAAGTTGGTAGTTTGACTTACTTTAGGAATGGTTTCAGCAGAACAGTCTGGAAATTCATCTAAAGGGTCTTCAGAACTATCATCTTTTAAATCAGGAGTGGTTTCTGGAGTCAGCTGGTCAGACAAACTGAAAGGAAAATATATATCGTTTCGTTATATAAATTGCTTGGAGTACAAATAGTTAAATACATTTTCTGATACTTTTCCGTTATACCATCACCATTGTCGCCAAGCGTAATAGTCGATGCTGAAGATAACATTTAAAAAAAAGTAACATTGCGAATATGATCATTTAAAAATTATAACACTTGAAAATTCTACAGACTTTCACGAACTATTTTATTATATCAATGCAAATATATGCTTGAAAAAAAGAAAAAATGAATCCTTCTATATTAAAAAAAAGTTATCTGGTACTGAGCCAAAAACGATTTAGAAATGGACCAATCAAATTCTGCGTAGATATTCTGGGTTATTCTCATTGCTTTTTTACTAGGGACTTTTTTGAGGAGCTATTATTTTTTTTCTAGCCATCCTATGGATTCGAAAATCATACCACCAGACGCGAAATATAACAAGTTTTCAGAAATTAAAAAAATTATCACGGTCGGACAATAAAAACTCAAAAAATTCTTAAAAAAGGAGTAAAAAATCTTTTATTGAAAAAGTCATTTTTTTATATTGTTGCCAATTTCTAAATAAGCGTAAAGGATTATGTTTTATCTCAAATAAAAAATGTATTTGCGCGAGACTATTAAAAACAATAATGAAAGTTTAAAATAATAATTAAATGATCACGTGTTGAAAGCAGGAAATAAAGAAAATTACGTCATAAACCTTTCAATAAAATGTTTTTTGTCCCATTAATGTGTTTCTGTTTCTGTTCTTTTTCTCTGCTTCTTTGAACCATAGCTCGCAACTACGGCATTTTCGACCCTGCATTGCTATGTGATTCCGAGTCGTCTTTGTGCCCCCTACACCTCTTGCAAGTTTGTCGGTCTGGTAGTGAAACACCCTGTATACGTTTCAGACAATGAGGAAATGATTGACGCAATGATTTTTTTAGTTACAAAAACAGTCGACAGATGGGATCACGAACTCTTCCAAGAAATAAAATCTGCGTATCATGCAGACAACAGGGTTTCGCATTAGAAATAAAAAGGCGTAACCGTCTTTTTGTAGCGCTGTTCCACTAACACGATGGTTTTGTCGTTGAAGAAAAATGCGATGTTAATAATGCTGTTATACAAAACATCGAAAATATTTGTAAAGTTCTTCGTGAGTGCAAGAGAAAGATAACTTGCCTCTCCTAATAGCTTGTTTTGTTAGTAAATAGTTCTTGTTCTTTGGGTCTAAAAGACAAGATTTTTTTTTCATTCAAGCAGTATAAAGGCAAAAACAAGGGATATCGGAAGATGCTGTAAATGTTATAGCTACTATTGTTGAGCAATCCAATGAGAACTAAGCTGGATGTGTGATACTTTTAGTGCTACAGTGACGAATTTGTAAATGTCCTACATCCGAGGTAAAGCTGTTTTGTGAAAGAAGAAAAGTCATAGAATGAAAAACCGTATAATTGATACGTGTCTAATATTTTTAATGATGAGTTACGGGTTGTTGTGTATCATTTTGTGAGTTGGTTGTCAATGGACAATATTACATGAAGAATGCGCATTGCCCCTGCAGTACGTGGACATATTGAACACAGTGAGACCATTTTGAAGTAGCATTTAGAAACCTTTATTTTCTGTTATGTTAGACATGTGTGTCTTGTTGATATCTGCTACCATGGCTTGATCAAAAATTCTTGTGTTTATGATATGAATTAGTAAATTTACATGATGATATTTCGTATTATTATCTTTATTGGTGGTGCTATTATATATTCATGACATGAAAATGCATACAGCTCCATATTTGCATCTATTGGTCATTTTTTAAACTAAAATCTTTTGTATCAATCATTTTTCCAGTGTCAAAAATGCATATTCTCCAAATATGAAAGGGTTACGTATTTGGGTTCCAAGGGCTCCACAACGTTCCAAACTATTCTAATATAAATTAACCTGCAGATCACAGTATTTAAAAAAATAAATGAAATTTCCCTTTACATTTTTCAGGCTAACGATCTCAAATAAGAACATAGAATTATAAAATTATTAACAATTTAAAATAAATTATTTTGGTACAAAAATATTGACAGTAATAGTAGAAACAAGAGTGTAATTTTTTGAAATAGAAAGCCTATATTTTTTTTACCAGATATTTATAATGGGTATCTCGTGACATACAATTTGGAGAATGTTTTTATTACGTCAGTAATAACATAAATTTAAGATATTTTGTATTAAAACCAATTATGATTTCGCTGTTTCATGTTGAAAAACAATAATACTATCTAAGTATTTGTTGAAAACATTAGTTCAATTTCATTGGATATGTTCAATACGAAAGGGTTCAATATGTTCAATACGAAAAAGGTTATGTGTATAAAAAAATAAATTGCGGACGATTTTATTTTCAGGGATGCATTGTACAAAAACTATAAAATAGGCTCCTATTAAAAAATAACATCGATTTGGCGAGCTCTTTGTTTATGTTATTATAATGTACTATTTAGGATGTACAAACGAACACGTTTTCACAAAGCAAATAAAGTTATTCCAGTATGTTTTTTCCTCGTTTTCTTAGTATTTCATTTTTATTTTAGATAAAAGTAAAACTTCATTTGTTATAAATAACCTTTTTTTGATTTCGTTTTAAATGCGAAATATATTTCTTATTGTTTGTTAGATTATAAAATACTTAGTGGCATACTATATACCACAGGTCATCAAATTCTTACCAATCCTGCTGAATCTGTGATAAAAAGTCATTTTGCGTGCAAGCAATTTCTACTACATTTTTGAAAACCTGCAAAGCACAATTCTTTCTACTTACGGTTATTCAGTATTATCATATTATTACCGTAAATTTCTTAAGAATACATGTGTATTTATCATAGGTAATTATGGAATGTGTATGTTTACCGTTAATTATGTGTAATTATTATTAGCCGTGGTAAGTGTCATAAATATAGATTCCATCAACATAATAAAAACAATAGAATCAACAGTAAATTTTGAGTAATAAAAAGAATGAGACAGACAATAAACTCATAGTAATTTTATTAGAAGCTTGAATTACTGAAAATTTCATTCCAAATTGGTAATAAGTTATTCGTTAAACTTCCAATATGACGTCAGATTCTCTTTTTAATTCTCTATGACGTGATATTAACCTGCTTTGTGTACATAAACATACTCATACTCCTTGTATTATTGATAAATCTTAGAAATTTTCCGCTTTATTACTACTATGACGTCAATCAATTTTATTTCATATTTATCTTTTTTTCAATTGGTGAAACTTTTTATTTCATTTTCACTTTTCACGTGAAAATCGTCTGATTGAAAATTATTGTAGAAAGAATTTCATGTGGATTTTTAATTTTTGGCATCTGCTATAACAAAAATGTTTAAATTTAATAAGAAAAGGCTGTTAGAATTTCGGTTTTTTGTCTATATTTATTAAAATAATACGAATTTTTCGAATTTTAATATTTTCAGCTCTTCACAGCTGATATTCTGATTTATACACAAAGTTTCAACTCTGTAAGTTACATATTTTCTGAGAATGGCTCTGTGACAGACGGACAACAGAGCGGAACAATAGGGTTTCGTGAGATGAACGAAACAATAACAATAGAATCAACAGTAAATTTTGAGTAATAAAAATAATGGGACAGACAATAAAATCATAGTAATTTTATTAGAAGCTTGAATTACTGAAATTTTCATTCCAAATTGGTAATAAGTTATTTTGTTAATTTAAAATAATATGAAATATTTAGAAAAAAAATAGTACAAAACATGAAATATTACAAAAAACATTATTTTACTTATTCTTTCTTATTTATAAATTAATGCACCCGATTCTGATTATTTTGGCGTTAGAATATTTTGAACACTCAAATACCTTCAAATGGGATAAAATTTAACAAAAAAAAATTTGGCTGCGTGCCATTGAACATACGTCAATATGCTAAGTTTGGTACGTATATTGACGGCTTACTATATACAGATAACTAAAAATAAATCCGAAGAATATGTCTATATTTGTTAGAAGCGCATATATTTTTTGAATTTTCTTAAATTTGTATGAAAAAGTTTTTATTTTTTTCCTGAATTGTGATATCTTAAACAATTTCGATATCCCTGGTAAGTGAATATCTTGCAATCCAATGAATAATTTGCTAATCGTGAAATAGTGTATTGAAATTTCTTAACTTTGCATAAAAACTTTTTTTCTCTGAAATGTGATATCTTAATAATTTTTTATATCCATATCTTTTAATCCAATATGTCCTGATAGTTAAAAAAAAGAATAATCTCCATTTTTTTTCGAAACTTCATTAGAATGTAGAAATTCGATTTCATAAGAAATTCTTACTATTTTCACAAAAAAACACACACACACAAAAAAAAAAAAACAGCTAAGTTATGTACATCTGAATTCCAATGTAAAAAAAAAAAAAAAATGTCATGAAGATTTTCAGGATTTTTTTTTTTTTTTTTTTTTTTTTTTTTTTTTTGAGGGATTTAAAAACAAAACGTCCAATTTTAATATGTTTTTAATGTTTTATGTAATTGTAATGTAATGTCTGTAATTTTAATGATTTTGATATAAATTTAAAAACAAATTTACCATCGTTTTCAAACTCTAAAATATGATTCTTACGGGTCCTTGAATTTGAATCCGCTATTTCCGAATAGAAAATCCAAAGTTCACATCTTTTAATGACAATAATTCTGGAATTAAACAAAGACAAATCACCATTCGAAAATGGGAGTACTCAAATTTATAGAACTGTACGAAAACTGTAAAATCGAATATCATTTATTATTTTGCAGTTCTGAATAGGAAGTATCTCATAAAAATTGTCCCACGTTGTCATCATGTATACGTAATACTGATTTAATTAAAGAAACTCTTTTTTTGTTCAGAATAGTATGATACGCAAATTGTTTAAAGTACAAAGCGTTAAATAAAACTCCGTTTTACCTCATGCACTTTAATTAATTTATATCAATATTATTAAAAAACAAAAAAACATGTGTTTAATTCATTATAAACAAACTCACCTGTCTTCATAACCCTCTTCAGCCAACTCATTGCTATAATCATCAGGATAGCTCGCGGAAGTGATGTCATTTTCAGTAAATTGTGGAGTAGATCTGGAAAAGAAATTTATTGTTTCGTTAAGACACCAAGCTAAAAAAATATACTTCTCGCACATGTCTCCATATTTCTTTATCTATGATTTTATTTTAATTACTTCATCAAAATAATGAAGTTGTTCAATCATTCAGTCATCTTATCTTAATAATCTTAAACTATAATTAACATTAAAACGCATGAACATTAAAAAGAAATACAGAAATTTACAATTAATAAACATTAAATACTGAAAAATAAGTTTGCATAAACATTTTTCAGAATGGAGAACTGAAACAGTTTCTAATTTCTTTTCGTCCGGAAGAAACGGGGTGGGGTCCTTGATCTTCCCCTTTAAGATCATTTTTAAACACATAAACTTAAACAATAAATAACTAAAAATTGTTTTGATTATTAAGTTCAGGCGGAGATAGCACACCCACCCAATCCTCCCCCCGTCCAGACGAACACATTTTAATTTCCCTTTATCTTAGATTTTAAATACTTTTACTTTAAAAATACTTTTATTTCATCAGTATTAGTATAAAGTATACTGTTAAATATTTTTTAGCACAGAAAAAGGAAAAAATATCGGTAAATTTATTCTCGATTAGAAACTTCATTTCATCACGATTCTAGATCATGAATGCGCCCGTTTATTATAAATCCATGAAGGTAATTGTTGCAATCAAATTTACAAGGAAAGGAAATTGAAAGAAATTGGTTCATTCAAATTTAAAACAATAGTATAGCAGTTTTTGAACACTGTTTAAAAACTTTTCATAACAAATACCAATATTCAAAACACATGTGACGATTCTGCAACGGGTGAGGTGACTAGATTTTATGTAAACCCCACTCAAAATTATTCAGATTGCATTTTTTTTTATGCTGCAGATTTGGATTTTGATTTAAACTGTGTATCGATTCAAATAATCTGATTTTATTAAACCGGACTCATAACCGGTTCGGATATAACCGGTTCGGATATAACCGGTTCGGATAACCGGTTCGGATCGGTCATAAAATAACCGGTTCGGATAAAACCTCGGGTTGGGTATACCCGACCCGAAGCAAAATTATAATCTAAATTCTACTTACAGCCAAAAGAAAAAAAGCACCAGCTGACATAATAAGGTCGGGGCGGGTTCTGATAAAATTTGGTCGCCCGACCCGATGCAGGAACCGAATCGCACATACAGAAAAAAAATTCGACCCAGTGAGGTCGGGTGGGTTCGGGTGAAATGTGGTCCCGATCCGATGCAGAACTTTCAAATACGTCACACTTTTCAGAAACTAGTTACAATGTGATTTTAAAAAGGGATCAAAGAATGGCTTAAAAACATCATAATGACTTCACATTCACGTTACTGTGACTTTACATGCACGTTCATGCACGATGGTCACATCGACTGTCACAAAGTCACAATATGACATCACAATGTTTTACGGGTGGCATCTCTATTCCTTCACAAAACACTCGCATACAAGATGTTAAAATTTAATCACAGTTTGAACAACAAAATCAGTACGGTAGTCTGTTTTTATTCATGCAAAATTACAGGGTCTTGGGTATTTCCATCAGATATAAATATACTGAATTTACAGTAAATTTGCAGAATTGTTTCAGCTTTTAGTAAAATTTCCTTTTTCACTTCCCTGTAAATTTATATCAGATAAATGATTTCAGGTAGATTTTTCGATATTTTGCAGAATTTCTTTTAGGTACTATAGGATTCAACTTTTCAATTATTTTATTTTATTTAGAATTTTTAAATATACTGAGTTTATGGTAAATTTTCAGAACAGTTTTTGAGTGTTTTCATAATATCTCGTTTTTCTGTTCCTTGTAAATTTATATATGATAGATGATTACCAGTAGATTCTTCGTTATTTTAAGAAAAAATCTTTTTAATAGTGTTGGATCGATCTTTTGAATAAAATTGATTTATTTAAAATTTTGATTAAAGACGTTTGTGGATCGTTTTCTAAAAACATATAAAACGATGTTACAGTATATATATATTTATAAAGTATATTCAATTGAAATAATATTATAATGAAAATATGTGGTATAGTACAACCTTGCAATATATGTAAACATTTAAATAATAAGAAATATTATTTTTTCATATCAATAATATGTCCACAGAATTTGACAAATCATGTCCGTGGCCTGTTATAGCCTTAGTTTGTATAACTTACTTGGGCTGTAAAGTTGATTTAAAGCTTTTATCATGACAAATATTTATTGAATTTCGTAAAGTTAATCTCAGGTTCAAATTTCAAAGGGTAATCTCGTTTATGTACAAGTTTTATTTGAAAAATAAATGCTGTCACAAGAAATTGAGTTGGGAATAGAAAATTAATAGCTTTCAACTGACTCAGCACATGACAGAAAAAAACTTCAAACTAAAAGAGAAGTTTTTAAATCATTTTAAACGTTACAACAGATTTCAAAAGTTATCTTTGTGAACTATTTATTTATTTTTTAAATAATTATGAAAAAATTACGAACATAAAGATCACATAAAAGACAAAAACAACAACAAAGAAGAACGAAAAATCATGTTTCAAGCATAGATTATGTACCACTTTCCAACGCTTCCAAAATAATTTTACAAATTATTACCGCTTAATAAGCTGAAAGATAACATCGAAGTAAAACAATTTGGAAAACGCATAACCTATTTCAAGAAACGTAATTTCAAGAATTTCCAACATATACAATATTCGGAAAAATATCCGAATACTTTTATTCAGCCCTGTATAGGATCTATAGATTTGTATATATACTACATAGGATGCTAAATTTTAGTTTAGTTAGGAAACGCGTAGCACAGTTTAATATTCTGCTTCTGCAGTTTCTTTCAATAAACGGAAATGTGTTCGCGAACTTTTGTGTTGCCCTGTATATGAAATACAGAATTTATACACACTAAGTAATAGACATAAAGTGAGTTCAATTTAAAATTGCGTTCAGCAACTTAAAACACACTTCCAGGAATTATTTTTAACAGACAGTAGAGAATTCTTTTGTGTGTTCCTGTAAATGAACGATGACTGCTATACACACACTATTCTGTAGTAAGCCTCTTGTAATGCACCTTAGTGATATATATAAATTTCAATTCGTTTAAAATAGTGAAACATTATTTAATTAAACCGCAAACGATTTTCCTCCCTAGACGTAATGTAACGGAATTCTTTTGACTGTCCCTGTAAAGTAACTATACGTGCTATGCACACCCTATTCCATATTAAGCTTCTTGTAATGCACCTTTAGTGATATACATCAATTACAATGTATTTGAAATTGTACAACATCATTAAAATAAACCGCAAATGATTTTTCCCCATAGACCGTCATGTAACAGAATTCTTTTGAGTCTCCCTGTAAAAAAACTATAAGTGCTACACACTTCATTTGAAATAGAGAACATGCTATAGATAACGACAATAACATATAAAAATTGCAGGGCAATCCGAGCATATTTACGTGAGTTAGAGCACGGACAGACGGCCATATGGCCAGACAAACCGAAGTCATAAACACTTTTCAACTATAATGGAAAGTGTTAAAAAACATCAAAAGGGTTAAAAGAACCAAGCTCAAAAGCAGCGTGGTTCAGCCTTGCATCTTTACTCTTTACCTTTTCATCTTTTTAACACTTTCCAACCTACTTGAAAAGTGTTTATGACTTCGGTTTGTCTGGCCGTATGGCCGTCTGGCCGTCTGCCGTCTGCCGTCTGCCGTCTGGCCGTCTGTCCGTGCTCTAACTCCCGCAAATATGCTCGGATTGCTCTGCAATTTTTATATGTTATAGTCGTTATCAATAGCATGTTCCCTATTTCAACGGAAGTGTGTAGCACTTATACTTTTTTTACAGGGACACTCAAAAGAATTCCATTACATTGCGGTCTATGTGGAAAAATCACTTGAGGTTTATTTAAATAATGTTTCACTATTTTAAACGCAATGAAATTTATATATATCACTAAGGTGCATTAGAAGAAGCTTAATATGGAATAGTGTGTGCATAGCACTTATAGTTACTTTACAGGGACAGTCAAAAGAATTCCTTTACATTACGTCTATGGAGAAAAATCGTCTGCGGTTTATTTAAATAATGTTTCCCTATTTTAAACGCATTGAAATTTATATAAGGTGCATTACAAGAGGCTTACTACAGAATATTGTGTGTATAGCAGTCATCGTTCATTTACAGGGACACACAAAAGAATTATCTACTGTCTGTTAACAATAATTCCTGGAAGTGCGTTTTAAGTTACTGAACGCGATTTTAATTTTAACTCGCTTTTTGTCTATTACGTGGTGTTTATAAATTCTGTAGATCCTATACAGGGAAGCACAAAAGTTCGCGAACACATTTCCGTATTATTTAACTCCAGACGGAGAATTTTAAACTGTGCTACAGTTTCCTAACTGAACTAAAATTTAGCATCCTATGTAGTATATATACAAATCTATAGATCCTATACAGGGCTGATGAAAAGTATTCGGATTACTTAGATGTTATCTTTTAGCTTATTAAACGGTATGATTTGTAAAATTATTTTGGAAGCGTTGGAAAGTGTTACATAATCTATGCTTGACGCATGATTTTTCGTTCTTGTTTCTTTCAACACGGGTAATAATTTTCTGAGAGATGGTACTTTTCTTTCTCTTATATAAAAATCTTGAATCGTTTGACGTATAACGCACTTGTCAAAGTCATCTATTTCGCAGTTCCGCTCACTAGGTCTTTTACGATGTTTACCAGGTGATATTAAATCTGTCGATGAGCCCAATGCAGAAACTTCATTTCTTATTTTTTTTATTGTAGCTTCAGAAACTCTACTTGCTCGGGAATCTCGTTTCAGAGCTTGTGGGAGCGGAATTAAAACATCTTTAGATGAAGCTCCACTGGAACAAAATTCCGCAACATTATATATGATTTTACGTGCTTGCGATTTCAAGACTTCACCTCTTCTAAACTGAAAGGGCATCTTTCCAGTTTAACAAATTAGCAAAATTATTTAATCAAATGGGAGCAAATAATTTAAAAAAAGCAAAAGCAAAATTAAATCAAAAATAAGATAACGCAACTGCTGTAGATCCGAGAAGACGAATGACGTGATCTAACCTTTTATTCCGCCAATTCCTCACACGCGTATTCCCCATTCGAAATGGACCGGTCTTGTTTTTTTTACATTCATAAAGGGGATTTGTTTTATACTTGAAGCAGCCGTATGTGGTTTTAATGTTGGGATAGTTTTGAATATGTGTTTTAACGTTTTTAGGTGCGTTCGTAATTATATAAATATAAAAGCGCAAAAACTACTTGTGCCAAATGATTTGTTATTTAAGATATATTATCTTTTCAGAATTTTGTCGAGACATTTCAAATTTTATGAAAATCGAATCAAAACTTTAGAAGATATTAATAAAAATATTTATTAAGAAATTTGAATTAAAAAATCGGTGCTTTCTGGTTATAGGAGCTTTCGAGGTATAATTACAGCGCCTAGAATACATAGTGTGGAAACCGGCAAATGGTGTAATGCTTTAAAAAGTGCTAAAAAGTTGTAGCCTATAAATGTGCAACGGTGCTCCTACTAAGCCTACGATAATGTTGCAACCAGAGACAAAAAAATGCGTATCACGTTTTTTAGCCATGCTTTCATAATTTAAAAAAAAAAAACTTATAAAAATCACTAAGTCAGAGGAGAAAATGATATAATTTAAGTATTTAAAATACTTACCACCAGCCGAAACATTCTAATACAATGTCAAGAGCTAGCAGATGGCGCTGCGAACCCATCCTAATATTTTCAGCAACGTTGTACATTTATTGGATACAATTTTTTAGTAATATTTTGTAGCCGGTTTCCACACTATGTATTCTAGGCGCTGTAGTATAATCGTCAAGCGATCGAGATACTTATTTTATGACGGAAATTAATCTTCAGACGATAGAATTCATTTCACAGAATTAAAAATCATCAAGATCGGAATACTTATATAACTAGCTATAGTACGAAAGCACCTCGTTTGTCACGTTTGATGTACAATTTCCAACTTGTTTAGCTTTATCTTATGTCTAATGTTAGGTAAGTTTAAAGCATTATGAAGACACGCAATTTATTTTAATCTACAAAACGAATATTCTACTTACTCATAAACTGGAACTGCAAACTTATGATAGTAGTAGAATGTGGCTCCGTTGTATTGGACTGGTGAAACGCCATTGTATATTAAGTAATACAATGGGACTGGATATATGATGGGATATAGATACCTGAAAAAATGAATTACAATTAGGTTATATCAGTGGTATTCACTAGGCAGCCAGCTGTCGAGGTCATTTCTTCTGGCTTCGAAAGCTGAATACATAATTAAAAGTATATATATATATATATATATATATATATACATTTAAGAAAATGTAAAACAAAATGTAATTTTTTTAAGACATTGACTTTATTTTAAAAAATTTCTGCAATAGACATACACATAAGTCTTCTACATAGCTTCTAAACTTTCTAATATATGAATATTACTTTTCATGTTTCTGTCGCAGATTTCGGTACTTTTGTGTCTTAGTGACCGCCATGGATGAATTGCCAAGCGATTGAGATTTATTGCTAAATTACAAAGAATATGTAACATTATAATAATATATGACTTACCGTGTGGTTATAGTATAAGTATCTCTATTTGGAGCTGTCTGTAGCTTGAAGGAATAACCAGAATGAATCCCGAATTGGTACACTTACTATTAAAAAAGGGGGAAGAAGAATGGAGCAATAAAAGATAATAATTGCAATAATCGCCAACAGATGGCATTTTTGAGTGTGAAATGTAATGTGTAACATTGTGTACCATGGAGAAGTACCAAACGCCAATGACTATACCGCATATCACAACATGTGCGAAAGATGACTCCTGATATGTTACATTCCGCAGTTGCGCACTTCGTACACCATTGTGTCCTCCAGGACAATGATCATGTGGAACCTTAACATGATCGCACCGCCATGCGAAAGCGTAACAACATCCACTGTGACAATCTCCATCTCCAACTATAATAAAGAAGGAAGTTTGTGTGTGTGTGTGTGTGTTTGTCCGTTGTGTTTTGAAGAGACCGCTGCACGTAGAGCTACAAAATTCGGTGAGAAGGTACCTCTATGCATGTTGTTTTGCACCTCGAAGCCAGATTTTGGAATTTTTGAATAGATTTTGTTAAATTTTAATTTTAATGCGATTTTGCCAAAATGCTTGATTGGTTCGGTGGTTGCGCGTCATTTTCAGCCTCAGATAAGTTCGGAATCGTCATTTTTTTTCTTTTTATCTTGGAGAAAGTTGATAATTCTTTACATATTAAAAAATCATGATTTTAAAAATGCGATTTTTAGTGTTTTTTGCCGTTTTGTTGCTATTTACCCACATTAGTAACCGGAATCTGGCTCCAATCTTTTAGCCCAATATAGTAAATTTTATCCTCTTTTTAATAAAGTTTATGCGAAATTGGTACAGCGATTTCCGATTTTTTGGCATTTTTTTTCATTTTTCACTAAGTAATTTTGCCCAGAATGCTTGATTGGTTCGGTGGTTGTTTCCATTACAGCCTCAGATACGCTCAGATTCGACATTCTTTTATACTCTTTTTAGCTTGGAGAAAGTTGATAATTCTTTACAGATAAAAAATCGTAATTTTAAAAGGGAAGGGTGGATTATTTATTACCCCGACTTTTTTTAATTAGATTTTTTCTTTTAATTTCTTTTTTTATGCGTTTAAATTTTTTTTTTTCATGTTTTGCAGCGTATTTTGTTTCAAATGACGTCACAAATCGCCCACTACAAGTTAATCGGCATTGGAGGGCAGTTGGATTGGTAACTGATAGAATTGTACGGGCAGAAAAGGTCGTCAGCTGCTTGGAATTCGAACAGCGAGATGCGAATTTTTGCGATTTGTTTTATACGATTTTTAGAGTTTTTTCATGTATACGTCAAATTATGTATTTGATTTCAGAAATTAACAGCGATAACTTACTATTTTTGTATTTATTAAAAAAAACAGGTAATTTTGTTTCTGTTTCAAAAGTTAATGATAATTCCTAATTTTTTAACGTCGTTGTTTTAATTCTGTGTGGAGGGGGAGGTGAGTGTTTGGTTGTAGTTTAAATATCGCGTTAATGCTCTGTTCGAAACTCCCTCCTTTCCCCCCCTGCCTCCAAAATCAGAACTAATTAATTATTAGGCCGATTCAAACGAAACCTTTTCTCAAGTCCCCAGGTACTAGATACACTTCGGTATCATTATTTTCAGCCCTTGATTACCACTATTTCTGAAAATTAATGACCAGGGAGGGGTATTTTCTCGCGTTCTATGGGTCCAATTTCGATGAGAATTAGTTCATTCAACTTGACACGAACTAATTAAGATATAGATAACTAATTAAGGTACAGATTTTGTTCCACCTGACGGTAAAAAATGGAACTAAAAGATTTTGCAGTGCAGCACGCCTGCTATACGGTGTCGTAGGCAGCAAGGACACGTGCCGGAGTTTCGATCAGAAAGAGTTTTATTTAGAACTGAGTGCACCCCTAGCAGTGGGAAGTGAAACTAAACAATTGTGCATTTAAATTTGTCCGATTCAAACAAAGGGTCCGATTTCTACGACAATTGATTAATTCAACTTAACATGAACTAATTAAGATATAGATATATAATTAAGACGTAGATTTGACGCCTGCTGTCGGTGGAAAGTAGAACTAAACGATTTTCTGAGCGTGCACAGAACACGTTTTATGCATTGTCATAAGCAGCAGGGACACGTGCCAGAGTTTCATTAGGAAAGAGGTTTGTTTAGAACAGAGTGCACCCCCTGGCGGTGGACAATGTAACTAAATGATTTTGCATTTAATCTTGGTCCGACTCAAACGATATCTTTTCTGACATTCTTCCAAGGCCTCCCTGGTACTAAATAAACTTCGGTATAATTTTTTCAGCACTTGGTTACCACCATTTATGAATATTAATATCCAGGGGGGATTTATTTTCTCCTGTTCTATGGGCCCGATTTCAACGAGAATCGGTTCATTCAACTTAACATGAACTAATTAAGATATAGGTAATTATTTATGACATATATTTGGTACTCCCTGGCGGTGGAAAGTGGAACTAACAGATTTTTCGCGCGTGCACGGTACGCCTTCTACACGGGGCCGTAAGAAGCAGGAACAAGTGCCAGAGTTTCGTTCGGAAATAGGTTCATTTAGAATGCTCCACCTGGTGGTAGAAACTGGAACTAAAAGATTTTGCAGCGCGTGCCTAGCAGGTCTTCTATACACGGTATCGTAGGCAGCGGGGACACGTGTCGGATAATTTGCTTAGTACAAAATGCATCCCCTGGCGGTGGAACTAAAAAAATTTCCTGCGCGTGCGCCAAAAATGGTTATTTTTATTGAAACCGCAAAAGAAAGTTACTGATTTGATAATCCCAGACAGCGAAAAATTTCATTTTCAATCATCCTCGAGTATTAAGAAAAGTATTGGATTATTTGAATCGAAACTCACAGTTTATTTTTCTGATTCCGAAAATGCAAATTTTGTAAAAATCGGACGGTAACTTTTTTTATAATTTTGACCAAAAACTGACCAGTTATAAATCAAATGATTTAGACATTTGAGGAGGTGGTATTAAATTTATTTCCACTTCGGGTCCATCTCTCTATTTAATTTCCGAAAGACAAAGAGTTACCAAAGGAAGGGTTTCGTGCAGCGACTTTTAGAGTGATTTCGCATTTCGTATTATTTTTTGACGGGACCGGGCAACGCCGGGCCAATCTGCTAGTTTCCAATAAATTAGGTGTACCATCTGCGTTGACGCCTTAATTCTTTGTTCTTGTATTACACATTACATTTCACACTCAGTAGCGCCATCAGTCGGTGATTATTGCAATTATTTTTTTATATTGTTCTATTCTTCTTCCCCTTTCTCGAATAGTAAGTGTACCGATTTTGGTTTCATTCGGGTTATTCTTTCGAGCTACAGACAACTCCAAATACAGATACTTATAACCACCTTGTATATAACATTTCGTGACGCATGTGGCCAAGTTATAGTCATATATGACGCATGTATGATGTGTCGTATAGGATGTATATATGACACATAAGAAGTAAACAATATGTATATCATGACGTATACGGCACATATATGAGTGTTTGAAATTTATATGTGACATATAATACATAAAAAGTATATATAATGAAGTATATGGCACTTTAATGAGTGTTTGGAGTATATATATTTTACTCTTCTGAGGCTGGCTGTTGTCTTCCCCTTCTGTTTTCCTATTGGCTGTTGATTTCTACTTTCCTATTGGCTGTTGTTTCAGCTTGTTTCCTCTCCCTTATCTCTCATTTCAGTCTTGCTGCTGCTTTCATAGTAGAAGCACGTCTTTTTGCGCCTGACGAAGAAAGACTCAGATCTTTCGAAAGGCCTAGCGCATTTTAAAGTTTTTGATGGTGTTTTAAGAAGATATTTTAGTTCTTAGTTCTTAAAACTACAATTGTCGTAATAATAGCTAATATATACATGGGGCAAAAAAAAATCGCATAAAAATTTTTGCTATGATCGTGCAGAGTACCATATTTGGTTGATATCTAGAGCGTACAAGGGCCCTAAGATGTCCGTCAAACCTTCCGTGCTTTTCCTGTTCTGTGTCTTGTTTGAGAATCAATTTTTTATGTCTGAAAGGCTATTGGGGTCAGGAAAGCATCTTCAATATATTTTTAACTGTTACTCTTACTGTTACTCTTACAATATAAAGGTCTTCAATATATTTTAATGGTAGTTTGGGAGTTATTTTTGATAACTTTATGAACAAAAGCAAGCTGGGTTTAGCCAGTTGAACAAATCCCACCCCAAACCTTAATCGAGTTTAACTTTTGTCATTGCTCGATAATGTCTGATAAACTAAGAGATCGATTTTGATTGCTGTGTCAGTTTTCGACCAGTTAGATCCTGAAAATTTTGAAAAATATTTTGTCATTGATCATGAACGTCAAAATTCGTTTGTGCAATCATCTTTTTAATTGTTGTGTTTTTGGTACCAACCGTAAGATTTTGGCACTGTTACTCTTTCTTAGAATAATATCCAATGTTTTCTTTAACAATTTCTCAAACCATCTCCCCGTTAATGATGTTTTTGCGAAATTTTCCATTGAAACTTCGAAATGTACTCAATCATCTTTACCGTCATATTTTTATTTTATGGAATGTTGATTATTAGTTTTTTATCTCCACCTAATCTTTTCCTATCATGGGTAAAATATAAAAACCATTTCACGGTATCGCTCACAGTCAATTTTAGAACTTTCAGCACCCGAACGAATTTTCATTACCTCGTCCTATCAGGGTGTGATATCAATGTGAGAGACTCATTTTTATAATAGACTATCATCAGAAAGTTTAAACAACCTGTTTCAATAAGGTCTGAAGTTTATTTCTCATGCATGTACAATAAAATTTTAAGGATAGATTTAGTAGCGCTCTTTGATCTCAATTTGAATTTTATCTCGGTTATTTTTTTTTTTCGCCCGCCTGTAATATTACCCCATTATAATATACTTAAGGATCCGATTCGGTCTTCCCGGGTTACTGAAAGTAGGTGAAAACCATTCTTTTACCTGAAAACTTTAGTAGATTTTATACATCTAATATATTTTTTTAGATAATTTAATATAGTTTTTTTTTTCAATAAGGTCTGAAGTTTATTCCACATGGAGGGACAATAAAATTTTAGGGGTGGAGTTTAGTACCGCTCTTTAATTTCAATTTGAATTTTTTGTGTTTGATTTTTTTGTCCACCTGTCATATTAGCTCATTGTAATATGTAAAACAAATGTCTACGAAATATACTCTACGAGACTTTGGCTTTCACACAAATATTTAGCGAATATAGAATAAACAGGAAAAACTTTTGATTTATTCCTATATTGCCTGTATATGAAAAACAGAGTTCAGAAACAAATTATCTTAAGTAAATTCTCAAAAAACACTTTCCCCCGCTCAACAAGGCTATAATTTCTAATATAAAGGTTGCCCAAATGAAAGTGGCATTGCTGCAATAACTCTGCCATTTGAAGAAAAAATGACTGCACATGCTCCTACAGAGGGCGCAGAGTGCTGGGAATGCATGCGATATCGTGAGATTCCGCCAGATGCGTGCGTGATAGCGTCATAGCACGTTAGGTTCTGCGTCAATTCGTCGCGCATAAATTCATCGCGGCGACATTTCGTCGCAGCGTCATATCGTCGCGAGCTCAATTCGTCGCGGCTCAATTCGTCGCAGCAAAAACGCACAATTCATCAGGGAACAATTCATCACGTAACAATTCATCAGGGAACAATTCATCGCGCACAATTCGTCGCAGCGTCAATTCGTCGCAGCTAAAACGCCTTTGAAGGCTATTATGGTAAAAATAAAGATAATTCAGTAAAATTACTTAATGATAATTTGTTTTTTAGATTTAGAGAATTGTAACTAACATTTTACAGGCAATTTTGGAGGAATCTTTTTTCATATGTGATTTTTGTGAATTTCCCTAATGAGAACATATCGTTTTAAATTGTCAGCAACCGTATAATTTCAAACTGCTATACCTCAGCCATTTTTTAAGATAGAGGCAAATTAAAAAATGCTCTAGACTCCTTGGATCAAGACAGAACATTTAACGGAAAAAGTTTTTAGGATTTCTAATTTTATTTTTATAACTTTTTGAAATTGTGCTCTTTAAATGGCTATCACAGCGCTTCTTCCAGACGCAATATCTCCAAATTCAACTGGGACCTGCAGGCTATGGTCAAAAACATATTCAAAAAAATTGGTTCAATTATCTGCATAACTTCCTAAAATTTTCGATGATACAATAGTAAAAATGGAACAAAAATCGCAATCATAGCGCCCTCTTCCGTCGAAATAGCCCCAAATTCAAGTAGGGCCTGCTGGCCATAGCCAAAAACACAGAAAAAATTTTTGGTTCAATTTTAAGCATAACTTCATACATTTTTCGATGATACAATGAGGACAGACGGACGGACGGACAGACAGACAGACAATTTTTTAAAACATCTTTTTCGGAATCCCTGACCCCTAAAACGTGTAAATCTGCCGAAAACCGGAAGTCGAAAAAAATTTCGATTACAATACTTTCTTTTATAGAAGAAAGTAAAAAATCATAAATTGGAAACATTTACTGAATACAACAAGCAGCATTAGTGGATGAAAATAATTAAAATATAATAAAATTATGGTTTACTTTCTAACTAAGTGACCCACCTGGTGTTTTCCATGCCCGTGATAATAACCATAAACAGAACTCAAGCTTCTATGACTCTTTTAAAAGATGCTGCATAGAGGGGCCCAAGAAGGGGATTAATATTCAAAATTGGTGGTAGCTGAGGTCCGAGATATTTTTTTGTCGTTCAAGTAGTAGTTGGAAGTCCTAAGTAGTTGTCAGACAAAAAAAGCTAATGAATCGGCCGATTTTTAAGGGAAGCTAACAAAGGGGGCTAACTGATAGTTTTGAGCAAGGCCCGAAGAGGAAAACATCTTAAAAGTTCCTGGTATTTAGCGCTTTAGAACTTCAATTAGTCGGAATTAAACATAGGGTATAAATTAATCATTAGAACAAAATTTAAAGAAATGCTTAAAAAAGGGCCCTAAAGGCACAATAAAAATATAAGCGTGGTGACCCGGGGAGAGTAATCCAAGGCTAAACTTTAAAGTCGCTTAGTAAGAGGGTGACAGAATTAGGGGGGTGAAAAATGCATAGCACACAAAAAGTTCAAGGGACCTCGAGTCGTGCCCCAGGGTCCTAACTGGAATGTAGAAATGTAGGAGTAACTAAATGGAGAAAAGGCACCAAAAACGAAAAAAAAATCGGATTTGAAGGAGCAAGTTATTAAAAATTTAGGGAATAAAAACTTCAACGGTGCCCCTATACCGAGTCCCACGGGGGCCCGGGTCTTAACTAGAACATAGAAAAGAGAGAAAAGCCTAATGGAGAGAAGGCACTAAAAACGAAGGAGATCTGAGAAAAATGGGACAAATTATTAATAACTTAGGACACAAACATTTTAAGGTGACCAGGGGGCCCGGGACTTGTCCGAGAAATTTTTTTGTCGTTCATATAGTAGTTGGAAGTCCAAAAAAGTTATCATTAAAAAAAAAAAACTAGTGGATCGGTCGATTTTTAAGGGAGCTATATTAGAGGTCCCAAAAATGACCAAATGATAGTTATGAGTAAGGCCTTAAGAGGAAAACATCTTTAAAGATCTTAGTACGTAGCGCTTTAGATCTTCAATTAGTCGAAATTAAGCATAGGGTATAAATTAACCATTAGAATAAAATTTGAAAGAAATGCTAAAAAAGGGCCCTAGTTCCACAGTAAAAATATGAAGGTGTTGGCCCGGGAAAAGGAGTCGAAGACTCAACTTAAAAGTTACGCATTGAGAGGGTGAAAAATGCATGGCGCACAAAAGGTTCAAGTCAACACCGCATCGGGCCCAGGGGGCCAGGGTCCTACCTGAAATGTAGAAATGGGTGAGGAATTTAATGGAGAAAGGCACACAAAAAGAAAGGAGATCAGATGAAAATGGGGCAAGTTATTAACAATTTAGATGCAAAAACCTTAAAAGGGCCTTAGGGGCCCTGGTTCTTAAAATATTAAAAATCTGAGCGTCAGCTCTGTAGGACCTGCCTTGGACTATCCACACCCAAATTTTCAGACTTCTACATGCGGTAGATTTTGCTTGTCATCGCGCACACGTATACAGAACTCACACAGACAAACACTTTCCTTTTATTAGTATAGATGAAATAAACGAAAAAATTTATAAAACCAAAATACTACTTAATGAAATTGCATTCATGCAGCAATCAGTTCAATCACAATCACAAAAAGTATTTTATGTTTACATTCTCAATAATTTTTTTACTTCCTAATTCTTTCAAATATAAGGGAGAGGGGGCTGTACCCTGTGTACACATATGTCAATTAATAATTTTTCAAAAAATTTTTTCTAGCATCTGTATTCGTCATTTTTTCATGATCTGGGTGATTTTATCCTAAATCTTTCGCCATTTTTTCGGTTATCTAAAGCAATATTTATTCTATCTCAAATTTAAATAAGAAATGACTTGCTCTTATTCATTAAACTTTCATGTTCACAATAAGGAATCACAATAAGGATATAATAAGGATAAAATCGCTTATAAAAAAAATTCCTCCGAAATCGCCTTTAAAATGTTAGTTATAATTCTGTATATCTAAAACAAAAAAATTATCATTAAATAATTTTACTAAATTATCCTTATTTTTATCATAATAGCCTTCAAAGACATTTTCGCTGCGACGAATTGATACCACGACGAATTGACGCTGCGACGAATTGACGATGCGACGAATTGTGCGCGATGAATTGTTCCGAGATGAATTGTGCTTTTTCGCTGCGACGAATTGAGCCGCGACGAATTGTCGCCGCGATGAATTGACGCTGCGACGAATTGTGCGCGATGAATTGTTCCGCGATGAATTGTGCGAGATGAATTGACGCGACACCAGCACGTTAAAAGGCATTATTCGCATCATGGTTGTCTCCAAACGGCGTCAACGCACGGTCGTGCAATTTTAAACAGCGGAAAATGTGAGTGATAGTGAAATCTATCGTCAAATGCAAAATGTGTATGGCACGGAGTATATGTCACACAGATCGTATTGCGATGGTGTAGGAATGTTTGTAGTGGAAGAAGCAGTACTGACATCAGGTCACGACCTGGTCAAGCGCATATGGTTATCGCCAAGGACCTACAAGGTGACAACCTACAAGATGACTTTGTCTAGCCTATCTGTTACGCCTGTATCACTTCTTTCTTTTGTATACTAATTTACATTAATACCATTACACCATTTCTAAAACCGACAGTAGTGCCACTTTCATTTGTGCGACCCATATGCATTCGAATATTTAATTTTATACGCAAAGTCAGGAAATTTGCTGGCATGAGCACTGAAATGTTGTAGAATCGAGTAGCGGTTTTCATTTTTTAATTAATATATCACATTTGTCGTCATTGTGAGGACGGCTGTAATGGAGGGTATACATAGTGGTATACACTGTGTAAACTTTGGAAAAGTTTTAAGAGTCTTCGAACAGCCTCTGTCTCTCGCGTAAATGTGTGGTATATTTTCTAGCACATACCCTGTGCTTATAGCGTATGCCTACTGTGTTTTTTTTGTTTTTTTTTTAGAACTACGGCAGTGCACTGTCTCATGGCGGACGACCTTTCTTCAGGTGCCGAGTCCAGAAATTCGGTTTAAAACTCCAATTTTGACAGTATTTTCTGTAAGATATTTTGTCTTTATTGAAGCATAGAAATCTCTATTCGATTTCGTAGCTTCTGAATATGAAGTGTTTTAATTTTTTTTTATACGAAAAAAGAAATAAATTGAGGAATGTGTCAGAATATAGCTAGTTTTAATTTGTGCCTTGACTGAAAAAAAAACAGGGTATTCATATCTTTAATGGAATTTAAGGCACAAAATTTTATTTATTTCTCATTTATGAATGCTTTCTGCTGATTTTTCTTGAAATGCATTTTTTATTATTTCCTTTTCAAATGCTCAAATGCAAATTATTAGAAGAAATTTAAGATTTAATTTTTTTAAATTAAAAATTTTAAATATTAGCAACAGTTAAAATTGGATACATCTTCTGAAATAAGAACTTATTTATCATTTACTTTTTGCTTCTGTTTTCATTTTTAATTGCAGAAAAGAATATATAGTAATTTGTCTTCGCGATTTACAAAACTATTTATTTTTAAAAATTCAATAAATTATATAATGAACAAAAACCTCTTCTTCGTGAGTACGTTTTACTACAACAATCGAATTTTTAAACTTTTCTCTCAAAGCTTATTCAGAAATAAAATTAAAGCATAAAGTATTGAAAAACATTGAACAAATTAATGTAGTCTTATCTTTAATCGAATTTTTGTTTACTCTCTGTCTATAAATGACAAATTTTGAAATATTGCAATTTAAAATACGTGCATTTAAATGGTGGAAGAGGACGATTGCAGACATTAAAACATAAAAAGACCTCTTATCTGTTCATGTAATAATACTAGAGCACGTTTTTCGACAATAAAAAGTTAAAGTGATTTTGTTTTTAATTTTTTAATCCTGAAAGCTATATTTTAAGTAAAGAAAATGTCGCTGCTGAAAGATTGAGATTTTTCACTGTTCTTTCATTACAAATTTAAATCTTTTTCTTGAAACAGGAAAAACCAACAACATTACAAGTGCATGTGTGGAATGGTATTCAGCTTGATAAAGAAGATAGTAATCAGAAATGAATAACGAACCTAAACAATCGCTACGTGAAATGTTCATTTAATGTAAATACAAACGTGATTAATTTTAACATAATTATTCTAATTCGTAAATAATTCATATGAGTTGTAACTTTCCAACTGAGTGAAAAAATCTCCTATGTAATTAACGTATCTAGCGTTTACTGGAGTTCCATTATCTGCGATTTATTCTGTTGATCTGTTTCAGATAAAAGACCAGATGACATGATCAATAAGGTAAGCTAGGTGAAATGTGTTCACCAGATTTGTCCTGGATAGCTCAATTGGCAGAGCTTTAGAAGCTTCAGCCAAAATTGTCCATGTTCGAATCCTGGCCTGAACACTTTTTCACTCAGCTGGAAAAATTCAACTCAAATGTCAATGTAAACGTTTGTGTATTTTCCTAGTTTTTCCACTGCTGTTGAACACTTGACCCTTTATTCCATTGTTATGGGTTTCCGTAAGTGTGGTTCGTGTACCTCCTGTGTTAAAGACTCTATTTAAGTAGAAAAATAGTCCCATATAATCCTATGGGATTTCCTCCTCAATTTATCAATTATTGCTGCAACTTTTTGAATTTTTACGATATTTCACTGGTATTTTTATATGAGTTGCCCTATAGTATTGACCTATAGTATATAGTATCAAATCATGACAATAAATCTTTGCTGTAGTCCGCGCATGCGCTGTTAAAATTTATTTCATACAAATACCCTTAATTCATCAAATATTCAACATAATAATATTTAAATTACAGTATACTATTTCTACTATGTTTTGCGAAGTTTTTGGAAAACGGTGTTAAAATCGGCTGAAAACTCTGCATGCTATAAAAAAAAAACTTTTGAATTTTTCACAGAAACGTTAACAACTTCAAGAATATAAGTGCTATGCAAACACAAATGCGCATAAATGTTGAAGAGGACCTACATAGTCATTTGCTACAGTGACAGCCTATTTTTAGCATTTTATTTGGGTGATCGGAAATATTATTTTATTACTAAAATTATTAATTGCCTCCCCTAATTGTCCTTGTGACAAAATCTTAATTGAAAAACATGAAGTCAAACATGTTCTTTACATCCTCAAAGTTCAAGGGCATTTCGGGCATTTCCTCACCAGTTTCAGTAGATATTCGACGAAACGTCTGAAATTGATCACTGCCCCTTAAGTCCTGGACATCAGTGTACATTAGAAATTATGAAATATGCATAATGATAATTATTAGTGAAAATCAAGCTTTAGATTTTTTTTTCGGTCCGTATGTCTAAGTAACCAAAAATCTAAACTTAAAACGGGGTATTTGTTTAATGTATGGTCCTTGTTAATTTCACTTAGGTATCGTATTTCATGAACATGGCAATTGAAAATTTATCCTTAAAAATTGATGTAATATTTTTAAAAATATGCATTTTCCAATAATGGTTTTGCGTAATCATAAGGAAAACAATCATATCGATAAAAGGTTAAATTTTTGACAAAATGTTGTTCATCATCAAAGTGTAAGAAATAACATTCCCATTTAGAACATGTTGTGGGGAATATTAATTTTTCCTTACTTAATGTTATGTCACAGCGTTACTATATGTCAGAACCAAATAATCTTACGCGAGTGAGCCTTCGAATAGCAAACGTGTGACTAGCGGAAAAGAGTGGAAACGAATGGCAACCCGATTACTGATGTTGTCTCAGAGCCGGGATAACATCAGTCATCTCGTTTCCATCCATTTCACATTGCAGTAAGTTGTGCGATGCTGCTATGGAAATATCCTCTTGCTTGTGTAACAGATAACTGGCAGTTCCTTCATCTGTACAATCTAATCTATCATGTGTACCAAAATCATGGACGCTAAATTTGATTGCCAAAATGTGACGCTGCTTCCGGTTATATTAATATTGGGCCAAAGATGAGAATAACAAATTCTTAGTGGAATAGCCGAATTATGCATGACTCGATAACTGCCGGTTTCATAGAATTTGTACATTGTGAATTAACTACTAAGAATGCATATCTAAAAAGAAGGTTACCGAGGTAGTTACAGTAACACTGAAATGTCAAAACTTACCCTTCACTACTTGGTAAAGCATTTTCATCAACAAACTGGTCCCTTAAGATGGTAGGCTGTGGAACCTGAAAAAAGAAAGAGTTATCTTTAAAAAAATGTTTTTAGATCAATTTTTCTTTATTAGATGACAAAAAAATTTGAAATTTTTTCAATTTTATAAAAGAAATGTTATTGCAAAATAAATTTCACAGTAATTAAGTTATAAAATCCTAAACAAAGACTGGGCTGCAAGCAATTTTTTTAAATATCCTCCTTATCTTTCCGATGTTGGACAAGAAAAAAAAGCACAGGGAAAAATTACCAGGATTGATAACCAACAAATAAATATTTTTGCCAACAGATTCACATCTCCAAAGCATTTGTTTGTACGCAGATTACAGATTTTTAAATTAAAATGCGGTAGAGTATTGCATTTATCGTCATCGGTTCACACATAAAGTTACTTAACAAAGGCGATTAAACCTAAGATATATTTTTCCGGAATATATGTGATATGTGAGAATGAGGATATAATTATAGGAGTTAGTGCAACACCATAAAATGATAGTGTATTTAAGATGTTTCGCTTCGTAATAAAGCATCATCTACTTCTGCACATGCATAAATTACAAAGATTTATATAATTACATAATTCAAAGTGTTATTAAAGTACGTCCAAAAATATTTAACATAAAAAGTATTGACACATATTTTAAGCATTATATATGTTTATTTTTCTCCTAATCTTGTATTTATAAAGGCAGTGCATCACACTGGTCAGCATCCATTACACCATCTAAAATCACGAAACAAAAATAACAAAAGAAACAATTTAAAATTTCATAAAATAAACTACTGTTGCATTACCTGGTCTAAACTGTCTCCAACTGAACTTAAAACCGTATTTTGAATCATAATGAATGATAAAACTATAAAATCGCCCTTCCTAGAAAAATTAAGACTTCTCTAAGAAAAGTCCGAAATCGGAATGATTATTCACGTATTGAGTAAAATTTCTACTTCGCACAATATTGATATTCATAATTTCATTATAAAAATAATTAGGTTCTAATATCCTGACTATTGAAATAAAAAATAAAAAAATCTCATAGAACATTTCTTGGGGTACATAAATTAGCGTATCTGTAAATTACATTCAAAATTAGTATATAATTAGAACGTAATATAAGACATTCTTAAACACATTTTTTATTTCTTTGTCACATATTGATATAATCAGGACATCTCTCAGAGAAAAAATAATAGAATTCACCAGTCTGAATGAAAGAAACAGAAGTACTAAAAATATCAATTTAGAATGTGATATTATAAGCTATATTTGCATTACTTGCTGCGAACTATCTGTCCCTAAACTAAAACCTGTATTTTTCATCATAATTAACGATAAAATTATAAAAACGCTCTTCAGTGAAAAATTAAGACTTTTCCCGTAAAAACTGAAGAAAACTCCAAAAAAGGAATGATTAAACACTTCAGCAGTGTTAGATTTCATTAATAAAAGAAATAGAGCTGTTGATTTTACAAGAATGAAAAATAATTTTGACTCATTATTTCATTATAATTCTTGAGTATTTAAAAAAACTACTTACGCTCATTTATGTATGTTTAACAACGTCTGTTTTTGAATTTCTAAAAATAGTTATAATCAGTTTGCTTTAGAATCATGAAAGTCGTTAGAACTTCCAATAGATGGTCAAAATTGACTTGTCATAACAATGCTACTTGCTGGGTATGCAAATAATAAGAAAGCCCCAATTTTGTCAGAAACAAATCTTGTTTGAAACAATACCGATATAACGAAACAAAAAATTCTTTTCAGGGAAGTTTAATTTCATGCAAATCTTATTAATTCATAGTAAAATAACGTCTTCAATAATAAAATATACAACATGAGCATTAGCAAAACAGTCGATGATGCGTAAAATTTTAAGAACTGCTATTCCCAAAACATGTAACAGAAATCGTAAAAACATCGTTGTAAAATTTAATAAAATAACAAGATTTGTATTACCTCACTATAATTAGCACAAAACATATTTGAATATTCGCTTGACATTCTAATTTGTCAAATAAAAAACACAAATATACGCAAAAAAGCAATAAGACACTTTTTCAAAGCAATTCAAAAAATTGAATGACAAAAATCTTTGAATATCGTGCATTGTAACATACACATTGTTGTGATCATTGGTGCGGTCATTGTTACGATCATTGTTGCAAAAAATTTTTTAGCATTATTTTAAATTGAGAATGTATTGTTGTTTGAAGGGTATAAACGAACTTCGCAGTTTTAACAATAGGAAAGGTCATGATCATTGTTGATATACTTTGACCGCAACCCAAAAATATAGAATGTAAATAAATTTTAATTCAGCAATATGCAAATTAATATAGAAAACTATGAATTTAAAATCTAGAATTCAAAATAAGAAAAGAAAATTACACCTTGTTCACATTTTATGACTCTTATGTAAAATTATACAAAATTACACAAAATTTATGTTACAATTTGGCACCCTTTTTTTTAAATTTAACCACTTTGTAAACTCAATGTGAGGCGTTTTCCGAACTTGAGCAATAAAAATGTTACTCGTTGGAAATGCAAATTGTAACTCAAATTTCCATTTCAAAACAGTGTTGATGAAATGAGGTAAAATATTACTTGCAGTTTATAATTTCGTGTAGTAAAATTATAAAGAATAGGCTTTTTTAGAGAGGCCCCTTACACAAAAAGATCAAGAACTTCGGATCTAAAGCCATGATACATAAATCGTAAAAATATTGTTCTAAAATTTAATAAAATAACGTGATTTAAATTACCTCGCTATAATCAGCAGAAAATTCATTAAAATAATAACTTGATATCTTAATTTGTCAAATAAAAAGAGAAAAGCTTCTCAGAAAAAATATTCAACTTTCTGGAAGTAACTCCAAAATTGGAATGATTAAGAAAACAGTAACTTTCAGTACCGTTTATGTAAAATGAGCATTGTTGCGATCTTTGTTGTGCGAACATTTGCGAACATTGTGCGAACTTTGTTGCTTTGCGAACATACCTGTTTATGAGAGTGTGTTGTTGTTAAAAGAATATATATGTTATGGTCAATATGATTAATTTGGTCATTATTAATAATAACCGGAACATTCTTGTTACAATAATGGGAAATATCATTCATATATAGTTTTGTTCCACAGAAGAGTATATCAATTAAATAAACGTTAATTGAGCATAATGTCTATACTAGAAAGCAAAAACGTGTGCGTCAAAAACGATGACGTCATAACGATGCTTGCAACAATGTGGTTTTAATAGTATGAGAATCACAAAATTGGAATATTATTTATCAAACCATACTCGCTAAAATATGACAGTTGGTTGTATGTCCGAACTTGCGTACATGTAGCCATATATTTACACAAGCACGCACATGTTCGATCACGCATGTACTCACACATGGGTTAACCTTAAAACTAAAAAAACGGTAAACGTTTTTCCTAACAGGCCAATTTGGCAAAATCTAACTGAAATATATTTAAAGTAGCATTTGCCCAATTTATCAGCTAAGCTCGTCGTGGGTAATTTTACTTACCCATCATACGTAGTATAGGGTAAGTCTTGTAATCGTTTTGAAATTCAAAAATTTCTTTTTGACGGATTTACATGTTTCAGACACTGGAGATTCCGAAAAACATATTTTTAGAAAAAAAAAATTTGCCGTCCGTCCGTCTGTGTGTCTGTAAACGCTCTATCTCCCGAAAAATTTGAGATAGAGACTTGCAATTTAGTGTGTACTTAGTATGTAATAATGGGGAGAAGCCTATTTCATTTCAATAACCTCGATTAACCGGAACTATTTTTTTCGGACTCTCGAAATATTCGTTCTGATAAAAGGTCTATAAAAATTTTCGAAATTGGTTATTTTAAGAAATTAATATAAAAGACAATAATAAAACATAAATTTTGCATAAAGCATGAAGCAGGGCTGCGGAGTCGGTGGGAAAAATGGCCGACTCCGACTCCGACTCTGACTCCTGAAATTTTAAATGAATCGACTCCGTCTCCGACTCCGACTCCGGGATGGCTAATGTACTAGTTTTGCTAGTTTTGCCTGTTGGTTCCTATTATTCAGATTGCTTCATTGCTGTCATTTGTTTTGAAACAGCAATAGTCGCTTTATTAAATGTCATTAAATAAAGGAAATATTATTATTTAAAAAAAGTGGCAGCAATCAAGCAATCTGAATTTAAAAAAAACCTCAACTGGCAACAGTGCAACCTGCTGTTATATTCCTGTTTGCCTCTCAAGCATATAATGTATATATCCACCGATATTTTTTTTTCACGTTTCATTTTTTTGGATGAATTATGGGTGTAAGCTGTGATAGTTAGTCAAGACTAGGACTCATTTACTACAGCGGCAAACTTCCGACAGTATTTTAGAATAAAAAGTTTCACCCTTTTTTAAACGCAGAATTTTTTTTTTTAAATAAGGCAAAAATATTCTTATAAAATGCCTGTGGAACTTTGCCCCTACATTAATTGGATCTACTCAAGACTGAAAATAGTTTGAACATCCCCCCCCCCTCCTTCTCCCAGATACTCTAAGCACATGCAATCACACAAAAAAAATATGCATTAAATTTTATATGTGGTAAAATTTAATTATGTCAAAACTCTGCAAAAACTGCATGTAAAATATTTATATGCATGTAAATTGCAATCGAAAAGTTCAACTTGAAGCTATTAGATAGAAACAACAGTTGAAATCTAATAAATCTCCAAAATTTACTTTGAACAACACACACAAAGATCTATCAGATGAATTCAAACAACATATAATATGTTGGTATATCATTTTAAGACGATAACCAAAATATTTTATGCCAAATCAAACATATATTATACCAAAATATGGGTGAAAGGATGTTTAATTTTGGTTTTATGTCTATTCCTGCAGACCCAAAAAATAGGAGACAAAAATTTTACAATTTAAGCATCATTTGGGGTCTCCAAAACCCGAAAAATTCTGAGAGAATGCAAGAAAAATAAAGATGAAAATTTTATATTTCCTGCATTAATTTTATAATTTTGGCTTTATTTCGGGTCTTTAAGACCTGAATATCAAAAGGAGAAAGATAACAGAAATGTCACTATTTCATCATTATTTTGAGTACTGCAGACGCAGGGAAAAAAATTACAATTTCTCTTTTTTTTTCTTTGGGGGGGGGGGGGGGGTCCTATGCACACGAAAAAAAGGGGAGAAACTTTACAATTTCAGCATTACTCCTGGTCCCACAGGCCTGAAAAATCTGAGGAAAACAAGAAAAAAAAGGGGAATAATTTCTAATTTTGGCATTACCCCGGGTTCCGCAAACCCCAAAAAAACCTAGGGAAAGGACTAATACTAAATATAAACTAGAGATTTCAATTCAAAACAGTTTTCAAATATGCTGTACACTAGACAGTATATTAGGCCTGTTTAACATGAGTTTCCTTGTATATATAGTCCAAATATAGAAATAATAATTCAGTTTATAAAATTAAAATTACATAGAATTGGTTTAATTTCACTTCAAACTGTCTAAAAAACAAGCTGGAGTCGGAGTCGGAGTCGGCCTGTTTCTTAATGACTCCGACTCCGACTCTTTTGCCCCAAAATAGGCCCGACTCCGACTCCACGACTCCGACTCCGACTCCGACTCCGCAGCCCTGGCATGAAGTCGATCGGATAATGAGTTGCCGAGATATTTGGAATCCTATTTTCCACACTCTTCGATTTTTCATGACCCTGTATTTCATCCAAATTTCACTTCAAAGATATATTTTATTTGGAAATTTGACGCTTAATCAGATGCAATAGACCGCTAGTTAATAGGATTATTATTTTTGGAGTTATAAGGATGTTTCTTTCAAGCAATTCAGTAATCGAGCCTTTAAAGTTTGTGACGTCATCAAGCCACGTTTTATTTGAATTGCAATGCATTTTATAAGTAGTTTACACATTTTTATTTTAATATTTTACATTATTCATATCCATGATGGGTAAGTATTACGGTGGCCCCCAACGACTAGTTTTCTGTCTTATATTAATCTACAAAAGCGATTTATTTGAAAAGCTAGAATTTCAAATCAAAATCAAAATCAAAATCACATATTCCTTCCACATTATGACATTTTTCAATATTACGCAAAAAATATTTAGCCCTTTTCTTAAGCTAAGACGCCTGACTTTTTAATACCTCGATGTAGCACACAATTGATATATATGCAAAATGCAGTGAAACCTCGATAATCCATGATCACGGACAAGTCATCTAATTTGCTTGGTCCTGTGTGTTTTGTACTGACGCCACTGCAATGACCCGAATAGAACCATGACCAAAATGTGAAACTCAAATGCAACATTTATTTTACACATTGCTGTCACGAGACGTGGAAAATGATTACGAGGACTTTTTTTTGTAGTAAAAGGGCTTAAGAGGCCGCTTCACTGATACTTTCTAATCGCTAAATCCCATATTAACCTTTGGAAAAACTGAAAGTGCGATTATCAGGGCTTGACATATGTAGTCGGAAGGTCCCCACCGGCGACCAAGTAATTTAAAAACTTGGTCGGCAAATAATCTGGCAGGGTTTTTTTTTTTTTTTTTTTTTTTTTTTGTAGAAATCTGAAATACGAAATGAGCACAAATGACATATTTTCTCTCTCCCACTCCTACTCGTGTGTGGCAAGCAGTGATCTTCCTCTTCTCTCGAACTTTAAATGGAAGAATGAAATTTAAAAGTCTTTTTCCATCTCATGCACATAAAAAAAACATTTTTTTCAGCTCTAGGCAGCTAGCATGTCACATGATTAGAATGTTGAGGGGGGGGGGAGAATTTCAATAAAAATGAAAGAAATAGAGTCAATCCAGCCTTTGTGATATCTAAACTTTGATACAATGTTGAAAAAGGCTCAAGATTTTTTATAAGTTTCAACTCATATTGTACTGTTAGAATAAGTTTTTAACATATAAGCGAATATAACTGATTATAATTCGGATAAGCTTCATTAGAAAACATAGTTTATATTATCTTTCTAAATTATGTACTATTATAAACTACGTTACTAAAAATTAGAAATTATGCTTGTTATTATTTTTTCTCAATTAATTCATAAAAAAATTGTTTGTAGGTTTCGTAAATATTTTTTATTGCTGACTGGAATTTTTCTCCTGGCTACCAGACTTTACCAAATTTGTAAAGCCCTGGAATTACTCATAACCTAATGTAATTATCAAAATACCATTTTCACCAGCAGAAATCATCTTTGAAATTTTCAAAGTTTGCGGGAAATTTTTTACATATTTAACATTTAAAGAGACAATTTTTTAAAAAAAGCACCTCGTTGGCCTCTGATGTCTACTTTTTGACGGTGAAAACAGTATTTTGATAGTTATATTAGGTAATGAGTTACCGCGCAAAATTTTTCAATTGGGATTTACTGATCGTGGAGTCGACCCCTTAAAACAATAAAAACCATGAGCCGTCATTTTGACTGTTACAAAATGAATATATTCGAATTCGAACCAGAAACTTCTTTTTAAAATAAATTAAATATAAAACTCACAGAAATACGTTAAATGAATAATTTAAGTAGATTTAAATAAAATTTCTGGTCTGAAATAGTCTTAAAAAACTTGAGTAAAATTTCCGGTCGTTCTAGTGTTAAGATGCACTGGCCTAACGGATAACGCTATAAAAGCTTGATACAAAAGTTTGGCAACACTGCACGGAAGTGTGTTTTTCATGTATCTAATCCCGTGTTAAAAAGGAACTTTAATGCCAGAGGTATCAAGTGTGATTATCAGTGTGAAGAAAAAATTATAGAATAGCTTTTTTTTTAAAACTTATTTCGTGTTTTTAAAGAAGGAATTTCGTAATACATTTCTCACTCACGACTTGATGTGCTAGTGTTCTGAAATTATGTTCGTGTATTCCCGACAATATTATTTTAATAGTTTCAGAATTTAATCAGAAATTAATAAATTAATTTTAATTACATTTTTATTAGGGAAGAGATCTATACTTAGTGCCACCCTTCATTTAAATAGAATTAAGATAAGAGAACTATGTTTCGTCATAGCACTCTGGATTATTATAACATCGCATTTTGCTGTAATTTTCTTATTCATCTGGGTGAGTGGCTACACCAATTGGGTGTTATTCTAGCAATTTTGATTTCAGAAGAAGGAAGTTGGGAAAAGGTGAAAAACTGCTTCGTGAGCATAGAATTAAAACACTGTAACTGAGTATAGGTGGTCGATGAATTCTAATAAAAAAAATAATCCATCTGCAGAACAACAGAAATAATTTATAATTTCGTTGAAATCTGTTTGAAGTGATATACGAAAGATACTAATATCAGACATCAACTGATTTCGACGGTTCTGGTGAAAGTACAAGTAGGTATTCAAGTTCACACGATCCTCGATTTACAAGAAATACTTTCTTTTTCCGAAAATGAGTTCAATTGTAAGTTGAATTCATGCAACGCAAATCCAGATCGAACACAGAGCAGAATAAAATAAAGTACGAAAATGTATTTAGAAAATCTTAAAACTGGGATAAACAGGGATACAAGTTGTCATAATCTTCTATTTACAAGATAGATTTGGTGTTCTTAAGTAAACTGAATTCAATTTGAATCCATATAATGCACAAGACTATATAATGCAAATAATCCATATAATGCAAAAGTACTGAAAAGATTTTTTCTAAAATCATGCCCTACAATTTTTTTTTTTTTTTTTTTTTTTTTTAAGATTAAGTTTAGTTTGTATATATTGCTAGTGATAAATCTCCTGAAGGAAAAGTATCTGTCCAGAGTGACTTTATTCATATGATATTTACGAAATATGTTTAGGACGCTCAAGTTTTTATCCAAACTATTACAACCTACTTGTACTTGAACCAGAACATTGTGATGTCTGGATGTGTTCTATTAGACGAGTGAGGGGAAAACTCAGCAAACATTAGCTTGGCTATAATAGCAGATTCACGAAGATCTTTGGCGAAGGTTCACGAAGATCCTTGGCGAAGGTTCACGAAGATCCTTTGTTGTTGTCCAAAATCGTCGCGACCAATAAAATTATACTCCATGCATGTTGCCACTATGTTATGTATAAGGGCATTCTATTTTTAATAGAAGTTTTTTCGTTTCAACTAATGCCTCCCACACATATGTATTTTTTCTTTGTAATTTTTCTGGTTAGTGTATTCAACGGTGATTTGGGTGCTGTTCCGTTTCATACATCGCCAAAGCAGTGTGCTGTACACTTAAGTATGTAGAAGCAGATGGAACGGTTTCTCTTTATGCTCCGAGTTTGCAATTAGCAATGGAAAAATGGTATATCCTATACCTATTATTCTCACATCATTAAGTCTCACATCAAAGATTATTTCAGTAGTTAGCTTAACATAAAAGTTCAGAAATATTCCAAATGATGAGTGTCGCACAATCAAGACTTATAAATCTACCTAGCCATAATGCTTAGAACTTTTCCTTCAAACTTAGATGTGTTATAACTTTAATACAAAACAATACAGACTCTGTGATAAACCAGTAAAAAAAAAAAAAAAAAAAAAAAAAAAATCACTCGGAACATATCTAAAACTGAGAATGATATTATAAAAACAACTAAAATTATTGATTACTGTTATTATTAAAAATAGCTAAAATTTAAGTTGTGGCATTTCCTCATTTAAAAACCGTTATATTTCATTTTGTGATTAAGAAGAAAAAAACTTACAAAGAAATTACTGTACCACGGACCCATTTTTAGGAAGGAAGGTTTGCTTTTAAAACAGGTATGTTTTCCAAAAACATAGGCGGATATTCGTAAGTAATACAATGTACTTAAAAATATATAGATAACCTATAAATAAACGTATATATATATATATATATATATATATATATATATATATATATATATACAGGGTGTTCCGTTAAAGGGGTCCAATATTAATAGGGGTAATAGAGGAGATCACACGGAGCATAAATCAGTATATAATGCCTGGCCGGATCTCAATAATTTTCAAGTTACAGCAAATAGAATGAAAAATCGGAAATTTGTAAAAAAAACCCTCATTGCTAAACTATCGATAATGCTACATAAAAACGAAGCACATATTTAGAAAGAGCAGAAAAAATCCTACGAAATGACATAAGTTGTTTTAGAATATTGAGAATTAATGGCGAGTTACATGCTCTGAAACAGTGAAAAAATACAAAATCAAATATTTAGCAAAATAGTTAATCGTTAATTCCAAAAATGTAACTCTACCTACATCAAGGAAAATGTTATAAAATTTGGTCCATTCCGAAAGCTTTCGAAGAAGCTGACAATAAACCATATCAGTTTAATTGTATGGGAGAAATCAAGCAGTTCCCTAGTTACATTAAGTCTCACATCAAAGATTATTTCAGTAGTTAGCTTAACATAAAAGTACAGAAATATTCCAAATGATGAGTGTCGCACAATCAAGACTTATAAATCTACCTAGCAAGAATGCTTAGAACTTTTCCTTCAAACTTAGATGTGTCATAACTTTAATACAGAACAATACAGACTCTGTGATAAACCAGTAAAAAAAAAAAAAAAAAAAAAAAAAATCACTCGGAACATATCTAAATCTGAGAATGATATTATAAAAATAACCAAAATTATTGATTACTGTTATTATTAAAAATAGCTAAAATTTAAGTTGTGGCATTTCCTCATTTAAAAACCGTTATATTTCATTTTGTGATTAAGAAGAAAAAAACTTACAAAGAAATTACTGTACCACGGACCCATTTTTAGGAAGGAAGGTTTGCTTTTAAAACAGGTATGTTTTCCAAAAACATAGGCGGATATTCGCAAGTAATAAAATGTACTTAAAAATATATAGATAACCTATAAATAAACGTATATATATATATATAAGCATATACGAGTTGTATCGGGAAAAGAATAAACATATGTTAACGGATATTGCTAGATACGGAAAAACAAGGAGAGAAACAAAAAGAAAAATGCACGAGACCACATCCAGAAAAAAGTTCTGTTGAATCAACAAAAAGTTGGTTGACCCAACAAAACTTTTCGTTTAAATATGGGTCAATGGAAATTTTGTTTGAATCAACAAAGAAATATTGTGATTGTTGATTTTTTTTGCAATTCCAAAAAAATGTTTGTATCGTCAGCAAAAAATGTTTTGTTAATTCAAGTAAAATGGTTAAATTTTTCTTGAATTAACAAAATTGTTTTTGTTACATAGATATATGCTATGTGTTATTTTAACAATCTATTTTCTTTTTCAACAAAATATATTTTGTTTATTTAAATAATAAAATATGTTATATTACGAACTTGTTTTGTTTATACTACAAAACCTTTTGTTAAATGAAGCAATTCAAATACGCAATTTTAACGATTTTTTAATTCATTTTCAGCAGTGAATTACGCCTTTAAACTTTGAATAATAACAAGTGAATTTTTATCCTGCTTTTTTTCAAGCGAAAACCGAGAGAGTGAAAATTGCCCGAGCCGGGAGTCAATCCCGGGTCCTCAAAACAGCGCTCTAACGCTCTACCACTGAGCTACAAGGAACGATATCCGAGCTTGGCATTTCTCGCTCTTATATATGTCGGAACGGCTGAAACCGCAGCACAAGATGGAAATGTCATCAGGCGCACTTAAATTTTTGCGGCAAACATGAGACGACAATACAAAGCCCAGCATACGTCAACACATAGTTGGATTTTTAATTCATTTTCAGCAGTAAATTACGCCTGAAAAAAGCAGGATAAAAATTCGCTGTTATATTTTACCAGTGTACTTTCTTCCAGTACCAGAGTACTTATGTACCAGAGTTCTTTCTTCTTGTAAAGATAGAAAAAGAATTAAATGGGACAGGGGGATTTTTAAAACTACCTTCGTCCGTCCCAATGAAAAAAGTTTTAATTATCCAAAAATTATGTTAATCCTTTAATTATATAGCTATATAAGTCAAATAAATCGCGTTACGTTTAAAGATTACAGGCGTAATTCACTGCTGAAAATGAGATAGAGCTATTGCAGAAATCGCGAAAAATGCAACATAGCAGCGCCACCTGTTGCGCGATTTACAGCAAAAACCAATCAACAAAAATTTATTTCAGGAAGTAACTGAATATAAAGTTTTATTCAATTCCGGGCATTAGTTCTTGAGATAGAGCGCCCACAAAATTTTTGTCACATACAGACAGACAGAGTCATTGACAGTCATTTTCTAAAAACAGTCAAATCGTGTTCAGGACCTTCTAAAATCCGTCGGAAACCGGAAGTCGAAAATTTTCATGATTCCAATACTTTCTCCTTGTAAAGATAGAAGAAAGTAATAAATGGGACAGGGGGATTTTTAAAACTACCTTGGTCCGTCCCAACGAAAAAAAGTTGTAATTATCCAAAAATTATGTTAATTATTTAATTATACAGCTATAGAAGTCAAATAAACCAAGTTACGTGAGAGAGTTATGGCTACTACACAACAATTTAAATTTTGTAAAAGCAACAAATTATTGTAAAAAAAAAAAAAAAAAAAAAAAAACAGATTTTGTTAATTCAAGTAAAATTGATGAAATTTTGTTAAAATTTTGTAAGAGTGTTAACAATATTTTTTTGTCCAAGCAACAAAACCAATTTTTTTTACTTCAACTAAAAATTTTGCTAAAATAACCAAAATGTGCTTAACAAAACATGTTTTGTTGTTTTAATCAGTTCCTTTTTCTGGGTGTGCCTGAATGAGTTTTATTAGACGAGTGAGATGACATATCAATAAACATTAGCTTGGCGATAATAGGACGATATTTTTAATAGAAGTATTTTCGTTTCAACTCATGTCTCCCGCTCATATGCATTTTCTCTTAGTAATTTTTCTGGTTAGCTTATTCAATTGTAGTTTGGAGGCTGTTCCGTTTCATATTGTGGTATCGTGGTCGCGTACATATAATTAAACATATCAGTTCGTATTAAACGAAAAAGTTTTATTTAAAAACAACAATTGTATAAAAGACATGATAGTAAAAGTTTATATGAAATTACAAGACATTTTGTACATCCAAAGAACCTCAAAAACAAGGTCCGTTTCTCCAGAACACAAAAACATGTCTGCCTCTTCATGGCGAAAAACTCCAACTCCTTCCGCTAGGCATAATACCTCCGATCCACCTTTATTGACACACCCTTCTTCCATTCTCCTACCTCTTCTTATCTCAGGGTTCTTCAAAATCCATTTCTTTTGTCATTCTATTCATACAAATACATCCCTGACACATTTTAAACCTCTTCAGATAATCTTCTGATAGAAAAAGTTCACACACATTTAGCAAGTCTATACAAAGCATGAGAATCTTTCATTCATACTTGAAACGAACAAAGGATATCTTCTCTCTATGATAATCCACTCACAATAGGTGTCAATAAAGACCTATCACTTCACGTTATTCTGGAATAATCTGAATCCTATCAGAATGAATTATGCTGATGGCCCCCAAGCCATCACAATATCATAACCAATGCAATGCGCTGTACACATAAGTATGTAGACACAGATGACACGGTGTCTATCTATGTTCCGAGATTACAAGTAGAAAATTAAAAAGAGATAGGGAGATGTCCACTCCCTAAGTGAAGTCTCACATCAAAGATTATTTCAGTAGTAAGCTTAACATAAAACATTAGTATCGCCCAATCAAGACTTATAAATGTTACCAAGCAAGAACTTTTTTCCTTCAAACTTAGATGTGTTATAACTGTAATACAAAACAATTTAAACGCTGTGATAAACCGGTAAAATAATAAAGTATTTCACCCAGAACATATCTAAACCTGAGAATGATATTGAAAATAACTAAATTTTAAAATGTGGCATTCATGCATTGAAAAATCAATATATTTCAATGGGTGATATTTTTACTCTGACATACAATAAAGACACTGGTTGGATCCAAAATCCCCCCTGTAAAAATAATATTTGATTATTATAGATTTTATGTTACTAAATCAAAGTATGATATTATATTTTGATTTAGTAATTTGAAATTAAAACGCAAATAGAAACGATTACACAATAAAATTTTCGTACACGTGCCTTTTTTTAGATAGGAGGGCTTGCTTTAAAAAAAAGTATTTAATGTTTACAAAAATATAAGCAAATATTTGTAAGTAATGAAATATACATACAAATATGTAAATCACCTATAAATAAACGAATATGAAAAATAAAATACATGCATCAGGAAAATGAATTAAAATATGTTGGCAGGCTTAGCTAGATACGAAAGATGGGGGTAGGGACACCAAAAGAACAATGCACGAAATCAATGTCAACGAAAGAGCTTTCCAAGAAATATCTTGATAATTTGTTGTCGAAGATCATATAAATACATTTTTAAAGTTCCCAATTTTACCTACCATTGTAAATTAATATAACAATTATTCTGCAATTATTAAATTATTATAAAACTGTTTCTTGTAAAAGTGGCACGTAAGTGAGGCAGTTTGGAGGCCATATTTATAATTAGAAATTTGAGATCTACGTGGTTCACATTTTTATTTTGCAGGCAAAGAAAACTTTTAATTTATTTGCATTTGTTTTCTTTTTTTCTGATATCCAGTGAAAGTGAAGTCAGTGCAATGTACATTAAAAATTCCAATCCCGTTATTATTTTATAAGGTAGGAGTTCTCAATCAAAAGTCCACGAACCCTTTTAAAGTCCCGTATATAGATTTCAGGTGTACGTGGTCTTGAAGTAGTATACAATTACCTTATTATACTTATTTTAAGCAAAATGTAACTAAATTACAGATTTCTTTCTTTTGTAATATATGCTATAAAATAGAATATTTCTAATTGTATTTGTTATAAAGAATAGAAACATCACACAGTATTATAACGCATTTCTTGTGTATCTAAAAAAATTGTGCACATTTGTATGTGTTTAACAACGTGTATTTCTGAATTTCTAACAATGGTTATAATGACTTTGATTTAGAATCATGAAAGTTGTTAGAACTTAAAATAGATGGTCAAAATCGACTTGATATAAAAATGCTACTTGTTGGGTATCGAAATAATGACACAAGTCCATATTTTAGAGTTTTGTCAAAATCAGATCTTGTTTAAAACAGTGTTGATGTGACATTTTTTGTAATATAATATACAAAATGAGCATTAACAAAAGAGTCGATGATTCATAAATTGTTAAGAAATTCTGTTCCACAGACATGCAACAGAAATAGTAAAAATATCGTTCTTAAATGTAATAAAAGAACAAATTTTGAATTACCGTAATAAATAATCACTAAACATATTTGAATATCCGCTTGACATAATAATTCATCAAATGAAAAGCACAAATCTTCGCAAAAAAACAATAAGATATTTTTTTAAAGCAATCCCGAATATGGAATGATTAAATAACTTTCAACATCTTGTATTGTAAATTGAGCATTGTTTCGGTCAGTGTTTCGATCATTATTTCGGTCAATGTTATGATCATTGTTGCCAACTGAGTTGGAGCATTATTTTTGATTGAGAAGCTATTTCTGTTTAAAGAGTTTAAATGAATTTTGTGTTTATAAAAATTGGTAAGGCAATGCCTATTGTTGATAAAATTTTGACTGCAACCGAAAAAATTGAGAAAGTAAATAAATTTCAACTAAGCAGTATGAAAATTAATTTAGAAAATCGGATAATTTAATTATCTAGCATTCAAAATAAGAGAAAAAAAAATCCACGCACTTTTTCCATATTACACTTCTCTGCATTATTACGCAATAGTTATATAAATGGTTATCCCTTCCTCAGGCGGCCAAGTGCCAAAACTCAATATGGGACGTTTTCAGAACTTCCAACAAATTAATACTCAAACGACCTTGCACTTTAAAAATGTGACTTGTTGGACTATAAGATTGCAATTGAAATTGAAATTTCCAAACATTGTTGATAAAATGAGATAAAAATTACTTGTAGTTTATAATTTCGTGTTAGTATATGTATTTTTTTCATTAGTAAAAATATGAAGAATAAGAGTTAATGAGAGAAACACGTCATACGAAAAGAATAAAAATTTCAGATCAAAAGGCATGATACATAAATCGCAAAAAACCTTTCTAAAATTTTGGAAAATAAGAAGACATGTTTTACCTGGCAAAAGTTATCAGAAAACTCGTTAAAATAAGCACTTGACATCATAATATTAGTCAAAATAAAATCAGAAAACTTCTCAGAAAAGAAATATAACGTTTCTGGAAAGAACCCCAATAATGGAATGAGTAAAAAATAATTTCAGCGTCGCTTATTGCAAAATGAGCATTGTTGCGAACATTGTTTAAGAGAATATATTGTTATTCGACGGATGTAAATGAACATTGTTGTTGCAACAATGAAAGAGATCATTGTTGATGTAATTTTGGCTCCAACAGAGGAGTCTAAAAGTTGAATACAATTTAAATTAACAATCTCTCTATTATAACGCGTAAGTCTGTGCATCAGCAACGATGACTTCATAACGATGTTGGCAACAATGCGGTCAAAACAATAATTTTTTTTAAAATTAGAAACTAGGTTCTCAATATACCTATTCTATAAATAATGGTTTAGGGTTTTAACCGGGATAAATTACCCCCCCCCTCCCCTCACAACTTCTCCACAACAACATAAAATTATGGATTTTATGTTTAATATCATTGTAAAATTCTAAATTCCTCCCAGACCACCACACCATCCTCTCCGGAACATTAGATATTACATTTCCGGTGATAAATGTCTCAAATCAATTCTGACCAAGCTAACAGTCAAACAAAGTTTTCCTCCGGAATTTATATTCATTCTTGCTATTCGTAATTATCAGCTGTGTTATCAGCTGTGTATTATCTTGATGCAATCCTGACAGTTTCGGGCAAAAGTGTACTAGTATAGTCTCATGCTTAAGATTATTGCATGTGTCAGGGTAAATTTTTTTAATATCTATCTTCTTGCTTCGATACCAAACAGTTTGAAAGTTTAGTTTTCGCAGTTTGGCTTTTTTTTTTGTTTTAAATAAATGGTTTACGAGTTTTAAGGGATGGGCAGGTATTTCACTTCTGTTCCTTTTTTTAAATTTTCATTTTATTTAAATTTTAAGTTTTGATGATAAAAAAAAATTTGTAATGCAGATGTTGAATTGTAAACTATCTTTATGTCAATTTAGCATTATTTTTTCATTAAGGCTGTTCTATAATCCAAACTGCTTACTTTCTGACATATTTTATTTATTCATTTTTGTTCGAAAACACATGAATTTGGCAAGTGCTTTTGATAGCTCGGCTGGTTAACTTTAAACTTAATAAGAAAGAAAACACTGATTAAAACTACACAAGGTAAACATGTGAACTGTAAACTTTAATTAAAACGTTAAAACCCTCTTGGTTACACATTTGACAGCGACCGCCATCTAACACACATGAGCTCTCTGCTCTGAACTGAAAACTTACATAAACAATCACTTTAACAGTTAACAAAAAGAAAGAATAAACCAACTATTCAAACTGCGAAATGTCCTTGCATGCAAGTAAACCCAAGATCACTTGCGAAGTCTGGTTCGATGCACAAGTATGCGGAAGCACATAATCTCTTATCTAGGTATCGTTCTCTCTATCGAAAATGCTCTGTCGAACGTGTGTCGGAAAACACTGTCCAAAAACATTGTCGGAAAATATTGTCCGAACATACACCCCCGGCCTTGAAACCTTCAAGGGCTATAATTAACTATTCTCATTCAAAAGGTAAAGGACAAAGTTTGTGAATAGGACGTTTGAGCTCTCCCGTAGCAGTTCTTACTATGGCCACTCTAACATGACCATCACTACCTGAAAAGGTTTCAATGATTCTTCCCAGCTTCCATTGAAGCGCCGGCACAAGTTCATTTTTAATGAACACTAAGTCCCCAATCTTTAAATTTGCTGTTGGACGTAACCACTTGGGGCGTTGTTGCAACTGAGACAAATACTCTTCACTCCATCGCTTCCAAAAGTGCTGGAATACTCTCTGTGTCAGTTGCCAACGACGAAGTCGTGAAGGCGGAACCTCAGAAACATCAAGCTCTGGAATAGCTGTCAACGAAGCACCCGTCAAAAAATGACCCGGTGTCAAAACTTCTAGATCATTTGGATCACTTGACAACGGACACAAAGGTCTCGAGTTCAAACAAGCTTCAATTTGCGACAATAATGTTGAGAACTCTTTAATTGTAAATAGCGAATTTCCCATTGTTCTACGCAAATGATATTTCACAGACTTGATGTTAGCCTCCCACAGCCCACCAAAATGTGGAGCCGATGGAGGGTTAAATTTCCAAACGATGCCCTCATTAGCAACATAATTCTGTAAGGATTGATCTTTAATGGTGGAGGATATAAATTTATATAATTCCCTCAATTCCTTACTTGCACCCTTAAAATTTGCAGCACAGTCACTTACTAATTCGGCTGGCTTGCCTCTACGAGAAACAAATCTTTTCAGAGCAGCCAAAAACGTTGGAGTGGACAAATCTGACACCAATTCAAGATGAATAGCACGAGTCGAAAAACAAATAAAAATTGCTATGTAACTCTTAAATGCCTTGATACCTCTACGATTTCTCTCTTTACACATAAACGGACCGGCATAATCACATCCCGTCTTCGAAAATGGGCGACTGGGTAAGACACGCATAGCGGGCAGGTCCCCCATTAATTGTGTACCAATAGCTGGGGAAGCACGGAAACACTTTATGCATGTCTTCATAATTTTTCTTACTGCATCTCGACCACTTAAAATCCAAAATTTTGTTCTAAGGACAGCTAAAAGAAGCTGAGGACCAGCATGCAAGTAAGTTATATGATAATGTCTAATAAGCAATGCAGTAATATGATGAGACTTAGGCAAAACTATTGGGTGTTTCTGATCTTCAGAAACATTAGCATGTCTCAACCTTCCACCAACTCGCAAAATACAGCTTGAATCCAGAAATGGATTTAATGTTAAAAGTTTGCTCGAACGTCTTAACAATTTATGATTTCCTAAAGCAAGGATCTCATCAGAAAAACACTGGTGTTGTACTAATTTCACTATCCTCGTTGTGGCTCTCAAAAGCTCTGATGTCAAGAGTAAACCGTTTATTCGCTGAGATACCTTTTTTGCATTGTTCACAAATCTCAAGCACCACGCGACGATTCGTACCAGTCTATTCCAAGTGGAATATCTGAAAATCACATGATCATCACTAAGATCAAACACATTTACAACACAGTTCCGCTTTTCTTCCTTTAAAACAATCTCCTGTATTTCTTTACCGTTAACTGGATCATTATGTTGATTGTTGTTCAATGGCTCTCTTAACCATCGAGGACCACGAAACCATAATTCACAATTTACTAATTCCGACGGCAACATACCCCTTGTTCCGCAGTCAGCAGGATTTTCAATTCCAGAAACATGATTCCACGGAACATTAGGAAGTGCCTCTTGGATTTTTGAAACACGGTTAGCCACGAAGGTTTGCCAACGATGAGGCTCTGAAGAAAGCCATGCCAACACCACATTAGAATCAGTCCAGGCAAATACTTCAGTGTCAGTAAAATTTAAATGCTGTAAAACCATTTTTAGCAAATTTGCCAACAGAAGGGCCGAACACAATTCAAGTCGTGGAATGGACTGAGTCTTAATGGGTGCCACCTTAGTCTTAGATGTCAAAAGATTTACCGTTATTTTTTCATCTTGAGAAATTGAACGCATATATATTACCGCACAATACGCCTTTTCGGACGCATCACAAAAGGCATGAATTTGAAGTCCCATTTTATCTGCAGCCAACACAAATCGAGGAATCCTCAATTGCGAAATTACACTTAAGTCATTTCTAAACGATGTCCACCGTTTACTATAGTCTTCACCAATTGGCTCGTCCCAGGTAAGTGAAATTTTCCATAAATCTTGCAACAAGATCTTCATGAAAACGACACAAAGAGATAGCCACCCCAACGGATCAAACACCTTTGCGACCTCTGACAAGATATCTCTTTTCGAATATCTATTCTTTTTGTCATGGTCTAAAACAGTGAAACAAAAGAAATCACCGTTCAAATTCCACTGGATTCCTAAAATTTTTATACCACTATCATTCTTTAAGAACAAGGAATCTGCACTTTCTCTACATTCTTCCGAAATGTTTTTCAACACGCCAGGCACATTAGAAATCCATTTTCGCAATTTAAAACCACCTCGCTTCATTAACAATGTCAATTGATCAATTAATTCCACAACTTCCTCTTTATTTTGACCCCCTGACAATAAATCATCTACATAAAAATCCCTTAACGCTGCTGCAGATGCCAACGGAAATTCACTCTTCTCATCTAAGGCAAGCTGATGAAGAGATCTAGTAGACTGAAACGGGGCAGATGCGGTAACGTAAGTAACTGTTGTTAAACGGTAATCCTCTATAGTATCTTGGGAATTTTCTCTCCAAAGAATTCTCATAAAGTCTCTATCTTCAGGGTTAATCAAAACCTGTCTAAACATTTTTTCTATATCTGCACATACAACTATAGGTAAAATTCTAAATCTCAACAGTATTGGAAAAAGCTCCTGCTGTATACGTGGACCGACCATAAGAATGTCGTTCAAAGATACACCCGAAGTAGACTTAGCTGAAGCGTCAAAAACAACAACTCTCAGTTTTGTCGTTGTGCTTGATTCCCGAATTACCGCATGATGTGGTAAATAACAAACACTTGAAGGAACACTCTCCGGCTTGGATACACGTTCCATGTGACCCAATTCAAAATATTCCCTCATAAACTTTCGATAGTCTTCATAAATAAATGGCTGTTTTGAAAGTCTGCGTTCTAACGAACGAAATCTCTGGATAGCCATTTCTCTAGTGTCACCTAATCTAGATGGGGAATCTTTAAATGGAAGTTTCACGACAAATCTTCCAGACATATCTCGAAAATAAGTACGCTTAAAATGATCCTCACATTCCCTCTCCTCCTTAGAAATCTGAACTAATTCCAGAACAGAATCCAAGGACCAAAATTGTTGCACCAAGCCATCTAATTTTAATTGAATATTATTGACGGCAAATGTACGTAGACCTCTATCGAATGAGGTAGTCCCCGTAATTATCCATCCTAGCTTAGAACTTACAGCAAAGGGCAGAGTTTCCCCTCTTTTCACAATTTTCCCATTTAGCAATGTAAAAAATACGTTAACTCCAAGTAGAATATCTACTGGTCGTGACTCAAAAAATAGTGGGTCTGCTAGAACTAAATCATTAAACTTACTCACAACATCTGAAGGAATAGAACTACATGGCACATTAGATGTAATTCTTTTTATCACAAATGCTTTAGTAGCAAATTTTATTTCAGAATTAAAATGAGGAGTAAAATTCAAATTTATCTCTCCATTTGTTTCAGCACTATAAGAACCTAAACATGTAACCTGTACTCTAGTTCTTCGCTTTGGCAAACACAATGTTCGCATACAATTTTCACTTATAAAACATGCCTCACTTCCACTGTCCAGCAACGCGCGGCAATTTACAAGATTACCCACTGAATCTAGAACCTTAATCATTGCTGTACAAAGTAGAGTTTGTCCCATATTCATTAACTGTATTCCCGACCCAGAATTGTTTCGAAACTCAAAGGTGCCAGTGCAGGAAGTTTGACTTAACTCATTTTGTCTCGAAATTCCGTTGCGTTCGGGGAAAGAGGAACCACCGGAGTTTCAGTCGCATTCTTTACATGAGGGCCAGTATCCCGTGAAATATGCAAGACACTATGATGAGGCTTGTGGCACACTCTACATCTACCCACACTCATACACTTTTTTGCATAATGTTTCTCTAAAAGACAGTTATAACACAAACTATTTGTTCTAGCTATTTCTATTCTTTTCCGCACATTTAATTTCAAATATCGTGGGCATCTGTAAAGTGGATGCGATTCTTTGCATAAAACACAAATATTATTAGCAGACAATAATGTAGTAAATTTAGGTTTTCCACTTTCTTTAACTTCTGTTTTACTATTTTGAAGGGTTCTCGCATGGTCCTTTAAAAAAGATAATAAATTTTCAAGTGTACCCAATTCCTCTTTTTTGAGTGTTCTTTCCCACCAATATCTTGTATTTCCATCCAATTTCTCTGTAATTAAATAAACAATTAATACTTCTGAAAATCCTTTAACCTCTTGTTTAAGTACACTCAATGAACGGACACACTCATTAATAACGTCTACACTTTCCAGAAGAGACTGTGCTGTACCCGAAATACAACGCATTCCAATAAATTTCTTAATCAATGAATTAATTAACTCTCTTTTATTTGAATATCGCTCTTTCAACAGCTCTAACGCTGTCTTATAATTCGAATCAGAGATTGGAAGGCATTGAATTATTTTAAGTGCACTGCCTCTGCATGCCGATTTTAAATATTGTAATTTCTGACAGTCTGATAAAACTTCATTACAATCCACACTAGCCCTAAATAAATCATAAAATGGAAGCCACTCCTCCAGATTACCACTGAAAGTGGGAAGTGTGAGTTTCGGCAGTTTAACCTCTGAGGTTTGAGACCTCAACAACCCCGCACTGTTGTTACTTTCGTTTAAAGTAATTCCCGATTTTTTTCGGTTAACACTAAGCCACATACTGTCAACTCGATCCTGTTCTGTCTGCTGCTCCTCAATGTACGTATCAACCTCATTTTTATCACATTTAGCCAAAATCCTATTAAATGTTTCACTCAATTCATCAGTTAACTTTCCTATTTTAATCTCAAACAAAGTTAATTCACTTGAATCGGCTTCATTAATACACCCATTTATCTTTTTTTCTAATTTTGTAATAGCAGACTTTAATCCCCTCTTCTTAACTAAAACATCCTCCAACTCTTCCATAACAAATAAAAATTTAAATACAGGAACGAACTCACCGAATCTTTAAAACGTCTTTATCAACAAAGCAGGGGCATTGGCATCCAACCAACCATGTGCTTAAACTCTAACACTGAACACCAAACATCCACATTTTATAGTCCAAATTCACTTTCCACATTAGCCTAATCAGCTATTTTCCCCTTTAAAAGAAATCTCGGGCGACGGACCATTTAATGATAGCTCGGCTGGTTAACTTTAAACTTAATAAGAAAGAAAACACTGATTAAAACTACACAAGGTAAACATGTGAACTGTAAACTTTAATTAAAACGTTAAAACCCTCTTGGTTACACATTTGACAGCGACCGCCATCTAACACACATGAGCTCTCTGCTCTGAACTGAAAACTTACATAAACAATCACTTTAACAGTTAACAAAAAGAAAGAATAAACCAACTATTCAAACTGCGAAATGTCCTTGCATGCAAGTAAACCCAAGATCACTTGCGAAGTCTGGTTCGATGCACAAGTATGCGGAAGCACATAATCTCTTATCTAGGTATCGTTCTCTCTATCGAAAATGCTCTGTCGAACGTGTGTCGGAAAACACTGTCCAAAAACATTGTCGGAAAATATTGTCCGAACAGCTTTTGTTAAGAAACCTTATAATTGAACAGTTTTTTCCGTTTTTTGGTGAATCAGTTCTTTCAGAAATTCTGACAAAGTTGGCATTTTGAGACAAGTTACCGGACACGACAGCACAGGAAAGTGAAAAAAAATATGTCCGGAGATAGTAATCGCCTAAAACTCAAGATGAGTTTCATTTATCGAAAATGAAGAAAATGTTCGATTCCAAATCACTTCAATAATCGTACTCGCAAGCTTTTGCGTTTAAAGATGAATCGGAAAATATGTTAGAAAGTTACGCGTTGTTGAGCGAGGTAAATATTTTTTTGAGAACGAATTTAATTAATTCCCTTCGAGGAGAGAATTTCCTTATGCTTAAGGCAGTTAGTTCTAAAAAAATATTTTTTTTCGCTAACCAAAGCGAAACTTCCTGACACATTTTTCGACAGCTTTTTAAACGTAAAAGCATGATACTTTCAAAAATGAACATTGAACTGATTTGTAATAGAACAGTTTTGAAAAGTTTTTTTTTAAATTTCTATAAATGCTTTGCATCATATTAGTTCAATAAGTGATTATTAGTTCTAAATACTGTCACGTGCGAAAGTTGAGTTTAAAACGCTAACTTTGACAGCATTTTTTGAAAAATCTTCTGCCTTTACAGAATATGATAAAATAAACAGATTATATTGTTTCTTAATACGATCATCTGCCAATGTATGGATGTTACAAACTTGGATGAGTTCTTTACCCTGCAGTGGACTATCAACTGTCTTAGCAAAGTATTCTAGTTTGTTGAATGTGAGCGTTCTGTCAACATTAACCTGTGTGTGCAAAGCGACATTTGTACTTTCTTTTACTTTAATTTTCGGAAATGCGTTTGGAGCTCTTGGAATCTGCGGTTAGTGTTTTTCGATGTGAGTTTATCAAATTGGGATTCGTTGATCAATTTGCGGTGTATAAAAGCTGAAGCAAAAGTTTGTATCAGCGGATTTGGGTCTAGTCCTGTCTTGCCGGAGAAAAAGACCAGCGTCGAGTATTGGAGTTGCTGATTCAACACGTGCGTAAGAAGAGTTTAATGTACCTGAGTGGAACTTGCATGTTTTTTCAGAGTGCTTTTTGCTGATAGTCAAATAAGTTTGCTTGGCAGCCACGGGTTGCTAATTTTAGTGAAGTTAGACAGTGCTTAAAGTTTCGAGTTAATTTTTGCCATGCAGCCAAAACCTTGCTTGCTCTTGTATTTGATAGTGATAGCAGACATTGTTATGTACGTAAGTGAGGTTTGAAATTTAGTATATTTTATATTCATTGGGAGTGAATACTTTTGTAAGGACAGATTTCTGTTAATCACCGCATAGCAAAGGCAAAATTACAAAGTGACTCCATCACGTTTGTTGCCCTATTAGTTTTAAAAGAGTTATTTTACCTGTAAGAGCTAGTCAAAACTGAACTCCAAAGTGGCGGCCTTGCCCGGTACGCTACAAACTAAGTATGTAGCTCTCATAGTTCGTATACAGGAACACACAAACAAAACATGTTCAACAAATAGGTTTTACAGACAAACATTATAAACTAACATTATTGATACTAAGACATTAAAATTGACATTAAAATTAAAATTATTTTATTACTCTTGCATGTGTAAATTTAGTTACGTAACTGAAAATGTTTAATTGATAATGAACAGAATTCTAAAAACAAATAACCCGGGTTCAGAAAACTAATGATAGTCCAGTAAAATTTTCTGTTTTTTTTTTCAGGACATAATTCCCAAAGTTTTGAAACTTCGTAATATTTGTTAGGGTGGTCTACTAATGAACATATTAAAAGTCTTGTAGGAGGGGGGGAGGGGGAGGGAGATATACGAAAACCCTTTTTTTGTTTTTTGTTAATATCTAATTATCGAATGTCCGTATGGAAACATTTGCTGTTACCAAAAATATTGACACATAAATTCTCAACAAAACAGGTTCTTTTCATCTTGAATTATTCCATATTTTACGAGACAATCGCATTCAAAAATGAAGAACATTGCCAAAAGACACATCAGCGTCAAAGAGCGGGTCACCGTCACTTACATTGTACCTACTTAACTTAAACTTAAACGAGCGTTAAGTAATGTTATGATCAGGTGAATGGAAGCATGAACAATAATTTCAACAAATGACATTGTTTATTAACTAAAACCATACAAAACAAATGCGTAAAATACAATATTATATGAATGGATAATATACTCAAGTCCGCGATCATTTTGAATAATCCTGCCTCAATATCAAATTTCAAACTATGTTGATTTACATTCCATTTTCGATTAGGACATCCGCCTTAGAAGGTCGTGGACAATTTGAGCAGTCTCCATGGCAGTAGTGGCAGGTGGTAGTGCATGTGATTCTTGTCAACACATGCCATCTTGAGCCACACATTTTTTTCCGGTTGTACACTGACAGAAGATGAGGTTTAGTACTGCTCCAAGGGCATCAGGATCGGTGATTGTGATGGGCAATAAAGTATGATCGAGCTTGCGTTTCCATCGCCAAATCTCAGGAGACAGCTCATTTCCCTGCCACAGATGTATCTGATGAAAAACCCGATATGAGTGTTGCATCGCTGCTCTTTCTGTTGAAAGTACGGATGCTGGTTCTGGTCTCATATTTAAGACGGACTTTTTGATGGCATGGTTGAGTGACGTTGTATTATGTGGAGCTCCACATATATTCAAGAACAACTTACGGCTTGCCTATGCAACCTGCAGTTTGGGTCACCAAACACTGAATTTATACAATCCTCTGATGTACGTCGCATCAACATTTTGCAGATAGCAACTTTCCCCTTCTTCTAACAACTTGATGTTGTGCTCCAGCCAGAGAATGAATGAGTAAGTAGTATATATTTAAGGCCTTTTGCTGCTGTTGTTCTGACGAAAATACCTGAGTTTCTAACTTTCCCTTGGCCTGGATGTATAGCTATATATTTTTATCTGAAGGGGTTAAGGGGTGGGAGGGGGGGGGGTCACGTCAAAGCTAAAAAAATCGATTTAATTTTTTGGTAAATTTAGTGAATATCAATATAAAAGCTATTAATTATAATAATGAATTTGAATATACTTATAAATTTGTGTTCAGTGTAAAATATAGTAGTAGAAGTTAAAATAAATGAAATATTAAGTGTGTGTCTGCAGTAGAATTTTTTTAATCTTGGGCACAAAATCATATTTTAGTATTTATATTTTTAAAAAGCCGTTTTTGTCATTATCATTTAATTAATTAATTTGCTAAATATATATAATTGGAGTGCTTTTTAACTACAAGAATGTGTGAAATTATACAAAAAACGCGGACATGCTATATCACGTTACGTCACGCCCGATAAAAAAAAAATGTTGCATTTCATTCATTGGTTTTCAAACTAAAGAGTTTTTCTCACTGGTTTAATTATTGTCATTTTCAGGCTTCTCAACGAGATCTCCCCCCCCCCATTAAAGCTGTGAGAAGAACAATTATGACCACTTCCTGTCCTGCAATAGTAACGTTGTCTCTCTCACTCAGTGCATATATCGCAATCTGAACAATTAGAGTGTCGGCGACATTAGGACTTTGCTGACATGAGACTCGTTTGCCATTTAGTTTAGAAGATAGAATGTGAATCAACTTTGTCTTGTTCTTCTTATTTTAGAGAAACTGATTTTAGGGTACACTGATGACAGTAGACAAGCACCTTTTATTTTGTTCAGCTACTTTGGTACTGTTTACAGTGTCAGTAAATCCATCGAAAACTATTTTGCAGCTTTTTGCACAATAGTGTTTCTTAACGTACTTTAGGTAGGTGTTTCAAATATCCTGTATTGTTCACCCTTCTTCCACACCACTTTATGCAACAGGAAACCACCATACACAACAATTGTTTGTTGTTGGATATATATAATTACATCCGATTGTTCAAATATTTGATACAAAGCACTTTTCTTTGTCTTGAGCATTCCACAATCATTGAAAAGGGAGAGAAGCTAACGAGCCAATTCATATTGTAGGTAATCTGCTAGATAATTGCTACGTTTGCACAAGGAAAACCATTGGAGTATAACAAGAGGGTCCACACTTATAGTGGTATCATGAAATTTGATTGAATTGCGCAAAGTGCTGAGTGGTTGTGATATATCTTTCCGAGTTAGTTTCACATCGGAGAATCATTTTCCAGACACCTGAATCATCTTTTTACTCCAGATTTCCAAAGCATTAAAGCAGGTGATAGTTTTATCTCCAATAACGCTAGAAGCTGTTGATAATTTTTTATTTATCTGAGGAAAGAGTAGGGGATTTTCAAACCAAGCTGAATGTTTAGAGCTATTCGCAGCATCTCTATTTATCCAAGCTTCAGGAAAATTCTCCTGTTGTTCACCAGAAGAAAGAGTAAAAAAAAACAGAATTCTTCCAGTGCGATACAAATATGAAAGGTGGCTGCGCCAAGAACCAACTTACTCAAAACGCTGTCACTTATTCCCCGTCCACGTGTAATCCCTCCAGAGCACTTCATGGATCGCATTATTATTTGCTCAATGTTCATATCAGACCAAACTTCTCTCCAAATCATATCACTGCGTTGAATCGTGAAATAGCTCCGTTAAACAAATTATATTCCTCTTTGGTCATGGCGGATTGAAGACTCAGCATGTCTTGAAGATAAAGGTGAGATTTTTTTGCATAATAAAAATGCGCGCCTAGACAAATTAATAGAGCCTTGTGCGGGGGCACTGCCTGCACCACCCTTTTTGTGGCTCTGCTTATAATATAATATTATATTATAAATTCTTATGGTAAAATTGTCAAAGAATCATTACAATATTTATAACTAGAAGACGACTGTTAAAATCGTGGGCACACAATCACACACATATGTCAAGTCGAACCGCACTGTGAGTCGAGCATGGTAAACTGGATTTCGCACCCCTCTCGTATCTTTTTTTTCTATTGTAAGTGGATGACGAACACCTACGTATATCAAAAGAGGTGAAATTCCCTCACTCTCCTTTGTAAATAGCTGTTGCCAGGAGCTTAGCGCGCAATTGTTATGACACCCCAATATACCCACGCACTTATCTCGTAAATTATGAACTCTAGAGAAAAAATTAAAAGAACCTTCTTTGTATAGAATTTGTCTTTAATTTTGCTAAGACGAATTTTTTCCGTAGGACCTATAGATTATGAGATATTACTAAAAAAAACAAAAAAAAGATTCCATCTTTAACTTCCTTCCAATCGCTTGACCTCTATCAATCACGACTTTCGATATTAACTTTGCGAATTATGTCCCAAAATGACACAAAATCTACCTAAGTTAAATGAACTATTAATACACTAAAAATACTACTAGGAAACATTTCCAGAAATCATTGGCAGGAAAAGAAACTGCCTTTTTATAATTACTTCTAAAAATATGCAAAATATATTGGTTTCTAAAGATTCTAAAGATGAAGAACACTTTTCGGAATCGTGGATAACTCGTAAGAGGTTATATTATATTTTAGTAGATTGAAGAACAATTGTATTTTTTTTACAGTGTAAAAGAAGAGTAAACGGTAGAGTAAACAATAGCGATGTTTTTTTTTTTTTTTTTTTTTTTTTTTTATTGTAGACCACCATTTTTAAAATCGGTAACCACTCTAGTTTCGGATCTATTGTAAAATTAATCCTCACATAGGTTTCTAGGGACATATGTAAGATTTTTTCGAAATATTGATATCTTGCTTCTCTATGTAGCTTTAAGTAACCAACATTTTGGATGGAATTTTACACATATTTTGATGCATTTTGCGAAAATTACTTGTTTTTTGAACTGCTGCGTATTTCACAAGCTTTTGGACTAAGAAAATAGTTTATCGCATTCTTCAAGATTAAGTCTGCGATGAATTTTCCTGTTTACCTCTTGAGAATCTTTTTTCTAAGCCCTCCCATCTATCAGATTTCAGCTAACATTTTTTTATATATCAACTGCAGAAAAAATACATTTTTTTATTTTAGTTTACAAGGTGGGCGTAATTAAATTGACAGAACTCAGCGTGTTCTGTAACGCGAGAATGAAACTATATTATGTAGGATGACTAAGCAAGACGGAGGACGAAAAATTCCGCTAAAGCTAGTTCCAAGAATAGTTGCTAGGGGGATATGTGATACTTTTTTTAACGGAATCTTTCGTCCCCTCTCTTGTATAATCATCAGTATGTCTCAATATATATTTGACTCCAATGATTATCTCAAACGTTCAATTTATTTGAAAAAGACTATTTGAGCCCCTCCCATAATTTATGAATTGCTACACCAGTGCGGATAAAGACGATTTTTCTTTCTTTTTGTTCTATCTGAGCAACAAATTCCACACAGTTGAAAAAATGGAGACAATGTACACTGTCCAATTTTATCAAAATGTTCACACATCCGGACACACAATTTACACTCTTTCTGCGCACCATTTTGAATAATTATATATATAGTGTTCTTAACCTCTTCATACACAAATGTGTCACTCTATTCTTTACCTCATAAAAACTAAACTGCTTTTTTTTTTTTTTTACATTTTGACTTCAAGTCTATATTGCTAAGTATTTTTTGATTTTAAACCAAACCAATAAATAGTAGCATCGATGCAGATTTCCACATAAAATAAATGTTATTTTCATCTGAGTTTGCAAAATGAATTCAACACAGTGTGGTCAAGAAATTAAGTAATTTTCATACTTATTTAACTTTATACTTAACAATAAAGATTTGTTAAGAATTTGTAGATCATTCACTTGTTGCCCTTAAATTTGTTATTGTGGAAATTTAGGTTATTGATAATTAAATTGATGTTTTAGTATACTAATATATTTAGATCGATATATGTGAACCTAAATTACCAGTCCACTAATGTATCAGTTTCCGAAAAAAAAACAGCTTTTTCTGTCATTGGAAGGTGTTATTTTGTTTGTGCAAAACCAATGAATGAGCATTTGTAGTGTTATTGTAGCTTCAGGTCTCAACTGGCTAAAATATGTTTAGCTCAACTTTGTTGGGAGAAGTAAAGACATGGTAGTTTATTGTATTACATCATACCAGCTGATGTTAAATATTTTGAAAATCAATAATCTTTATTGCTCAAAACGATACGCTCAAAAATAATCTTTTCTGCAGATAAGATATAGTGTTTAATAATGCACTATGTTTCAGAAAAGATGAATCAGTCGGTTTTTATCGTTAACGAATTTTTGACATGCTATTATACACTGTCAAAAATATCCGTGTAAAATTGCCAGGAACGTCCAGCAGAAGAGATTCTAGTCAAAGCGCATAAAAAATGGACTATTCTTTTATATAAACAGGCACTACACCTAAAAATATACCAGTATTCTAATATTATACTTTCATGAAGTAAAGTTGCCGGATCTGGCCGTTAAAATTGATGAAGTGGCATTTTCGTGAAAATTATGCGGCAAATACCCGTGGATTTACTCTTCTTTTTTTCTTTTTCTTCAAAACTTTCTTTTTCTTTTTCTTTTTTTCTTTTTCTTCACATCTATTACATCTCCTACCTACAGGTTCTTTGTGTATTTATAGTATTACAAATTATTCTGTAGTATTTATAGTATTAATAAAAACATACGGTAAAATTGTCAAAGCATCATTACAATATTTATAACTGGAAGACCACTGTTAAAGTCCTGGGTACACAATCACACACACATGTCAAGTCGAAACACACTGTGAGCCAAGCATGGTAAACTAGATGAGGTTTGACTTTGAGGGGGTTGGTTCCTCCCTTTGTTGTTTCGAATCCCTCTCGCATCTTTTATTTTCTATTGCAAGGGGATCACGAACCCCTACCTATATGAAAAGAGGTGGAATTCCCTCACCCTCCTTTGTAAACAACTGTTGCCGGGAGGGCGCAGTTGTTATGACACATCAATATCCCAACCAATTATCTCGTAAATTAAGCACTCTAGAGAGAAAAAAAGAAAAAAATGTCTTTTAAAGAGAACTTTTTTTCTTTATTTTTGGTAAGACCAATTTTTCGTGCAAGACCTGTAGATTACGAGATATTAACAAAGAACCTAAAAAAGATTCCTTCTTTTACATCACCCCACCCGTTCGATCAGTATCCATCAGGACTTTTAATATTAATTTTTGGAATTATGTCCAAAAATGACACAAAATCTGACTACGTTGACCGAAATATTAATACACTAAAAATACTACAAAGAAATATTTAAGAAAATCATTGGCAGCAAAAGAAACTTCTATATTTTAAAAATCTCTAAAGTATATTGGTTTCTAAAGATTCTAATGATGAAGAACACTTTTCGGAAACGTGGGTAACTCGGCAGTGGTTATTGTATTTTCTCTTACTTGGTTATATTATATTTTAGTAGATTAAAAAGCATGTATCTTTTCTTGTTTTACAGTGTAGAAGAGGCGTACAGTATAGAAGGGTAGAGTAATCAGTAGCGATTTTTTTCTTTTTTCTTAAGAGAACAGCATTTTTAAAATTGGTAACCACGCTATCTCCAGATCTCTTATAAAAGTTATCCTCACATATTTTTTTATGGAAATACGTAAGATTTTTTCGAAATATTGATATCTTATTTCTCTGTGTAACTTTAAGTAACCAAAATTTTGGAAGGAAATTTATACATATTTTGATGAACTTTTCGAAAATTACTTCTTTTTTAAACGGCTGCGTATTTCTCAAGGTTTTGGACTAAGAAAATACTTTATCTCATTGTTCTAGGTTAAGTCTGCGATGAGTTTTCGTGTCCACCTCTTGACAATTATATTTCTAAGCCCTCCAACCCTTCAGCTGTTAACCAAAATTTTTTATATATCAACTGCTGAAAAAATACATTTTTCTATTTCAATTTACAAGGTGGCCGTAATTAAATTGACAGAATTCAGCGTGTTCTGTAACGCGATCTAATTGCGACAATGAGGCTAAATTATGTAGGATGACTAAGCAAGACGGCGAAACGAAAATTTCCGCTAAAAATAGTTCCAAGAATATCTGCTAGGGAGATATGTGATACTTTTTTTAATGGAATCTGTCGTCCCTCTCTTGTGTAATCATTCTTTAAAATTTGACTCCAATGATAATCTCAAACGTTCAATTTATTTGAAAACGACTGTTTGAGCCCCTCCCATAATTTATGAATTGCTACATCACTGGTGAGAATGGCGATTTTTTTCTTTTTCTTCTATCTGAGCAACTGATTCCACACATCTGAGAATATGAACACAATATACACTGTCCAATTTTATAAAAATGTTTACCAAAACCCGGACAGACAATTCACACTCTTTCTGCGCACCATTTTGAATAATTATATATGAGTCTTCTTAACCTCTTCATGCACAAATGTATCTTTCTATTTTTTACCTCATAAAAACTAAACGGCTTTGTTTTTTATACATTTTGACTTCAAGTCTATATTGCTGAATATTTTTTGATTAAAAAACCAAACCAATAAATAGTAGCGAATTTTCTCATGAAATAAATTTTATTTTGATCTGAGTTTCCAAAATGAATTCAAGAGTGTGGTCAAGAAAGTAAGTAATTTTCTTACTTATTTAACTAAAATACTGAACAATAAAATTTTTTAAGAATTTGCAGATCATTCACTTGTTTTAAAGCCCTTAAATTTGTTATTGTTGGAATTTAGGTTATTTATAATTAAACTGATGTTGTAGGATACTACTATATTTAGATCGATATATGCGAACCTAAATTACAAATCCTCTAAAGTATCAATTTCAGAAAAAGAGCTTTTATTCTCTCATCTATGGAGTTATTTTGTTTGTGCAAAAGCAATGGATGAGTATTTGTAGTGTTATTGTAGCTTTAGGTCTCAACTGGCTAAAATATGTTTAGGTCAACTTTATTAGGAAAAGTAAAGACATGGAAGTTATTAGCTCACACCAGCTGATGTTAAATATTTTGAAAATCAATTATCTTCATTGTTCAAAACGATACGCTCAAAGGGTTGGTTCCTATTTGAGACCACCATTTGTCCAAATCGTCGATAGTTAGCCAGATGTAGCTCTTTTATTGTTGGAAAGGCTGAGCAATGATATTTTTTGTGATGACGTGTTTGTTACGTATGACGTATTTGTTACGTCATCAAATGATTCTTGATTCGACGTTTATTTATATTTTAATGATATTTAATGATTTATTAGTTACTTAAAACATGTTTTTTTTATAACACTTATGTCATTAAATGGTTATATCATGATATTAAAAGAAAAAAAAAGAGTGAAAAAATTTCATCATATGCTTCTTTATTTAAAGCTTAATATATATTTTTATTTTTTTTATGCATGTGAGTGGTTATTCACTTTAGAACAGTATAAATTAATTGATTGCAGTTTTCATGAAAGTCTTATGCTCACGAAGTGATCATACATGCGGTATAGCGATCGCCGCATTTACAAATTTCGTGTATTTTTGTTATCTCTATACAACGAGGTTGCTGCATCCAGAGATGTTTATTTTTCGGTTTCATGTTCGCGAAGCGATAATACGTGCGGTACAGTGATCGCGCCATTAACCAATTTCGTGTATTTTTTGGGATTCTGATGCGACGAGGTTGCTGTATCCAGTGATGTTTTTTTCGGTTTCATGTTCGCGAAGCAATCATATGTGCGGTACAGTGATCGCGGCATTAACAAATTTCATGTATTTTTTGGGATTCCGATACGACGAGGTTGCTATATCCAGTGTTGCTTTTTTTCCGTTTCATGTTCGCGAAGCGATCATACGTGCGGTACAGTGATCGCGGCATTAACGAATTTCGTGTGATTCTTTGGATTCCGATACGACGAGGTTGCAGTAACCAGTGATGTGTTTTTTTCGGTTTCGTGTTCGCGAAGCGATCATAAGTGCGATACAGTGATCGCGGGTTTAACGAATTTCGTGTATTTTCGTTTTTTTAACTTCACATTAATCGTCAACTTTTATGTAATATCGATGAAATGTGTATAAAAACGTTGTTTTTTACTGCTCATATTATCTTTTTTATATGTATCTTATTAAATTTGTCAAATAAAATATTTTAATTCACTCATAAATGCAGTATTTAAGAAAAATCAACCGTGTATAGTTTATTTTAATAATTCTGTATTTAAATTATCATTCTTTTGTCCAAATTGTTTTGAACGAATAAAATTTTACATTCGTTACATTGTTACTCTCGTATAAATGGAATCTATTTTTAAGTGACTTTTTATCGATAAATCCATTACTTTTCTAATGTGTAACTATTTAAAAATTAAGAATTGCAACATTTTACCACTTGCTTATTGTGGGTTACAATATGATAAATGTAAGTAAACAATTTAGAAATCGCCAATGTGGTATCAGTTTTAAAAAGCGCCAAATGGTGGCTTGAAATAGGATTATGCCCGCTCAAAGATGTTCTCTTCTCCAGATAAGATATAGTGTTTCATGATGGACTATTTTTCAGAAAAGATGAATCAGTCGGTTTTCATCGTTAACGAATTTTTAACATGCCATTATACACTGTGAAAAATATCCGAGTAAAATTGTCAGGTAAGCCCAGCAGTAGAGATTCTAGTCAAAGCCCATAAAAAGGGGACATATTCTTTTATATAAATAGTTTATACCCATTAAAATATACCAGTATTCCAAAATTATACTTTCATGAAGTAAATTTGCCGGATCTGGCAGTTAAAATTGATGAAGTAGAATTTTCTTGAAAATTATGCGGCAAATACCCGTGAATTTACTTTTTTTTCCATTGTCGAATGAGCAATTTCATATTTCCATACATACTTTTATGAAAAAAGTTTGAAATTCAACAGAATCTAATTGAATTTATAAATGAAAATATCATTTGTAATCTTATTTTTTTAATTTTATTCATTTTCATTTATACTTTTTGTTACTTTAAGAAAGTTGCTTTGTTATTTCGCTCAATAAATGCGGGAAATGATTTGATTTTTTTTTTTCTTGAGATTTATAAGCTAAAACCATAAAGGGTACCTGTGAATTTTAACTTTCATAAAACTTTGAAATCCTCTCCCGACCCCCCCCCCCCTCCCCTACTAAGATATTTAATAAATTTATACTTCATTTTAACTATTAGTTTTTTTTTTTTTTTTTTTTTTTTTTTTTGGAAGAAGAAGAATCAGAAAAATAGAAATATTTTCGTGATTTAAACAAGACAGCGGGGATAATCACCAATACACAACGTTAAACTTTATTATAACTTAAACTAAAACAAGAAAACAGAGGCAATATTTTACTATTGTAGGTTTTTTATTATTATGATTGAGGCAGAATTCACTATTGTGATTATGCTTGTGATATTTTAAAGTAATGCAAAATTTTTATTTCATGTAAGATAATGAGAACTTGAGGGATGGTTGGATGCTATTTGGTGGTGATAAATGAATCACCCCGGTGGTTCCTTGTTCTTTTTGCAGCAACTCGTGAACCTGGCAAAGAACCTTCGGATTCCTTTGAAACGTTTCTTTTTAGGTTTCGGAGAAGGCCCCAGCTATAAAATATAATACGAAAAATAATCAACAAAAGAAAAAACAAGTATCAAACAGCTCAAATTTCTGAAGAATTATATCATTATAAAATGTAAAAAAATAATTAAAAACACAGGAAATTTTCTGGAATGGTTTCATTTTTCTAAAACACAGCAGAATTTCCTTAACTGACATATTGAGATTACAAATCCGTGAAACTACAGGAAATTTTTCGTAAATTTTCCGTAATATTTCCATATTGCTTTCAAAATGGTAGTTTCCGTAAATGACGTTTAGACGTTTGTTTCAGAAGTCACTGCGTTTAGAAATGTAAGGAATTGATTGTTGTGTATGCTTCTTATGAATTGTAAATATTGTCATCGAAACGTTAATATTGCACAAATATTGGTTTTATATTAGAAATATTTCCAAAGGATATTCTAAATATTGTCTTGCCATTGCAAATATATTTAATGAAACGCACGAACTACAGAAATATTTGCTTTAAATTGGACATATTTCCAGTGAAACGGCAATATTGGCTCTTCATTGGAACTATTTTCCATGATATGCCAATATTGGTTAAATGTTGGTTTAAAATGAAAAAATTTCTTATAAAACTAATAAAATATATAGCGACATCTGCATATTAGAATGTACATGAAAATTATACGCAATAATGTTTTTATCTTCGATCTCTTTCTGTTTTTAATAAAAAAGCTAATATACTTTTATGACATTTAAAAAAATAATAAAATTCATCATTTAATTTTAAGAAAGATGTCAAAGAATTTTTAATTACACATTTATGGTAAACTTTTTAAAAATAATACCCTATTCCGCAGAAAATTAACCTACAACATTAATAATTTTGAATGTTTTTATTAAAAGTTTTGCAGATTTTTGTTTTATTATTTTATTCAATATATGTACGAAACTGCTTAAATTGCGTACTGAGATTATTATAAAATAATTTCACCCCGCATGTACACGTGAGATCAAATATCATCGTAAAATGTTATCCATACCAGTTTAGTAACACAATTCTCCACTCTCACTAATTCCTTATTTTCGAAGAAAACTTTGAAAAGCGGAAAACGATTCGAGTTTTGGATAAGATTTCGTGAAAATACGCTACTGTGTGTCAGGATGGGGGACACATAGTTTTTACGCCTAAAGTAAGTCGTTCTGTGTCTAGTGTTAAGTATTTCTTTTTCTTAAATTTTAATTTATATTATAAAGAGAATAAGCATTAAAAAATTACTTGAGTAAAAATATTTAAGTTTTATTTCTACACCTAAAATCAGTCTATCGGTTTTTAGCGTCAGTGCCCTTAAGCACTTGTTTTCTTTAAATTTAAAAATATAGGCATCCCCCGACTTACGTAAATTCGCAGTTACGTAATAAATCTAGAAAATTACATTAATGAACATACTTGCGCGTTTGTTACGCGCTTGCATATTTTTGATTAGTTTATAAATAAAACATGCAGATAAAAATTATATTACATAATATAGTTCAATATATAGATAATTATATTTTTATAGGTGAAATACAAACAATATTTTTATGGGTGATATACAAAAAATGTTTTTATGGGTGATATACAAACAGAAAACTAATTAGAATGAGACAAAGAAATCTATTTTAATCGTTATAATTATGTTTTCTGAATGATATTTATTTCTATTGCTATCGAGAATTCGTGGAGTAGGGGTAAGTCAGTCTCCTCTTTAATTATCATTTTTATAGCCTTTCATGTAGATTCAATATTGGTTAGGTATAAACCAATCCACCAATGTTAAATTGATAATTCCCGTAATCCACAAGATATTTTTAATTAAAAAATTGTTTTTTAGCTCACAGGCTATCAAAGCCTGAGAGCTGATGTGTCCGCCCGTTCTGTATGTATGTACGTATGTACGTAACGCGATAACTCTTGACAGAAATAATCGTTTTGCTTCCAATTTTGTTTATAGGTTCCTTGTGATAAGGTGCTTCCCTGATTAGTTTTGGGGATTGATTGGTTAACTATAAAGGGGGGGGAACGGGGGGATAACCCCCCTTAATTTAGATAAATGGTTTTTTCATGCAGAATTGTCCAATTTTCTTCAAATTTTGTATATAGGTTCATTGTGATAAACCGCTGTACTGATTAGTTTTGGGGGTTCATAAGTTAAGTATAAAGGGGCTAACGGGGGGCTAATCCTCCCCCCTTAATTTAGATAAATGAATTTTTCATGCAGTTATCCGATTTTCTTCAAATTTTCTATATGGGCTCATTGTTGTAAGGGGCTTCCCTGATTAGTTTTGGGGGTTCATTGGTGAAGTGTAAAGGAGGGAAACGGGGGCTACCCCCCCCCCCTTAATTTTGATAAATGGGTTTTTCATGCAGAATTATCCGATTTACTTCAAATTTTGTATATAGGCTCATTGTGGTAAGGCACTTCCCTGATTAGTTTTGGGGGTTCACTAGTTAAGTATAAAGGGGGGTACGGGGGGACTAACCCCCCTTAATATAGATAAATGTGTTTTTCAAGCAGAATTATCCGATTTTCTTCAAATTTTATATATATGTTCATTGTGATAAGGCACTTCCCTGATTAGTTTTGGGGGTTCATTGGTTAAGTATAAAGGGGGGACGGGGGGCTAACCCCCCTTAATTTAGATAAATGGATTTTTCATGCAGAATTATCCGATTTTCTTCAAATTTTGTATATAGGTTCATTGTGGTAAGGCGCTTCTCTGATTATTTTTAGGGGTTCATTGGTTAATTATAAGAAGGAGAAACGGGGGATGGTTCCCCCCTTAATATATTGTCGATTTCTTCATTTTTTGAGGGCTTATTTCAAATTCTTTGAAATAAGAATATAATTTACAGTTAGTGTGAATAGCCTGTGAGCTCAATGCCGTCAGTTTAACTGGGCAGTTTTCTTTTATTTAGTTTGTTTTTATATTTTTTATATTCTTTTATAGTTTATATCCGAATAAATACTGCTGCATGATGCTTTATAAAATAATATTGCGTAAATAATTATAGATATATATTTATATAATGATAATAAATATTGTAGATTCTTACGAAATTATTCTTCAGAAATTTAGAAATTCGTCTTGCGTAAAATTCAGGTTACGTAAAAGTCTACGGAACGCTTTACTTACGCAAGTCAGGGGATGCCTGTATTTGACAAAGAGAATAAGCATTTAAAAATTGCTTAATTAAAAAGTTTTAAGTCTTATTGGCATTTTTAAGATACTTAAAATTTACTAAAATATATATTTTTTTAATGTAGCATGGTAATATAGAGTGTTAATCTTCTAATACTGGTGACCAAATTTTGATAATTGTATTGGATAATGTAAATTATCCCGTTTTTAAATTTCCAGATAGGTTATCAAGAGATTTCGTGATCAGTGTTTGCAAAAATGTCTTCTGCTCAAAAGCGTTATGTGTCCCAAAATATTTTCCCCTGTTTTGTTTTGTTTTTTCTCAAAAATACGAAAACATAAAAAAATATATATATCAACAGCAACGAATTTTAACTGAATTAAATTTGTAAAAATTGTAGTGCAATACGTACAGTTACTCAAAAGAGACTGGACATATTCTAAGAGGTTGGTAGAGAACATTGCAACAAATAATTTCTAGCAATCCATTTATTCAGTCAAATATACAGGATGTCTCACTTAAATCTGAATCCGTATTTTTATTCGTAACAATAATGTAGTTGGAGTACCGGGTAAATTTCCCGCCTTCAACTGTGTTATTGTATTAAAAGTTGTTCTTCTGGCTTTAAAATATTTCTACGCTAGACAGATTTCCGACTTACGCAGAGTCCGCTTTAGAGAGAGTTTACCATATTTTAACTAAATTTTCAACAAACTTGGGTGAAATGCGATATAATCACAAAAATGCTGCAAATTAATAGTAATTTGTTCAGTGGCAGCGTGTGTACACTGTAAAAAAAATTGCAGTAAAATTACGGGCAGAGACCGGCAGCAGAGATTCCAGTCATACCCCGTAAAAAAAAAAAAAAAAAAAAAAAAATCCATGCCCATCATTTTGTGCAGCCCGTAATTTTACGGGGCAAAGTAATATAGCATTATAATGCACAGGATATAATGCACTTTTAAACACAATAACACTTTGCTTACTGTTCCGTAGCACGTAGCACGTTAGATAATCATCACAGAATCGCTGTTTTGGCGGGTTAAAATATTCGAAACACGAGTAAAATGAAGGGTTACACCCTAGCGGAGGACAATGTATGGGGTCGTACCGTATTTTTGCTAACATATGGGCTAAGAACTGTAAGAATATGTGAATTGCTCTTAATTTTCTAAGTAGCTAAGGGATAAGGCCGCTTATTTAGTGGATCTGACCGTTTTTCATCAAATAAGGTTGTTGCCCGTGAAAACTGAAGGGCAAACTCTCATAAATTTACAGTTTTTTCTGAGAGTGTAGTGTTACTACGTTCTGAAATATGAAGAAATTAATTTAGCTGTCTTTAGATGCACACGGCAGCCATTTCCAACACATATTGTAATATTTCACACAAAACAAGTTAAATATGTCATAAATTCCGTTAAAATATCTGCATTTTTGTCGAATTTATAAAACCAAATCCGAGATCAGACTGGAGAGATTCACGCTGTATATTTGACTGAATAAATAGATAGCAAGCTTCATTTCTGGTACAAAAATTGATGGTTGTAATGTGCTGTAATCTCTTAAAGTTTGCCCAATGTTCTACTTTAATCATCCTCATATACTAGTGACAGTTATTGAAAAAATAAGAAAATGTGATATTTACTTGTGCTAAATCACCACTTTCTTCATCTATGAGCTCGCCCTCTGGCGGCTCGTCCTCTTCAACTATTGTTGGCATTACTTCAACATATTTATTCAAATGACGTAATCTTTTAGTGACTTTTCTGAAAAGCAATAAAATGTATTTTATAGGATGGTTTGATTTGTAATGTATTTAGATATATTTGACACATAATGAATAAATAACTAAAATAAATAACAACATTTTGCATCTGTAGAAATGAATATTCCGCTAACATTTCACATAAAAAAATATTTTTCTTTTTCAAAAGCGCAAAATTTTTTGACACATTAGCTGTGACATTTGATTTTATAGTTAAAAGTATGAGTCTTTTAAGAATGTTTAGTGAAGTGATTTCGAATCGAATAGTATTTTTCAGCTTTCGAAATACGGATTGCATATTGAGTTATAGTCGATTGATTTCTCCAGGACGAATTTTAAAGAGCTATCAAGTCGAGAAAAACGACTGAAGACTCATTTTTCTGAGAGATCATTTGCCTTTGTCAAAAATTGTTAAACATTATTTGATTTTATTTGTTTCTAAATAGGAACATATTAGGAATTCGTCCAATTTAGAATAAAACTAACTTCATGAATGTGCCAGATAGTAGCCAGTTTTTATTTATAAATAGCTTTATTCCGTTACTGCTCGATTTTATCTTTACGAGAAAACTAATTGGTACAATGTGAATATGTTATATATAAAATAAGAAAAAAAGTAAAAATATTACTTGATATTTTCAGTTAGAAATTTGATTTTTTGTGTTTGTAATGTTTTTTGGTAATCAAACTACAGCTTATCTTTCTAAAGCAGTTGTGCGTAATAGATTGTTGTTAACTAATGTCGCCTCATTCAAAAAACTAGATATGAAATTTTACAAACACTTTAAAATTGGATTAAGTTTTAATATATGCCATTTGCCATATAATTTTGGAGCATTTTCCGCAGTCTTTACAGCTTTTACTGTGTAAACCCTTTGATTAAAGGATTGAGACATATTTCCGCCCCAGTGACTAGTTCGTTATTCAATTCTTACTGCTTTCTGAAAAATGATACCTGCCGTACACTTTTACCAGGATATTTTCAAGAGAAAACTAACACAAATAAATTTTTTTCTAAATTGTGGTGCTAGTGAATATAAAAATAGCCGCCAGTCCTAGCCCGCAATCAAATGTTTAAGTGTGTTTTCACTAGTGCGGCGCTTACTCGAATGCAGCATTTACAACAATTATTTTTTCTACAACCAAAATAATGTGAAAAACACTCCACTGCAGCTGCATGGATAATTTCAAGATGGAAGCGGCATTCATTCCACTCCTTATGAGGAATAACTGGCGTCAATGAGTTCAACTCGCTGCGAAATATTTTTTTTAATTATTCCAAATTGTTTCTACAATTGGTGTTTTTGTAACAGCTGGTCTTACAAACCTCAAAAGCAAAATTTCATAGTTTTGCTGTACTCACGATTGAAAAATATTTTGTGCAGCATAATAGCCACATAGGTAAGAATTGAAACTGCTATAACTAGATGAAATTTAGGCGCGCTCTATTCATTATTTGAATTTTTTTTAATACAGTGGAACCTCGATATTTCACATCCCATGAGAATAAAAAGCAAAAGGCTCATAATAGTTGGCTGTATATAATTTCGTTATTCAAAATTTACTTAAAAGACTTTTTATAATCTATGATTTTAAAATAATAAAATATATACAATAAGTATAAATGTGCTTTAAATCACTGTTGTGAAGAAAGTAAATCATTAAGTTGAAACTGATGAGTTTGACTCAGTTTTTGTGAGTTTTGTCTTAAGTTTGATCCACTTTTTCAAAAACGATTCCAATAATATAAACAGTTTACAGAATTTTGCGCTAAAATAAACAGCTATTTACTAGTGTATTTTCTGATAGTTTTTTGTGACAAATCTACAGATTTTTTTTAATACAGTGTATTTATTTCAGATGCAATTTTATTGTAGTTGTGTAAAATGTAGCCATGATAAATTAAATCCATCTATTTTAATCTCCCTATAATTTATAATCACGGTGGGATTTGAACTATTATAGTTCTTAGATACGCAGTTTTAATAATTTTTTTTTAATGAAAAAAATGCAGTTTCTCCTTTAAACGGAGCGGATTTTTTTTATTTATTTTATTTTATTATTATTATTTTTATTATTATTATTTAAAAAACAAGGGACAAGACTTTATTTCTCTAAAAGTTAAAATACCTTTCATTGCACCATGAACAGACCATGGAAAGAAACTAAATATTATTACAGTTAAAGCAAGAATCTCGACTTCATTTATTTAGAAACATTTTTCACCATACATTGTAAAAAAATTCCTCTCAACGTTGAACCACTTGACACTGCAAAAAAGCAGAAGTACCAAACAATGGTTCATTTTATAAACATATTAATTATGGTGAAACTTCAAGATTTGTTCAAAATCTTACCATTCAAATCTACTCAAAACAAAATTTTCTATGCACTTTCAAAATGCTGCTTTAGAAATTGATGACGCTCATCTACTAGTCAAGTACATAGACCGCTAGCTATAGGTCACGAGATATCAGGTTTGAATCCAGATTAGACCTAGATGTTCGTAGTTTGTCAGATTTTTTTCTTCAAACAGAGGTCCTGGTTGGATTAGTCTTTGTGTCTAAAGGAATTCTGAAGACAGTCTATTGTTCAACGATTTACAAGGTTTCAGTCAATCATTTTACTTATTCATGTTTCAATCTACAGGTTTGTAATTCAACTAACGCAAAAAAAAAAAAAAAAAAAAAAAAAAAAAAAAAAAAAAAATATATATATATATATATATATATATATATATATATATATTATGGAACAAATTTTCAAAATCTTATGGTGGCAAAATTTTGGCTCCATGTTCTAGTAAAATAATGAACCAAATATTTAACGGTTTATTATGAAGCAAAAAGTATTATATCTTTACATACCGGTTAGGAGCTGGAACTGGCGAATCGGAAACGTCGTAAGAGGATGCCTTCACGATCTGGGTTTCAGGTGGAACTTTGTAGCACGATTCTACTTTGAAATCCTGTTCGTCAAAAAAATCGTAACACGGATCTTTATAAAATAAGCTATCCTGCTCGATATCCTTATATCGCTTTTTCTTATCTTTGTCATCACTTATGATGTCGTCACATGACTTAGCATCCTTTTCATATCCCTAAAAACAACAACATGCATTAGGTTAAATTTTGGAACATTATTATAATGAATTAAAATTTATTTATTGTGTTATATCTGAAATATATCGTTAGTCGTTAAAACTCAGACATTGTATCAAACGTTTTGCGTGCATATTGAAAAACTTCACTGTGAAAAATATTCATCCCTTACAAGAAAAGTAAGAAAGTGCACGGTTATTATTTTAAACAGTATGAGTACACTATTGACAGTTCAATGCTCAAGATTTGGTGAGTGTTTCGTAATGTCAGAGTGAATCAAGATTTTTTTTCTCTACGTGTAGGGAATTTTTCAGTTATATCTACTGTATTCAAAATGCAATAAATTCTCAATATTCTGAAACTATTTTACGTGCTTTCTTCATATTTAAATGCATTGTTATAAGCAGGTGGTGCGGGGGGTGGGTCATGATCACTCCACCCTTCGTAAATGTTTGATAAAAAGGGGGAAAAGCAATGAGCCAATGTAAAAAACTGTTTTTGATTGAACTTCTTATTGCACGATTCCAATTTTATTGCATGATAATTGTGTTTTAAAGGTTTTTATTATATGTAAGTGTAAAGTAATTTTATTTTAGCTTCATCTTTTTCATTCATAACCACTGAATATTTTCAGTTTTCTAAGCTGATAGTGATATTAAAAAACAAATTCGTAAAAAAAAAAAAAAAAAAAAAACCAGGCCTTTAGAGGATTTTTTCTTTTTGAGAGGGGTTGGGGTAGGGGAACTTCTAGATTTTTAGGTACAATAACTTTTTTAAAATGAAAGTATAAGTGTTATATATTTACCCACTTATTTTGGGGGAGGAAGGATCGCTTTCTGTAGACTTGATAAGATTAGATAACACTTTTTAATTTTTTATTGATTTTTTTCTGAAACTGAATGTTTTTCGGTTGCGAAAGTAGGTACTTTTTATTGATCCCCTCTCTAACGAAATTTCTGCTTACCCCTTTGTTTGAGATGTTTCTTCACTTTTATGGGAATTATTACTAATTATTATGTTAAAGTCATCACTAAATTTCTAGAAAAGAATTAAAAAGTCTTGTATTACACATGCTAAACTTTGTAAGGTATATCATATTCATATCACACCTGAAATCCTGAAGTAATAATTCAGATGCGATTGTATTTATTGCAAAATATAAAAATAAAATCATTAAAAATGCGAAATAAAATAGCAGATTTTGAGTTTTTTTACAAAACATTTGAAGAAGTCCGAAAGATTTAAAAATAATAATAACAGTGCTTTAATCATGCTATTTCGGATTATTTAATTTCAATTATGGTGTAATGTTTTCTGGAACATAATTATATTTAATATAGAATAAAGATTGCTTCGACGGTGAAGTTCGGATTTATATAGATAATTTTTCAACTGCTAATTTTAAGTAGTTCTGAAGTTCTTCCCGCACTTCAACGAGAAACTGTGTGATACCTTTTCTAGAACATTTTAAACGTAAAAGTATGTGACACTTGAGTCCAGGTAAATTCTTAAAGTGATTTGTTATCGAACAGGTTTTTTTTTTTCATTTTTCGAAAATCTTGAGTTATGAGCGATTGTCTCAGGACGGCAGTTTTTTCTTTTTTAAAGTTTTCGGATCAGAAAATTCGGTTCAATATGACAACTTTAACAGTTTTTTTCTGAAATATCTTTTGCCTTTATGAAAAAAAAAATGAGAAAACTGTTAGATTACATAGTTTCTGGATAAGACAACCCGCTATTTCAACGCGTTGTAGGAAAAAAATAAATTACAAAGTGTGTCAAAAAGTAGGCAGTTTTAGATTTCAGAACACGTTAAAGAAGACTTTTTTTAATGGTTGCTTTGTTAATTATCAATAATCGTGCAAAGATGTCATAACTAACTTTTACATTTAGTTTGTAAATGAAAATGAAGCCTACCAAGACATCGAGAAGAGCCTGATAATGCACATTCATAAGCCTTCTGATAATTAGCATTTTGCTAAAGCTTTTTCTCTTTGGTTTTAAACAGAATTTTACAAAGACTTATAAATTATTTCAGTAGAAGATGGTCTACTGTGTGTAAACGCGAACGATTCTGACATCAATGTGGTTTCATGTGAAGATGGGAATCTATAAAGGGCACAACACTTTATTGTGCAGAGCGAGGATGAATTGCTCTGGCATTTATTCCCTCTTTTTGAAAAGAGAGTACAGTTGTCTTGATCCCGAACATTTCCACTATGTCCACATGTTTAAAAAAACATCATTTTCAGAAAAACACCTTTAAATGTTTTAGAAAATAATTAACGCTTTGGCATACATCGTAAAGAAAAGGGTGTAGAAATACATTTCTTTCTTTCTGTTTTTCTCCAAATTGAGCAGTGAGAAAGGAGATAATGCAAAATGAAATTAATACCATTTTTTAGATTTTTTTTTTCCAAACGCTTTTACACCGGCATCTCAATTAATAAAAGCATGGAAATTACACACACACAGAGACAGGGCTTAATTTGCGCAGGAGCCCACCGGAGCCCAGCTCCAGTAATTCTCTGTTTTACGTAAAAATTTAAATATTGGCCAGAATTCACCGGAGCTCATAAATACTGCGCTTTGGAGCCCTGTGCAATAACACTTCCGAAAAACGAATCCTAAATTACCACTTCCTTTTCCTCTCATCTCCAATATTTTTGCCTTCTTTTGCATCAAAATACTTACAAGTGACGTAATGTGTCGCGCACGTAAGAGATAGAGATGAAACGGTCTCGATTTTTATATCAGTCTTTGTGTTTCGGCAGTTTCGAGCTCAATCTGTCTTAAATTCAAAATTTTATTTATTTCCATTTCAAATCATGTGAATGCTATTTCGATAAGAATGAAGAGTAAACAGAAATAGTATTTTTCTATTTTGCGTAGCTGCGAACTATTCTTTTGGTGTGTGTGCTAACACTATTTCCGAATCATAATCATGAGCTTATTTAATCGCAGAATTGAGATTCATTCTGCGATTCACTAACATTAAGATTACACAAAGGTTTCTATTTGGAAGTAGTAATAACTAAAAAGTGGAATAGTTTACAGCTAAGTGTACGCATATAGATGTAGTATTTAAATTTTTTATTTTGCTAAATAAAAATACATTATTTTATTGTTGACATTGTGACTTTAAATTTTAAAAATAATGTACGAAATATAAATATGTAGATTAGATTGAGGGAGGTGGGGTGGTGGTGGTGGGGGAGGGTGTGCTACTGGTATTAGTACTGCAGAATGTTAGGGCTCTGGTACTTTTTTCCTTAGAAATTACACCCTGCACAGAGATATATATATATTTATAAACTCACCTGTTCATAATCGCCATCGCATTTATCTCTCAGTGGAGAAACATCCAGGCTGGATACTGCATTATCAAGGCCAGCTTCAGCAGATGGTAGAGATTCTTCTAAGGTTTCAGTTATAACAGCAGTTTCTAGTTCTTCTTTTGAAGTCACCTGGATATCAGTCGTGAACGATACTTTATCCACTAATTCCATCAACATTTCGGATATCACGCCAAATTCCTCTTCTTTTGATGTCACCTGGATATCAGTCGTGAACGATACTTTATCCACTAATTCCATCAAAATTTCGGATATCACGCCAAATTCCTCTTCTTCTAAATTCACCGGCCGGCTAAATACAAAAGACATCCATTATATAAAAATAGCAAATACAATATTTGTGCAAGAATATTAAAAGGAAGAATACCAACGTTAAAAATGCACAAACAGTACGCAAAAAAGCAGTAAATAGCTGTTTCAAATCCACAAGAGAGATTCTTCTTCAGTGCGACAAAGGACAAAGCAAAGCGTGCCAAAAAAAGGTGCCCCAGTATTGCTTTTCAAAACACGCTGTGCTTTGCTCTTTTTCGCACTGAAGAATAATCTCCGCTTGTGCATTCGAAACAATTGTTTGCTGGGTTTTTTTTTTAGTATTATTTGTTCATTTTTAACGTTGATATTCTTTTTTTTTTAATATCAATTATAATATCCTTTATTTTATATTTTACGAAGCTTATTTGACACCTGAATTCTTAAAAATAGTCTAAGATCTAAATCTTAAGTTTAACATTAAATTTAAAGAACCGATTTTATAATTTCATATATATTTTAAAAGATAACGTTTTAACACCTATTTCATATATTTTTATTTAAAATCCCTGGCTTAAAGGATGGTTCTCGTCTTTATTTAGGATTTTTTTATCCCCAGAACGTATTAACGCGGTTCTCAGAAAGAAAAAAAAATTCTCGCTCAACAACACGTTTTTTTTTGACACATTGTCTAATTTTTTTTTTTTTTTTTTTATCGTAAAAGAATAACACTCACAGGCATGATTATTAAAGGTATTTGCAATCGTGCACTTTTTCATCTTTCGATGAATGAACTTTAACTTGAGTTAGAAGCGGTTGTTTTCTCAGAATGGCAGTTTTTTTTTTCATTTTTCGTTGCTGTCGCCTCAAAATATTTGGTTTAAAGGGCCAATGACAGCATTTTCCGAAAGATCTTCTGTATTTACCGAAAAATGAAAAACAAAACAAAAACAGTTCGATTTCAAAGTTTTAAAGTAGAGCACCTGACACTTGCAAGCGCTTGCAAGTAAAAATGACAAAAAAATGGGTCAGAAAGTAGGCAATTTAGATTTTATAAAACCTTAGAAAGCAAAATTTTTGGCACCATGTTTTGGTGAAATACTGAACCAAATATTTAAAGGTATATCAAGAAGCGAAAAGTATTATATCTTTACATACCTGCTAGGAACAGCGGAATTGAAATTGTTTTCAACAATATCGTCGTTAGAGGACGCCTTCACAAACTCGTGTTTAGATGGACCTCTGTAACATGACTCGATTTTAAAATCATCTTCAACAAAAGTAAACGAAAACGGGTCTTTACAAAATAGATTCTCCTGTTCGATAGCCTCAAATGGATCTTTCTCAGCGTTGTTATCCCTCCTGCCATAGTGAGATGGCTCAATCACAGGATCATTACCATATTCCTAAAAAACAACAGGCATTAGGTTAAATTTTAAAACATTATTAGAATGAATTAAAAATTGTTTTATTGTCTCATTTCTTAAATTTAAATCTTTAGACATTGAAGCGCAGAGTTGCATCAAACATTTTGTGCGAGTATTATAATATTTCGTTTGAAAAGCACTCAAATTTTACCAAAAAAATAAGAAAGTTTATACTTATGAGTCAGAACATTATGAGTACGCTCCCAAGTGTTTGATGATATGATCCAGTGTTGGTGAGTGTTTCATAATGTAAAAGTGAAGCAAGATATTTTTTTCTATACATGTATGTATGTTTACAGTTATATCTACTGTATTCAAAAAAGTAATAATTATGGTGAAACTATTTTACGTGCGATTTTGACAATTAGACGCATGGTCATAAGCAGGGGATGCCGGGGTATGCTAGAGATGAGTTCGGGTTCTCTTTTCGGAGCCCGGGCCCGCCCGAGCCCGATGGTTTTAAATCCGGGCCCGCCCGAGCTCGATGGTTTTTAATCCGTGCCCGCCCGAGTCCGAAACATTTTTTATAATTAGAGCCTGAGTCCGCCCGAGCCCGTTACTGATACCAAAAAAAATTGCATAATATTTAAAAATTGTTTTAAAAGTAATATCACATTTTTTAAAACTTCGTATGCGAAAATAACTGTTCATCACGTACACATAATTTATTTTATGGAATTTTACATTCTATGTTATCAAAAGAGAAGTTTGGTATCAAATAAAATATGCTTCCTTAATAGGATGTAAATATTTTTCTCTCCCAATAAGTAAATCTGATGGATACTTTAACGAAGTGCGTTTATAAATCAATAAGTGAAATTTGAAGAAATTAATATTTCTATGCCGAAGAATCGAACGCTTTCTATTTCCTATAAAAGGTATATTTCGTAACTTATAATTGATTTTTGAATTAAAACAATATTTCGTGTTCCTGAAAAACAGCTTAAATTAAAAAATTGACACCGTTATCTGAAAGATCCTGTGCTTTTATAGAAAAAGTTGAAACAGTCTTCGATTGCTTTCTATCGGAATAACAATACATAATAATTATATGTACTTATGAATGAAGGTGACTTCGTAACTGTGCAGAGCAGAGCTTTAGCAAGAGCAGAGTTCATAATTAAAAATTGAATCACTAATATTGTTTTCATATGAAGATCTAGTATAACTCGCACACAATAAACAAAGACTAAAAATTTGCAAACCTAAACTAATGCTGATTGACTAAAAACGAAAAAAAATATTCATCTCGCATTGGATCTCTAAAGAAATAAAATAAACGTTCCAATTAAAAAATATCCTACTTCACAAACGAAAATCTAGCAACAAATATTATTGGCGCCACTTCGCAGTAGAGCCATATCACCCAGTCGTCAGACATGTCGCAAATATCGTAAATTTTCGTTTAAAGTAACATTCTAACACTAGAAAAGAAAAATAAGATTTCTGTTTCCCCTTCTATCCACATTCTGCTCAAAATAACATTAAAATTACTTGAAGTGGAATTTGCAATATTTTAGAGGAAAAAGTTACTTTTATTTTTTCTATATGAGAATAAATAAAATTGTCAGTTTCAGAAGGAATGAGCCCGAACCCGTCCGGGCTCGAACGCTGGTATAAAAATTAAGCCCGAACCCATGTCGGTCCCGGGCTCGGGCTCGGGCTGAGCCCGTCTCATCTCTAGGGTGGGCCGTGACCTATCCTTTCTAAATCTTTGAAAAAAAATGAACGTGTAATGAACTGAGATAATGTAAAAACTGTTTGTGATTGAACGGCTACTTGCACGATTGAAAATTTATTGAATGATAATTGTGTTTTAAATTATTTCATTATAATGTTGGACTGGGGGCTTAGGCAAGAGGGGTTGGGAAGGAGGCTTTTAGGTACTATGCCTTTTTCAAAATGAAAGTGTATGATTTATATCCTTTCCCACTTACTTCAGGGGAAGTAGGATCTCCATCTATGGACTTGATAAGATTAAATAATATAGGGTGACCCAAATGTCCATGACACATTTTAAAATCCAATAAAAGATTAAGCAATTGGCGTACGAGAGTGCGGTTGGGACAAAAATGCTGCTTATAATCTGAAATTTTGTTTAAGCAAATAAAAAAAAGTTTACAAAAATTTTCATAGATGGCGTTGCTTCTGAAAAGTTGCCTCAATGGCGAAAGACGCACAATTCCTAGGCACACTTTTCGTCCAAACTAAGGTACCCCACATTTAAAAAGTTAACGTTCTCGAGTATCCATCCTCACTCGTCTAATCGAACTCAAGAGGTCTAGTAATGTGAAGTTCTGGAATATGGGATACCATATTTTTTACAAAAACTGTGCATATGCATTGTGCGTCTTTTGACATTCTGATGTAAAAAGGTATTCTACCTATTCGATAACTTCACAGAAGCAGCGTCATCTATGAGAAATTTTTGGAACTAAATTTTTTATTTGCTTAAACAAAATTTCAGATTATAAGAAGCATTTTCATCTAAAACCACACTCTCGTACGCCAATTGCTTGATCTTTTATTGAATTTTAAAATGTGTCAAGGACTTTTGGGACACCCTGTGCGTTTGAATTTTTTATTAATTTTCTTTTTTTCCAAAACTAAATGTTTTTCGGTGTCGAAGGTAGATACTTTTATTGATCCCATCTCTAACAAAATTTCTGCGTATCACTTTTCTTTTGCGATGTCCTTTCTCGTTCTGCTGTTAACATGATTTCTAAATGTTTAGAAAATAATTGAAATATCTCATATTATTTATGCTAAACTTTCTAAGGCATATAATACCACACCTAAAAGCTTGAAGTAGTATACGATTGCTTTTTACGCAAAATGTAAAAAAAATTATCAATAATGCGCAAATATCAGATTTTAACTTTTTTAACTAATGCATTATACAAATATATTTCAAAAAATTCAAAATATTTTGAAAAATAATAAACATGTTTTAACCGTGTATTTTTAATTGTTTATTTCTAGCTATGATATTATGTATTATATAATATAATTATGTTTTACATAAAATGGTAAAACTACATCTGTTTCGATGGTAAGTTCACAATTAAATTTTCTTTTCATTTTCTATTTTAAAGTGGTTCTCAGAAAAAATAAATTTCTGTTTAACAACGCAAATTTCTTTTACGTGTTTTTTGCACTTGCATTCATGATTATTGAAGTAATTTTCAATCGAAAAGTTTTTTTTCATTTCTCTATAAATGTATTATAACTTGAGTTATAAGCGATTGTTGTCTCAGAAAGTAAGTTTTTTCTTTCCATCGGAGAAATTCGGCCCAAAACGGCAACTGTGGCGGTATTTTCTGAAAGATCTTCTGGCTTTATCAAAAAGTGCGAAAAACTATTCGATTACTTAATTTCTGAATAAGAGATCTGCTTAACTTCATACGGTTGAAAACAAATATTGATTAACTAATGTATGAGAAAGTAGGCAGTTTGACTTACTTTAGGAATTGTTTCCGCAGAACAGTCTGGAAATTCATCTAAAGAGTGTTGAGGAGTATCATCAGTTAAATCAGGAGTGGTTTCTGGAGTCAGCTGGTCAGACAAACTGAAAGGAAAATATATATCGTTTCGTTATATAAATTGCTTGGAGTACAAAGAGTTAAATACATTTTCTGATACGTTTCCGTTATACCATCACCATTGTCGCCAAGCGTAATAGTCGACGCTGAAGATAACATTTAAAAAAAAGTAACATTGCGAATATGATCATTTAAAAATTATAACACTTGAAAATTCTACAGACTTTCATGAACTATTTTATTATATCAATGCAAATATATGCTTGAAATAAAAGAAAAAATGAATCCTTCTATATTAAAAAAAAGTTATCTGGAACTGAGCCAAAAACGATTTAGAAATGGACCAATCAAATTCTGCGTAGATATTCTGGGTTATTCTCATCGCTTTTTTACTAGGGACTTTTTTGAGGAGCTATTATTTTTTTTTTCTAGCCATCCTACGGATTCGAAAATCATACCACTAGACGCGAAATATAACAATCTTTCAGAAATTAAAAAAATTATCACGGTCGGACAATAAAAACTAAAAAAATTCTTAAAAAAGGAGTAAAAAATCTTTTATTGAAAAAGTCATTTTTTTATATTGTTGCCAATTTCTAAATAAGCGCAAAGGATTATGTTTTATCTCAAATAAAAAATGTATTTGCGCGAGACTATTAAAAACAATAATGAAAGTTTAAAATAATAATTAAATGATCACGTGTTGAAAGCAGGAAATAAAGAAAATTACGTCATAAACCTTTCAATAAAATATTTTTTGTCCCATTAATGTGTTTCTGTTTCTGTTCTTTTTCTCTGCTTCTTTGAACCATAGCTCGCAACTACGGCATTTTCGACCCTGCATTGCTATGTGATTCCGAGTCGTCTTTGTGCCCCCTACACCTCTTGCAAGTTTGTCGGTCTGGTAGTGAAACACCCTGTATACGTTTCAGACAATGAGGAAATGATTGACGCAATGATTTGTTTTAGTTACAAAAACAGTCGACAGATGGGATCACAAACTCTTCCAAGAAATAAAATCTGCGTATTATGCAGACAACAGGGTTTGATATTAGAAATAAAAAGGCGTAACCGTCTTTTTGTAGCACTGTTCCACTAACACGATGGTTTTGTCGTTGAAGAAAAATGCGATGTTAATAATGCTGTTATACAAAATATCGAAAATATTTGTAAAATTCTTCGTGAGTGCAAGAGAAAGATAACTTGCCTCTCCTAATAGCTTGTTTTGTTAGTAAATAATTCTTGTTCTTTGGTTCTAAAAGACAAGATTTTTTTTCATTCAAGCAGTATAAAGGCAAAAACAAGGGATATCGCAAGATGCTGTAAATGTTGCAGCTACTATTGTTGAGCAGTCCAATGAGAATTAAACTGAATGTGTGATACTTATTGTGCTACAGTGAGGAATTTGTAAATGTCCTACATCCGAGGTAAAGCTATTTTGTGAAAGAAGAAATGTCATCGAATGAAAAACCGTGTAATTGACACGTGTCCAACATTTTCAATGATGAGTTACGGGTTGTTGCGGATCATTTTGTGAGTTGGTTGTCAATGGACAATATTACATGAAGAATGCCCATTGCCCCTGCAGTACGTGGACATATTGAACACAGTGAGATCATTTTGAAGTAGCATTTAGAAGCCTTTATTTCCTGTTATGTTAAACATGTGTGTCTTGTTGATATCTGCTACCATGGCGTGATCGAAAATTTGTGTGTTTATGATATGAATTAATAAATTTACACGATGATATTTCGTATGATTATCTTTATTGGTGGAGCTATTATATATTCATGACATGAAAATGCACACAGCTCCATATCTGCATCTATTGGTCATTTTTTAAACTAAAATTTTTTGTATCAATCATTTTTCCAGTGTCAAAAATGCATATTCTCCAAATATGAAAAGGTTACGTATTTGGGTTCCAAGGGCTCCACAACGTTCCAAACTATTCTAATATAAATTAACCTGCAGATCATAGTATTTTAAAAATTAAATGAAATTTCCCTTTACATTTTTCAGGCTAACGATCTCAAATAAGAACATAGAATTGTAAAATTATTAACAATTTAAAATAAATTATTTTGGTATAAAAATATTGACAGTAATAGTAGAAACAAGAGTGTAATTTTTTGAAATAGAAAGCCTATATTTGTTTTACCAGATATTTATAATGGGTATCTCGTGACATACAATTTGGAGAATGTTTTTATTACGTCAGTAATAACATAAATTTAAGATATTTTGTATTAAAACCAATTATGATTTCGCTGTTTCATGTTGAAAAACAATAATACTATCTAAGTATTTGTTGAAAACATTAGTTCAATTTCATTGGATATGTTCAATACGAAAGGGTTTAATATGTTCAATACGAAAAAGGTTATGTGTATAAAAAAATAAATTGCGGACGATTTTATTTTCAGGGATGCATTGTACAAAAACTATAAAATAGGCTCCTATTAAAAAATAACATCGATTTGGCGAGCTCATTGTTTATGTTATTATAATGTACTATTTAGGATGTACAAACGAACAGGTTTTCACAAAGCAAATAAAGTTATTCCAGTATGTTTTCTCCTTGTTTTCTTAGTATTTCATTTTTATTTTAGATAAAAGTAAAACTTCATTTGTTATAAATAACCTTTTTTTGATTTCGTTTTTAATGCGAAATATATTTCTTATTGTTTGTTAGATTATAAAATACTTAGTGGCATACTATATACCACAGGTCATCAAATTCTTACCAATCCTGCTGAATCTGTGATAAAAAGTCATTTTGCGTGCAAGCAATTTCTACTACATTTTTGAAAACCTGCAAAGCACAATTCTTTCTACTTACGGTTATTCAGTATTATCATATTATTACCGTAAATTTCTTAAGAATACATGTGTATTTATCATAGGTAATTATGGAATGTGTATGTTTACCGTTAATTATGTGTAATTATTATTAGCCGTGGTAAGTTTCATAAATATAGATTCCATCAACATAATAAAAACAATAGAATCAACAGTAAATTTTGAGTAATAAAAATAATGGGACAGACAATAAAATCATAGTAATTTTATTAGAAGCTTGAATTACTGAAAATTTCATTCCAAATTGGTAATAAGTTATTTTGTTAATTTAAAATAATATGAAATATTTAGAAAAAAAATAGTACAAAACATGAAATATTACAAAAACATTATTTTACTTATTCTTTCTTATTTATAAATTAATGCACCCGATTCTGATTATTTTAGTGTTAGAATAATTTGAACACTCAAATACCTTCAAATGGGATAAAATTTAACAAACAAAAAATTGTCTGCGTGCCATTGAACGTACGTCAATATGCTAAGTTTGGTACGTATATTGACGGCTTTACTATATACAGATAACTAAAAATAAATCCGAAGAATATGTCTATATTTGTTAAAAGCGCATATATTGTATTGAATTTTCTTAAATTTGTATGAAAACGTTTTTATTTTTTTCCTGAATTGTGATATCTTAAACAATTTCGTTATCCCTGGTAAGTGAATATCTTGCAATCCAATGAATAATTTGCTAATCGCGAAATAGTGTATTGAAATTTCTTAACTTTGCATAAAAACTTTTTTTCTCTGAAATGTGATATCTTAATAATTTTTGATATCCATGTCTTTTAATCCAATATGTCCTGATAGTTAAAAAAAAGAATAATCTCCATTTTTTTTCGAAACTTCATTAGAATGTAGAAATTCGATTTCATAAGAAATTCTTACTATTTTCACAAAAAAACACACACACACACACACAAAAAACAGCTAAGTTATGTACATCTGAATTCCAATGTAAAAAAAAAAAAAAATGTCATGAAGATTTTCAGGATTTTTTTTTTTTTTTTTTTTTTTTTTTTTTTGAGGGATTTAAAAACAAAACGTCCAATTTTAATATGTTTTTAATGTTTTATGTAATTGTAATGTAATGTCTGTAATTTTAATGATTTTGATATAAATTTAAAAACAAATTTACCATCGTTTTCAAACTCTAAAATATGATTCTTACGGGTCCTTGAATTTGAATCCGCTATTTCCGAATAGAAAATCCAAATAGTTTACATCTTTTAATGACAATAATTCTGGAATTAAACAAAGACAAATCACCATTCGAAAATGGGAGTACTCAAATTTATAGAACTGTACGAAAACTGTAAAATCGAATATTATTTATTATTTTGCAGTTCTGAATAGGAAGTATCTCATAAAAATTGTCCCACATTGTCATCATGTATACGTAATACTGATTTAATTAAAGAAACTCATTTTGTTCAGAATAGTATGATACGCAAATTGTTTAAAGTACAAAGGGTTAAATAAAACTCCGTTTTACCTCATGCACTTTAATTAATTTATATCAATATTATTAAAAAACAAAAAGACATGTGTTTAATTCATTATAAACAAACTCACCTGTCTTCATAACCCTCTTCAGCCAACTCATTGCTATAATCATCAGGATAGCTCGCGGAAGTGATGTCATTTTCAGTAAATTGTGGAGTAGATCTGGAAAAGAAATTTATTGTTTCGTTAAGACACCAAGCTAAAAAAATATACTTCTCGCACATGTCTCCATATTTCTTTATCTATGATTTTATTTTAATTACTTCATCAAAATAATGAAGTTGTTCAATCATTCAGTCATCTTATCTTAATAATCTTAAACTATAATTAACATTAAAACGCATGAACATTAAAAAGAAATACAGAAATTTACAATTAATAAACATTAAATACTGAAAAATAAGTTTGCATAAACATTTTTCAGAATGGAGAACTGAAACAGTTTCTAATTTCTTTTCGTCCGGAAGAAACGGGGTGGGGTCCTTGATCTTCCCCTTTAAGATCATTTTTAAACACATAAACTTAAACAATAAATAACTAAAAATTGTTTTGATTATTAAGTTCAGGCGGAGATAGCACACCCACCCAATCCTCCCCCCGTCCAGACGAACACATTTTAATTTCCCTTTATCTTAGATTTTAAATACTTTTACTTTAAAAATACTTTTATTTCATCAGTATTAGTATAAAGTATACTGTTAAATATTTTTTAGCACAGAAAAAGGAAAAAATATCGGTAAATTTATTCTCGATTAGAAACTTCATTTCATCACGATTCTAGATCATGAATGCGCCCGTTTATTATAAATCCATGAAGGTAATTGTTGCAATCAAATTTACAAGGAAAGGAAATTGAAAGAAATTGGTTCATTCAAATTTAAAACAATAGTATAGCAGTTTTTGAACACTGTTTAAAAACTTTTTATAACAAATACCAATATTCAAAACACATGTGACGATTCTGCAACGGGTGAGGTGACTAGATTTTATGTAAACCCCACTCAAAATTATTCAGATTGCATTTTTTTTTATGCTGCAGATTTGGATTTTGATTTAAACTGTGTATCGATTCAAATAATCTGATTTTATTAAACCGGACTCATAACCGGTTCGGATATAACCGGTTCGGATATAACCGGTTCGGATAACCGGTTCGGATCGGTCATAAAATAACCGGTTCGGATAAAACCTCGGGTTGGGTATACCCGACCCGAAGCAAAATTATAATCTAAATTCTACTTACAGCCAAAAGAAAAAAAGCACCAGCTGACATAATAAGGTCGGGGCGGGTTCTGATAAAATTTGGTCGCCCGACCCGATGCAGGAACCGAATCACACATACAGAAAAAAAATTCGACCCAGTGAGGTCGGGTGGGTTCGGGTGAAATGTGGTCCCGATCCGATGCAGAACTTTCAAATACGTCACACTTTTCAGAAACTAGTTACAATGTGATTTTAAAAAGGGATCAAAGAATGGCTTAAAAACATCATAATGACTTCACATTCACGTTACTGTGACTTTACATGCACGTTCATGCACGATGGTCACATCGACTGTCACAAAGTCACAATATGACATCACAATGTTTTACGGGTGGCATCTCTATTCCTTCACAAAACACTCGCATACAAGATGTTAAAATTTAATCACAGTTTGAACAACAAAATCAGTACGGTAGTCTGTTTTTATTCATGCAAAATTACAGGGTCTTGGGTATTTCCATCAGATATAAATATACTGAATTTACAGTAAATTTGCAGAATTGTTTCAGCTTTTAGTAAAATTTCCTTTTTCACTTCCTGTAAATTTATATCAGATAAATGATTTCAGGTAGATTTTTCGATATTTTGCAGAATTTCTTTTAGGTACTATAGGATTCAACTTTTCAATTATTTTATTTTATTTAGAATTTTTAAATATACTGAGTTTATGGTAAATTTTCAGAACAGTTTTTGAGTGTTTTCATAATATCTCGTTTTTCTGTTCCTTGTAAATTTATATATGATAGATGATTACCAGTAGATTCTTCGTTATTTTAAGAAAAAATCTTTTTAATAGTGTTGGATCGATCTTTTGAATAAAATTGATTTATTTAAAATTTTGATTAAAGACGTTTGTGGATCGTTTTCTAAAAACATATAAAACGATGTTACAGTATATATATATTTATAAAGTATATTCAATTGAAATAATATTATAATGAAAATATGTGGTATAGTACAACCTTGCAATATATGTAAACATTTAAATAATAAGAAATATTATTTTTTCATATCAATAATATGTCCACAGAATTTGACAAATCATGTCCGTGGCCTGTTATAGCCTTAGTTTGTATAACTTACTTGGGCTGTAAAGTTGATTTAAAGCTTTTATCATGACAAATATTTATTGAATTTCGTAAAGTTAATCTCAGGTTCAAATTTCAAAGGGTAATCTCGTTTATGTACAAGTTTTATTTGAAAAATAAATGCTGTCACAAGAAATTGAGTTGGGAATAGAAAATTAATAGCTTTCAACTGACTCAGCACATGACAGAAAAAAACTTCAAACTAAAAGAGAAGTTTTTAAATCATTTTAAACGTTACAACAGATTTCAAAAGTTATCTTTGTGAACTATTTATTTATTTTTTAAATAATTATGAAAAAATTACGAACATAAAGATCACATAAAAGACAAAAACAACAACAAAGAAGAACGAAAAATCATGTTTCAAGCATAGATTATGTACCACTTTCCAACGCTTCCAAAATAATTTTACAAATTATTACCGCTTAATAAGCTGAAAGATAACATCGAAGTAAAACAATTTGGAAAACGCATAACCTATTTCAAGAAACGTAATTTCAAGAATTTCCAACATATACAATATTCGGAAAAATATCCGAATACTTTTATTCAGCCCTGTATAGGATCTATAGATTTGTATATATACTACATAGGATGCTAAATTTTAGTTTAGTTAGGAAACGCGTAGCACAGTTTAATATTCTGCTTCTGCAGTTTCTTTCAATAAACGGAAATGTGTTCGCGAACTTTTGTGTTGCCCTGTATATGAAATACAGAATTTATACACACTAAGTAATAGACATAAAGTGAGTTCAATTTAAAATTGCGTTCAGCAACTTAAAACACACTTCCAGGAATTATTTTTAACAGACAGTAGAGAATTCTTTTGTGTGTTCCTGTAAATGAACGATGACTGCTATACACACACTATTCTGTAGTAAGCCTCTTGTAATGCACCTTAGTGATATATATAAATTTCAATTCGTTTAAAATAGTGAAACATTATTTAATTAAACCGCAAACGATTTTCCTCCCTAGACGTAATGTAACGGAATTCTTTTGACTGTCCCTGTAAAGTAACTATACGTGCTATGCACACCCTATTCCATATTAAGCTTCTTGTAATGCACCTTTAGTGATATACATCAATTACAATGTATTTGAAATTGTACAACATCATTAAAATAAACCGCAAATGATTTTTCCCCATAGACCGTCATGTAACAGAATTCTTTTGAGTCTCCCTGTAAAAAAACTATAAGTGCTACACACTTCATTTGAAATAGAGAACATGCTATAGATAACGACAATAACATATAAAAATTGCAGGGCAATCCGAGCATATTTACGTGAGTTAGAGCACGGACAGACGGCCATATGGCCAGACAAACCGAAGTCATAAACACTTTTCAACTATAATGGAAAGTGTTAAAAAACATCAAAAGGGTTAAAAGAACCAAGCTCAAAAGCAGCGTGGTTCAGCCTTGCATCTTTACTCTTTACCTTTTCATCTTTTTAACACTTTCCAACCTACTTGAAAAGTGTTTATGACTTCGGTTTGTCTGGCCGTATGGCCGTCTGGCCGTCTGCCGTCTGCCGTCTGCCGTCTGGCCGTCTGTCCGTGCTCTAACTCCCGCAAATATGCTCGGATTGCTCTGCAATTTTTATATGTTATAGTCGTTATCTATAGCATGTTCCCTATTTCAACGGAAGTGTGTAGCACTTATACTTTTTTTACAGGGACACTCAAAAGAATTCCATTACATTGCGGTCTATGTGGAAAAATCACTTGAGGTTTATTTAAATAATGTTTCACTATTTTAAACGCAATGAAATTTATATATATCACTAAGGTGCATTAGAAGAAGCTTAATATGGAATAGTGTGTGCATAGCACTTATAGTTACTTTACAGGGACAGTCAAAAGAATTCCTTTACATTACGTCTATGGAGAAAAATCGTCTGCGGTTTATTTAAATAATGTTTCCCTATTTTAAACGCATTGAAATTTATATAAGGTGCATTACAAGAGGCTTACTACAGAATATTGTGTGTATAGCAGTCATCGTTCATTTACAGGGACACACAAAAGAATTATCTACTGTCTGTTAACAATAATTCCTGGAAGTGCGTTTTAAGTTACTGAACGCGATTTTAATTTTAACGCGCTTTTTGTCTATTACGTGGTGTTTATAAATTCTGTAGATCCTATACAGGGAAGCACAAAAGTTCGCGAACACATTTCCGTATTATTTAACTCCAGACGGAGAATTTTAAACTGTGCTACAGTTTCCTAACTGAACTAAAATTTAGCATCCTATGTAGTATATATACAAATCTATAGATCCTATACAGGGCTGATGAAAAGTATTCGGATTACTTAGATGTTATCTTTTAGCTTATTAAACGGTATGATTTGTAAAATTATTTTGGAAGCGTTGGAAAGTGTTACATAATCTATGCTTGACGCATGATTTTTCGTTCTTGTTTCTTTCAACACGGGTAATAATTTTCTGAGAGATGGTACTTTTCTTTCTCTTATATAAAAATCTTGAATCGTTTGACGTATAACGCACTTGTCAAAGTCATCTATTTTGCAGTTCCGCTCACTAGGTCTTTTACGATGTTTACCAGGTGATATTAAATCTGTCGATGAGCCCAATGCAGAAACTTCATTTCTTATTTTTTTTATTGTAGCTTCAGAAACTCTACTTGCTCGGGAATCTCGTTTCAGAGCTTGTGGGAGCGGAATTAAAACATCTTTAGATGAAGCTCCACTGGAACAAAATTCCGCAACATTATATATGATTTTACGTGCTTGCGATTTCAAGACTTCACCTCTTCTAAACTGAAAGGGCATCTTTCCAGTTTAACAAATTAGCAAAATTATTTAATCAAATGGGAGCAAATAATTTAAAAAAAGCAAAAGCAAAATTAAATCAAAAATAAGATAACGCAACTGCTGTAGATCCGAGAAGACGAATGACGTGATCTAACCTTTTATTCCGCCAATTCCTCACACGCGTATTCCCCATTCGAAATGGACCGGTCTTGTTTTTTTTACATTCATAAAGGGGATTTGTTTTATACTTGAAGCAGCCGTATGTGGTTTTAATGTTGGGATAGTTTTGAATATGTGTTTTAACGTTTTTAGGTGCGTTCGTAATTATATAAATATAAAAGCGCAAAAACTACTTGTGCCAAATGATTTGTTATTTAAGATATATTATCTTTTCAGAATTTTGTCGAGACATTTCAAATTTTATGAAAATCGAATCAAAACTTTAGAAGATATTAATAAAAATATTTATTAAGAAATTTGAATTAAAAAATCGGTGCTTTCTGGTTATAGGAGCTTTCGAGGTATAATTACAGCGCCTAGAATACATAGTGTGGAAACCGGCAAATGGTGTAATGCTTTAAAAAGTGCTAAAAAGTTGTAGCCTATAAATGTGCAACGGTGCTCCTACTAAGCCTACGATAATGTTGCAACCAGAGACAAAAAAATGCGTATCACGTTTTTTAGCCATGCTTTCATAATTTAAAAAAAAAAAACTTATAAAAATCACTAAGTCAGAGGAGAAAATGATATAATTTAAGTATTTAAAATACTTACCACCAGCCGAAACATTCTAATACAATGTCAAGAGCTAGCAGATGGCGCTGCGAACCCATCCTAATATTTTCAGCAACGTTGTACATTTATTGGATACAATTTTTTAGTAATATTTTGTAGCCGGTTTCCACACTATGTATTCTAGGCGCTGTAGTATAATCGTCAAGCGATCGAGATACTTATTTTATGACGGAAATTAATCTTCAGACGATAGAATTCATTTCACAGAATTAAAAATCATCAAGATCGGAATACTTATATAACTAGCTATAGTACGAAAGCACCTCGTTTGTCACGTTTGATGTACAATTTCCAACTTGTTTAGCTTTATCTTATGTCTAATGTTAGGTAAGTTTAAAGCATTATGAAGACACGCAATTTATTTTAATCTACAAAACGAATATTCTACTTACTCATAAACTGGAACTGCAAACTTATGATAGTAGTAGAATGTGGCTCCGTTGTATTGGACTGGTGAAACGCCATTGTATATTAAGTAATACAATGGGACTGGATATATGATGGGATATAGATACCTGAAAAAATGAATTACAATTAGGTTATATCAGTGGTATTCACTAGGCAGCCAGCTGTCGAGGTCATTTCTTCTGGCTTCGAAAGCTGAATACATAATTAAAAGTATATATATATATATATATATATATATATATATACATTTAAGAAAATGTAAAACAAAATGTAATTTTTTTAAGACATTGACTTTATTTTAAAAAATTTCTGCAATAGACATACACATAAGTCTTCTACATAGCTTCTAAACTTTCTAATATATGAATATTACTTTTCATGTTTCTGTCGCAGATTTCGGTACTTTTGTGTCTTAGTGACCGCCATGGATGAATTGCCAAGCGATTGAGATTTATTGCTAAATTACAAAGAATATGTAACATTATAATAATATATGACTTACCGTGTGGTTATAGTATAAGTATCTCTATTTGGAGCTGTCTGTAGCTTGAAGGAATAACCAGAATGAATCCCGAATTGGTACACTTACTATTAAAAAAGGGGGAAGAAGAATGGAGCAATAAAAGATAATAATTGCAATAATCGCCAACAGATGGCATTTTTGAGTGTGAAATGTAATGTGTAACATTGTGTACCATGGAGAAGTACCAAACGCCAATGACTATACCGCATATCACAACATGTGCGAAAGATGACTCCTGATATGTTACATTCCGCAGTTGCGCACTTCGTACACCATTGTGTCCTCCAGGACAATGATCATGTGGAACCTTAACATGATCGCACCGCCATGCGAAAGCGTAACAACATCCACTGTGACAATCTCCATCTCCAACTATAATAAAGAAGGAAGTTTGTGTGTGTGTGTGTGTGTTTGTCCGTTGTGTTTTGAAGAGACCGCTGCACGTAGAGCTACAAAATTCGGTGAGAAGGTACCTCTATGCATGTTGTTTTGCACCTCGAAGCCAGATTTTGGAATTTTTGAATAGATTTTGTTAAATTTTAATTTTAATGCGATTTTGCCAAAATGCTTGATTGGTTCGGTGGTTGCGCGTCATTTTCAGCCTCAGATAAGTTCGGAATCGTCATTTTTTTTCTTTTTATCTTGGAGAAAGTTGATAATTCTTTACATATTAAAAAATCATGATTTTAAAAATGCGATTTTTAGTGTTTTTTGCCGTTTTGTTGCTATTTACCCACATTAGTAACCGGAATCTGGCTCCAATCTTTTAGCCCAATATAGTAAATTTTATCCTCTTTTTAATAAAGTTTATGCGAAATTGGTACAGCGATTTCCGATTTTTTGGCATTTTTTTTCATTTTTCACTAAGTAATTTTGCCCAGAATGCTTGATTGGTTCGGTGGTTGTTTCCATTACAGCCTCAGATACGCTCAGATTCGACATTCTTTTATACTCTTTTTAGCTTGGAGAAAGTTGATAATTCTTTACAGATAAAAAATCGTAATTTTAAAAGGGAAGGGTGGATTATTTATTACCCCGACTTTTTTTAATTAGATTTTTTCTTTTAATTTCTTTTTTTATGCGTTTAAATTTTTTTTTTCATGTTTTGCAGCGTATTTTGTTTCAAATGACGTCACAAATCGCCCACTACAAGTTAATCGGCATTGGAGGGCAGTTGGATTGGTAACTGATAGAATTGTACGGGCAGAAAAGGTCGTCAGCTGCTTGGAATTCGAACAGCGAGATGCGAATTTTTGCGATTTGTTTTATACGATTTTTAGAGTTTTTTCATGTATACGTCAAATTATGTATTTGATTTCAGAAATTAACAGCGATAACTTACTATTTTTGTATTTATTAAAAAAAACAGGTAATTTTGTTTCTGTTTCAAAAGTTAATGATAATTCCTAATTTTTTAACGTCGTTGTTTTAATTCTGTGTGGAGGGGGAGGTGAGTGTTTGGTTGTAGTTTAAATATCGCGTTAATGCTCTGTTCGAAACTCCCTCCTTTCCCCCCCTGCCTCCAAAATCAGAACTAATTAATTATTAGGCCGATTCAAACGAAACCTTTTCTCAAGTCCCCAGGTACTAGATACACTTCGGTATCATTATTTTCAGCCCTTGATTACCACTATTTCTGAAAATTAATGACCAGGGAGGGGTATTTTCTCGCGTTCTATGGGTCCAATTTCGATGAGAATTAGTTCATTCAACTTGACACGAACTAATTAAGATATAGATAACTAATTAAGGTACAGATTTTGTTCCACCTGACGGTAAAAAATGGAACTAAAAGATTTTGCAGTGCAGCACGCCTGCTATACGGTGTCGTAGGCAGCAAGGACACGTGCCGGAGTTTCGATCAGAAAGAGTTTTATTTAGAACTGAGTGCACCCCTAGCAGTGGGAAGTGAAACTAAACAATTGTGCATTTAAATTTGTCCGATTCAAACAAAGGGTCCGATTTCTACGACAATTGATTAATTCAACTTAACATGAACTAATTAAGATATAGATATATAATTAAGACGTAGATTTGACGCCTGCTGTCGGTGGAAAGTAGAACTAAACGATTTTCTGAGCGTGCACAGAACACGTTTTATGCATTGTCATAAGCAGCAGGGACACGTGCCAGAGTTTCATTAGGAAAGAGGTTTGTTTAGAACAGAGTGCACCCCCTGGCGGTGGACAATGTAACTAAATGATTTTGCATTTAATCTTGGTCCGACTCAAACGATATCTTTTCTGACATTCTTCCAAGGCCTCCCTGGTACTAAATAAACTTCGGTATAATTTTTTCAGCACTTGGTTACCACCATTTATGAATATTAATATCCAGGGGGGATTTATTTTCTCCTGTTCTATGGGCCCGATTTCAACGAGAATCGGTTCATTCAACTTAACATGAACTAATTAAGATATAGGTAATTATTTATGACATATATTTGGTACTCCCTGGCGGTGGAAAGTGGAACTAACAGATTTTTCGCGCGTGCACGGTACGCCTTCTACACGGGGCCGTAAGAAGCAGGAACGAGTGCCAGAGTTTCGTTCGGAAATAGGTTCATTTAGAATGCTCCACCTGGTGGTAGAAACTGGAACTAAAAGATTTTGCAGCGCGTGCCTAGCAGGTCTTCTATACACGGTATCGTAGGCAGCGGGGACACGTGTCGGATAATTTGCTTAGTACAAAATGCATCCCCTGGCGGTGGAACTAAAAAAATTTCCTGCGCGTGCGCCAAAAATGGTTATTTTTATTGAAACCGCAAAAGAAAGTTACTGATTTGATAATCCCAGACAGCGAAAAATTTCATTTTCAATCATCCTCGAGTATTAAGAAAAGTATTGGATTATTTGAATCGAAACTCACAGTTTATTTTTCTGATTCCGAAAATGCAAATTTTGTAAAAATCGGACGGTAACTTTTTTTATAATTTTGACCAAAAACTGACCAGTTATAAATCAAATGATTTAGACATTTGAGGAGGTGGTATTAAATTTATTTCCACTTCGGGTCCATCTCTCTATTTAATTTCCGAAAGACAAAGAGTTACCAAAGGAAGGGTTTCGTGCAGCGACTTTTAGAGTGATTTCGCATTTCGTATTATTTTTTGACGGGACCGGGCAACGCCGGGCCAATCTGCTAGTTTCCAATAAATTAGGTGTACCATCTGCGTTGACGCCTTAATTCTTTGTTCTTGTATTACACATTACATTTCACACTCAGTAGCGCCATCAGTCGGTGATTATTGCAATTATTTTTTTATATTGTTCTATTCTTCTTCCCCTTTCTCGAATAGTAAGTGTACCGATTTTGGTTTCATTCGGGTTATTCTTTCGAGCTACAGACAACTCCAAATACAGATACTTATAACCACCTTGTATATAACATTTCGTGACGCATGTGGCCAAGTTATAGTCATATATGACGCATGTATGATGTGTCGTATAGGATGTATATATGACACATAAGAAGTAAACAATATGTATATCATGACGTATACGGCACATATATGAGTGTTTGAAATTTATATGTGACATATAATACATAAAAAGTATATATAATGAAGTATATGGCACTTTAATGAGTGTTTGGAGTATATATATTTTACTCTTCTGAGACTGGCTGTTGTCTTCCCCTTCTGTTTTCCTATTGGCTGTTGATTTCTACTTTCCTATTGGCTGTTGTTTCAGCTTGTTTCCTCTCCCTTATCTCTCATTTCAGTCTTGCTGCTGCTTTCATAGTAGAAGCACGTCTTTTTGCGCCTGACGAAGAAAGACTCAGATCTTTCGAAAGGCCTAGCGCATTTTAAAGTTTTTGATGGTGTTTTAAGAAGATATTTTAGTTCTTAGTTCTTAAAACTACAATTGTCGTAATAATAGCTAATATATACATGGGGCAAAAAAAAATCGCATAAAAATTTTTGCTATGATCGTGCAGAGTACCATATTTGGTTGATATCTAGAGCGTACAAGGGCCCTAAGATGTCCGTCAAACCTTCCGTGCTTTTCCTGTTCTGTGTCTTGTTTGAGAATCAATTTTTTATGTCTGAAAGGCTATTGGGGTCAGGAAAGCATCTTCAATATATTTTTAACTGTTACTCTTACTGTTACTCTTACAATATAAAGGTCTTCAATATATTTTAATGGTAGTTTGGGAGTTATTTTTGATAACTTTATGAACAAAAGCAAGCTGGGTTTAGCCAGTTGAACAAATCCCACCCCAAACCTTAATCGAGTTTAACTTTTGTCATTGCTCGATAATGTCTGATAAACTAAGAGATCGATTTTGATTGCTGTGTCAGTTTTCGACCAGTTAGATCCTGAAAATTTTGAAAAATATTTTGTCATTGATCATGAACGTCAAAATTCGTTTGTGCAATCATCTTTTTAATTGTTGTGTTTTTGGTACCAACCGTAAGATTTTGGCACTGTTACTCTTTCTTAGAATAATATCCAATGTTTTCTTTAACAATTTCTCAAACCATCTCCCCGTTAATGATGTTTTTGCGAAATTTTCCATTGAAACTTCGAAATGTACTCAATCATCTTTACCGTCATATTTTTATTTTATGGAATGTTGATTATTAGTTTTTTATCTCCACCTAATCTTTTCCTATCATGGCTAAAATATAAAAACCATTTCACGGTATCGCTCACAGTCAATTTTAGAACTTTCAGCACCCGAACGAATTTTCATTACCTCGTCCTATCAGGGTGTGATATCAATGTGAGAGACTCATTTTTATAATAGACTATCATCAGAAAGTTTAAACAACCTGTTTCAATAAGGTCTGAAGTTTATTTCTCATGCATGTACAATAAAATTTTAAGGATAGATTTAGTAGCGCTCTTTGATCTCAATTTGAATTTTATCTCGGTTATTTTTTTTTTTCGCCCGCCTGTAATATTACCCCATTATAATATACTTAAGGATCCGATTCGGTCTTCCCGGGTTACTGAAAGTAGGTGAAAACCATTCTTTTACCTGAAAACTTTAGTAGATTTTATACATCTAATATATTTTTTTAGATAATTTAATATAGTTTTTTTTTTCAATAAGGTCTGAAGTTTATTCCACATGGAGGGACAATAAAATTTTAGGGGTGGAGTTTAGTACCGCTCTTTAATTTCAATTTGAATTTTTTGTGTTTGATTTTTTTGTCCACCTGTCATATTAGCTCATTGTAATATGTAAAACAAATGTCTACGAAATATACTCTACGAGACTTTGGCTTTCACACAAATATTTAGCGAATATAGAATAAACAGGAAAAACTTTTGATTTATTCCTATATTGCCTGTATATGAAAAACAGAGTTCAGAAACAAATTATCTTAAGTAAATTCTCAAAAAACACTTTCCCCCGCTCAACAAGGCTATAATTTCTAATATAAAGGTTGCCCAAATGAAAGTGGCATTGCTGCAATAACTCTGCCATTTGAAGAAAAAATGACTGCACATGCTCCTACAGAGGGCGCAGAGTGCTGGGAATGCATGCGATATCGTGAGATTCCGCCAGATGCGTGCGTGATAGCGTCATAGCACGTTAGGTTCTGCGTCAATTCGTCGCGCATAAATTCATCGCGGCGACATTTCGTCGCAGCGTCATATCGTCGCGAGCTCAATTCGTCGCGGCTCAATTCGTCGCAGCAAAAACGCACAATTCATCAGGGAACAATTCATCACGTAACAATTCATCAGGGAACAATTCATCGCGCACAATTCGTCGCAGCGTCAATTCGTCGCAGCTAAAACGCCTTTGAAGGCTATTATGGTAAAAATAAAGATAATTCAGTAAAATTACTTAATGATAATTTGTTTTTTAGATTTAGAGAATTGTAACTAACATTTTACAGGCAATTTTGGAGGAATCTTTTTTCATATGTGATTTTTGTGAATTTCCCTAATGAGAACATATCGTTTTAAATTGTCAGCAACCGTATAATTTCAAACTGCTATACCTCAGCCATTTTTTAAGATAGAGGCAAATTAAAAAATGCTCTAGACTCCTTGGATCAAGACAGAACATTTAACGGAAAAAGTTTTTAGGATTTCTAATTTTATTTTTATAACTTTTTGAAATTGTGCTCTTTAAATGGCTATCACAGCGCTTCTTCCAGACGCAATATCTCCAAATTCAACTGGGACCTGCAGGCTATGGTCAAAAACATATTCAAAAAAATTGGTTCAATTATCTGCATAACTTCCTAAAATTTTCGATGATACAATAGTAAAAATGGAACAAAAATCGCAATCATAGCGCCCTCTTCCGTCGAAATAGCCCCAAATTCAAGTAGGGCCTGCTGGCCATAGCCAAAAACACAGAAAAAATTTTTGGTTCAATTTTAAGCATAACTTCATACATTTTTCGATGATACAATGAGGACAGACGGACGGACGGACAGACAGACAGACAATTTTTTAAAACATCTTTTTCGGAATCCCTGACCCCTAAAACGTGTAAATCTGCCGAAAACCGGAAGTCGAAAAAAATTTCGATTACAATACTTTCTTTTATAGAAGAAAGTAAAAAATCATAAATTGGAAACATTTACTGAATACAACAAGCAGCATTAGTGGATGAAAATAATTAAAATATAATAAAATTATGGTTTACTTTCTAACTAAGTGACCCACCCGGTGTTTTCCATGCCCGTGATAATAACCATAAACAGAACTCAAGCTTCTATGACTCTTTTAAAAGATGCTGCATAGAGGGGCCCAAGAAGGGGATTAATATTCAAAATTGGTGGTAGCTGAGGTCCGAGATATTTTTTTGTCGTTCAAGTAGTAGTTGGAAGTCCTAAGTAGTTGTCAGACAAAAAAAGCTAATGAATCGGCCGATTTTTAAGGGAAGCTAACAAAGGGGGCTAACTGATAGTTTTGAGCAAGGCCCGAAGAGGAAAACATCTTAAAAGTTCCTGGTATTTAGCGCTTTAGAACTTCAATTAGTCGGAATTAAACATAGGGTATAAATTAATCATTAGAACAAAATTTAAAGAAATGCTTAAAAAAGGGCCCTAAAGGCACAATAAAAATATAAGCGTGGTGACCCGGGGAGAGTAATCCAAGGCTAAACTTTAAAGTCGCTTAGTAAGAGGGTGACAGAATTAGGGGGGTGAAAAATGCATAGCACACAAAAAGTTCAAGGGGCCTCGAGTCGTGCCCCAGGGTCCTAACTGGAATGTAGAAATGTAGGAGTAACTAAATGGAGAAAAGGCACCAAAAACGAAAAAAAAATCGGATTTGAAGGAGCAAGTTATTAAAAATTTAGGGAATAAAAACTTCAACGGTGCCCCTATACCGAGTCCCACGGGGGCCCGGGTCTTAACTAGAACATAGAAAAGAGAGAAAAGCCTAATGGAGAGAAGGCACTAAAAACGAAGGAGATCTGAGAAAAATGGGGCAAATTATTAATAACTTAGGACACAAACATTTTAAGGTGACCAGGGGGCCCGGGACTTGTCCGAGAAATTTTTTTGTCGTTCATATAGTAGTTGGAAGTCCAAAAAAGTTATCATTAAAAAAAAAAAAACTAGTGGATCGGTCGATTTTTAAGGGAGCTATATTAGAGGTCCCAAAAATGACCAAATGATAGTTATGAGTAAGGCCTTAAGAGGAAAACATCTTTAAAGATCTTAGTACGTAGCGCTTTAGATCTTCAATTAGTCGAAATTAAGCATAGGGTATAAATTAACCATTAGAATAAAATTTGAAAGAAATGCTAAAAAAGGGCCCTAGTTCCACAGTAAAAATATGAAGGTGTTGGCCCGGGGAAAGGAGTCGAAGACTCAACTTAAAAGTTACGCATTGAGAGGGTGAAAAATGCATGGCGCACAAAAGGTTCAAGTCAACACCGCATCGGGCCCAGGGGGCCAGGGTCCTACCTGAAATGTAGAAATGGGTGAGGAATTTAATGGAGAAAGGCACACAAAAAGAAAGGAGATCAGATGAAAATGGGGCAAGTTATTAACAATTTAGATGCAAAAACCTTAAAAGGGCCTTAGGGGCCCTGGTTCTTAAAATATTAAAAATCTGAGCGTCAGCTCTGTAGGACCTGCCTTGGACTATCCACACCCAAATTTTCAGACTTCTACATGCGGTAGATTTTGCTTGTCATCGCGCACACGTATACAGAACTCACACAGACAAACACTTTCCTTTTATTAGTATAGATGAAATAAACGAAAAAATTTATAAAACCAAAATACTACTTAATGAAATTGCATTCATGCAGCAATCAGTTCAATCACAATCACAAAAAGTATTTTATGTTTACATTCTCAATAATTTTTTTACTTCCTAATTCTTTCAAATATAAGGGAGAGGGGGCTGTACCCTGTGTACACATATGTCAATTAATAATTTTTCAAAAAAAATTTTCTAGCATCTGTATTCGTCATTTTTTCATGATCTGGGTGATTTTATCCTAAATCTTTCGCCATTTTTTCGGTTATCTAAAGCAATATTTATTCTATCTCAAATTTAAATAAGAAATGACTTGCTCTTATTCATTAAACTTTCATGTTCACAATAAGGAATCACAATAAGGATATAATAAGGATAAAATCGCTTATAAAAAAAATTCCTCCGAAATCGCCTTTAAAATGTTAGTTATAATTCTGTATATCTAAAAAAAAAAAATTATCATTAAATAATTTTACTAAATTATCCTTATTTTTATCATAATAGCCTTCAAAGACATTTTCGCTGCGACGAATTGATACCACGACGAATTGACGCTGCGACGAATTGACGATGCGACGAATTGTGCGCGATGAATTGTTCCGAGATGAATTGTGCTTTTTCGCTGCGACGAATTGAGCCGCGACGAATTGTCGCCGCGATGAATTGACGCTGCGACGAATTGTCGCCGCGATGAATTGACGCTGCGACGAATTGTGCGCGATGAATTGTTCCGCGATGAATTGTGCGAGATGAATTGACGCGACACCAGCACGTTAAAAGGCATTATTCGCATCATGGTTGTCTCCAAACGGCGTCAACGCACGGTCGTGCAATTTTAAACAGCGGAAAATGTGAGTGATAGTGAAATCTATCGTCAAATGCAAAATGTGTATGGCACGGAGTATATGTCACACAGATCGTATTGCGATGGTGTAGGAATGTTTGTAGTGGAAGAAGCAGTACTGACATCAGGTCACGACCTGGTCAAGCGCATATGGTTATCGCCAAGTACCTACAAGGTGACAACCTACAAGATGACTTTGTCTAGCCTATCTGTTACGCCTGTATCACTTCTTTCTTTTGTATACTAATTTACATTAATACCATTACACCATTTCTAAAACCGACAGTAGTGCCACTTTCATTTGTGCGACCCATATGCATTCGAATATTTAATTTTATACGCAAAGTCAGGAAATTTGCTGGCATGAGCACTGAAATGTTGTAGAATCGAGTAGCGGTTTTCATTTTTTAATTAATATATCACATTTGTCGTCATTGTGAGGACGGCTGTAATGGAGGGTATACATAGTGGTATACACTGTGTAAACTTTGGAAAAGTTTTAAGAGTCTTCGAACAGCCTCTGTCTCTCGCGTAAATGTGTGGTATATTTTCTAGCACATACCCTGTGCTTATAGCGTATGCCTACTGTGTTTTTTTTGTTTTTTTTAGAACTACGGCAGTGCACTGTCTCATGGCGGACGACCTTTCTTCAGGTGCCGAGTCCAGAAATTCGGTTTAAAACTCCAATTTTGACAGTATTTTCTGTAAGATATTTTGTCTTTATTGAAGCATAGAAATCTCTATTCGATTTCGTAGCTTCTGAATATGAAGTGTTTTAATTTTTTTTTATACGAAAAAAGAAATAAATTGAGGAATGTGTCAGAATATAGCTAGTTTTAATTTGTGCCTTGACTGAAAAAAAAACAGGGTATTCATATCTTTAATGGAATTTAAGGCACAAAATTTTATTTATTTCTCATTTATGAATGCTTTCTGCTGATTTTTCTTGAAATGCATTTTTTATTATTTCCTTTTCAAATGCTCAAATGCAAATTATTAGAAGAAATTTAAGATTTAATTTTTTTAAATTAAAAATTTTAAATATTAGCAACAGTTAAAATTGGATACATCTTCTGAAATAAGAACTTATTTATCATTTACTTTTTGCTTCTGTTTTCATTTTTAATTGCAGAAAAGAATATATAGTAATTTGTCTTCGCGATTTACAAAACTATTTATTTTTAAAAATTCAATAAATTATATAATGAACAAAAACCTCTTCTTCGTGAGTACGTTTTACTACAACAATCGAATTTTTAAACTTTTCTCTCAAAGCTTATTCAGAAATAAAATTAAAGCATAAAGTATTGAAAAACATTGAACAAATTAATGTAGTCTTATCTTTAATCGAATTTTTGTTTACTCTCTGTCTATAAATGACAAATTTTGAAATATTGCAATTTAAAATACGTGCATTTAAATGGTGGAAGAGGACGATTGCAGACATTAAAACATAAAAAGACCTCTTATCTGTTCATGTAATAATACTAGAGCACGTTTTTCGACAATAAAAAGTTAAAGTGATTTTGATTTTAATTTTTTAATCCTGAAAGCTATATTTTAAGTAAAGAAAATGTCGCTGCTGAAAGATTGAGATTTTTCACTGTTCTTTCATTACAAATTTAAATCTTTTTCTTGAAACAGGAAAAACCAACAACATTACAAGTGCATGTGTGGAATGGTATTCAGCTTGATAAAGAAGATAGTAATCAGAAATGAATAACGAACCTAAACAATCGCTACGTGAAATGTTCATTTAATGTAAATACAAACGTGATTAATTTTAACATAATTATTCTAATTCGTAAATAATTCATATGAGTTGTAACTTTCCAACTGAGTGAAAAAATCTCCTATGTAATTAACGTATCTAGCGTTTACTGGAGTTCCATTATCTGCGATTTATTCTGTTGATCTGTTTCAGATAAAAGACCAGATGACATGATCAATAAGGTAAGCTAGGTGAAATGTGTTCACCAGATTTGTCCTGGATAGCTCAATTGGCAGAGCTTTAGAAGCTTCAGCCAAAATTGTCCATGTTCGAATCCTGGCCTGAACACTTTTTCACTCAGCTGGAAAAATTCAACTCAAATGTCAATGTAAACGTTTGTGTATTTTCCTAGTTTTTCCACTGCTGTTGAACACTTGACCCTTTATTCCATTGTTATGGGTTTCCGTAAGTGTGGTTCGTGTACCTCCTGTGTTAAAGACTCTATTTAAGTAGAAAAATAGTCCCATATAATCCTATGGGATTTCCTCCTCAATTTATCAATTATTGCTGCAACTTTTTGAATTTTTACGATATTTCACTTGTATTTTTATATGAGTTGCCCTATAGTATTGACCTATAGTATATAGTATCAAATCATGACAATAAATCTTTGCTGTAGTCCGCGCATGCGCTGTTAAAGTTTATTTCATACAAATACCCTTAATTCATCAAATATTCAACATAATAATATTTAAATTACAGTATACTATTTCTACGATGTTTTGCGAAGTTTTTGGAAAACGGTGTTAAAATCGGCTGAAAACTCTGCATGCTATAAAAAAAAAACTTTTGAATTTTTCACAGAAACGTTAACAACTTCAAGAATATAAGTGCTATGCAAACACAAATGCGCATAAATGTTGAAGAGGACCTACATAGTCATTTGCTACAGTGACAGCCTATTTTTAGCATTTTATTTGGGTGATCGGAAATATTATTTTATTACTAAAATTATTAATTGCCTCCCCTAATTGTCCTTGTGACAAAATCTTAATTGAAAAACATGAAGTCAAACATGTTCTTTACATCCTCAAAGTTCAAGGGCATTTCGGGCATTTCCTCACCAGTTTCAGTAGATATTCGACGAAACGTCTGAAATTGATCACTGCCCCTTAAGTCCTGGACATCAGTGTACATTAGAAATTATGAAATATGCATAATGATAATTATTAGTGAAAATCAAGCTTTAGATTTTTTTTTCGGTCCGTATGTCTAAGTAACCAAAAATCTAAACTTAAAACGGGGTATTTGTTTAATGTATGGTCCTTGTTAATTTCACTTAGGTATCGTATTTCATGAACATGGCAATTGAAAATTTATCCTTAAAAATTGATGTAATATTTTTAAAAATATGCATTTTCCAATAATGGTTTTGCGTAATCATAAGGAAAACAATCATATCGATAAAAGGTTAAATTTTTGACAAAATGTTGTTCATCATCAAAGTGTAAGAAATAACATTCCCATTTAGAACATGTTGTGGGGAATATTAATTTTTCCTTACTTAATGTTATGTCACAGCGTTACTATATGTCAGAACCAAATAATCTTACGCGAGTGAGCCTTCGAATAGCAAACGTGTGACTAGCGGAAAAGAGTGGAAACGAATGGCAACCCGATTACTGATGTTGTCTCAGAGCCGGGATAACATCAGTCATCTCGTTTCCATCCATTTCACATTGCAGTAAGTTGTGCGATGCTGCTATGGAAATATCCTCTTGCTTGTGTAACAGATAACTGGCAGTTCCTTCATCTGTACAATCTAATCTATCATGTGTACCAAAATCATGGACGCTAAATTTGATTGCCAAAATGTGACGCTGCTTCCGGTTATATTAATATTGGGCCAAAGATGAGAATAACAAATTCTTAGTGGAATAGCCGAATTATGCATGACTCGATAACTGCCGGTTTCATAGAATTTGTACATTGTGAATTAACTACTAAGAATGCATATCTAAAAAGAAGGTTACCGAGGTAGTTACAGTAACACTGAAATGTCAAAACTTACCCTTCACTACTTGGTAAAGCATTTTCATCAACAAACTGGTCCCTTAAGATGGTAGGCTGTGGAACCTGAAAAAAGAAAGAGTTATCTTTAAAAAAATGTTTTTAGATCAATTTTTCTTTATTAGATGACAAAAAAATTTGAAATTTTTTCAATTTTATAAAAAAAATGTTATTGCAAAATAAATTTCACAGTAATTAAGTTATAAAATCCTAAACAAAGACTGGGCTGCAAGCAATTTTTTTAAATATCCTCCTTATCTTTCCGATGTTGGACAAGAAAAAAAAGCACAGGGAAAAATTACCAGGATTGATAACCAACAAATAAATATTTTTGCCAACAGATTCACATCTCCAAAGCATTTGTTTGTACGCAGATTACAGATTTTTAAATTAAAATGCGGTAGAGTATTGCATTTATCGTCATCGGTTCACACATAAAGTTACTTAACAAAGGCGATTAAACCTAAGATATATTTTTCCGGAATATATGTGATATGTGAGAATGAGGATATAATTATAGGAGTTAGTGCAACACCATAAAATGATAGTGTATTTAAGATGTTTCGCTTCGTAATAAAGCATCATCTACTTCTGCACATGCATAAATTACAAAGATTTATATAATTACATAATTCAAAGTGTTATTAAAGTACGTCCAAAAATATTTAACATAAAAAGTATTGACACATATTTTAAGCATTATATATGTTTATTTTTCTCCTAATCTTGTATTTATAAAGGCAGTGCATCACACTGGTCAGCATCCATTACACCATCTAAAATCACGAAACAAAAATAACAAAAGAAACAATTTAAAATTTCATAAAATAAACTACTGTTGCATTACCTGGTCTAAACTGTCTCCAACTGAACTTAAAACCGTATTTTGAATCATAATGAATGATAAAACTATAAAATCGCCCTTCCTAGAAAAATTAAGACTTCTCTAAGAAAAGTCCGAAATCGGAATGATTATTCACGTATTGAGTAAAATTTCTACTTCGCACAATATTGATATTCATAATTTCATTATAAAAATAATTAGGTTCTAATATCCTGACTATTGAAATAAAAAATAAAAAAATCTCATAGAACATTTCTTGGGGTACATAAATTAGCGTATCTGTAAATTACATTCAAAATTAGTATATAATTAGAACGTAATATAAGACATTCTTAAACACATTTTTTATTTCTTTGTCACATATTGATATAATCAGGACATCTCTCAGAGAAAAAATAATAGAATTCACCAGTCTGAATGAAAGAAACAGAAGTACTAAAAATATCAATTTAGAATGTGATATTATAAGCTATATTTGCATTACTTGCTGCGAACTATCTGTCCCTAAACTAAAACCTGTATTTTTCATCATAATTAACGATAAAATTATAAAAACGCCCTTCAGTGAAAAATTAAGACTTTTCCCGTAAAAACTGAAGAAAACTCCAAAAAAGGAATGATTAAACACTTCAGCAGTGTTAGATTTCATTAATAAAAGAAATAGAGCTGTTGATTTTACAAGAATGAAAAATAATTTTGACTCATTATTTCATTATAATTCTTGAGTATTTAAAAAAACTACTTACGCTCATTTATGTATGTTTAACAACGTCTGTTTTTGAATTTCTAAAAATAGTTATAATCAGTTTGCTTTAGAATCATGAAAGTCGTTAGAACTTCCAATAGATGGTCAAAATTGACTTGTCATAACAATGCTACTTGCTGGGTATGCAAATAATAAGAAAGCCCCAATTTTGTCAGAAACAAATCTTGTTTGAAACAATACCGATATAACGAAACAAAAAATTCTTTTCAGGGAAGTTTAATTTCATGCAAATCTTATTAATTCATAGTAAAATAACGTCTTCAATAATAAAATATACAACATGAGCATTAGCAAAACAGTCGATGATGCGTAAAATTTTAAGAACTGCTATTCCCAAAACATGTAACAGAAATCGTAAAAACATCGTTGTAAAATTTAATAAAATAACAAGATTTGTATTACCTCACTATAATTAGCACAAAACATATTTGAATATTCGCTTGACATTCTAATTTGTCAAATAAAAAACACAAATATACGCAAAAAAGCAATAAGACACTTTTTCAAAGCAATTCAAAAAATTGAATGACAAAAATCTTTGAATATCGTGCATTGTAACATACACATTGTTGTGATCATTGGTGCGGTCATTGTTACGATCATTGTTGCAAAAAATTTTTTAGCATTATTTTAAATTGAGAATGTATTGTTGTTTGAAGGGTATAAACGAACTTCGCAGTTTTAACAATAGGAAAGGTCATGATCATTGTTGATATACTTTGACGACAACCCAAAAATATAGAATGTAAATAAATTTTAATTCAGCAATATGCAAATTAATATAGAAAACTATGAATTTAAAATCTAGAATTCAAAATAAGAAAAGAAAATTACACCTTGTTCACATTTTATGACTCTTATGTAAAATTATACAAAATTACACAAAATTTATGTTACAATTTGGCACCCTTTTTTTTAAATTTAACCACTTTGTAAACTCAATGTGAGGCGTTTTCCGAACTTGAGCAATAAAAATGTTACTCGTTGGAAATGCAAATTGTAACTCAAATTTCAATTTCAAAACAGTGTTGATGAAATGTAAAATATTACTTGCAGTTTATAATTTCGTGTAGTAAAATTATAAAGAATAGGCTTTTTTAGAGAGGCCCGTCACACAAAAAGATCAAGAACTTCGGATCTAAAGATACATAAATCGTAAAAATATTGTTCTAAAATTTAATAAAATAACAATATTTAAATTACCTTGCCATAATCAGCAGAAAATTCATTAAAATAATAACTTGACATCATAATTCGTCAAATAAAAAGAACAAAGCTTCTCAGAAAAATATTCAACTTTCTGGAAGTAACCCCAAAATTGGAATGATTAAGAAAACAGTAACTTTCAGCACCGTTTATTGTAAAATGAGCATTTGCGATCTTTGTTGTGAACATTACTGTTTATGAGAGTGTGTTGTTGTTTTAAGAATATATATGTTACGGTCAATATGATTAATCTGGTCATTATTAATAATAACCGGAGCATTCTTGTTACAATGATAGGAAAGATGATTCATATATATAGTTTTGTTCAACAGAAGAGTAGAACAATTAAATAAACGTTAATTGAGCATAATATTTATAATATAAAGCAAAAACGTGTGCGTCAAAAACGATGACGTCATAACGATGCTCGTAACAATGTCGTTTTAATAGTATGAGAATAACAAAATTGGAATATTATTTATCAAACCAACTCGCTAAAATATGACAGTTGGTTGTGTGTCCGAACTTGCGTATATGTAGACATATATTTACACACTCACGCACATGTTCGATCGCGCATCTACTCACACATGTGTTAACCTTAACACTAAAAAAAATGTAACCGTTTTTCCTAACAGGCCAATTCGGCAAAAGTCTAACTGAAATATATTTAAAGTAACATTTGCGTAATATATCGCCTATAAGCTTGTTGAGGGAAATTTTTTCTGGCTCAAATTAATCTACAAAAGCTATTTCTTTGAAAATTTAGACTTTCAAATCAAAATCCCATATTCCTTCCACATTATGGCATTTTTCAATATCACGCAAAAAATACTTACTTAACCTTTTTCTTAAGCTAAGACGGCGAACTTTTTAAAATCTCCATGTGGCACATGATTGATATCTATGCCAAATGCAGTGAAACCTCGATAATCCATGAACATGGACAAGTCATCTAATTAGCTTGGTCCTGTGTGTTTTGTACTGACGACACTGCAATGACCCGAACAGAACCGTGACAAAAATGTGAAAGTTCTGCAACTCAGATGCAACATTTTATTTCCTCATTGCTGTCCCGAAACGGGGCAAATGATTCCGAAGACATGTTTTAGTAGTAAAAGGGCTTAAGAGGCCGCTTCACTGAAACTTTCCAATCGTTAAATCCCATGTTAACCTTTGGAAAACTGAAAAGCGCGATTATCAGGGCTTGACAAATGTAGTTGCAAGGTCCCCACCGGCGACCAAGTTTTTTGATCTAGCGACCAAGTTAGTTAAAAACTTGGTCGTCAGATAATCTGGCAGGGGGTGTTTTTGTACAAATTTGACCTACGAAATGAGCACAAATGACATTTTCTCTCTCCCACTCCTACTCCTGCGTGGCAAGCAGTGATCTTCCTCTTCTCACGAACTTTAATTGAAAGAACGAAATTTAAAAGGCTTTTTCCATCTCATGCACATAAAACACCATTTTTTTCAGCTCTAGAGAGCTAGCATGTCACATGATTAGAATGTTGAGGGAGGGGGGGGATTTCAATAAAACTGAAAGAAATAGAGCCAATCCAGCCTTTGTGATATCTAAACTTTGATACAATGTTGGAAAAGCCTCAAGATTTTTTATAAGTTTCAACTCATATTTTAGTTTTCAAAGAAGTTTTTAACATATAAGTGAATATAACTGATTATAATTCGGATACGCTTGATTAGAAAACATAGTTTATATTATCTTTCTAAATTATGTACTATTATAAACTACGTTACTAAAAATTATAAACTATGCTTTTTATTATTTTGCTCAAATAATTCGTAAAAAAACGTTTGTAGGTTTCGTAAATATTTTTTTACTGGTGACTAGAATTTTTCTCCTGGCTACCAGGTTTTACCAAATTTGTAAAGCCCTGGAATTACTCATAACCTAATGTAATTATCAAAATACCATTTTCACCAACAGAAAGCAGGGGTCAGATGCTGGTGAGGTGAGTTTTTAAAAATTGCCTCCTTAAATTTTAAGTAGTTTTGAGAAAATTATAAAATTTCATCATTTGAAATTTTCAAAGTTTACAGGGAAATTTTACATATTTAACATTTAACGAGATAATTTAAAAATAAAAAAGCACATAGTCGGCATCTGATGTCTACTTTCTGATGGTGAAAACATTATTTTGATAATTATATTAGGTAGTGAGTTACTGTGCAAACTTTTTCCATAGGGATTTACTGATCGAGGAGTCGACCCTTTAAGAACCACAGACCTAACGGTTAACGCTATAAAATATATAATACAGCTTGAGGGGAAAGTTTTGCAACACTTTACGGAAGTGTGTTTTTCAACTATCTAATCCCGTGTTAAACTAGTCGTTGGGGGCCACCGTAATACTTACCCATCATGCATATGCATAATATAAAATGTGAAAATAAAAAATGTGAAACTACTTACAAAATGCATTGCAATTCGAATAAAAACGTGGCTTGATGACGTCCTAAACTTTAAATGCTCTATTTACTGAATTGCGTAAATGAAACATACTTATAACTCCAAAAATGATAATTATATTAACTAAATGGTTTACTGCGTCGGATTAAGTGTGTCATTTCGAATTAAAATATATCTTTGAATTGAAATTTGGATGAAATACAGGGTCATGAAAAATCGAAGAGTGTGAAAAATAGGATTACCAATATCGCGGCAACTCATTATCCGATCGCCTTCATTCTTTATGCAAAATTTATGTTTTTTTATTGTCTTTTATATTCATTACCTTTTATCAGAACGAATACTTCGAGGGTTCGAAAAAAACAGTTCCGGAAAATCGAGGTTACTGAAATTTAATAAGCTTCTTCCCATTATGACATACTAAGTACATACAAAATTTCAAGTCTCTATGTCAATTTGTTCGGGAGATAGAGCGTTTACAGACACACAGACACACAGACATACAGACACACAGACGGACGGCAATTTTTTTTTTAAATATGTTTTTCGGAATCTCCAGTTTCTGAAATGTGTAAATCCGTCAGAATTTTTTTTTTCTATTTTTAAAAGGATTACAAGACTTACACTATACTACGCATGATGTGTAAGTAAAAGGAACTTTAATGCCAGAGGTATCAAGTGTGATTAACAGTGTGAAGAAAAAAATTACAGAATCGCTTTTTATTAACTTATTTCATGTTTTTAAAAATGGAATTTTGTACTCTATTTTTCACTCACGACCTGGTGTGCTAGAGTTCCGAAATTATGTTCGTGTATTCCTGACAATAATATTTTAATAGTTTCAGATATTAATCAGAAATTAATAAATTATTTTAATTACATTTTTATCAGGGAAGAGATCTATACTTAGAGTCACCCTTCATTTAAATAGAATTAAGATAAGAGATGTTTCGTCATAGCAGTCTGGATTATTATAATATCGCAGTTTGATGTAATTTTCTTATTCATCTGGGTAAGTGGCTACACCAGTTGGGCGTTATTCTAGCAATTTTGAATTCATAAGAAGGAAGTTGGGAGAAGGTGAAAAACTGTTTCGTGAGTATAGAATTAAAATACTGTAACTGAGTAAAGGTGGTCGATGAATTCTAATAAAAAAATAATCCATCTGCAGAACAACAGAAATAATTTATAATTTCGTTGAAATCTGTCTGAAGTGATATATGAAAGATACTAATATCAGACATCAACTGATTTCGACGGTTCTGGTGAAAGTACAAGTAGGTGTACAAGTTCACACGATCCTGGATTTACAAGAAATATTTTCTTTTTCCGAAAATGCCATTGAGTTCAATTGTAAGTTGAATCCATGCAACGCAAATCCAAATCGAACACAGAGCAAAATAAAAGAAAGTACGAAAATGTATTTAGAAAATCTTAAAACTGGGATAAACAGTGATACAAGTTGTCATAATTCTCTATTTACAAGATAGATTTGGTGTTCTTAAGTAAACTGAATTCAATTTGAATCCATATAATGCACAAGACAAAAGTACTGAAAAGGCTTTTTCTAAAATCATGGTCTACAATTTTTTTTTTTTTTTAAGATTAAGTTTAGTTTGTATATATTGCAAGTGATAAATCTCCTGAAGGAAAAGTATCTGTCCAGAGTGACTTTATTCATATGATATTGACGAAATATGTTTAGGACGCTCAAGTTTTTATCCAAACTATTACAACCTACTTGTACTTGAACCAGAACATTGTGATGTCTGGATGTGTTCTATTAGACGAGTGAGGGGAAAACTCAGCAAACATTAGCTTGGCTATAATAGCAGATTCACGAGATCTTTGGCGAAGGTTCACGAAGATCCTTGGCAAAGGTTCACGAAGATCCTTTGTTGTTGTCCAAAATCGTCGCGACCAATAAAATTATACTCCATGCATGTTGCCACTCTGTTATGTATAAGGGCATTCTATTTTTAATAGAAGTTTTTAATAGATGTATTTTTTCTTTGTAATTTTTCTGGTTAGTGTATTCAACTGTGATTTGGGTGCTGTTCCGTTTCATACATCGCCAAAGCAGTGTGCTGTACACTTAAGTATGTAGAAGCAGATGGAACGGTTTCTCTTTATGCTCCGAGTTTGCAATTAGCAATTGAAAAATGGGATATCCTCTACCTATTATTCTCACATCATTAAGTCTCACATCAAAGATTATTTCAGTAGTTAGCTTAACATAAAAGTACAGAAATATTCCAAATGATGAGTGTCGCACAATCAAGACTTATAAATCTACCTAGCAAGAATGCTTAGAACTTTTCCTTCAAACTTAGATGTGTCATAACTTTAATACAGAACAATACAGACTCTGTGATAAACCAGTAAAAAAAAAAAAAAAAAAAAAAAAAAAAATCACTCGGAACATATCTAAAACTGAGAATGATATTATAAAAACAACTAAAATTATTGATTACTGTTATTATTAAAAATAGCTAAAATTTAAGTTGTGGCATTTCCTCATTTAAAAACCGTTATATTTCATTTTGTGATTAAGAAGAAAAAAACTTACAAAGAAATTACTGTACCACGGACCCATTTTTAGGAAGGAAGGTTTGCTTTTAAAACAGGTATGTTTTCCAAAAACATAGGCGGATATTCGTAAGTAATACAATGTACTTAAAAATATATAGATAACCTATAAATAAACGTATATATATATATATATATATATATATATATATATATATATATATATATATATATATATATATATATATATATATATATACAGGGTGTTCCGTTAAAGGGGTCCAATATTAATAGGGGTAATAGAGGAGATCACACGGAGCATAAATCAGTATATAATGCCTGGCCGGATCTCAATAATTTTCAAGTTACAGCAAATAGAATGAAAAATCGGAAATTTGTAAAAAAACCCTCATTGCTAAACTATCGATAATGCTACATAAAAACGAAGCACATATTTAGAAAGAGCAGAAAAAATCCTACGAAATGACATAAGTTGTTTTAGAATATTGAGAATTAATGGCGAGTTACAAGCTCTGAAACAGTGAAAAAATACAAAATCAAATATTTAGCAAAATAGTTAATCGTTAATTCCAAAAATGTAACTCTACCTACATCAAGGAAAATGTTATAAAATTTGGTCCATAAAAATTTGGTCCAATTTGGTCCCCGTCTTCGAAAGCTTTCGAAGAAGCTGACAATAAACCATATCAGTTTAATTGTATGGGAGAAATCAAGCAGTTCCCTAGTTACAACTCTGTACTGTTGCACGCTCGGAAAGAGCGAAACTCCACCCATGACGATTGTAAACACCCCGTTTTAATATCTTTCAATTATACATTTCTGATCAACCTCTAAATACCCTTTCATTATTCAGTCTGGTCAAGTGAATGACATATTGTGCAGCTCTCGCCTTGTCTTAAAGCAAACTCCGTGACTGCTGCGTTTCCTCCATGAACTTTCAGGATGATGAAGAAGAAGTACTTTTTATGCAAATTTTCTATGTGTATAGGAAGAAAAGTGTAATAAAACAGCAGTCATCAGTGGGCGTTATGTTAAAGGGAGGCTGTTGTAAGTGGGATTGTAGTAAGTTGATGTATAATAATTATGCCGGAATACTCTAACGAAGAATATGCGGACATGCATCTGATGTACGGGCAAGCTCATGGAAATGCATGTCTAGCACAGCGCATGTACCGTGAGCAATTTCCAAGGAGACGTTGCCCAAGTTCGAAACTCTTCATAAAAATCGATAGACGATTACGGGAGACTGGATCGTTTAATACAGCAAGCATTGATGCAGGGAAACCTCGACATGTACGAACACCTGCAATGGAAGAAGATGTACTGAATATTTTTAAAGATAACCCCTCCACGAGTACACGAGCTGCTGCGTCTGAAGTCGGTGTTTCTCACCAAAGTGTGTGGCGTGTTCTGCGTGCAGAAAACATGCACCCCTTTCATGTGCAGCGGGTACAACTGTTATCAGTAACAGATTGTGCTCAGCGGACAGAATTCGTACGCTGGTTGCTTAATGTAACAGAAAATAATCCACAATTTCTGGAAAATATTTTATTTACTGATGAAGCAACATTTACGAGAGAGGGCGTGGTAAACACGCACAATATGCACACATGGTCATATACAAATCCGCACACTGTTTTCCCGTCGAACGCACAACAAATGTTCAGTGTGAACATATGGGCAGGTGTCCTCGGCGATTATCTCATAGGACCATATTTACTCCCAGATGTACTCAATGGCAGTACGTACTTGGTTTTCCTACGGGATATCTTACCGCAGTTACTGCAAAATGTGCCAGCAACATTGCGCCACAATATGTGGTTTATGAACGATGGCGCACCGGCACATTTTTTCATAGGTGTTCGCAATCACCTCAATTCAACATATCCTGGGAAATGGATTGGACGCAGTGGACCTGTTGCTTGGCCTGCACGCTCTCCAGACCTCAATCCGTTAGACTTTTTTGTTTGGGGACACCTTAAATCGCTGGTGTATGAAACGCCTGTGGATACACCGGAGGATTTACTAGCGCGAATCGTTGTCGCTGCAGGAGACATTCCCAACTCCGTCGGAGTTTTTCGGCGTGTTCGATAATCTTCACGACGTCGCTGTCGGCTGTGCGATTCTGTTAATGGGCGCAACTTCGAACACCTATTATAATAATGTCCGTTCGTCTGCCTTCCGACATTGAACTGTGTAGCGCAGGCCAGAAGACTATGCTTCACATATGTCATAAAGTACGTGGAATGTAATTCTTTATTTGTCATTTTTCTTTTATTTTCAACACTTTTTGGCACAGTATTTTGTAAGTCACAGACTGTGGTGTACTCAAATTGTAAATTACAAAGTTTGTATGAATTAATTTAAAATTTAGTGTCTTTTTTAAATTTATAATTAATAAAATTATTATGCTATTTGTTATTATTATTTCCTATCATAAATTATGATGCACATATACATACAATAATTGTCCATGTAAAACATGTACTGAAACTTCTTGCATAGTTACAAATCGCAATATTTTTAATTATTTCCGAATTTTCACCACCAGTTTAATTTTAAGGAATTTAACTTAAGCTTTATATCAATAAAAGACCACTTTAAAATGTAGACTATTATTGTAAAGTTATTTTGGTTCATTCAACTCTTGAATAATTAAAAATGTTGCATCTCAGAAGAAGCATGATCGAAAATGTATAGTTGAGAGTAATTAAAAAGGCGGTGTTTCCAATCGTGATGGGCGGAGTTTAACCTTTGCTAGTGTCAAAGAAAGCGGAGTTGTAACTAAGAAACTGATTAATTTCTCTCACACAATTAAACCGATATGGTTCATTGTAAGCTTTTTCGAAAGTTTTCGGAATGGACCAAATTTTACTACATTTTCCTTGTTGTAGCTAGAGTTGTCTTTTTGGAATTAACGATTAACTATTTTGATGTATATTGGATTTCGTACTTTTTTCACTGTTTCAGGGCTTGTAACTCGTCAATAAATATTGCTATTTTAATACAATTGATGACATTTTGTAGGTTTTTTTCTGCTCTTTCTAAATATGTGCTTCGTTTTTATGTAGCATTATCGATAGTTTAGCAATGAGGGTTCTTTTACAATTTTCCGAATTTTCATTCTATTTGCTGTAACTTGAAAACTATTGAGATCCGACCAGGCTTTATATACTGATTTATGCTCCATGTGATCTCCTCTATTACGCCTATTAATATTGGACCCCTTTAACGGAACACCCTGTATATAAGCATATACGAGTTGTATCGGGAAAAGAATAAACATATGTTAACGGATATTGCTAGATACGGAAAAACAAGGAGAGAAACAAAAAGAAAAATGCACGAGACCACACCCAGAAAAAACTTCTGTTGAATCAACAAAAAGTTGGTTGACCCAACAAAACTTTTCGTTTAAATATGGGTCAATGGAAATTTTGTTTGAATCAACAAAAAAAATATTGTTGATTTTTTTTGCAATTCCAAAAATATGTTTGTATTGTCAACAAAAAATGTTTTGTTAATTCAAGTAAAATGGTTCAATTTTTCTTGAATTAATAAAATTGTTTTTGTTACATAGATATATGCTATGTGTTATTTTAACAATCTATTTTCTTTTTCAACAAAATATATTTTGCTTATTTAAATAATAAAATATGTTATATTACGAACTTGTTTTGTTTATACTACAAACCTTTTGTTAAATGAACCAATTCAAATACGCAATTTTAACGATTTTTTAATTCATTTTCAGCATTGAATTACGCCTGAAAACTTTGAATAATAACAAGTGAATTTTTATCCTGCTTTTTTTCAAGCAAAAACCGAGATAGTGAAAATTGCCCGAGCCGGGAGTCAATCCCGGGTCCTCAGAACAGCGCTCTAACGCTCTACCACTGAGCTACAAGGAACGATAACCGAGCTTGGCATTTCTCGCTCTTATTATATGTCGGAACGGCTGAAACCGCAGCACAAGATGGAAATGTCATCAGGCGCACGCAAATTTCTGCGGCAAACATGAGACGACAATACAAAGCCAAGCATACGGCAACACATAGTTGGATTTTTAATTCATTTTCAGCAGTAAATTACGCCTGAAAAAAGCAGGATAAAAATTTGCTGTTATATTTTACCAGTGTACTTTCTTCCAGTACCAGAGTACTTATGTACCAGAGTTCTTTCTTCTTGTAAAGATAGAAAAAGAATTAAATGGAACAGGGGGATTTTTAAAACTACCTTGGTCCGTCCCAACGAAAAAAGTTTTAATTATCCAAAAATTATGTTAATCCTTTAATTATAGAGCTATATAAGTCATATAAATCGAGTTACGTTCAAAGATTACAGTCGTAATTCACTGCTGAAAATGAGATAGAGCTATTGCAGAAATCGCGAAAAATGCAACATAGCAGCGCCACCTGTTGCGCGATTTACAGCAAAAACCAATCAACAACAATTTATTTCAGCAAGTAACTGAAAATAAAGTTTTATTCAATTCCGGGCATTAGTTCTTGAGATAGAGCGCCAACAAAATTTTTGTCACATACAGACAGACATAGTCACTGACAGTCATTTTCTAAAAACAGTCAAATTGTGTTCAGGACCTTCTAAAATCTGAAACCGGAAGTCGAAAATTTTCATGATTCCAATACTTCCTTCTTGTAAAGATAGAAGAAAGTAATAAATGGGACAGGGGGATTTTTAAAACTACCTTGGTCCGTCCCAATGAAAAAAAGTTTTAATTATCCAAAAATTATGTTAATTATTTAATTATACAGCTATAGAAGTCAAATAAACCAAGTTACGTGAGAGAGTTATGGCTACTACACAACAATTTAAATTTTGTAAAAGCAACAAAATTTTGCTACTACACTACAATTTAAATTTTGTAAAAGCAACAAAATTTTGCTGAAATTACAAAATTATTGTAAAATTAAAAAAAACAAACAGATTTTGTTAATTCTAGTAAAATTGATGAAATTTTGTTAAAATTTTGTAAGAGTGTTAACAATATTTTTTTGACCAATCAACAAAACCAATTTTTTTACTTCAACTAAAAATTTTGCTAAAACAACCAAAATGAACTCAACAAAACATGTTTTGTTGTTTTAATCAGTTCCTTTTTCTGGGTGTGCCTGAATGAGTTTTATTAGACGAGTGAGATGACATATCAATAAACATTAGCTTGGCGATAATAGGACGATATTTTTAATAGAAGTATTTTCGTTTCAACTCATGTCTCCCGCTTATATGCATTTTCTCTTAGTAATTTTTCTGGTTAGCTTATTCAACTGTGGTTTGGAGGCTGTTCCGTTTCATATTGTGGTATCGTGGTCGCGTACATATAATTAAACAGATCAGTTCGTATTAAACGAAAAAGTTTTATTTAAAAACAACAATTGTATAAAAGACATGATAGTAAAAGTTTAGATGATATTACAAGACATTTTGTACATCCAAGGAACCTTAAAAACAAGGTCCGTTTCTCCAGAACACAAAAACATGTCTGCCTCTTCATGGCGAAAAACTCCAACTCCTTCCGCTAGGCATAATACCTCCGATCCACCTTTATTGACACACCCTTCTTCCATTCTCCTACCTCTTCTTATCTCAGGGTTCTTCAAAATCCATTTCTTTTGTCCTTCTATTCATACAAATACATCCCTGACACATTTTAAACCTCTTCAGATAATCTTCTGATAGAAAAAGTTCACACACATTTAGCAAGGCTATACAAAGCATGAGAATCTTTCATTCATACTTGAAACGAACAAAGGGTATCTTCTCTCTATGATAATCCACTTACAATAGGTGTCAATCAAGACCTATCACTTCACTTTATTCTGGAATAATCTGAATCCTATCAGAATGAATTATGCTGATGGCCCCCAAGCCATCACAATATCATAACCAATGCAATGCGCTGTACACTTAAGTATGTAGACACAGATGACAGGGTGTCTATCTATGTTCCGAGATTACAAGTAGAAAATTAACATGAGATAGGGAGATGTCCACTCCCTAAGTGAAGTCTCACATCAAAGATTATTTCAGTAGTAAGCTTAACATAAAACATGATGAGCATCGCCCAATCAAAACTTATAAATGTTACCAAGCAAGAACTTTTTTCCTTCAAACTTAGATGTTTTATAACTGTAATACAAAACAATATAAACGCTGTGATAAACCGATAAAATAATAAAGTATTTCACCCAGAACATATCTAAACCTGAGAATGATATTGAAAATAACTAAATTTTAAAATGTGGCATTCATGCATTGAAAAATCAATATATTTCAAGGGGTGATATTTTTACTCTGACATACAATAAAGACACTGGTTGGATCCAAAATCCCCCCTGTAAAAATAATATTTGATTATTATAGATTTTATGTTACTAAATCAAAGTATGATATTATATTTTGATTTAGTAATTTGAAATTAAAACGCAAATAGAAACGATTACACAATAAAATTTTCGTACCACGTGCCTATTTTTAGATAGGAGGGCTTGCTTTAAAAAAAAGTATTTAATGTTTACAAAAATATAAACATATATTTGTAAGTAATGAAATATACATACAAATATGTAAATCACCTATAAAAAAACGATTATAAAAAATAAACGATATGCGTCAGGAAAATGAATAAAAATATGTTGGCAGGCTTAGCTGGATACGAAAGGTGGGGGTAGGGACACCAAAAGAACAATGCACGAAATCAATGTCAACGAAAGAGCTTTCAAAGAAATATCTTAATAATTTGTTGTCGAAGATCATATAAATACATTTTTAAAGTTCCCAATTTTACCTAGCATTGTAAATTAATATAACAATTATTCTGCAATTATTAAATTATTATAAAACTGTTTCTTGTAAAAGTGGCACGTAAGTGAGGCAGTTTGGTGGCCATATTTATAATTAGAAATTTGAGATCTACGTGGTTCACATTTTTATTTTGCAGGCAAGGAAAATTTTTAATTTATTTTCATTTGTTTTTTTTTCTGATATCCAGTGAAAGTGAAGTCAGTGGAATGTACATTAAAAAATCCAATCCCGTTATTATTTTATAAGGTAGGAGTTCTCAATCCAAAGTCCACGAACCCTTTTAAAGTCCCGAGATTTAAGATTAAAGATTAAAGATTTCAGGTGTACGTGGTCTTGAAGTAGTATACAATTAGCTTATTATACCTATTTTAAGCAAAATGTAACTAAATTACAGATTTCTTTCTTTTGTAATATATGCTATAAAATAGAATACTTCTAATTGTATTTATTATGAAGAATAGAAACATCACACAGTATTATAACGCATTTCTTGTGTATCTAAAAAAAATTGTGCACATTTGTATGTGTTTAACAACGTGTATTTCTGAATTTCTAACAATGGTTATAATGACTTTGATTTAGAATTATGAAAGTTGTTAGAACTTAAAATAGATGGTCAAAATCGACTTGATATAAAAATGCTACTTGTTGGGTATCCAAATAATGACACAAGTCCCGATTTTAGAGCTTTGTCAAAATCAGATCTTGTTTAAAACAGTGTTGATGTGACATTTTTAATAATATAATATTCAGCATGAGCATTAACGAAAGAGTAAATGATTCATAAAATGTTAAGAAATCTTATTCCAAAGACGTGCAACAGAAGTCGAAAAAAAATCACTTTAAAATTTAATAAAATAACAAGATTTGAAATACCTCAATAAAATAATCACCAAACATATTTGGATATCCGCTTGACATTATAATTCGTCAAATGAAAAGCACAAAACTGTCTTTTTCAAAGCAATCCCGAATATGGAATGATTAAAAAACTTTCAACATTTTGTATTGTAAATTGAGTATTGTTTCAATTATTGTTGCGGTCAAAGTTATGATAATTGTTGTCTGCTTAGTTGGAGCATTATTTTTGATTGAGAAGCTATTTTTGTTTGAAGGGCTTAAACGAATCTTGTGTTTATAAAAATTGGTAAGGCCATGGCCATTGTTGATATAATTTTGACTGCAACCGAAAAATTGAGAAAGTAAATAAATTTCAACTAAGGAATATTCAAATTAATTTAGAAAATTGGATAATTTAATTATCTAGATTTCAAAATAAGAGAAAAAAAAATCCACGCACTTTTCCCATATTACACCTCTCTGCATTATTACGCAATAATTATATAAATGGTTATCCCTTCCTCAGGCGGCCAACTGCCAAAACTCAATATGGGACGTTTTCAGAACTTCCAACAAATTAATACTCAAACGACCTTGCACTTTAAAAATGTGACTTGTTGGACTATAAGATTGCAATTGAAATTGAAATTTTCAAACATTGTTGATAAAATGAGATAAAAATTACTTGTAGTTTATAATTTCGTGTTAGTATATGTATTTTTTTCATTAGTAAAAATATGAAGAATAAGAGTTAATGAGAGAAACACGTCATACGAAAAGAATAAAAATTTCAGATCAAAAGGCATGATACATAAATTGCAAAAAACCTTTCTAAAATTTTGGAAAATAAGAAGACATGTATTACCTGGCAAAAGTTATCAGAAAACTCGTTAAAATAAGCACTTGACATCATAATATCAGTCAAAATAAAATCAGAAAACTTCTCAGAAAAGAAATATAACGTTTCTGGAAAGAACCCCAATAATGGAATGAGTAAAAAATAATTTCAGCGTCGCTTATTGAAAAATGAGCATTGTTGCGAACATTGTTTAAGAGAATATATTGTTATTCGACGGATGTAAATAAACATTGTTTTTGCAACAATGAAAGAGATCATTGTTGATGTAATTTCGGCTCCAACATACGAGTCTAAAAGTTGAATACAATTTAAATTAACAATCCCTCTATAACGACACGTAAGTCTGTGCATCAGCAACGATGACTTCATAACGATGTTGGCAACAAAACCTACAGCACCCCCCCCCCCCTCACAACTTCTCCACAACAACATAAAATTATGGATTTTATGTTTAATATCATTGTAAAATTCTAAATTCCACCCAGACCACCACACTATCCTCTGCGGAACATTAGATATTACATTTCCGGTGATAAATGTCTCAAATCAATTCTGACCAAGCTAACAGTCAAACATAAATTTTTCCTCCGGAATTTATATTCATTCTTGCTATTCGTAATTATCAGCTGTGTTATCAGCTGTGTATTATCTTGATGCAATCCTGACAGTTTCGGGAAAAAGTGTACTAGTATAGTCTCATGATTAAGATTATTAGATGCGTCAGGGTAATTTTTTTTAATATCTATCTTTTTGCTTCGATACCAAACAGTTTAAAAGTTTAGTCTCCGCAGTTTGGCTTTTTTTTTTTTGTTTTAAATAAATGGTTTACGAGTTTTAAAGGATGGGCAGGTATTTCACTTCTGTTCCTTTTTTTAAATTTTCATTTTATTTCAATTTTAAGTTTTGATGATAAAAAAAAATTTGTAATGCAGATGTTGAATTGTAAACTATCTTCATGCCAAATTAGCATTATTTTTTCATTAAGGCTGTTCTCTAATCCAAACTGCCTACTTTCTGACATATTTTATTTATTCATTTTTGTTCGAAAACATGAATTTGGCAAGTGCTTTTGTTAAGAAACTTTGTAATTGAACAGTTTTTTCCGTTTTTCGGTGAATCAGAAGTTCTTTCAGAAATTCTGACAAAGTTGGCATTTTGAGCCAAGTTACCGGACACGACAGCACAAGAAAGTGAAAAAAATATGTCCGGAGATAGTAATCGCCTAAAACTCAAGATGAGTTTCATTTATCGAAAATGAAGAAAGTGTTCGATTCCAAATCACTTCAATAATCGTCCTCGCAAGCTTTTGCGTTTAAAGATGAATCGGAAAATATGTTAGAAAGTTACGCGTTGTTGAGCGAGGTAAATATTTTTTTGAGAACGAATTTAATTAATTCCCTTCGAGGAGAGAATTTCCTTATTCTTAAGGCAGTTAGTTCTAAAAAAATATTTTTTTTCGCTAACCAAAGCGAAACTTCCTGATACATTTTTCGACAGCTTTTTAAACGTAAAAGCATGATACTTCCAAAAATGAACATTGAACTGATTTGTAATAGAACAGTTTTGAAAAGTTTTTTTTTTAATTTCTGTAAATGCTTTGCATCATATTAGTTCAATAAGTGATTATTAGTTCTAAATACTCTCACGTGCGAAAGTTGAGTTTAAAACGCTAACTTTGACAGCATTTTTTGAAAAATCTTTTGCCTTTACAGAATATGATAAAATAAACAGATTATATTGTTTCTTAATACGATCATCTGCCAATGTATGGATGTTAAAAACTTGGATGAGTTCTTTACCCTGCAGTGGACTATCAACTGTCTTAGAAAAGTATTCTAGTTTGTTGAATGTGAGCATTTTGTCAACATTAACCTATGTGTGCAAAGCGACATTTGTACTTTCTTTTACTTTAATTTTCGGAAATGCGTTTGGAGCTCTTGGAATCTGCGGTTAGTGTTTTTCTCTGTGAGTTTATCAAATTGGGATTCGTTGGTCAATTTGCGGAGTATAAAAGCTGAAGCAAAAGTTTGTATCAGCGGATTTGGGTCTAGTCCTGTCTTGCCGGAGAAAAAGACCAGCGTCGAGTATTGGAGTTGCTGATTCAACACGTGCAAAATAATAGTTTAATGTACCTGAGTGGAACTTGCATGTTTTTTCAGAGTGCTTTTTGCTGATAGTCAAATAAGTTTGCTCGGCAGCCACGGGTTGCTAATTTCAGTGAAGTTAGACAGTGTTTAAAGTTTCGAGTTAACTTTTGTCTTGCAGCCAAAACCTTGCTTGCTCATGTATTGGATAGTGATAGTAGACAGTGTCATTTACGTAAGTGAGGTTTGAAATTTAGTATATTTTATATTCATTGTGAATGAATATTGTTTTAAGGAGAAATATCCGTTAATCGCCTCATACCAAAGGCAAAATTACGATTTCACTCCATCACGTTTGATGTCCTATTAGTTTTAAAAGATTTATTTTACCTGTAAAAGCTAGCCAAGACTCAACTCCGTCCAAAGTGGCGGCTTTGCCCGGTACGCTACAAACCAAGTATGTAGCTCTCATAGTTCGTATACAGGAACACACAAACAAAACATGTAAAACAAAACATGTTCAACAAATAGGTTTTTCAGACAAAAAACATTATAAATTAATTGTATTGACACTAACATTAAAATTAATATCATTTTATTACTCTTGCATATGTAAATTTAGTTACGTAACTGAAAATGTTTAATTGATAATGGACAGTATTCTAAAATCAAATAACCCGGTTTCAGAAAACTAACGCTAGTACAATAAAATTTTCTGGGGTTTTCTGGACATAATTCCCAAAGTTTTGAAACTTTGTAATATTTTTTTGGATGGTCTACTAAGATAAAAGGGAGATAAAAGAAAAGAACTTTTTGGGTTTTTTGTTAATATCTCATTATCGAATGTCCATACGGAAAAAGTTGCTGTTACCAAAAATAAAGACAAATAAATTCCCTAAAAAAAGGTTCTATTCATTTTGAATGATTCCATATTTCACGAGATAATCACATTCAAAAATTGAGAACATTGCCAAAAGTCAAATCAGTGTCAAAGAGCGGGTCAGTGGCACTTACGTTGTACCTACTTAACTTAAACTTAAACGAGCGTTAAGTAATGTTATGATCAGGTGAATGGAAGCATGAACAATAATTTCGACAAATGACATTGTTTATTAACTAAAACCATACAAAACAAATGCGTAAACTACAATATTGTATGAATGGATAATATACTCAAGTCCGCGATCATTTTGAATAATCCTGCCTCAATATCAAATTTCAAACTATGTTGATTTACATTCCATTTTCGATTAGGACATCCGCCTTAGAAGGTCGTGGACAATTTGAGCAGTCTCCATGGCAGTAGTGGCAGGTGGTAGTGCATGTGATTCTTGTCAACACATGCCATCTTGAGCCACACATTTTTTTCCGGTTGTACACTGACAGAAGATGAGGTTTAGTACTGCTCCAAGGGCATCAGGATCGGTGATTGTGATGGGCAATAAAGTATGATCGAGCTTGCGTTTCCATCCCCAAATCTCAGGAGACAGCTCATTTCCCTGCCACAGATGTATCTGATGAAAAACCCGATATGAGTGTTGCATCGCTGCTCTTTCTGTTGAAAGTACGGATGCTGGTTCTGGTCTCATATTTAAGACGGACTTTTTGATGGCATGGTTGAGTGACGTTGTATTATGTGGAGCTCCACATATATTCAAGAACAACTTACGGCTTGCCTATGCAACCTGCAGTTTGGGTCACCAAACACTGAATTTATACAATCCTCTGATGTACGTCGCATCAACATTTTGCAGATAGCAACTTTCCCCTTCTTCTAACAACTTGATGTTGTGCTCAAGCCAGAGAATGAATGAGTAAGTAGTATATATTTAAGGCCTTTTGCTGCTGTTGTTCTGACGAAAATACCTGAGTTTCTAACTTTCCCTTGGCCTGGATGTATAGCTATATATTTTTATCTGAAGGGGTTAAGGGGTGGGAGGGGGGGATCACGTCAAAGCTAAAAAAATCGATTTAATTTTTTGGTAAATTTAGTGAATATCAATATAAAAGCTATTAATTATAATAATGAATTTGAATATACTTATAAATTTGTGTTCAGTGTAAAATATAGTAGTAGAAGTTAAAATAAATGAAATATTAAGTGTGTGTCTGCAGTAGAATTTTTTTAATCTTGGGCACAAAATCATATTTTAGTATTTATATTTTTAAAAAGCCGTTTTTGTCATTATCATTTAATTAATTAATTTGCTAAATATATATAATTGGAGTGTTTTTTAACTACAAGAATGTGTGAAATTATACAAAAAACGCGGACATGCTATATCACGTTACGTCACGCCCGATAAAAAAAAAAATGTTGCATTTCATTCATTGGTTTTCAAACTAAAGAGTTTTTCTCACTGGTTTAATTATTGTCATTTTCAGGCTTCTCAACGAGATCTCCCCCCCCCCCCATTAAAGCTGTGAGAAGAACAATTATGACCACTTCCTGTCCTGCAATAGTAACGTTGTCTCTCTCACTCAGTGCATATATCGCAATCTGAACAATTAGAGTGTCGGCGACATTAGGACTTTGCTGACATGAGACTCGTTTGCCATTTAGTTTAGAAGATAGAATGTGAATCAACTTTGTCTTGTTCTTCTTATTTTAGAGAAACTGATTTTAGGGTACACTGATGACAGTAGACAAGCACCTTTTATTTTGTTCAGCTACTTTGGTACTGTTTACAGTGTCAGTAAATCCATCGAAAACTATTTTGCAGCTTTTTGCACAATAGTGTTTCTTAACGTACTTTAGGTAGGTGTTTCAAATATCCTGTATTGTTCACCCTTCTTCCACACCACTTTATGCAACAGGAAACCACCATACACAACAATTGTTTGTTGTTGGATATATATAATTACATCCGATTGTTCAAATATTTGATACAAAGCACTTTTCTTTGTCTTGAGCATTCCACAATCATTGAAAAAGGAGAGAAGATAACGAGCCAATTCATATTGTAGGTAATCTGCTAGATAATTGCTACGTTTGCACAAGGAAATCCATTGGAGTATAACAAGAGGGTCCACACTTATAGTGGTATCATGAAATTTGATTGAATTGCGCAAAGTGCTGAGTGGTTGTGATATATCTTTCCGAGTTAGTTTCACATCGGAGAATCATTTTCCAGACACCTGAATCATCTTTTTACTCCAGATTTCCAAAGCATTAAAGCAGGTGATAGTTTTATCTCCAATAACGCTAGAAGCTGTTGATAATTTTTTATTTATCTGAGGAAAGAGTAGGGGATTTTCAAACCAAGCTGAATGTTTAGAGCTATTCCCAGCATCTCTATTTATCCAAGCTTCAGGAAAATTCTCCTGTTGTTCGCCAGAAGAAAGAGTAAAAAAAACAGAATTCTTCCAGTGCGATACAAATATGAAAGGTGGCTGCGCCAAGAACCAACTTACTCAAAACGCTGTCACTTATTCCCCGTCCACGTGTAATCCCTCCAGAGCACTTCATGGATCGCGTTATTATTTGCTCAATGTTCATATCAGACCAAACTTCTCTCCAAATCATATCACTGCGTTGAATCGTGAAATAGCTCCGTTAAACAAATTATATTCCTCTTTGGTCATGGCGGATTGAAGACTCAGCATGTCTTGAAGATAAAGGTGAGGTTTTTTGCATAATAAAAATGCGCGCCTAGACAAATTAATAGAGCCTTGTGCGGGGGCACTGCCTGCACCACCCTTTTTGTGGCTCTGCTTATAATATAATATTATATTATAAATTCTTATGGTAAAATTGTCAAAGAATCATTACAATATTTATAACTAGAAGACGACTGTTAAAATCGTGGGCACACAATCACACACATATGTCAAGTCGAACCGCACTGTGAGTCGAGCATGGTAAACTGGATTTCGCACCCCTCTCGTATCTTTTTTTTCTATTGTAAGTGGATGACGAACACCTACGTATATCAAAAGAGGTGAAATTCCCTCACTCTCCTTTGTAAATAGCTGTTGCCAGGAGCTTAGCGCGCAATTGTTATGACACCCCAATATACCCACGCACTTATCTCGTAAATTATGAACTCTAGAGAAAAAATGAAAAGAACCTTCTTTGTATAGAATTTGTCTTTAATTTTGCTAAGACGAATTTTTTCCGTAGGACCTATAGATTATGAGATATTACTAAAAAAAAACAAAAAAAGATTCCATCTTTAACTTCCTTCCAATCGCTTGACCTCTATCAATCACGACTTTCGATATTAACTTTGCGAATTATGTCCCAAAATGACACAAAATCTACCTAAGTTAAATGAACTATTAATACACTAAAAATACTACTAGGAAACATTTCCAGAAATCATTGGCAGGAAAAGAAACTGCCTTTTTATAATTACTTCTAAAAATATGCAAAATATATTGGTTTCTAAAGATTCTAAAGATGAAGAACACTTTTCGGAATCGTGGATAACTCGTAAGAGGTTATATTATATTTTAGTAGATTGAAGAACAATTGTATTTTTTTTACAGTGTAAAAGAAGAGTAAACGGTAGAGTAAACAATAGCGATGTTTTTTTGTTTTTTTTTTTCTTTTTTATTGTAGACCACCATTTTTAAAATCGGTAACCAATCGGTAGTTTCGGATCTATTGTAAAATTAATCCTCACATAGGTTTCTAGGGACATATGTAAGATTTTTTCGAAATATTGATATCTTGCTTCTCTATGTAGCTTTAAGTAACCAACATTTTGGATGGAATTTTACACATATTTTGATGCATTTTGCGAAAATTACTTGTTTTTTGAACTGCTGCGTATTTCACAAGCTTTTGGACTAAGAAAATAGTTTATCGCATTCTTCAAGATTAAGTCTGCGATGAATTTTCCTGTTTACCTCTTGAGAATCTTTTTTCTAAGCCCTCCCATCTATCAGATTTCAGCTAACATTTTTTTATATATCAACTGCAGAAAAAATACATTTTTTTATTTTAGTTTACAAGGTGGGCGTAATTAAATTGACAGAACTCAGCGTGTTCTGTAACGCGAGAATGAAACTATATTATGTAGGATGACTAAGCAAGACGGAGGACGAAAAATTCCGCTAAAGCTAGTTCCAAGAATAGTTGCTAGGGGGATATGTGATACTTTTTTTAACGGAATCTTTCGTCCCCTCTCTTGTATAATCATCAGTATGTCTCAATATATATTTGACTCCAATGATTATCTCAAACGTTCAATTTATTTGAAAAAGACTATTTGAGCCCCTCCCATAATTTATGAATTGCTACACCAGTGCGGATAAAGACGATTTTTCTTTCTTTTTGTTCTATCTGAGCAACAAATTCCACACAGTTGAAAAAATGGAGACAATGTACACTGTCCAATTTTATCAAAATGTTCACACATCCGGACACACAATTTACACTCTTTCTGCGCACCATTTTGAATAATTATATATATAGTGTTCTTAACCTCTTCATACACAAATGTGTCTCTCTATTCTTTACCTCATAAAAACTAAACTGCTTTTTTTTTTTTTTACATTTTGACTTCAAGTCTATATTGCTAAGTATTTTTTGATTTTAAACCAAACCAATAAATAGTAGCATCGATGCAGATTTCCACATAAAATAAATGTTATTTTCATCTGAGTTTGCAAAATGAATTCAACACAGTGTGGTCAAGAAATTAAGTAATTTTCATACTTATTTAACTTTATACTTAACAATAAAGATTTGTTAAGAATTTGTAGATCATTCACTTGTTGCCCTTAAATTTGTTATTGTGGAAATTTAGGTTATTGATAATTAAATTGATGTTTTAGTATACTAATATATTTAGATCGATATATGTGAACCTAAATTACCAGTCCACTAATGTATCAGTTTCAGAAAAAAAACAGCTTTTTCTGTCATTGGAAGGTGTTATTTTGTTTGTGCAAAACCAATGAATGAGCATTTGTAGTGTTATTGTAGCTTCAGGTCTCAACTGGCTAAAATATGTTTAGCTCAACTTTGTTGGGAGAAGTAAAGACATGGTAGTTTATTGTATTACATCATACCAGCTGATGTTAAATATTTTGAAAATCAATAATCTTTATTGCTCAAAACGATACGCTCAAAAATAATCTTTTCTGCAGATAAGATATAGTGTTTAATGATGCACTATGTTTCAGAAAAGATGAATCAGTCGGTTTTCATCGTTAACGAATTTTTGACATGCTATTATACACTGTCAAAAATATCCGTGTAAAATTGCCAGGAACGTCCAGCAGAAGAGATTCTAGTCAAAGCGCATAAAAAATGGACTATTCTTTTATATAAACAGGCACTACACCTAAAAATATACCAGTATTCTAATATTATACTTTCATGAAGTAAAGTTGCCGGATCTGGCCGTTAAAATTGATGAAGTGGCATTTTCGTGAAAATTATGCGGCAAATACCCGTGGATTTACTCTTCTTTTTTTCTTTTTCTTCAAAACTTTCTTTTTCTTTTTCTTTTTTTCTTTTTCTTCACATCTATTACATCTCCTACCTACAGGTTCTTTGTGTATTTATAGTATTACAAATTATTCTGTAGTATTTATAGTATTAATAAAAACATACGGTAAAATTGTCAAAGCATCATTACAATATTTATAACTGGAAGACCACTGTTAAAGTCCTGGGTACACAATCACACACACATGTCAAGTCGAACCACACTGTGAGCCAAGCATGGTAAACTAGATGAGGTTTGACTTTGAGGGGGTTGGTTCCTCCCTTTGTTGTTTCGAATCCCTCTCGCATCTTTTATTTTCTATTGCAAGTGGATCACGAACCCCTACCTATATGAAAAGAGGTGGAATTCCCTCACCCTCCTTTGTAAACAACTGTTGCCGGGAGGGCGCAGTTGTTATGACACATCAATATCCCAACCAATTATCTCGTAAATTAAGCACTCTAGAGAGAAAAAAAGAAAAAAATGTCTTTTAAAGAGAACTTTTTTTCTTTATTTTTGGTAAGACCAATTTTTCGTGCAAGACCTGTAGATTACGAGATATTAACAAAGAACCTAAAAAAGATTCCTTCTTTTACATCACCCCACCCGTTCGATCAGTATCCATCAGGACTTTTAATATTAATTTTTGGAATTATGTCCAAAAATGACACAAAATCTGACTACGTTGACCGAAATATTAATACACTAAAAATACTACAAAGAAATATTTAAGAAAATCATTGGCAGCAAAAGAAACTTCTATATTTTAAAAATCTCTAAAGTATATTGGTTTCTAAAGATTCTAATGATGAAGAACACTTTTCGGAAACGTGGGTAACTCGGCAGTGGTTATTGGATTTTCTCTTACTTGGTTATATTATATTTTAGTAGATTAAAAAGCATGTATCTTTTCTTGTTTTACAGTGTAGAAGGGTAGAGTAATCAGTAGCGATTTTTTTCTTTTTTCTTAAGAGAACAGCATTTTTAAAATTGGTAACCACGCTATCTCCAGATCTCTTATAAAAGTTATCCTCACATATTTTTTTATGGAAATACGTAAGATTTTTTCGAAATATTGATATCTTATTTCTCTGTGTAACTTTAAGTAACCAAAATTTTGGAAGGAAATTTATACATATTTTGATGAACTTTTCGAAAATTACTTCTTTTTTAAACGGCTGCGTATTTCTCAAGGTTTTGGACTAAGAAAATACTTTATCTCATTGTTCTAGGTTAAGTCTGCGATGAGTTTTCGTGTCCACCTCTTGACAATTATATTTCTAAGCCCTCCAACCCTTCAGCTGTTAACCAAAATTTTTTATATATCAACTGCTGAAAAAATACATTTTTCTATTTCAATTTACAAGGTGGCCGTAATTAAATTGACAGAATTCAGCGTGTTCTGTAACGCGATCTAATTGCGACAATGAGGCTAAATTATGTAGGATGACTAAGCAAGACGGCGAAACGAAAATTTCCGCTAAAAATAGTTCCAAGAATATCTGCTAGGGAGATATGTGATACTTTTTTTAATGGAATCTGTCGTCCCTCTCTTGTGTAATCATTCTTTAAAATTTGACTCCAATGATAATCTCAAACGTTCAATTTATTTGAAAACGACTGTTTGAGCCCCTCCCATAATTTATGAATTGCTACACCACTGGTGAGAATGGCGATTTTTTTCTTTTTCTTCTATCTGAGCAACTGATTCCACACATCTGAGAATATGAACACAATATACACTGTCCAATTTTATAAAAATGTTTACCAAAACCCGGACAGACAATTCACACTCTTTCTGCGCACCATTTTGAATAATTATATATGAGTCTTCTTAACCTCTTCATGCACAAATGTATCTTTCTATTTTTTACCTCATAAAAACTAAACGGCTTTGTTTTTTATACATTTTGACTTCAAGTCTATATTGCTGAATATTTTTTGATTAAAAAACCAAACCAATAAATAGTAGCGAATTTTCTCATGAAATAAATTTTATTTTGATCTGAGTTTCCAAAATGAATTCAAGAGTGTGGTCAAGAAAGTAAGTAATTTTCTTACTTATTTAACTAAAATACTGAACAATAAAATTTTTTAAGAATTTGCAGATCATTCACTTGTTTTAAAGCCCTTAAATTTGTTATTGTTGGAATTTAGGTTATTTATAATTAAACTGATGTTGTAGGATACTACTATATTTAGATCGATATATGTGAACCTAAATTACAAATCCTCTAAAGTATCAATTTCAGAAAAAGAGCTTTTATTCTCTCATCTATGGAGTTATTTTGTTTGTGCAAAAGCAATGGATGAGTATTTGTAGTGTTATTGTAGCTTTAGGTCTCAACTGGCTAAAATATGTTTAGGTCAACTTTATTAGGAAAAGTAAAGACATGGAAGTTATTAGCTCACACCAGCTGATGTTAAATATTTTGAAAATCAATTATCTTCATTGTTCAAAACGATACGCTCAAAGGGTTGGTTCCTATTTGAGACCACCATTTGTCCAAATCGTCGATAGTTAGCCAGATGTAGCTCTTTTATTGTTGGAAAGGCTGAGCAATGATATTTTTTGTGATGACGTGTTTGTTACGTATGACGTATTTGTTACGTCATCAAATGATTCTTGATTCGACGTTTATTTATATTTTAATGATATTTAATGATTTATTAGTTACTTAAAACATGTTTTTTTTATAACACTTATGTCATTAAATGGTTATATCATGATATTAAAAGAAAAAAAAAAGAGTGAAAAAATTTCATCATATGCTTCTTTATTTAAAGCTTGATATATATTTTTATTTTTTTTATGCATGTGAGTGGTTATTCACTTTAGAACAGTATAAATTAATTGATTGCAGTTTTCATGAAAGTCTTATGTTCACGAAGTGATCATACATGCGGTATAGCGATCGCCGCATTTACAAATTTCGTGTATTTTTGTGATCTCTATACAACGAGGTTGCTGCATCCAGAGATGTTTATTTTTCGGTTTCATGTTCGCGAAGCGATAATACGTGCGGTACAGTGATCGCGCCATTAACCAATTTCGTGTATTTTTTGGGATTCTGATGCGACGAGGTTGCTGTATCCAGTGATGTTTTTTTCGGTTTCATGTTCGCGAAGCAATCATATGTGCGGTACAGTGATCGCGGCATTAACAAATTTCATGTATTTTTTGGGATTCCGATACGACGAGGTTGCTATATCCAGTGTTGCTTTTTTTCCGTTTCATGTTCGCGAAGCGATCATACGTGCGGTACAGTGATCGCGGCATTAACGAATTTCGTGTGATTCTTTGGATTCCGATACGACGAGGTTGCAGTAACCAGTGATGTGTTTTTTTCGGTTTCGTGTTCGCGAAGCGATCATACGTGCGATACAGTGATCGCGGGTTTAACGAATTTCGTGTATTTTCGTTTTTTTAACTTTACATTAATCGTCAACTTTTATGTAATATCGATGAAATGTGTATAAAAACGTTGTTTTTTACTGCTCATATTATCTTTTTTATATGTATCTTATTAAATTTGTCAAATAAAATATTTTAATTCACTCATAAATGCAGTATTTAAGAAAAATCAACCGTGTATAGTTTATTTTAATAATTCTGTATTTAAATTATCATTCTTTTGTCCAAATTGTTTTGAACGAATAAAATTTTACATTCGTTACATTGTTACTCTCGTATAAATGGAATCTATTTTTAAGTGACTTTTTATCGATAAATCCATTACTTTTCTAATGTGTAACTATTTAAAAATTAAGAATTGCAACATTTTACCACTTGCTTATTGTGGGTTACAATATGATAAATGTAAGTAAACAATTTAGAAATCGCCAATGTGGTATCAGTTTTAAAAAGCGCCAAATGGTGGCTTGAAATAGGATTATGCCCGCTCAAAGATCTTCTCTTCTCCAGATAAGATATAGTGTTTCATGATGGACTATTTTTCAGAAAAGATGAATCAGTCGGTTTTCATCGTTAACGAATTTTTAACATGCCATTATACACTGTGAAAAATATCCGAGTAAAATTGTCAGGTAAGCCCAGCAGTAGAGATTCTAGTCAAAGCCCATAAAAAGGGGACATATTCTTTTATATAAATAGTTTATACCCATTAAAATATACCAGTATTCCAAAATTATACTTTCATGAAGTAAATTTGCCGGATCTGGCAGTTAAAATTGATGAAGTAGAATTTTCTTGAAAATTATGCGGCAAATACCCGTGAATTTACTTTTTTTTCCATTGTCGAATGAGCAATTTCATATTTCCATACATACTTTTATGAAAAAAGTTTGAAATTCAACAGAATCTAATTGAATTTATAAATGAAAATATCATTTGTAATCTTATTTTTTTAATTTTATTCATTTTCATTTATACTTTTTGTTACTTTAAGAAAGTTGCTTTGTTATTTCGCTCAATAAATGCGGGAAATGATTTGATTTTTTTTTTCTTGAGATTTATAAGCTAAAACCATAAAGGGTACCTGTGAATTTTAACTTTCATAAAACTTTGAAATCCTCTCCCGACCCCCCCCCCTCCCCTACTAAGATATTTAATAAATTTATACTTCATTTTAACTATTAGTTTTTTTTTTTTTTTTTTTTTTTTTTTTTTGGAAGAAGAAGAATCAGAAAAATAGAAATATTTTCGTGATTTAAACAAGACAGCGGGGATAATCACCAATACACAACGTTAAACTTTATTATAACTTAAACTAAAACAAGAAAACAGAGGCAATATTTTACTATTGTAGGTTTTTTATTATTATGATTGAGGCAGAATTCACTATTGTGATTATGCTTGTGATATTTTAAAGTAATGCAAAATTTTTATTTCATGTAAGATAATGAGAACTTGAGGGATGGTTGGATGCTATTTGGTGGTGATAAATGAATCACCCCGGTGGTTCCTTGTTCTTTTTGCAGCAACTCGTGAACCTGGCAAAGAACCTTCGGATTCCTTTGAAACGTTTCTTTTTAGGTTTCGGAGAAGGCCCCAGCTATAAAATATAATACGAAAAATAATCAACAAAAGAAAAAACAAGTATCAAACAGCTCAAATTTCTGAAGAATTATATCATTATAAAATGTAAAAAAATAATTAAAAACACAGGAAATTTTCTGGAATGGTTTCATTTTTCTAAAACACAGCAGAATTTCCTTAACTGACATATTGAGATTACAAATCCGTGAAACTACAGGAAATTTTTCGTAAATTTTCCGTAATATTTCCATATTGCTTTCAAAATGGTAGTTTCCGTAAATGACGTTTAGACGTTTGTTTCAGAAGTCACTGCGTTTAGAAATGTAAGGAATTGATTGTTGTGTATGCTTCTTATGAATTGTAAATATTGTCATCGAAACGTTAATATTGCACAAATATTGGTTTTATATTAGAAATATTTCCAAAGGAACCCCGATATTCTAAATATTGTCTTGCCATTGCAAATATATTTAATGAAACGCACGAACTACAGAAATATTTGCTTTAAATTGGACATATTTCCAGTGAAACGGCAATATTGGCTCTTCATTGGAACTATTTTCCATGATATGCCAATATTGGTTAAATGTTGGTTTAAAATGAAAAAATTTCTTATAAAACTAATAAAATATATAGCGACATCTGCATATTAGAATGTACATGAAAATTATACGCAATAATGTTTTTATCTTCGATCTCTTTCTGTTTTTAATAAAAAAGCTAATATACTTTTATGACATTTAAAAAAATAATAAAATTCATCATTTAATTTTAAGAAAGATGTCAAAGAATTTTTAATTACACATTTATGGTAAACTTTTTAAAAATAATACCCTATTCCGCAGAAAATTAACCTACAACATTAATAATTTTGAATGTTTTTATTAAAAGTTTTGCAGATTTTTGTTTTATTATTTTATTCAATATATGTACGAAACTGCTTAAATTGCGTACTGAGATTGTTATAAAAAAATTTCACCCCGCATGTACACGTGAGATCAAATATCATCGTAAAATGTTATCCATACCAGTTTAGTAACACAATTCTCCACTCTCACTAATTCCTTATTTTCGAAGAAAACTTTGAAAAGCGGAAAACGATTCGAGTTTTGGATAAGATTTCGTGAAAATACGCTACTGTGTGTCAGGATGGGGGACACATAGTTTTTACGCCTAAAGTAAGTCGTTCTGTGTCTAGTGTTAAGTATTTCTTTTTCTTAAATTTTAATTTATATTATAAAGAGAATAAGCATTAAAAAATTACTTGAGTAAAAATATTTAAGTTTTATTTCTACACCTAAAATCAGTCTATCGGTTTTTAGCGTCAGTGCCCTTAAGCACTTGTTTTCTTTAAATTTAAAAATATAGGCATCCCCCGACTTACGTAAATTCGCAGTTACGTAATAAATCTAGAAAATTACATTAATGAACATACTTGCGCGTTTGTTACGCGCTTGCATATTTTTGATTAGTTTATAAATAAAACATGCAGATAAAAATTATATTACATAATATAGTTCAATATATAGATAATTATATTTTTATAGGTGATATACAAACAATATTTTTATGGGTGATATACAAAAAATGTTTTTATGGGTGATATACAAACAGAAAACTAATTAGAATGAGACAAAGAAATCTATTTTAATCGTTATAATTATGTTTTCTGAATGATATTTATTTCTATTGCTATCGAGAATTCGTGGAGTAGGGGTAAGTCAGTCTCCTCTTTAATTATCATTTTTATAGCCTTACATGTAGATTCAATATTGGTTAGGTATAAACCAATCCACCAATGTTAAATTGATAATTCCCGTAATCCACAAGATATTTTTAATTAAAAAAGTGTTTTTTAGCTCACAGGCTATCAAAGCCTGAGAGCTTATGTGTCCGCCCGTTCTGTATGTATGTACGTATGTACGTAACGCGATAACTCTTGACAGAAATAATCGTTTTGCTTCCAATTTTGTTTATAGGTTCCTTGTGATAAGGTGCTTCCCTGATTAGTTTTGGGGATTGATTGGTTAACTATAAAGGGGGGGGAACGGGGGGATAACCCCCCTTAATTGAGATAAATGGTTTTTTCATGCAGAATTGTCCAATTTTCTTCAAATTTTGTATATAGGTTCATTGTGATAAACCGCTGTACTGATTAGTTTTGGGGGTTCATAAGTTAAGTATAAAGGGGCTAACGGGGAGCTAATCCTCCCCCCTTAATTTAGATAAATGAATTTTTCATGCAGTTATCCGATTTTCTTCAAATTTTCTATATGGGCTCATTGTTGTAAGGGGCTTCCCTGATTAGTTTTGGGGGTTCATTGGTGAAGTGTAAAGGAGGGAAACGGGGGCTGCCCCCCCCCCTTAATTTTGATAAATGGGTTTTTCATGCAGAATTATCCGATTTACTTCAAATTTTGTATATAGGCTCATTGTGGTAAGGCACTTCCCTGATTAGTTTTGGGGGTTCACTAGTTAAGTATAAAGGGGGATACGGGGGGACTAACCCCCCTTAATATAGATAAATGTGTTTTTCAAGCAGAATTATCCGATTTTCTTCAAATTTTATATATATGTTCATTGTGATAAGGCACTTCCCTGATTAGTTTTGGGGGTTCATTGGTTAAGTATAAAGGGGGGACGGGGGGCTAACCCCCCTTAATTTAGATAAATGGATTTTTCATGCAGAATTATCCGATTTTCTTCAAATTTTGTATATAGGTTCATTGTGGTAAGGCGCTTCTCTGATTATTTTTAGGGGTTCATTGGTTAATTATAAGAAGGAGAAACGGGGGATGGTTCCCCCCTTAATATATTGTCGATTTCTTCATTTTTTGAGGGCTTATTTCAAATTCTTTGAAATAAGAATATAATTTACAGTTAGTGTGAATAGCCTGTGAGCTCAATGCCGTCAGTTTAACTGGGCAGTTTTCTTTTATTTAGTTTGTTTTTATATTTTTTATATTCTTTTATAGTTTATATCCGAATAAATACTGCTGCATGATGCTTTATAAAATAATATTGCGTAAATAATTATAGATATATATTTATATAATGATAATAAATATTGTAGATTCTTACGAAATTATTCTTCAGAAATTTAGAAATTCGTCTTGCGTAAAATTCAGGTTACGTAAAAGTCTACGGAACGCTTTACTTACGCAAGTCAGGGGATGCCTGTATTTGACAAAGAGAATAAGCATTTAAAAATTGCTTAATTAAAAAGTTTTAAGTCTTATTGGCATTTTTAAGATACTTAAAATTTACTAAAATATATATATTTTTAATGTAGCATGGTAATATAGAGTGTTAATCTTCTAATACTGGTGACCAAATTTTGATAATTGTATTGGATAATGTAAATTATCCCGTTTTTAAATTTCCAGATAGGTTATCAAGAGATTTCGTGATCAGTGTTTGCAAAAATGTCTTCTGCTCAAAAGCGTTATGTGTCCTAAAATATTTTCCCCTGTTTTGTTTTGTTTTTTCTCAAAAATACGAAAACATAAAAAAATATATATATCAACAGCTACGAATTTTAACTGAATTAAATTTGTAAAAATTGTAGTGCAATACGTACAGTTACTCAAAAGAGACTGGACATATTCTAAGAGGTTGGTAGAGAACATTGCAACAAATAATTTCTAGCAATCCATTTATTCAGTCAAATATACAGGATGTCTCACTTAAATCTGAATCCGTATTTTTATTCGTAACAATAATGTAGTTGGAGTACCGGGTAAATTTCCCGCCTTCAACTGTGTTATTGTATTAAAAGTTGTTCTTCTGGCTTTAAAATATTTCTACGCTAGACAGATTTCCGACTTACGCAGAGTCCGCTTTAGAGAGAGTTTACCATATTTTAACTAAATTTTCAACAAACTTGTGTGAAATGCGATATAATCACAAAAATGCTGCAAATTAATAGTAATTTGTTCAGTGGCAGCGTGTGTACACTGTAAAAAAAATTGCAGTAAAATTACGGGCAGAGACCGGCAGCAGAGATTCCAGTCATACCCCGTAAAAAAAAAAAAAAAAAAAAATCCATGCCCATCATTTTGTGCAGCCCGTAATTTTACGGGGCAAAGTAATATAGCATTATAATGCACAGGATATAATGCACTTTTAAACTCAATAACACTTTGCTTACTGTTCCGTAGCACGTAGCACGTTAGATAATCATCACAGAATCGCTGTTTTGGCGGGTTAAAATATTCGAAACACGAGTAAAATGAAGGGTTACACCCTAGCGGAGGACAATGTATGGGGTCGTACCGTATTTTTGCTAACATATGGGCTAAGAACTGTAAGAATATGTGAATTGCTCTTAATTTTCTAAGTAGCTAAGGGATAAGGCCGCTTATTTAGTGGATCTGACCGTTTTTCATCAAATAAGGTTGTTGCCCGTGAAAACTGAAGGGCAAACTCTCATAAATTTACAGTTTTTTCTGAGAGTGTATTGTTACTACGTTCTGAAATATGAAGAAATTAATTTAGCTGTCTTTAGATGCACACGGCAGCCATTTCCAACACATATTGTAATATTTCACACAAAACAAGTTAAATATGTCATAAATTCCGTTAAAATATCTGCATTTTTGTCGAATTTATAAAACCAAATCCGAGATCAGACTGGAGAGATTCACGCTGTATATTTGACTGAATAAATAGATAGCAAGCTTCATTTCTGGTACAAAAATTGATGGTTGTAATGTGCTGTAATCTCTTAAAGTTTGCCCAATATTCTACTTTAATCATCCTCATATACTAGTGACAGTTATTGAAAAAATAAGAAAATGTGATATTTACTTGTGCTAAATCACCACTTTCTTCATCTATGAGCTCGCCCTCTGGCGGCTCGTCCTCTTCAACTATTGTTGGCATTACTTCAACATATTTATTCAAATGACGTAATCTTTTAGTGACTTTTCTGAAAAGCAATAAAATGTATTTTATAGGATGGTTTGATTTGTAATGTATTTAGATATATTTGACACATAATGAATAAATAACTAAAATAAATAACAACCTTTTGCATCTGTAGAAATGAATATTCCGCTAACATTTCACATAAAAAAATATTTTTCTTTTTCAAAAGCGCAAAATTTTTTGACACATTAGCTGTGACATTTGATTTTATAGTTAAAAGTATGACTCTTTTAAGAATGTTTAGTGAAGTGATTTCGAATCGAATAGTATTTTTCAGCTTTCGAAATACGGATTGCATATTGAGTTATAGTCGATTGATTTCTCCAGGACGAATTTTAAAGAGCTATCAAGTCGAGAAAAACGACTGAAGACTCATTTTTCTGAGAGATCATTTGCCTTTGTCAAAAATTGTTAAACATTATTTGATTTTATTTGTTTCTAAATAGGAACATATTAGGAATTCGTCCAATTTAGAATAAAACTAACTTCATGAATGTGCGAGATAGTAGCCAGTTTTTATTTATAAATAGCTTTATTCCGTTACTGCTCGATTTTATCTTTACGAGAAAACTAATTGGTACAATGTGAATATGTTATATATAAAATAAGAAAAAAAGTAAAAATATTACTTGATATTTTCAGTTAGAAATTTGATTTTTTGTGTTTGTAATGTTTTTTGGTAATCAAACTACAGCTTATCTTTCTAAAGCAGTTGTGCGTAATAGGTGGTTGTTAACTAATGTCGCCTCATTCAAAAAACTAGATATGAAATTTTACAAACACTTTAAAATTGGATTAAGTTTTAATATATGCCATTTGCCATATAATTTTGGAGCATTTTCCGCAGTCTTTACAGCTTTTACTGTGTAAACCCTTTGATTAAAGGATTGAGACATATTTCCGCCCCAGTGACTAGTTCGTTATTCAATTCTTACTGCTTTCTGAAAAATGATACCTGCCGTACACTTTTACCAGGATATTTTCAAGAGAAAACTAACACAAATAAATTTTTTTCTAAATTGTGGTGCTAGTGAATATAAAAATAGCCGCCAGTCCTAGCCCGCAATCAAATGTTTAAGTGTGTTTTCACTAGTGCGGCGCTTACTCGAATGCAGCATTTACAACAATTATTTTTTCTACAACCAAAATAATGTGAAAAACACTCCACTGCAGCTGCATGGATAATTTCAAGATGGAAGCGGCATTCATTCCACTCCTTATGAGGAATAACTGGCGTCAATGAGTTCAACTCGCTGCGAAATATTTTTTTTAATTATTCCAAATTGTTTCTACAATTGGTGTTTTTGTAACAGCTGGTCTTACAAACCTCAAAAGCAAAATTTCATAGTTTTGCTGTACTCACGATTGAAAAATATTTTGTGCAGCATAATAGCCACATAGGTAAGAATTGAAACTGCTATAACTAGATGAAATTTAGGCGCGCTCTATTCATTATTTGAATTTTTTTTAATACAGTGGAACCTCGATATTTCACATCCCATGAGAATAAAAAGCAAAAGGCTCATAATAGTTGGCTGTATATAATTTCGTTATTCAAAATTTACTTAAAAGACTTTTTATAATCTATGATTTTAAAATAATAAAATATATACAATAAGTATAAATGTGCTTTAAATCACTGTTGTGAAGAAAGTAAATCATTAAGTTGAAACTGATGAGTTTGACTCAGTTTTTGTGAGTTTTGTCTTAAGTTTGATCCACTTTTTCAAAAACGATTCCAATAATATAAACAGTTTACAGAATTTTGCGCTAAAATAAACAGCTATTTACTAGTGTATTTTCTGATAGTTTTTTGTGACAAATCTACAGATTTTTTTTAATACAGTGTATTTATTTCAGATGCAATTTTATTGTAGTTGTGTAAAATGTAGCCATGATAAATTAAATCCATCTATTTTAATCTCCCTATAATTTATAATCACGGTGGGATTTGAACTATTATAGTTCTTAGATACGCAGTTTTAATAATTTTTTTTAATGAAAAAAATGCAGTTTCTCCTTTAAACGGAGCGGATTTTTTTTATTTATTTTATTTTATTATTATTATTTTTATTATTATTATTTAAAAAACAAGGGACAAGACTTTATTTCTCTAAAAGTTAAAATACCTTTCATTGCACCATGAACAGACCATGGAAAGAAACTAAATATTATTACAGTTAAAGCAAGAATGTCGACTTCATTTATTTAGAAACATTTTTCACCATACATTGTAAAAAAATTCCTCTCAACGTTGAACCACTTGACACTGCAAAAAAGCAGAAGTACCAAACAATGGTTCATTTTATAAACATATTAATTATGGTGAAACTTCAAGATTTGTTCAAAATCTTACCATTCAAATCTACTCAAAACAAAATTTTCTATGCACTTTCAAAATGCTGCTTTAGAAATTGATGACGCTCATCTACTAGTCAAGTACATAGACCGCTAGCTATAGGTCACGAGATATCAGGTTTGAATCCAGATTAGACCTAGATGTTCGTAGTTTGTCAGATTTTTTTCTTTAAACAGAGGTCCTGGTTGGATTAGTCTTTGTGTCTAAAGGAATTCTGAAGACAGTCTATTGTTCAACGATTTACAAGGTTTCAGTCAATCATTTTACTTATTCATGTTTCAATCTACAGGTTTGTAATTCAACTAACGCAAAAAAAAAAAAAAAAAAAAAAAAATATATATATATATATATATATATATATATATATATATATATATATATATATATTATGGAACAAATTTTCAAAATCTTATGGTGGCAAAATTTTGGCTCCATGTTCTAGTAAAATAATGAACCAAATATTTAACGGTTTATTATGAAGCAAAAAGTATTATATCTTTACATACCGGTTAGGAGCTGGAACTGGCGAATCGGAAACGTCGTAAGAGGATGCCTTCACGATCTGGGTTTCAGGTGGAACTTTGTAGCACGATTCTACTTTGAAATCCTGTTCGTCAAAAAAATCGTAACACGGATCTTTATAAAATAAGCTATCCTGCTCGATATCCTTATATCGCTTTTTCTTATCTTTGTCATCACTTATGATGTCGTCACATGACTTAGCATCCTTTTCATATCCCTAAAAACAACAACATGCATTAGGTTAAATTTTGGAACATTATTATAATGAATTAAAATTTATTTATTGTGTTATATCTGAAATATATCGTTAGTCGTTAAAACTCAGACATTGTATCAAACGTTTTGCGTGCATATTGAAAAACTTCACTCTGAAAAATATTCATCCCTTACAAGAAAAGTAAGAAAGTGCACGGTTATTATTTTAAACAGTATGAGTACACTATTGACAGTTCAATGCTCAAGATTTGGTGAGTGTTTCGTAATGTCAGAGTGAATCAAGATTTTTTTTCTCTACGTGTAGGGAATTTTTCAGTTATATCTACTGTATTCAAAATGCAATAAATTCTCAATATTCTGAAACTATTTTACGTGCTTTCTTCATATTTAAATGCATTGTTATAAGCAGGTGGTGCGGGGGGTGGGTCATGATCACCCCACCCTTCGTAAATGTTTGATAAAAAGGGGGAAAAGCAATGAGCCAATGTAAAAAACTGTTTTTGATTGAACTTCTTATTGCACGATTCCAATTTTATTGCATGATAATTGTGTTTTAAAGGTTTTTATTATATGTAAGTGTAAAGTAATTTTATTTTAGCTTCATCTTTTTCATTCATAACCACTGAATATTTTCAGTTTTCTAAGCTGATAGTGATATTAAAAAACAAATTCGTAAAAAAAAAAAAAAAAAAAAAAACCCAGGCCTTTAGAGGATTTTTTCTTTTTGAGAGGGGTTGGGGTAGGGGAACTTCTAGATTTTTAGGTACAATAACTTTTTTTAAATGAAAGTATAAGTGTTATATATTTACCCACTTATTTTGGGGGAGGAAGGATCGCTTTCTGTAGACTTGATAAGATTAGATAACACTTTTTAATTTTTTATTGATTTTTTTCTGAAACTGAATGTTTTTCGGTTGCGAAAGTAGGTACTTTTTATTGATCCCCTCTCTAACGAAATTTCTGCTTACCCCTTTGTTTGAGATGTTTCTTCACTTTTATGGGAATTATTACTAATTATTATGTTAAAGTCATCACTAAATTTCTAGAAAAGAATTAAAAAGTCTTGTATTACCTATGCTAAACTTTGTAAGGTATATCATATTCATATCACACCTGAAATCCTGAAGTAATAATTCAGATGCGATTGTATTTATTGCAAAATATAAAAATAAAATCATTAAAAATGCGAAATAAAATAGCAGATTTTGAGTTTTTTTACAAAACATTTGAAGAAGTCCGAAAGATTTAAAAATAATAATAACAGTGCTTTAATCATGCTATTTCGGATTATTTAATTTCAATTATGGTGTAATGTTTTCTGGAACATAATTATATTTAATATAGAATAAAGATTGCTTCGACGGTGAAGTTCGGATTTATATAGATAATTTTTCAACTGCTAATTTTAAGTAGTTCTGAAGTTCTTCCCGCACTTCAACGAGAAACTGTGTGATACATTTTCTAGAACATTTTAAACGTAAAAGTATGTGACACTTGAGTCCAGGTAAATTCTTCAAGTGATTTGTTATCGAACAGGTTTTTTTTTTCATTTTTCGAAAATCTTGAGTTATGAGCGATTGTCTCAGGACGGCAGTTTTTTCTTTTTTAAAGTTTTCGGATCAGAAAATTCGGTTCAATATGACAACTTTAACAGTTTTTTTCTGAAATATTTTTTGCCTTTATGAAAAAAAAAATGAGAAAACTGTTAGATTACATAGTTTCTGGATAAGACAAGCCGCTATTTCAACGCGTTGTAGGAAAAAAATAAATTACAAAGTGTGTCAAAAAGTAGGCAGTTTTAGATTTCAGAACACGTTAAAGAAGACTTTTTTTAATGGTTGCTTTGTTAATTATCAATAATCGTGCAAAGATGTCATAACTAACTTTTACATTTAGTTTGTAAATGAAAATGAAGCCTACCAAGACATCGAGAAGAGCCTGATAATGCACATTCATAAGCCTTCTGATAATTAGCATTTTGCTAAAGCTTTTTCTCTTCGGTTTTAAACAGAATTTTACAAAGACTTATAAATTATTTCAGTAGAAGATGGTCTACTGTGTGTAAACGCGAACGATTCTGACATCAATGTGGTTTCATGTGAAGATGGGAATCTATAAAGGGCACAACACTTTATTGTGCAGAGCGAGGATGAATTGCTCTGGCATTTATTCCCTCTTTTTGAAAAGAGAGTACAGTTGTCTTGACCCCGAACATTTCCACTATGTCCACATGTTTAAAAAAACATCATTTTCAGAAAAACACCTTTAAATGTTTTAGAAAATAATTCACGCTTTGGCATACATCGTAAAGAAAAGGGTGTAGAAATACATTTCTTTCTTTCTGTTTTTCTCCAAATTGAGCAGTGAGAAAGGAGATAATGCAAAATGAAATTAATACCATTTTTTAGATTTTTTTTTTCCAAACGCTTTTACACCGGCATCTCAATTAATAAAAGCATGGAAATTACACACACACAGAGACAGGGCTTAATTTGCGCAGGAGGCCACCGGAGCCCAGCTCCAGTAATTCTCTGTTTTACGTAAAAATTTAAATATTGGCCAGAATTCACCGGAGCTCATAAATACTGCGCTTTGGAGCCCTGTGCAATAACACTTCCGAAAAACGAATCCTAAATTACCACTTCCTTTTCCTCTCATCTCCAATATTTTTGCCTTCTTTTGCATCAAAATACTTACAAGTGACGTAATGTGTCGCGCACGTAAGAGATAGAGATGAAACGGTCTCGATTTTTATATCAGTCTTTGTGTTTCGGCAGTTTCGAGCTCAATCTGTCTTAAATTCAAAATTTTATTTATTTCCATTTCAAATCATGTGAATGCTATTTCGATAAGAATGAAGAGTAAACAGAAATAGTATTTTTCTATTTTGCGTAGCTGCGAACTATTCTTTTGGTGTGTGTGCTAACACTATTTCCGAATCATAATCATGAGCTTATTTAATCGCAGAATTGAGATTCATTCTGCGATTCACTAACATTAAGATTACACAAAGGTTTCTATTTGGAAGTAGTAATAACTAAAAAGTGGAATAGTTTACAGCTAAGTGTACGCATATAGATGTAGTATTTAAATTTTTTATTTTGCTAAATAAAAATACATTATTTTATTGTTGACATTGTGACTTTAAATTTTAAAAATAATGTACGAAATATAAATATGTAGATTAGATTGAGGGAGGTGGGGTGGTGGTGGTGGGGGAGGGTGTGCTACTGGTATTAGTACTGCAGAATGTTAGGGCTCTGGTACTTTTTTCCTTAGAAATTACACCCTGCACAGAGATATATATATTTATAAACTCACCTGTTCATAATCGCCATCGCATTTATCTCTCAGTGGAGAAACATCCAGGCCGGATACTGCATTATCAAGGACAGCTTCAGCAGATGGTAGAGATTCTTCTAAGGTTTCAGTTATAACAGCAGTTTCTAGTTCTTCTTTTGAAGTCACCTGGATATCAGTCGTGAACGATACCTTATCCACTAATTCCATCAACATTTCGGATATCACGCCAAATTCCTCTTCTTTTGATGTCACCTGGATATCAGTCGTGAACGATACTTTATCCACTAATTCCATCAAAATTTCGGATATCACGCCAAATTCCTCTTCTTCTAAATTCACCGGCCGGCTAAATACAAAAGACATCCATTATATAAAAATAGCAAATACAATATTTGTGCAAGAATATTAAAAGGAAGAATACCAACGTTAAAAATGCACAAACAGTACGCAAAAAAGCAGTAAATAGCTGTTTCAAATCCACAAGAGAGATTCTTCTTCAGTGCGACAAAGGACAAAGCAAAGCGTGCCAAAAAAAGGTGCCCCAGTATTGCTTTTCAAAACACGCTGTGCTTTGCTCTTTTTCGCACTGAAGAATAATCTCCGCTTGTGCATTCGAAACAATTGTTTGCTGGGTTTTTTTTTTAGTATTATTTGTTCATTTTTAACGTTGATATTCTTTTTTTTTAATATCAATTATAATATCCTTTATTTTATATTTTACGAAGCTTATTTGACACCTGAATTCTTAAAAATAGTCTAAGATCTAAATCTTAAGTTTAACATTAAATTTAAAGAACCGATTTTATAATTTCATATATATTTTAAAAGATAACGTTTTAACACCTATTTCATATATTTTTATTTAAAATCCCTGGCTTAAAGGATGGTTCTCGTCTTTATTTAGGATTTTTTTATCCCTAGAACGTATTAACGCGGTTCTCAGAAAGAAAAAAAAATTCTCGCTCAACAACACGTTTTTTTTTGACACATTGTCTAATTTTTTTTTTTTTTTTATCGTAAAAGAATAACACTCACAGGCATGATTATTAAAGGTATTTGCAATCGTGCACTTTTTCATCTTTCGATGAATGAACTTTAACTTGAGTTAGAAGCGGTTGTTTTCTCAGAATGGCAGTTTTTTTTTTCATTTTTCGTTGCTGTCGCCTCAAAATATTTGGTTTAAAGGGCCAATGACAGCATTTTCCGAAAGATCTTCTGTATTTACCGAAAAATGAAAAACAAAACAAAAACAGTTCGATTTCAAAGTTTTAAAGTAGAGCACCTGACACTTGCAAGCGCTTGCAAGTAAAAATGACAAAAAAATGGGTCAGAAAGTAGGCAATTTAGATTTTATAAAACCTTAGAAAGCAAAATTTTTGGCACCATGTTTTGGTGAAATACTGAACCAAATATTTAAAGGTATATCAAGAAGCGAAAAGTATTATATCTTTACATACCTGCTAGGAACAGCGGAATTGAAATTGTTTTCAACAATATCGTCGTTAGAGGACGCCTTCACAAACTCGTGTTTAGATGGACCTCTGTAACATGACTCGATTTTAAAATCATCTTCAACAAAAGTAAACGAAAACGGGTCTTTACAAAATAGATTCTCCTGTTCGATAGCCTCAAATGGATCTTTCTCAGCGTTGTTATCCCTCCTGCCATCGTGAGATGGCTCAATCACAGGATCATTACCATATTCCTAAAAAACAACAGGCATTAGGTTAAATTTTAAAACATTATTAGAATGAATTAAAAATTGTTTTATTGTCTCATTTCTTAAATTTAAATCTTTAGACATTGAAGCGCAGAGTTGCATCAAACATTTTGTGCGAGTATTATAATATTTCGTTTGAAAAGCACTCAAATTTTACCAAAAAAATAAGAAAGTTTATACTTATGAGTCAGAACATTATGAGTACGCTCCCAAGTGTTTGATGATATGATCCAGTGTTGGTGAGTGTTTCATAATGTAAAAGTGAAGCAAGATATTTTTTTCTATACATGTATGTATGTTTACAGTTATATCTACTGTATTCAAAAAAGTAATAATTATGGTGAAACTATTTTACGTGCGATTTTGACAATTAGACGCATGGTCATAAGCAGGGGATGCCGGGGTATGCTAGAGATGAGTTCGGGTTCTCTTTTCGGAGCCCGGGCCCGCCCGAGCCCGATGGTTTTAAATCCGGGCCCGCCCGAGCTCGATGGTTTTCAATCCGTGCCCGCCCGAGTCCGAAACCTTTTTTTATAATTAGAGCCCGAGTCCGCCCGAGCCCGTTACTGATACCAAAAAAAATTGCATAATATTTAAAAATTGTTTTAAAAGTAATATCACATTTTTTAAAACTTCGTATGCGAAAATAACTGTTCATCACGTACACATAATTTATTTTATGGAATTTTACATTCTATGTTATCAAAAGAGAAGTTTGGTATCAAATAAAATATGCTTCCTTAATAGGATGTAAATATTTTTCTCTCCCAATAAGTAAATCTGATGGATACTTTAACGAAGTGCGTTTATAAATCAATAAGTGAAATTTGAAGAAATTAATATTTCTATGCCGAAGAATCGAACGCTTTCTATTTCCTATAAAAGGTATATTTCGTAACTTATAATTGATTTTTGAATTAAAACAATATTTCGTGTTCCTGAAAAACAGCTTAAATTAAAAAATTGACACCGTTATCTGAAAGATACTGTGCTTTTATAGAAAAAGTTGAAACAGTCTTCGATTGCTTTCTATCGGAATAACAATACATAATAATTATATGTACTTATGAATGAAGGTGACTTCGTAACTGTGCAGAGCAGAGCTTTAGCAAGAGCAGAGTTCATAATTAAAAATTGAATCACTAATATTGTTTTCATATGAAGATCTAGTATAACTCGCACACAATAAACAAAGACTAAAAATTTGCAAACCTAAACTAATGCTGATTGACTAAAAACGAAAAAAAATATTCATCTCGCATTCGATCTCTAAAGAAATAAAATAAACGTTCCAATTAAAAAATATCCTACTTCACAAACGAAAATCTAGCAACAAATATTATTGGCGCCACTTCGCAGTAGAGCCATATCACCCAGTCGTCAGACATGTCGCAAATATCGTAAATTTTCGTTTAAAGTAACATTCTAACACTAGAAAAGAAAAATAAGATTTCTGTTTCCCCTTCTATCCACATTCTGCTCAAAATAACATTAAAATTACTTGAAGTGGAATTTGCAATATTTTAGAGGAAAAAGTTACTTTTATTTTTTCTATATGAGAATAAATAAAATTGTCAGTTTCAGAAGGAATGAGCCCGAGCCCGTCCGGGCTCGAACGCTGGTATAAAAATTAAGCCCGAACCCATGTCGGTCCCGGGCTCGGGCTCGGGCTGAGCCCGTCTCATCTCTAGGGTGGGCCGTGACCTATCCTTTCTAAATCTTTGAAAAAAAAATGAACGTGTAATGAACTGAGATAATGTAAAAACTGTTTGTGATTGAACGGCTACTTGCACGATTGAAAATTTATTGAATGATAATTGTGTTTTAAATTATTTCATTATAATGTTGGACTGGGGGCTTAGGCAAGAGGGGTTGGGAAGGAGGCTTTTAGGTACTATGCCTTTTTCAAAATGAAAGTGTATGATTTATATCCTTTCCCACTTACTTCAGGGGAAGTAGGATCTCCATCTATGGACTTGATAAGATTAAATAATATAGGGTGACCCAAATGTCCATGACACATTTTAAAATCCAATAAAAGATTAAGCAATTGGCGTACGAGAGTGCGGTTTGGACAAAAATGCTGCTTATAATCTGAAATTTTGTTTAAGCAAATAAAAAAAAGTTTACAAAAATTTTCATAGATGGCGTTGCTTCTGAAAAGTTGCCTCAATGGCGAAAGACGCACAATTCCTAGGCACACTTTTCGTCCAAACTAAGGTACCCCACATTTAAAAAGTTAACGTTCTCGAGTATCCATCCTCACTCGTCTAATCGAACTCAAGAGGTCTAGTAATGTGAAGTTCTGGAATATGGGATACCATATTTTTTACAAAAACTGTGCATATGCATTGTGCGTCTTTTGACATTCTGATGTAAAAAGGTATTCTACCTATTCGATAACTTCACAGAAGCAGCGTCATCTATGAGAAATTTTTGGAACTAAATTTTTTATTTGCTTAAACAAAATTTCAGATTATAAGAAGCATTTTCATCTAAAACCACACTCTCGTACGCCAATTGCTTGATCTTTTATTGAATTTTAAAATGTGTCAAGGACTTTTGGGACACCCTGTGCGTTTGAATTTTTTATTAATTTTCTTTTTTTCCAAAACTAAATGTTTTTCGGTGTCGAAGGTAGATACTTTTATTGATCCCATCTCTAACAAAATTTCTGCGTATCACTTTTCTTTTGCGATGTCTTTTCTCGTTCTGCTGTTAACATGATTTCTAAATGTTTAGAAAATAATTGAAATATCTCATATTATTTATGCTAAACTTTCTAAGGCATATAATACCACACCTAAAAGCTTGAAGTAGTATACGATTGCTTTTTACGCAAAATGTAAAAAAAAATTATCAATAATGCGCAAATATCAGATTTTAACTTTTTTAACTAATGCATTATACAAATATATTTCAAAAAATTCAAAATATTTTGAAAAATAATAAACATGTTTTAACCGTGTATTTTTAATTGTTTATTTCTAGCTATGATATTATGTATTATATAATATAATTATGTTTTACATAAAATGGTAAAACTACATCTGTTTCGATGGTAAGTTCACAATTAAATTTTCTTTTCATTTTCTATTTTAAAGTGGTTCTCAGAAAAAATAAATTTCTGTTTAACAACGCAAATTTCTTTTACGTGTTTTTTGCACTTGCATTCATGATTATTGAAGTAATTTTCAATCGAAAAGTTTTTTTTCATTTCTCTATAAATGTATTATAACTTGAGTTATAAGCGATTGTTGTCTCAGAAAGTAAGTTTTTTCTTTCCATCGGAGAAATTCGGCCCAAAACGGCAACTGTGGCGGCATTTTCTGAAAGATCTTCTGGCTTTATCAAAAAGTGCGAAAAACTATTCGATTACTTAATTTCTGAATAAGAGATCTGCTTAACTTCATACGGTTGAAAACAAATATTGATTAACTAATGTATGAGAAAGTAGGCAGTTTGACTTACTTTAGGAATTGTTTCCGCAGAACAGTCTGGAAATTCATCTAAAGAGTGTTGAGGAGTATCATCAGTTAAATCAGGAGTGGTTTCTGGAGTCAGCTGGTCAGACAAACTGAAAGGAAAATATATATCGTTTCGTTATATAAATTGCTTGGAGTACAAAGAGTTAAATATATTTTCTGATACGTTTCCGTTATACCATCACCATTGTCGCCAAGCGTAATAGTCGACGCTGAAGATAACATTTAAAAAAAAGTAACATTGCGAATATGATCATTTAAAAATTATAACACTTGAAAATTCTACAGACTTTCATGAACTATTTTATTATATCAATCCAAATATATGCTTGAAATAAAAGAAAAAATGAATCCTTCTATATTAAAAAAAAGTTATCTGGAACTGAGCCAAAAACGATTTAGAAATGGACCAATCAAATTCTGCGTAGATATTCTGGGTTATTCTCATCGCTTTTTTACTAGGGACTTTTTTGAGGAGCTATTATTTTTTTTTCTAGCCATCCTACGGATTCGAAAATCATACCACTAGACGCGAAATATAACAAGCTTTCAGAAATTAAAAAAATTATCACGGTCGGACAATAAAAACTAAAAAAATTCTTAAAAAAGGAGTAAAAAATCTTTTATTGAAAAAGTCATTTTTTTATATTGTTGCCAATTTCTAAATAAGCGCAAAGGATTATGTTTTATCTCAAATAAAAAATGTATTTGCGCGAGACTATTAAAAACAATAATGAAAGTTTAAAATAATAATTAAATGATCACGTGTTGAAAGCAGGAAATAAAGAAAATTACGTCATAAACCTTTCAATAAAATGTTTTTTGTCCCATTAATGTGTTTCTGTTTCTGTTCTTTTTCTCTGCTTCTTTGAACCATAGCTCGCAACTACGGCATTTTCGACCCTGCATTGCTATGTGATTCCGAGTCGTCTTTGTGCCCCCTACACCTCTTGCAAGTTTGTCGGTCTGGTAGTGAAACACCCTGTATACGTTTCAGACAATGAGGAAATGATTGACGCAATGATTTGTTTTAGTTACAAAAACAGTCGACAGATGGGATCACAAACTCTTCCAAGAAATAAAATCTGCGTATCATGCAGACAACAGGGTTTCGTATTAGAAATAAAAAGGCGTAACCGTCTTTTTGTAGCACTGTTCCACTAACACGATGGTTTTGTCGTTGAAGAAAAATGCGATGTTAATAATGCTGTTATACAAAACATCGAAAATATTTGTAAAATTCTTCGTGAGTGCAAGAGAAAGATAACTTGCCTCTCCTAATAGCTTGTTTTGTTAGTAAATAATTCTTGTTCTTTGGTTCTAAAAGACAAGATTTTTTTTCATTCAAGCAGTATAAAGGCAAAAACAAGGGATATCGCAAGATGCTGTAAATGTTGCAGCTACTATTGTTGAGCAGTCCAATGAGAATTAAACTGAATGTGTGATACTTATTGTGCTACAGTGAGGAATTTGTAAATGTCCTACATCCGAGGTAAAGCTATTTTGTGAAAGAAGAAATGTCATCGAATGAAAAACCGTGTAATTGACACGTGTCCAACATTTTTAATGATGAGTTACGGGTTGTTGCGGATCATTTTGTGAGTTGGTTGTCAATGGACAATATTACATGAAGAATGCCCATTGCCCCTGCAGTACGTGGACATATTGAACACAGTGAGACCATTTTGAAGTAGCATTTAGAAGCCTTTATTTCCTGTTATGTTAAACATGTGTGTCTTGTTGATATCTGCTACCATGGCGTGATCGAAAATTTGTGTGTTTATGATATGAATTAATAAATTTACACGATGATATTTCGTATGATTATCTTTATTGGTGGAGCTATTATATATTCATGACATGAAAATGCACACAGCTCCATATCTGCATCTATTGGTCATTTTTTAAACTAAAATTTTTTGTATCAATCATTTTTCCAGTGTCAAAAATGCATATTCTCCAAATATGAAAAGGTTACGTATTTGGGTTCCAAGGGCTCCACAACGTTCCAAACTATTCTAATATAAATTAACCTGCAGATCATAGTATTTTAAAAATTAAATGAAATTTCCCTTTACATTTTTCAGGCTAACGATCTCAAATAAGAACATAGAATTGTAAAATTATTAACAATTTAAAATAAATTATTTTGGTATAAAAATATTGACAGTAATAGTAGAAACAAGAGTGTAATTTTTTGAAATAGAAAGCCTATATTTTTTTTACCAGATATCTATAATGGGTATCTTGTGACCTACAATTTGGAGAATGTTTTTATTACGTCAGTAATAACATAAATTTAAGATATTTTGTGTTAAAACCAATTATGATTTCGCTGTTTCATATTGAAAAACAATAATACTATCTAAGTATTTGTTGAAAATATTAGTTCAATTTCATTGGATATGTTCAATACGAAAGGGTTCAATATGTTCAATACGAAAAAGGTTATGTGTATAAAAAAATAAATTGCGGACGATTTTATTTTCAGGGATGCATTGTACAAAAAGTATAAAATAGGCTCCTATTAAAAAATAACATCGATTTGGCGAGCTCATTGTTTATGTTATTATAATGTACTATTTAGGATGTACAAACGAACACGTTTTCACAAAGCAAATAAAGTTATTCCAGTATGTTTTTTCCTCGTTTTCTTAGTATTTCATTTTTATTTTAGATAAAAGTAAAACTTCATTTGTTATAAATAACCTTTTTTTGATTTCGTTTTTAATGCGAAATATATTTCTTATTGTTTGTTAGATTATAAAATACTTAGTGGCATACTATATACCACAGGTCATCAAATTCTTACCAATCCTGCTGAATCTGTGATAAAAAGTCATTTTGCGTGCAAGCAATTTCTACTACATTTTTGAAAACCTGCAAAGCACAATTCTTTCTACTTACGGTTATTCAGTATTATCATATTATTACCGTAAATTTCTTAAGAATACATGTGTATTTATCGTAGGTAATTATGGAATGTGTATGTTTACCGTTAATTATGTGTAATTATTATTAGCCGTGGTAAGTTTCATAAATATAGATTCCTTGCATAAAAACTTTTTTTCTCTGAAATGTGATATCTTAATAATTTTTGATATCCATATCTTTTAATCCAATATGTCCTGATAGTTAAAAAAAAGAATAATCTCCATTTTTTTTCGAAACTTCATTAGAATGTAGAAATTCGATTTCATAAGAAATTCTTACTATTTTCACACACACAAAAGAAAAAAAACAGTTAAGTAATGTACATCTGAATTCCAATGTAAAAAAAAAAAAAAAAAATGTCATGAAGATTTTTAGGTTTTTTTTTTTTTTTTTCTTTGAGGGATTTAAAAACAAAACGTCCAATTTTAATATGTTTTTAATGTTTTATGTAATTGTAATGTAATGTCTGTAATTTTAATGACTTTGATATAAATTTAAAAACAAATTTACCATCGTTTTCAAACTCTAAAATATGATTCTCACGGGTCCTTGAATTTGAATCCGCTATTTCCGAATAGAAAATCCAAATAGTTCACATCTTTTAATGACAATAATTCTGGAATTAAACAAAGACAAATCACCATTCGAAAATGGGAGTACTCAAATTTATAGAACTGTACGAAAACTGTAAAATCGAATATCATTTATTATTTTGCAGTTCTGAATAAGAAGTATCTCATAAAAATTGTCCCACGTTGTCATCATGTATACGTAATACTGATTTAATTAAAGAAACTCTTTTTTGTTCAGAATAGTATGATATGCAAATTGTTTGGGTTAAATAAAACTCCGTTTTACCTCATGCACTTTAATTAATTTATATCAATATTATTAAAAAACAAAAAAACATGTGTTTAATTCATTATAAACAAACTCACCTGTCTTCATAACCCTCTTCAGCCAACTCATTGCTATAATCATCAGGATAGCTCGCGGAAGTGATGTCATTTTCAGTAAATTGTGGAATAGATCTGGAAAAGAAATTTATTGTTTCGTTAAGACACCAAGCTAAAAAAATATACTTCTCGCACATGTCTCCATATTTCTTTATCTATGATTTTATTTTAATTACTTCTTCAAAATAATGAAGTTGTTCAATCATTCAGTCATCTTATCTTAATAATCTTAAACTATAATTAACATTAAAACGCATGAACATTAAAAAGAAATACAGAAATTAACAATTAAGAAACATTAAATACTGAAAAATAAGTTTGCATAAACATTTTTCAGAATGGAGGACTGAAACAGTTTCTAATTTCTTTTCGTCCGGAAGAAACGGGGTGGGGTCCTTGATCTTCCCCTTTAAGATCATTTTTAAACACATACACTTAAACAATAAATAACTAAAAATTGTTTTGATTATTAAGTTCAGGCGGAGATAGCACAACCACCCAATCCTCCCCCCGTCCAGACGAACACATTTTAATTTCCCTTTATCTTAGATTTTAAATACTTTTACTTTAAAAATACTTTTATTTCATCAGTATTAGTATAAAGTATACTGTTAAATATTTTTTAGCACCGAAAAAGGAAAAATTATCCGTAAATTTATTCTCGATTAGAAACTTCATTTCATCACTATTCTAGATCATTAATTCGCCCGTTTATTATAAATCGATGAAGGTAATTGGTGCAATCAAATTTACAGGGAAGGGAATTTGAAAGAAATTAATACATTCAAATTTACAACTGTCAGATTTCTGACTTTAGCAAAACTCATATTGTATATTTCTAATTAATTTAAGTACTGTATTCCGATATATATTTTTCTTTTGCTGTAAAACTGCCGTACGTGATAAAAAAAAAAAGAAAAAAAAAAAGAGAGAGAATTACTTTTTAAAATCCAGGTTGGGAAAGTGAGCCAACATTGTCTCCTCCGTATGTCGGTGCACATGGTTCCGCTTAGTTTTATTATTATCCGTATGTCACCGCTCTTTTGTATATAAAGACATTCCAGTTCAAAGTGTCTAAATTTAACAAGTATTATATTTTACTTAACCATAAATTTCTTTTACCCAAACGACCTGGGGGTCCGCAGTGGGAAGCGGCCTCAGGCCGATCGCAGCGCCGGGCGAGACAAAGCCCTGGTGCGTTAAAAGCCCTTCAGAGGCTTGGGTGCGATGGTCGTTTACGCGCGTCGGCGACCCCCGTGGGCGCCTGACGGCGCAGAATAGTTTTACCCAAACTGTTGGTTCATACTGCTCTGCGTGATCACTGGAGCCCTTGACTTCTGTTGGGTGAGTATGTGTTTGCAACTATTCATCTCAAAATTTTTTTATCAAAAAATTTATTATAATAGACTTATATATAAATCCATCTTACAGAAATAATAATTTGACTATTATTCATTCATTATTGAATCAGTTTTAGTGTATTTAAAGAGAATTTTACAGAAAAATAATGTTTACAAATATTTTCTAACCGTTTCTATTTCTGTTCTTGCAGTTATTACGCGTCCTGTGGTATAGATTGAAAAAGTATACTGTTAAGTATTTCTTAGCACAGAAAAAGGAAAAATTATCGGTAAATTTATTCTCGATTAGAAACTTCATTTCATCACGATTCTAGATCATTAATTCACCCGTTTATTATAAATTGATGAAGGTAACTGGTGCAATCAAATTTACAGGGAAGGGAATTTGAAGGAAATTGATGCATTCAAACTTACAACCATAGTATAGCAGATTTTGAACACTGTTTAAAAACTTTTCATAAAAAATATCAATATTCAAAACACACCTGACGATTCTGCAACGGGTCGGGTGACTAGATTTTATCTAAACCCCACTCAAAATTATTCAGATTTTATTTTTTTTTTAATGCTGCGTGTTGGATTTCGGTTTAAACTGTGCATCGATTCAAATAACCTGATTTTATTAAACCAGACTCATAACCGGTTCGGATATAACCGGTTCGTATAACCGGTTCGGATCGGCCATAAAATAACCGGTTCGGATAAAACCTGGGGTCGGGTATACCCGACCCGAGGTTTTATCCGAACCGTGGTTTTATCCGAAGCAAAATTATAATCTAAATTCTACTTACAGCCAAAAGAAAAAAAGCACCAGTCGACATAATAAGGTCGGGGCGGGTTCTGATATAATTTGGTCGCCCGACCCGATGCAGGATCCGAATCTCACATACAGAAAAAAAATTCGACCCAGTGAGGTCGGGTGGGTTCGGCTGAAATGTGGTCTTCCGATCCGATGCAGAATTGTCAAATACGTCACACTTTTCAGAAACTAGTTACAATGTGATTTTAAAAAGGGATCAAAGAATGGCTTAAAAACATCATAATGACTTCACATTCACGTTACTGTGACTTTACATGCACGTTCATGCACGATGGTCACATCGACTGTCACAAAGTCACAATATGACATCACAATGTTTTACGGGTGGCATCTCTATTCCTTTACAAAACACTCGCATACAAGTTGTTAAAATTTAATCACAGTTTGAACAACAAAATCAGTACGGTAGTCTGTTTTTATTCATGCAAAATTACAGGGTCTTGGGTATTACCATAAGATATAAATATACTGAATTTACGGTAAATTTGCAGAGTAGTTTCAGCTTTTAATAAAATCTAATTTTTCACTTCCTTGTAAATTTATATCAGATAAATGATTTCAGGTAGATTTTTCGATATTTTGCAGAATTTCTTTTAGGTACTATAGGATTCAACTTTTCAATTATATTATTTTATTTAAATATTTTAAATATACTGAGTTTATGGTAAATTTTCAGAACAGTTTTTGAGTGTTTTCATAACATCTCGTTTTTCTGTTCCTTGTAAATTTATATATGATAGATGATTACCTGTAGATTCTTCGTTATTTTAAGAAAAAATCTTTTTAATATGTAGTGTAGGATTGATCTTTTGAATTATTTTGCTTTATTTAAAATTTTGATTAAAGACGTCTATGGATCGGTTTCTAAAAACATATAAAACGATGTCACAGTATATATATTTTTAAAAAGTTTATTCAATTGAAAAAATATTATAATGAATATATGTGGTGTAGTACAACCTTGCAATGTATGTAAATATTTAAATAATAAGAAATATTATTTTTTCATATCAATAATATGTCCACAGAATTTGACAAATCATGTCCGTGGCCTGTTATAGCCTTAGTTTGTATAACTTACTTGGGCTGTAAAGTCGATTTAAAGCTTTTATCATGACAAATATTTATTGAATTTCGTAAAGTTAATCTCAGGTTCAAATTTCAAAGGGTAATCTCGTTTATGTGCAAGTTTTATTTGAAAAATAAATGCTGTCACAAGAAATTGAGTTGGGAATAGAAAATTAATAGCTTTCAACTGACTCAGCACATGACAGAAAAAAACTTCAAACTAAAAGAGAAGTTTTTAAATCATTTTAAACGTAACAACAGATTTCAAAAGTTATCTTTGTGAAATATTTATTTATTTTTTAAATAATTATGAAAAAATTACGAACATAAAGATCACATAAAAAACAGAAACAAAAACAAACAAGAACGAAAAATCATGCGTCAAGCATAGATTATGTAACACTTTCCAACGCTTCCAAAATAATTTTACAAATCATTACCGTTTAATAAGCTGAAAGATAACATATAAGTAAACAATTTGGAAAACGCATAACATATTTAAAAACGTAATTTCAGGAATTTCCAACATATACAATATTCGGAAAAATATCCGAATATTTTTATTCAGCCCTGTATAGGATCTATAGATATGTATATGTACTACATAGGGTGCTAAATTTTAGTTTAGTTAGGAAACGCGTAGCACAGTTTAAAATTCTGCTTCTGGAGTTTCTTTCAATAAACGAAAATGTGTTCGCGAACTTTTATGCTGCCCTGTATATGAAATACAGAATTTATACACACCAAGTAATAGACAAAAAGTGAGTTAAATTGAATATCGCGTTCAGCAACTTAAAACACACTTCCAGGAATTATTGTTAACAGACAGTAGAAAATTCTTTTGTGTGTCCCTGTAAATGAACGATGACTGCTATACACACACTATTCTGTAGTAAGCCTCTTGTCATGCACCTTAGGGATATGTATAAATTTCAATTCGTTTAAAATAGTGAAACATTATTTAATTAAACCGCAAATGATTTTTCTCCATAGACGTAATGTAACGGAATTCTTTTGACTGATCCTGTAAAGAAACTATACGTGCTATGCACACCCTATTCCATATTAAGCTTCTTGTAATGTACCTTAGTGATATATATCAATTACAATGTATTTGAAATTGTGTAACATCATTAAAATAAACCGCAAATGATTTTTCCCCATAGACCGTCATGTAACGGAATTCTTTTGAGTCTCCCTGTAAAAAAACTATAAGTGCTACACACTTCTTTTGAAATAGGGAACATGCTATAGATAACGACAATAACATATAAAAAATGCAGGGCAATCCGAGCATATTTACGTGAGTTAGAGCACGGAGAGACGGCCATACGGCCAGACAAACTGAAGCCATAAACACTTTTCAGCTAGGTTGGAAAGTGTTAAAAAAGATTTAAAGGGTTAAAAGAACCAAGCTCAAAAGCAGCGTGGTTCAGCCTTGCATCTTTACTCTTTACCTTTTCATCTTTTTTTTTTTTTACATTCATAAAGGGGATTTGTGTTATACTTGAAGCAGCCGTATGTGGTTTTAATGTTGGGATAGTTTTGAATATGTGTTTTAACGTTTTTAGGTGCGTTCGTAATTATATAAATATAAAAGCGCAAAAACTGCTTGTGCCAAATGATTTGTTATTTGAGATATATTATCTTTTCAGAATTTTGTCGAGACATTTCAAATTTTATGAAAATCGAATCAAAACTTTAGAAGATATTAATAAAAATATTTATTAAGAAATTTGAATTTAAAAAAAATCGGTGCTTTCTTGTTATAGGAGCTTTCGAGGTATAATCGTCAAGCGATCGAGATACTTATTTTATGACGGAAATTAATCTTCAGACGATAGAATTCATTTCACAGAATTAAAAATCATCAAGATCGGAATACTAATATAACTAGCTATAGTACGAAAGCACCTCGTTTGTCACGTTTGATGTACAATTTCCAACTTGTTTAGCTTTATCTTATGTCTAATGTTAGGTATGTTTAAAGCATTATGAAGACACGCAATTTATTTTAATCTACAAAACGAATATTCTACTTACTCATAAACTGGAACTGCAAACTTATGATAGTAGTAGAATGTGGCTCCGTTGTATTGGACTGGTGAAACGCCGTTGTATATTAAGTAATACAATGGGACTGGATATATGATGGGATATAGATACCTGAAAAAATGAATTACAATAAGGTTATATCAGTGGTATTCACTAGGGAGCCAGCTGTCGAGGTCATTTCTTCTGGCTTCGAAAGCTGAATACATAATTAAAAGTATACACACACACACACACACACACACACACACACACACACACACACACACACATATATATATATATATATATATATATATATATATTTTTTTTTTTTTTTTTTTTTTTTAAGGAAATGTAAAACAAAATGTAATTTTTTTAAGACATTGACCTTATTTTAAAAAATTCTGCAATAGACATACACATAAGTCTTCTACATAGCTTCTAAACTTTCCAAGAATATCACTTTTCATGTTTCTGTCGCAGATTTCGGTACTTTTGTGTCATAGTGACCTCAATGGATGAATTGCCAAGCGATTAAGATTTATTGCCAAATTACAAAGCATATGTGACATTATAATAATATATATGATGTATATAACATTTCGTGACGTATGTGGCCAAGTTATATATGACGCATATATGATGTGACGTATACGATGGCACATAATTATATGGCACGTATTATATGGCACATAATAAGTAAACAATATGTATATAATGACGTATACGTCACATATATAAGTGTTTGGAATTTATATGTGACATGTAATACATAAAAAGTATGTATATAATGAAGTATATGGCACTTTAATGAGTGTTTGGAGTATATATATGCTTATATATGATGCATATATAAGTGTTGTGACGATCTTGGCGAAATCATAGCTGCAATCTTTGCATAATAGAAATTGTGGGGACCGCTATAACACGAAAGTACCCAAATTCCTTTCATTAAAATAAGAGAATATTCTTATTATTATGTTGTACTTAAAATTTGGAAGATTTGGCAACTATGGCTTCTCATTTTTTTTTTCAAGTAAAAAACTGCAAGTCTGTCTAATCGTTTCGGCAACACTTTACGAAACTCCACTGTTAGGTAATGGACGTTATCCACCTCACAGTTAATGTTATATTGTAAACATTGGTTAAAACTACAATTGTCTACAACCTCTGTAGTAATACCATATACTTTATTTTTGTATTAATTAATATTAGTCTGTTTTTTATATATATTTATATGTTTTGGTTACTTATTTCATTCTTAATTTTCATGTTTCCATTTTTTAATATATTTGTGTGTTTTATTTATTTATTTATTTTATTTATATTTTCATTAATTTTTATTTATTTATTAATTTATTTATTTATTATTTATTCATTTTATTTTATTTATTCTATTTTATTTATTTATTTATTTTATTTATATTTTCATTAATTTTTATTTATTTATTAATTTATTTATTTATTATTTATTCATTTTATTTTATTTATTCTATTTTATTTATTTATTTATTTTATTTATATTTTCATTAATTTTTATTTATTTATTAATTTATTTATTTATTATTTATTCATTTTATTTTATTTATTCTTATTTTTTCCCCTTCCTCATTCCCCTTCTACTTTGTATTCTATTGTTTTGATTTTACTCTTCTGTGACTGGCTGTTGTCTTCCCCTTCTGTTTTCCTATTGGCTGTTGATTTCTACTTTCCTATTGGCTGTTGTTTCAGCTTGTTTCCTCTCCCTTATCTCTCATTTCAGTCTTGCTGCTGCTTTCATAGTAGAAGCACGTCTTTTTGCGCCTGACGAAAAAAGACTCAGATCTTTCGAAAGGCCTAGCGCATTTTAAAGTTTTTGATGGTGTTTTAAGAAGATATTTTAGTTCTTAGTTCTTAAAACTACAATTGTCGTAATAATAGCTAGTATATACATGGGGGCAAAAAAATCGCATAAAATTTTTTGCTAATTATTCATATAATTAGCATAGAAATAAATATCAGTTTATAGAATAAATACAAGTTTTGATTGTGTCCACTTTTTGCTTTTATGTGGAAATGAAAACATTTGATAAACTTTTCTGCAACGGGTCTCAGTTCATCTCCTGATAGATTTAGTCATTCCTCCTGAGGAGATTTTTTTTCATAGACACCAAATATCTGTAAAACTTAGAGCAAACGCTTTTGCGTAACATGATCATGCAGAGTACCAAATTTGGTTGATATCTGGAGCGTACAAGGGCTCTAAGAAGTCCGTCAAACCTTCCATGCTTTTCCTGTTCTGTGTCTTGTTTGAGAATCAATTTTTAATGTCTAAAAGGCTATTGGGGTCAGGAAAGCATCTTCAATATATTTTTAACTGTTACTCTTACTGTTACTCTTACAACATAAAGGTCTTCAATATATTTTTATGGTAGTCTGGGAGTTATTTTTTATAACTTTATGAACAAAAGCAAGCTGGGTTTAGCCAGTTGAACAAATCCCACCCCAAACCTTAATCGAGTTTAACTTTTGCCATTGCTCAATAATGACTCATAAACTAAGAGATCGATTTTGATTGATGTGTCAGTTTTCGACCAGTTAGATCCTGAAAAATTTGAAAAATATTTTGTCATTGATCATGAACGTCAAAGTTCGTTTGTGCAATCATCTTTTTAATTGTTGTGTTTTTGGTACCAACCGTAAGATTTTGGCATTGTTATTCTTTCTTAGAATAATATCCAATGTTTTCTTTAACAATTTCTCAAACCATCTCCCCGTTAATGATGTTTTTGCGAAATTTTCCATTGAAACTTCGAAATGCACTCAATCATCTTTACCGTCATATTTTAATTTTATGGAATGTTGATTATTAGTTTTTTATCTCCACCTAATCTTTTCCTATTATGGCTAAAATATAAAAACCATTTCACGGTATCGCTCACAGTCAATTTTAGAACTTTCAGCACCCGAACGAATTTTCATTACTTCGTCTTATCAGTGTGTGATATCAATGTGAGAGACTCATTTTTATAATAGACTATCATCAGAAAGTTTAAACAACCTGTTTCAATAAGGTCTGAAGTTTATTTCTCATGCATGTACAATAAAATTTTAAGGATAGATTTAGTAGCGCTCTTTGATCTCAATTTGAATTTTATCTCGGTTATTTTTTTTCGCCCGCCTGTATACAGGCGGGCGAAAAAAATATTACCCCATAATAATATACTTAAGGATCCGATTCGGTCCTCCCGGGTTACTGAAAGTATGTGAAAACCATTCTTTTACCTGAAAACTTTAGTAGATTTTATACATCTAATATATTTTTTTAGATAATACATTTAATATAGTTTTCTTTCAATAAGGTCTGAAGTTTATTCCACATGCAGGGACAGTAAAATTTTAGGGGTGGAGTTTAGTACCGCTCTTTAATTTCAATTTCAATTTTTTGTGTTTCATTTTTTTGTCCACCTGTCATATTAGCTCATTGTAATATGTAAGACAAATGTCTACGAAATATACTCTACGAGACTTTGGCTTTCATACAAATATTTAGCGAATATAGAATATACAGGAAAAACTCTTGATTTATTCCTATATTGCTTGTATATATGAAAAAGAGAGTTCAGAAACAAGTTATCTTAAGTAAATGCTCAAAAAAAAACTTTCCCCCGCTCAACAAGGCTATAATTTCTGATATAAAGGTCGCCCAAATGAAAGTGGCATTGCTGTAATAACTTTGGAATTTGAAGAGAAAGATGCGTGCGCATGCTCCTACAGAGGGCGCAGAGTGCTGGGAATGCATGCGATATCGTGAGATTCCGCTACATGCGTGTGTGATAGCGTTGTAGCACGTTAAAAGGCATTATTCGCATCATGGTTGTCTCCAGACGGTTTCAACGCGCGGTCGTGCAATTTTTAACAGCGGAAAATGTGAGTGGTAGTGAAATCTGTCGTCGAATGCAAAATGTGTATGGCATTGAGTGTATGTCACGCAGATCGGTATTCCGATGGTGTAGGGATTTTCGTCGTGGAAGAAGCAGTACTGACGTCAGGTCACGACATGGTCAAGCGCATGTGGTTATCGCCAAGGACCTACAAGATGACTTTGTCTAGCCTATCTGTTACGCCTGTATCACTTCTTTCTTTTGTATACTAATTTATATTAATTCCATTAAACCATTTCTAAAACCGACAGTAGTGCCACTTTCATTTGGGCGACCCATATGCATTCGAATATTTAATTTTATACGCAAAGTCAGGAAATTTGCTGGCATGAGCACTGACATGTTATAGAATCGAATAGCGGTTTTCATTTTTCAATTAATATATTATATTTGTCATTGTGAGGATGTCTGTAGTGGAGGGTATACATAGCGGTATACGCTGTGTAACTTTGGAAAAGCTTTAAGAGACTTCGTACAGCCTCTCTTTCTCTCGTAAATCTATGGTGCATGTTCTCTAGTGCTGAGTGTATACATTCTGCGTGTTTTTACTTTCTTCTATCTTTACAAGCAGAAAGTAATGGATTATTGAAAATTTTCGACATCCGCTTTTCAATGGATTTATACGTTTTAGAATGTCCTGAACACGATTTATCTGTTTTTAGACAATGTCTGTCTGTGAGTCTGTTTCTCTGTGTGTCCGTCTTTGTCTGTCTGACTGTGACAAAGATTTTGTGGTCGCTCTATCTCAAGAACTAATCCACGGAATTTAATAAAACTTTAGATTCAGTTAGTCTTTGATATAAATGGGTGCTGATCAGTTTTTGATGTAAATAGATGCTATGCTACAGTTTTCATGATTTTCACTATAGCTATATCTCAAGAATTAATGCACATAATTTCATCAAACTTCAGATTCTGTAAGACCATGACATAAATAGATGCTGATTACGTTTTGGTGCAACCAGTCCAACAGGTGGCGCTGCAATGCTACTTTTTCATGATTTTTACGATAGCTATATCTCAAGAACTAATGCACAGATTTTTCTCAAGCGTCAGATTCAGTTAGACGTTGACATAAGTTGTTGTTGGTTAGGATTTGGTGTAAAAATCCCAACAGATGGCGTTGTCATGCCACTTTATCATGATTTTCACGGTAGCTATATCTCAAGAACTAATGCACAGAATTTGATTAAATTTCGAATTATGTTACATCGTGACACAAATAGATGCTGATTACGTTTTGGTGTAACCAGCTAAACAGATGGCGCTGCCCTGCTACTTTTTCATGATTTTTACGATAGCTATATCTCAAGAACTAATGCACAGATTTTCCTCAAACTTCCGATTCAGTTAGACGTTGACATAAGTTGTTGTTAGTTAGGTTCTGGTGTAAATATCCCAACAGGTGACGCTGCTATGCTTCATTTTTCATGATTTGCGTGATTTTATCGATAGTCATATCTCAAGAACTAATGCACGGAGTTTAATAAAACTTTAGATACAGTTAGACCTTGATATAAATTGGTGCTGCTTCTTTTTTGGGTATTTGAAACCTGTATGAGATAGAAAGAAGTTTTGGGATTGGCACATCCGACTAGTTTTTCATTAGAACTACATTGCACTGTCTCATGGCGGCATGAATCAGTGCACTGTCTCATGGCGGACGACCTTTCCTGGGCTGTCGAATCCAGAAACTTGGTTCAAAACTTTTGATAGTATTTTCTGAAAGATATTTTGTCTTTATCGATATTAGAAATGTCTATTCGATTTCGTAGCTTCTGAATAAGAAGTCTTTTCATTTTTTTGCGTTTACGAAAAAAATAAATTCAGGATTGTGTCTGAATATAGCTAGTTTTAATTTGTGCCTTAACTGAAAAAACAGGGTATGCATATCTTTAATGTGTTGTGAGACACAAAATTTTATTTATTTCTTATTAATGAATATTTTCTGCTGATTTTTCTTGAAATATATTTTTTTATATATTCCTTTTCAAATGCAAATTATTAGAAGAAATTTAAGATTTAATTTTTAAAATTAAAAATTTCAAATATTAGCGATACTTTAATTTGATACATCTTCTGAAATAAGAACTTTGTTAGAACTTACTTTTTGCTTCTGTTTTCTTTTTTAATTACAGAAAATCTTAAATAGTAATTTGTGAAATAATGAAAAAAAGGCGATAACAGACATTACAACATAAAAAGACTACTTATCAGTTCATATAATAATCATAAATTCATGCGGTCAGCGTCATTTTAAGCGTTCGTTTTTCGACAATAAAAAGGAAAAATGTGATTTTTTTCCCGAGAGTTTTGCATCCTTAAATCTATTTAAGAAAAAAAAGAAAATGTCGCTGCTTAATTTTTCACTGTTTTTGCACTGTAAATTAAGATTTCTTTACTGACACATAAAAAACAATAATACAAGAGCATGTGGGGAATGGTATTCAGCTTGAAAAAGAAGTTTAATCGAAATGAATAACGAACGTAAAAAATAGCTAATTGGGATGTTCATTTAATGTAAAAACAAACGTGATTAATTTTAATACAGTTATTCTAATTCGTAAATAATTCATATGAGTTGTAACTTTCCAACTAAGTGGAAAATTCTTCTATGTAATTACGTATCCAACGTTTATTGGAGTTCCATTATATTTTCTGTTGATTTATTCTGTTGATCTGTTTCAGATAAAAGACCAGATGACATGATGAATAAGGTTAGCTGGGTTAAATGTGTTCATCAGATTCGTTCTGATAGCTGAATTGGCAGAGCATTGTAAGCTTAAGCCAAGATGGTCCATGTTCGAATCCTGGCCTGGACACTTTTTCAATGAGCTGGAAAATTTCAACTCGTATGTCAATGTAAACGATTGTATATTTTACCAGCTTTTCCACTGCTGTTTAACAGGTAAAGAACATGTTTGACTTCATGTTTTTCTGTGAAGATTTTGTCACGAGGACAATTAGGGGTGGGGGCAATAATAATTTTAATAATAAAATATATTTTTCGATCCCCAAGTAACAGAAAATGCTAAAAATAGTCTGTTACTTTAGCAAATGACTATGTAGGCAAAATTCAACATTTGTGTGCATTTGTGTAATAATAGCACGTATATTCATGAAGATGTTAACGTTTCTGTGAAAAATTCAAAAGGTTTTTTGATAGCATGCAGAGTTTTCAGCCGAATTTGACACTTTACTGCATTGTCTATTATTTCCCAAAGTGTGTTTCGTGTACCTCCGGTGTTGACGACTCTGTTTAAGTAGATAAGTAGTCCCATATAATCCTATGGGATTTCCTCCTCAATTTATCAATTATTGTTGTAACTTTTTGCGTTTTCACGATATTTCACTGCTCTTTTTATATGAGTTGCCTGAGAGTATTGACTATCAAATCATGACAAAAAATCTTTGCTGTAGTTCGCGCATGCGCTATTAAAATTTATTTCATACAAATACCCATATCTCATCAAATATTCAACATATTAATATTTTAATTACAGAATACTATTTCTACGATTTTTTGTCAAGTTTTTGGAAAGCGGTGTTAAATTCGGCTGAAAACTCTGCATGCTATAAAAAAAACCTTTCGATTTTTTCACAGAAACGTTAACATCTTCACGAATATGCGTGCTATGCTTACACAAATGTTGAACAGAACCTACATAGTCATTTGCTACAGTGACAGACTATTTTTAGCATTTTACTTGGGTGATCGAAAATATAATTTTAGTATGTAAATTATTATTGCCCACCATCCCCCTAATTGTTCTCGTGACAAAATCTTCACTGAAAAACATGAAGTCAAACATGTTCTTTACATCCTCAAACTTCAAAGGCATTTCGGGCATTTCCTCACCAGTTTCAGTAGATATTCGAGGAAACGTCTGAAATTGGTCACTACCCCTTAAGTTCTGAACATAAGTGTACATTAGAAATCATGAAACATACATAATGACAATTATTAGAGAAAATCAAACTTTATTTTTTTTTCGATCCGTATATGTAAATAATCAAAAATCTAAACTTAAAAAGGGGTATTTATTTCATATATGGTCCTTGTTAATTTCAGTTAGGTATCGTATTTCATGGACACGGCAATTAAAAATTTACCCTTAAAAATGTATGTAATATTTTTAAAAACATACCTTTTCCAATAATTATTTTGCGTAATCATATGGGAAAAAAATCCTTTCGGTAAAAGATTAATTTTTTGACTTGTTCATCATCAAAGTGTAAGGAATAACTTTCACCCTAAGAACATGTTGTGTGAATTATTACTTTTCGCTACTTAATGTTATGTCAAAGCGTTACTACATGTCAAAACCACATAATCTTACGGGAGTAAGTCTTCGAATACCAAACGTGTGACTGGCGGAAAAGCGTGTAAATGAATGGCAACCCGATTACTGATGTTGTGTCAGAGCCGGGGAACATAGATAATCTCGTTTCCATAAATTTCACATTGTAGTAAGTTGTGCGATGTTGTTATGGAAACATCGCCTTGCTCGTGTAACATTAGACTGGCAGTTCCTTCATCTGTACAATCTAATCCATCATGTGTACCAAAATCATCGAAGCTAAATTTGATTGCCAAAATGTGACGCTGCTTCCGGTTTTATTAATATTGGGCCAAAGATGAGAATAACAAATTCTTAGTGGAGTAGCCGAATTATGCATGACTCGATTTCTGCCGGTTTCATAGAATTTGTACATTGTGAATTAACTACTAAGGATGCAGATCTAAAAAGAAGATTACCGAGATAGTTACAGTAACATTGAAATATCAAAGAAAGCTTACCCCTGACTAGATGGTAAAGCATTTTCATCAACAAACTGGTCCCTTAAGATGGTAGGCTGTGGAACCTGAAAAAAAAATAAGAAAAAAGAAAGTGTTAAAAAAAATCTTTAAAAAAATCTTTTTAGATAATTTTTTCTTTATTAGATGACAAAATTTTTTTTTAAAAATTTCAATTTTATAAAGGAAATGTTATTGCAAAATAAAATTCATAGTAATTAAACTATAAAATTCTAAACAAAGACAGGACTGCAAACATTTTTTTTAAATATCCTCCTTATCTTACAGATGTTAGACAAGAAAAAACAAGTTGGAAATTGTACGTTAAACGTGACAAATGAGGTACGTTCGTTGCGTGCTATAATTGTTTTTACAATGTAAAAAAAATCATCATTATTATTTCAATGAAATAAATTATATAGTCTGCTATGAACGAAATGGAGATGCCCTTTTTTTTTCTTATGACGTAAGCCATGTTTACAGATGAGAATTTTTTTTCAACACCATACAGAGCTGTAAAATTCACCCTGGAGATCTTGCTTTGCGAAAGATTACCTCCCTGTTAAATATTTCTATGACTCACTATGAATGAATCTTTTGTTTATTTACTTTAATGGAGTGAGGTTTTCGTCTGTTAGCCTAATTTTCACTGAAGTTATCTCAGTATCTATACATTGTTTAATGTAACTTATCTCTCAAGCAAACCATTTTTTTTGAACGATCTTTCTACAAATATATTTTTTATTCGAAAAAATAATTTTGATTAAAAATGGCCGCTTGGCATATGGAAAAAGATGGGGTTAGCCCGTATTTATTTTCTTCAGTCACATGGCTTGTGCTTTTATTATATAGATTATACGTATGATAGGATTTAATAGAATGAAGAAAACTTTTATTAATATACAGGGTGTCCCAAAAGTCTCCGTACAACTTCAAAAAATTTTTACAAAAAAAAAATAATAATAGGCCTACAGCAAAAATAATTACAACAGTACAAAGAGTAACTTAAAATGTTTTTTTTCTACTACCTTAGTATACTTGTACATGAGATCCTTTCGTTGCACGAAAAATATCAAGTCGATATTCCAATTCCATCCACGTGCGTTTCAGCATGCTAACATCAACAGTAGTTACAACTGTTTGATGAAATCTGAACAAAAGTTAATAGTCTCATGGAATTAAAACAAAAGATCCAAACAGCACTAGCTACTGTTGATGTTATTCTCTATACACCTTAACATCAGATATACACAATGTTAATCTGATGTTATTCACGATGTTGTTGGTAGCATAAAAAACATTCGTGGACTGAATTGGAATATCGTCTTGATATTCTTCGTGCTACTAAAGGATCTCATTTTGAAGTTTACTAAGGCAGTAGAAAAAAAAAACTTTTTAAGTTACTCTATGCACTGTTGTAATTAGTTTTGCTGTAGGCCTATTATTTTTTTTTTTGTATTAAATTTACGGAGACTTTTGGGACACTCTGTAATTTTACGTTTTGATTCGATTTTCATAAAATTTGAAATGACTCGACAAAATTCTGCAACTGTTCTGTATTAAATTTCAAACCTTTGTTTGGGTAGTTTTTGCGCTGTAATATGCGGACAAACGGACGGACCAGACGAAGACTATAGTTGCTACGTAATTATACAATTATGAACGCACCTAAAAAGCGTGGTATATAACCAAAGGTATAAAAAGTTAACAGGGATGATAACCCACAAATAAATATCTTCGACAAAAAATTGATATCTCCCAAAATATTTGTTTATACACATATTACAGCTTTTTAAAAATTAAAAATACAGTAGAGAATTGCATTTATTGTCATCGGTACATGCATAAAGTTACTTAAAAAGGACGATTAAGAGTAAAATTTATTTTTCCGAAATATATGTGATATGTGAGAATGGGAATATAACTATAGGAGCTAGTCCAACACCACAAACACATAGCGTATTTAAGACGTTTCGCTTTATAATAAAGCATCATCTACTTCTGTAGAGGCATAAATTACAAAGATTTACATAATTACATAATTCAAAGTGTTATTAAAGTACGTTTTCATCATAATTAACCATAAAATTATTAAAACACCCTTCAGTGAAAAATTAAGACTTTTCCCGTAAAAACTGAAGAAAACTCCAAAAAAGGAATGATTGAACACTTCAGCAGTGTTAGATTTCATCAATAAAAGAAATAGAGCTGTTGATTTTACAATAATGAAAAATAATTGACTCATTATTTCATTATAATTCTTGAGTATCTAAAAACTACTTTCGTTTATTTATGTATGCTTAACAACGTGTGTTTTTGAATTTCTAAAAATAGTTATAATCAGTTTGCTTTAGAATCGTGAAAATTGTTAGAACTTCCAATAGATGGTCAAAATTGACTTGTCATAACAATGCTTCTTGCTGGGTATGCAAATAATAACAATGCCCCAATTTTGTCAGAAACAAATCTTGTTTGAAACAATATCGATATAACGAAACGAAAAATTCTTTTCAGGGAAGTTTAATTTCATGCAAATTTTATTAATTCATAGTAAAATAAAGTCTTCAGTAATAAAATATACAACATGGGGGGGCATTAGCAAAACAGTCGATGATGCGTAAAATATTAAGAACTGCTATTCCCAAAACATGTAACAGAAGTCGTAAAAACATCGTTGTAAAATTTAATAAAATAACAAGATTTGTATTACCTCACTATAATTAGCACAAAACATATTTGAATATTCGCTTGACATTCTAATTTGTCAAATAAAAATACACAAGTCTTCTCAAAAAAGCAATAAGACACTTTTTCAAAGCAATCCAAAAGATGGAATGACAAAAAACGTTCAATATCGTGAATTATAGAGAGAACATTGTTATGATCATTGTTGTAGTGATTGTTACGACCATTGTTGCAAGTTTCGTTGAAGCATTATTTTTGATTGCGAATGTATTGTTGTTTGAAGGGTTTAAACGAACTTTGCAGTTTTAACAATAGGAAAGGTCATGGTCATTGTTGATATACTTTGACCGCAACCCAAAAATATAGAATGTAAATAAATTGTAATTGAGCAATATGCATATTAATTTAGAAAAGCTATGAATTTAAAATCTAGAATGACAGGATGCTAGCAGGACAGGATGCTGAATTAAATGGTTTTAACCATTTAATTCAGCATCCTGTCCCTAGCAATAATAAACCAAACTATCGGAAATTCCAATATATACCTATTATATTTGAAAGGATTAAAAGGGCTCTCATTAAATACAATATCCATCTTATTGCTGTCCCTCCCAGGAAATTGGTTGACTTAGTTTCACGTAAATTAGATCCTATCCCCCCTGATCAATTCGCAGGTGTTTATGAAATCCCCATTAGCTTAAATAATAATAGTATAATTTTTTACATTGGTATGACTAAAAGAAAGTTTTTAGAAAGGTTAAAAGAGCATAAAAACGACATAAAATTTGGAAAGTTATCCACTGCACTCTCCCGGTTTTGCGCTAAAAATAATGATACTGTAATTAATTTCAATAAAGCAAGAATTATCTATAGGTTCAATAACCCATTGAAAGCCGCCATTAGGGAATCATTGGTGATTAAAATTAGGAAGGATTGTATTTGTAATGATAACTTTTCTTTCAACATACCTAGTTTGTGGAATACATTTTTAACCCCTTGTTAATTCATAGTTTCGTTTTTCGCTCTTTGGCAACAGAGTGCGCCCGCTTATTTTATTTAAATTTTTCCAAGCTGTTGATTTCAATTTTCTCGTGTCGAAAATTAAAAGGTCCGTAGTCGTTTGTGTTGTTCTTCTTCCCCGATGATGGCTTTAAGTTTAAGGCCGAAACATGTAGGATTTTAGCTCTTTTATGAGTTTAAAACAATTTTTACACTGACTTTAGCAACTAATAGGCACAATTTGTGCAATTTGTGTTTTTAAAATAACTTATGTAAAAATTATACAAAATTTCACAAAATTTATGTTATAATCTGTACCCCTTTTTTTAAATTTAACCACTTTGTAAACTCAATGTGAGGCAGTATAATAAAATATAACACCTTCTAATAGTATATTACTTTTAAATGCTAAAGGTGTAAAATTAACAACTATAATATAAATTAAAATAACTTTTATTAGTTGTTTTACATGTTTCGACTCTTTCCGAGTCATTTTCAAAAACAAATTGAGAATATTCTAAAGCTGCGCGGGCTTTGAAGTTATTATTTTCATGTACTTTTTTAAAAATTACGCACGTTATCTATTATTTCTTACTTGATTGTTTATTTTCATATCTTTGACCATGGAGTAATTCTAGCCACAGTTTCGGTAAATTGAAAGATGCCGCATCGTTACATATTGTACATAGGCATGACCAGCAGGAAATTTAATTGCAGAAAAAAAGAGCATATAGCAGATATTAAATACAATAGAAAAACTACAGCCCTGGCAAGATTATATCAAGAAGAAACGATCCAAATAAATTTCAATGAAAGTAAAATAACATTTCCCTCCAGTCTATACTATCCATCCATAATAAGAGAAACCATAGAGATACTCACGCGCAAAAATACAATATGTAAAGATACGGCATCTTTTAATTTACCGAAACTGTGGCTAGAATTACTCCATGGTCAAAGATATGAAAATAAACAATCAAGTAAAAAATAATAGATAACGTGCGTAATTTTTAAAAAAGCACATGAAAATAATAACTTCAAAGCCCGAGCAGCTTTAGAATATTCTCATTTTGCTTTTGAAAATGACTCGGAAAGAGTCGAAACATGTAAAACAACTAATAAAAGTTATTTTAATTTATATTATAGTTGTTAATTTTACACCTTTAGCATTTAACAGTAATATACTCAATGTGAGGCGTTTTCTGAACTTGGGCAATAAAAATGTAACTCGTTGGAAATGCAAATTGTAACTCAAACTTCCATTTCAAAACAATGTTGATAAAATGAGGTAAACTAGTCGGATGTGCCAATCCCAAAACTTTCTTCTATCTCAGTCATGTTAATACTTCAAAATTCGCTATCACATCGCCAATAAAATCAATATTTTTCGTCATTCTGTTGTACGTCAGCTGCTTGCGAATCGTCGGGTTACAGGAATGCGAACAATCGATGTATACTAAACTACGAAAAGTCCTTCTGGCCTGAACCGACAGGAACAGATAGCCTCCCTATTCCTTGGTTTTACGATTTTAGCTAATTTTACTGGAAAACACGAAGGTAAATAGCATAGAATTTAAATAAAAAAGATTCAATCCCAGTTCTCGTCAACATTGAATTTGAATGAGAATATCGCCAAATTAGTCCTCTACAGCCAAGTTGGCTTCATTTATGGCAACTTACTTTGGTCGCCAAATTTGGCGATATTCCGCAAACTGTCGCCAAGTTTGGCGAGAATTTGAGGTTGGCGAATATAAATATATAATGATAAGCATATAATAGGATTAATAGTTACAACAATGAAAGAAAATTTGCCGAAACCATGTTAACTAAAACTCATAAATTAAACCCGTTTATGGATGAATTCTGCTGTCTTGTTTGAAAATGTCAGCCACCCTAAAATTTCAAACCGCTCTATTTCAGCCATTTTTTAAGATAGAAGCAAAACAAAAATTGCTCCGGATTCTCCGGATCAAAGCCGAACATTTAAAAAAAACATTTTTTAGGATTTCTATTTTTTTTTTAATTTGCACATCTTTTTTAATTTTAAATCTTTAAATGGCTACCACAGCGCCCCCTTTCGTCGAAATATCCCCAAATTGTAATAGAACCTGCTTGCCATTGCCAAAAACAAAGATAAAAATGTGGTTCAATTTGAAGCATAACTTCATACACTTTTCGATGGTACAATAGTGAAAATAAAACAAAAATATCGATCACAGCGCTCCCTTTCGTTGAAATATCCCCAAATTCTGATAGAACATGCTTGCCATAGCCAAAAACATATAAAAAAATTTGGTTCAATTTGAAGCATAACATCATACACTTTTAGATGGTACAATAGTGAAAATGGAATAAAAATATCGATCAAAGCGCCCCCTTTCGTCGAAATATCCCCAAATTCTGATAGAACCTGCTTGCCATAGCCAAAAACATAGAAAAAAAATTTGGTTCAATTTGAAGTATAATATTATACACTTTTAGATGGTACAATAGTGAAAATGGAACAAAAATATCGATCAAAGCGCCCCCTTTCGTCGAAATATCCCCAAATTCTGATAGAACCTGCTTGCCATAGCCAAATACATAGAAAAAAAATTTGGTTCAATTTGAAGAATAATATCATACACTTTTAGATGGTACAATAGTGAAAATGGAACAAAAATATCGATCACAGCTCCCCCTTTCGTCGAAATATCCCCAAATTCTGATAGAACCTGCTTGCCATAGCCAAAAACACAGAAAAAAAAATTTGGTTAAATTTGAAGCATACCATTATACACTTTTAGATGGTACAATGAAGACACACAGACGGACAGACGGACAGACAGACATTTTGTAAAAACATGTTTTTCGGAATCTCTGACCTCTAAAACTTGTAAATCCGTCGAAAACCGGAAGTCGAAAAAAATTTCGATTACAATACTTTCTTCTATTATAGATAGAAGAAAGTAAAAATACTTGCAGTTTATAATTTCGTGTTAATATATGTATTCTTTTATTAGTAAAATTATAAAGAACTAGATGGAACCCGTCAAAACGTGACGGAAAAAAATACTATAACAATGTCAGTAAAATAAGCTTCTTTATTATTTAAGTAGGGCTTCGTATGAAATACTTTATTCTTTCAAATATTTTATTTTAAAAAATCCCCCCCCCCCCCCCCAGTGAAATGCTATTTCCGATGCAAACTCCAAATGAACACTCCGTAAACAAATGTGTAATGCAAATCAGTTTGACATTACCACCATATTCCCCACGACAAAAAAGGTCAAGGACCTATAAAGTATCATACAAATTTCCTACTTTCATCTCATATTCAGTAAATAAAAGAACATAGTATAAGCACCCCCCCCCCCCTGTGATAATGCAATCGAATGAGCTCCTATGCGCATATGTATTGCATCTGCCCAAAGGCCCCGTTGAAATTCGACGTTAAAAAAAGTTTTAAAATGTCCTCTTTAATCATTGTTCGTTTCAAATCCATATCTTCTAAAACGCATCCATTGTTTTAAGCTAATCAATTTTTATGTAAAAATGAAGAATTTTTGTTAAAAATAATAAATTAATATGCAGATGAGGGAGAATTTTAATGTTTTCAATTGTAATTTATTTGTATGGTTTCTTCTATCCCTTTACATAATCAGGATGATTATTCCTTTTCCATCACAGTCGGTCTCTTATACAGTTAAATATCCAATGGATCTGTAAAAAAATAATAAATAACAGTTCCTAGCATATTCTGATTCAACATATACATCAACGAATTCAACATATCAATTTTATGTTAATCATAAACTAAAAATAGTTTTTTTTTTCTTTTGACAGATTTTATATTAGCGCCAAATACTCTATCTTATGGATAATCTGATCTTATGATTTATCAGGTTTTTATTATTTTTTTTTCACTTTTCATGAAGGTTAGGGATACCTATTTTCAATTGTTGCAACTTTCCAAGGGGCTATTTTACATTATTAAAACAAACGGATGGTCATTGTTGAGATAGAATTGAAAAATATTTCATGCTTGAAAATTATTTAAAAATTCGTTAAATTAAGCGGCAGATTTCAAATAAATTTCAATTGAAAGCTAATTTTTTTTTCTAATTGAGGATGTAAGAATTGAAATTGTAAAATGTAGTAAAAAAATTAAATTTTTAGTATTTAGAAGTGATGTAAGCGCGATGAAAGCTAAAGCGATAGTGCCGTTTGTTGTCACAATCGTTATACATTTCTAAATATTACCACTGTGTTTTGGTTGGCGTCCAAAAGTAGACTACCATTTTAGAAGTGATGTAAGCACGATGAAAGCTAAAGCGATAGTGCCGTTTGTTGTCACAATCGTTATACATTTCTAAATATTGCCACTGTGTTTTGATTGGCGTCCAAAAGTAGACTACCATTTTTTGACATCGAAAAAAAAAATTCACAGTGAAAGAAATAAGACTTTGCCACTAATAAGGAACTGTTAAATGAACTTATATCAAACCTACCAAAATAATTCCTATAAAATATTAGCCTTACATTGTTTATTCTAGCTAAAAATACAATTATTATTTCAAGTTTTTTTTTCCCTAAAATTCTTTACTTTTGTGAATTTTTTTATTAAAAAAGAAAATCTTAATAATTTAAATCCTATAATTCCTATAACTTAATCCTATAATTAAAAAAAAGTAATTGGTAACATGTAATCAAGGTATGCAATCAAGATGAAGCAACCAATAAAGGCTCCAGTTCTAATCTTTAAAATTAAAAATTGAAATATCAGTTAATATTACGCCATGTTTACACAATCATATAAATTTTTCTTTTTAGTTTTATCAATGTTAAAATGCATTTCAAGCTAAGCATAACGTCATTTTCACCGGTACAAACTTTTCACACGTACATTTATGCTTAAGCACCATGCATACAAATAAAAATATATTTTGCATTTAATTGTAATGAAAAAAAATGGCATCAACAAAGTTATAATGCTTAATGATAAAATGAACCCAATGGGCAATATTTCCGTGACGTCACAGTAAATATGAATTTTTATTTACTTATAAAACACACGGATAAATATTTTTACTGAAATACTTAAACATTTTAACTATATTTTAACTTACAAATTAAAAAATTCGGCCTAAAAGTCACGTGCTTTTAATATTTAATATTTATTTTTTATGCTCGCAATCATTGAGTTCAGAAAATAAACTCTGTACGTCGCAACAGTGGGCGTTAATACGATTGCCGACTTTATGACGTCATAAGCAGAAGTAAAATTTTAATTTAAGATTACGACTAATTAATTAAATTTTCGAACAAACGAATGTACGATAACAAATCTGTGACCAAATATCTTTCATTTAAAAAAAGAATGATGTAATTTGATGTAGTAGTTTGTTCTCACGAATTGTCGGAACAAAACGCTTAGCGTTTTAAATATATAGATAGGCGTTTTCAGAGAGGTTACACAAAAGAGTTACACAAAAAGATCAAGAACTTCGGATCTAAAGCCATGATACATAAATCGTAAAAATATTGTTCTAAAATTTAATAAAATAACGTGATTTAAATTACCTCGCTATAATCAGCAGAAAATTCATTAAAATAATAACTTGACATCTTAATTTGTCAAATAAAAAGAACAAAGCTTCTCAGAAAAAATATTCAACTTTCTGTAAGTAACCCCAAAATTGGAATGATTAAGAAAACGGTAACTTTCAGCACCGATTATTGTAAAATGAGCATTGTTGCAATCTTTGTTGTGAACATTACTGTTTATGAGAGTGTGTTGTTGTTTTAAGAGTATATATGTTACGGTCAATATGATTTATCTGGTCATTATTAATAATAATCGGAACATTATTTTTCCAATGATAGGAAAGATGATTCATATATAGTTTTGTTCAACAGAAGAGTAGAACAATTAAATAAACGTTAATTGAGCATAATATATATACTATAAAGCAAAAACGTGTACGTCAAAAACGATGACGTCAAAACGATGCTTGCAACAATGTGCTTTTAATCGTATGAGAATCACAAAATTGGAATTTTAATTATCAGAACATACTCGCTAAAATATGCCAGTTGGATGTGTGCAGGAACTTTCGTATATGTAGACATATATTTACACACTCACGCACATGTTCGATCGCGCATATACTCACACATGTGTTAACCTTAACGGTGAAAAAAAGGTAGACGTTTTTCCTAACAAACCAATTTATCAAAAATCTAACTGATATATATTTAAAGTAACATTTGCGCAATTTATCGGTTAAGCTCGTCGTGGGTAATTTTTTGTGTCTTATATTAATCTACAAAAGCGATTTATTTGAAACGCTAGAATTTCAAATCAAAATCAAAATCACATATTCTTCCACATTATGATATTTTTCAATATTACGCAAAAATACTTACTTAACCTTTTTATTAACCTAAGACGACGAACTTTTTAAAATATCCATGTGGCACATGATTGATATCTATGCCAAATGCAGTGAAACCTCGATAATCCATGTACACGGACAAGTCATCTAATTAGCTTGGTCCTGTGTGTTTTGTACTGACGCCACTGCAATGACCCGAACAGAACCGTGACGAAAATGTGAAAGTTCTGTAACTCAGATGCAACATTTTATTTCCACATTGCTGTCCCGAAACGTGGAAAATGATTCCGAAGACATGTTTTAGTAGTAAAAGGGCTTAAGAGGTCGCTTGACTGAAACTTTCCAATCGCTAAATCCCATGTTAACCTTTGGAAAAACTTAAAAGCGCGATTATCAGGGCTTGACAAATGTAGTCGCAAGGTCCCCACCGGCGACCAAGTTTTTTGATCTAGCGACCAAGTTAGTCAAAAACTTGGTCGTCAGGTAATCTGGCAGGGGGTGTTTTTGTACAAATTTTACCTATGAAATGAGCCAAAAGGCTTTTTTCTCCTGTCCCACCCCTATTCGTGAGCGGAATTGTGAGCAGTGATCTTCCTCTTCTCTCGAATTTTAAATGGAAGAACGAAATTTAAAAGGCTTTCTCCATCTCATGCACATAAAAAACCATTTTTTTTTTCAGCTCTAGACAGCTAGCATGTCACATGATTAGAATGGTGAGTGAAGGGGGTGGGGGGAGAATTTCAATAAAACTGAAAGAAATACAGTCAATCCAGCCTTTGTGATATCTAAACTTTGATACAATGTTGAAAAAGGCACAAGATTTTTTATAAGTTTCAACTCCTATTTTAGTGTGAATATAAGTTTTTAACATATAAGTGAATATAACTGATTATAATTTGGATAAGCTTCATTAGAAAACATTGCTTACACTCTAAAAAAAATCCGTGAAAATACAAGAGATTTTCCGTTAAATTTTACGGAGAAGTTTCATTTTTCCAAAACAACAGTACAATTTCCGTAAATGACATTAGTTCCGTAAAGAAGATTTCAAATCCGTAGATATGCAGAAAGTTTTCCGTAAATTTGATGGATTGTTTTCAAAACAGTACAATGTCCGTATTTCCCCATTTCCGTAAATAACGTTCAGAGGTTTGCTAGAGGTTCAGAGATTGTTGTATTTACTAGGGTCTAGGGTCTTCTAGGATCCAGGCCTGGACCGGTCCTACCGTCCTACCCGTGGGCCTATTTTCTGTCATGGGACTCGGGCCAATCCTGGAACTCATTTTAACCGGGGTTGTGTCTGGGCGGTAATTTTTTGTGAAAATAATAATGATTTTTTTTTTTTAGTGAAATCTTTAGAAATTTACTTTATTTATATAAATTACAGAAAAATATTTTTTTAATCTACTTTTTTTTTCTTTATATTGCTTTAAATTGTGAATTTTTCCACAGACGTTTTAAAATTTTATTTTAACTTTATTAACGTGAGGCAATATTAGGTTATTAAAGGTTTCATAAAATATTATGTTTACAAATTATCGATATGTATATTGTATTGAACAAAACTGATTTGTCTTATAAATTTGTGAATTAAACTAAAATTTATTATTTTATAAATTATATTTTTTTACAAAGTTTATATTTTTTTCTTTAAATTTATAAAAGTAATTAATATTTTTTTTTCTTTACTTTCATAAAAATGAAGTTTATGATTTTATAAAGTTTATAATTTATTTCGTTAATTTATAATTTTATAAATTAAACTAAATTAATAAGTCCAAATTTAAACTTACCTATCCCAAGGTCATTAATTTCAAAATTTTCTCTAAAAATCTATTTTTTTATTTTAATATTTTTAAGGTTTCATAAAATAATATCTTTGCAAATTATCGGTATGTGGGTATTAAACTAAACTGATTTGTGTTATATTCTTGTGAATTAAACTAAAATTTATTATTTTATAAATTATAATTTTACAAAATTAATAATTTTCTCTTTAAATTTATAAAAAAATAATTAATAACTTTTTGTTTACTTTATAAAATTATAAACTTCATTTTTATAAATGTTTATAATTTATTTTGTTAGTTTATAATTTTTATAAATTAAACTAAATTATTAAGTCTAAATTTAAACTTACCTATCCTAAAGTTATTAATTTCAAAATTTTCTCTAAAAATCTATTTTTTCGTTTTGATGTTTTAAAAATTATTCATTTTTAATAGAACCATACACAAAAGTTCGCAGCAAAGCTTAAATATAATAATTTAATTTATTATAAATTTGTTTATTCACATACGTTTTTAAAATAAGAGATAAAGAAAATTTACTTTAATAGCATGTAATAAATACGTCTGCTTAAGAAAATTATTGTTTTTACTGAAATTGATAAATAAATCAACACGCAAATTATTTTAAAAAGTATATGTACTATTGCAAAAAGAAACAATCATTACTGTTATTACAATATTTTACGCATATAATACATAAAAATTTAAAATTTATCTGTTATAAAGCATCAAATAATAAAAAGCAAAACATAGAACAAATTTGAAAAGAAAATATTAAAAACATTGGATCTCTGAAAATATCCATCTAACTACGCGAATTTCAAGTTATTGCAACATTAAAAGTATCTCATATAAGTAGCAACATTTGAATAAGTGATATGTCCGGCCGTAGTGTAGTGGTCTGGCACGCTCGTTTAGTACATGTAGGGTCTTGGGTTCGATACTCATCGAGGAAGTGGTGGTTGTTTATTAAAAACTCGCTCTTAGAAACGAAAGGAAAAAAAAAGCGCATCTGTCACTTATAAGATGTTCCTTGCGAGATACGTTTTTTTTTTTTTTTTTTTTTTTGGGGGGGGGGGGGTCCTATAAAATTTATTTTAACGACATAAAAATTTCTAAAAAATACGGAAGATATCTGTTATAAAACGGAAATTTAAAAACGGATATTTCAGAAATCACGGAAAATTTCCTGGAATTTACGGAATTTTTTTTCCGTTAAAATACGGAAATAGTACTGGCGTCTCGATTGCCAGTACAATTTCCGTTATTTTCAGGAAATTTTTTGTACAGTGTATATTATCTTTCTAAATTATGCACTATTATAAACTACGTTACTAAAAATTATAAACTATGCTTGTTATTTTTTTTTAATTAATTCATAAAAAAACGTTTGTAGGTTTCGTAAATATTTTGTACTGGCGACTAGAATTTTTTTTCCTGGCTACCAGATTTTACCAAATTTGTTAAGCCCTGGAATTACTCACAACCTAATGCAATTATCAAACTACCATTTTCACCAGCAGAAATCAGGAGTCAGATGCTAGTGAGGTGAGTTTTTAAAAATTGCCTCCTTAAATTTTAAGTAGTTTTAAGAAAATTATAAATTTTCATCATTTGAAATTTTCAAAGTTTATAGGGAATTTTTACATATTTAACATTTAAAGCGACAATTTAAAGAAAAAGCACTTCGTCAGCATCTGATATCTGCTTTCTGACGGTGAAAACAGTATTTTGATAAATATATTAGGTAATGAGTTACCGCTCAAACTTTTTCCATAGGGATTGACTGATCGAGGAGTCGACTCTTTAAGAACCACAAAACTAATTGTTAACGCTATAAAAGATATAATACAGCTTGAGGGAAAAGTTTTGCAATACTTTACGGAAGTGTGTTTTTCATGTATCTAATCCCGTGTTAAAACGGAACTTTAATGCCAGAGGTATCAAGTGGGATTATCAGTGTGAAGAAAAAATTACAGAATCGCTTTTTAGCTCACAGACTATCAAAGCCTGAGAGCTAATAGACCAGGAGGCGGCAGCACAGACAATTACCTCATCGAGTTCACTGCTTAAATTCCAGAATTAGTTAAAACTCGATTCGCATATTAAAACGCAATCGGTCTGCTAAGTCATATCTTGGTGAAAACCCGATTTTAGAGGTTGACTCATAGGTTTACCATTGTGTTTTCCTGCACCCAAAAGTATGAAAACATGGAGAACTGGGTGCAGGAAAACACAATGGTAAACCTACGAGTCAACCGCTAAAATCGGGTTTTCACATGTTTTCCACCAAGATATGACTTGGCAGACCGATTGCGTTTTAATATGCGAATCGAGTTTTAACTAATTCTGGAATTTCAGCCATGAACTCGATGAGGTGATTGTCTGTGCTGCCGCCTCCCGTTCTATAATATGCCCGCCCGTTCTGTATGTACGTATGTACGTAACGCGATAACTCTTGATAGAAATAACCGTTTTGCTTCAAATTTTGTTTATAGGTTCATTGTGATAAGGCGCTTCCTGATTGGGTTTGGGGGTTCATTGGTTAAGTATAAAGGGGGAAACGGGGGGTTAACCACCCTTTAATTTAGATAAATGGGGTTTTCATGCAGAATTATCCGATTTTCTTCAAATTTTGTATATAGGTTCATTGTGATAAGGCACTTCCCTGATTAGTTTTGGGGGTTCATTGGTTAAGTATAAAGGGGGTAAACGGGAGGTAACCCCTCCCCTTTAATTTAGATAAATGGGTTTTTCATGCAGAATTTTCCGATTTCCTTTAAATATTGTATATAGGTTCATTATAATAAGGCGCTTCCGTGATTAGTTTTGGGGGTGCATTGGTTAAGTATAAAGAGGGGTAAGGGGGGGTCTAATCCCCCCTTAATTTAGATAAATGGATTTTTCATGCAGAATTATTTGATTTGCTTCCGATTTTGTATATATGTTCATTGTAAAAAGGCGTTTCCCTGAATAGTTTTGGATGTTCATTCTTTAATTATAAGGGGGGATGATCCGCCTTAATATATCGTCGATTTCTTTATTTTTTGAGGGGATTATTTCAAATTCTTTGAAATTTGAAATAAGCCCCATTTAATAAGCTTATTTCAAATTCTTTGAAATAAGAGTATGATATACAATTAGTGTGAATACCCTGTGAGCTCAATGCCCTCACTTTAATTGGACAGTTTTCTTTTTATTATTAACTTATTTCGTGTTTTTAAAAATGGAATTTTGTAATCTATTTTTCACTCACGACCTGGTGTGCTAGAGTTCCGAATTTATGTTCGTGTGTTCCCGACAATAATATTTTAATAGTTTCAGAATTTAATCAGAAATTAATAAATTAATTTTAATTACATTTTTATTAGGGAAGACATCTGTACTTAGAGCCACCCTTCATTTAAATAGAATTAAGATAAGTGAACTATGTTTCGTCATAGCACTCTGGATTATTATGATATCGCATGCAGCATAAGATCGCAGATTGCTGCAATTGTCCTATTCATCTGGGTGAGTGGCTAAACTAATTGGGTTATTCTAGCTATTTTGAATTCAGAAGAAGGAAGTTGGGAAAAGGTGACAAATTGTTTCGCGAGCACAGAAGTAAAACATTGTAACTAAGTACAGGTGAGCGATGAATTCCAATAAAAAAAAAATAACTCATTTGCAGAACAACAGAAATAATTTATCATTTCGTTTAAATCTGTTTGAAGTGATATATGAAAGATACTAATAACAGATACCAACTGATTTCGACGGTTCTGATGAAAGTACAAGTAGGTGTATAAGTTCACACAATCCTTGATTCACAAGAAATATTTTTTTTTCCGTAAATGCCATTGAGTTCAAATATAAGTTGAATTCATGCAACGCAAATCCAGATCGAACACAGAGCAGAATAAAAGTAAGTACAAAAATGTAGTCAGAAAATCTTAAAACTGGGATAAACAGTGATACAAGTTGTCATAATCTTCTATTTACAAGATAGATTTGGTGTTCTTAAGTAAACTGAATTCAATTTGAATCCATATAATGCACAAGACAAAAGTACTGAAAAGGCTTTTTCTAAAATCATGGCCTACAATTTATTATTATTATTTTAAGAATAAATTTAGTTTGTATATTGTGCTAGTAATAAATCTCGTGGAGGATAAGTATCTGTCCAAAGTGACTTTATTCCAGAATGATATTGATGAAATATGTTTACGACGCTCAAGTTGAAGGTTTTATCCAAAGTATTACAACCTGTATTCCAAAACATTGTGATGCCTAGATGAGTTATATTATACGAGTGAGACGAAACAACTCAACAAATATTAGCTTGGAGATACCTGCAGGTTCACGAAGATTCTTGGCTATTCGTTGTTGTCTAAAATCGTCGCGACCAATAAAATTATACTCCACGCATATTGCTGACAATAACACTGTAATTGAAATTTTTAATGTACATTGTTTTGATTTTACTTTCACTGGACGAAAAAACAAAGAAAGAAAGCGAAACGAAATTAAAATTTTTGCTTCCCTGCGAAATAAAAATGGGATCTATATAGATCTCAAATTTCTAAATATAAATATCGCCTCCAAATTACATCACTTACGCGCCATTCTTCCAAGAAACAATTTTATAATGGTTTGATAAATGGAGAAGGGTTGTTATATTAGTTTACAATGCTAGATAAAATCGGAAAACTTAAAAAACGTATTTCCACCTTCTTCGGTAACTAATCATTAAAATATTTCATGGTAAACTATTTCGTTGTCATTAGTTTCGTGCATTGTTCTTTTGGTTTCCCTCCTTGCATTTTCGTATCTAGTAGTCTAGCAATATCCGCTAACATATTTTCATTCCTTTTCCCGATACAGCTTGTATATATATATATATATATATATATATATATATATATATATATCGTTTATTTATAGGTTATCTACATATTTTTAAGTATATTTTATTACTTACGAATATCCGCCTATGTTTTTGGAAAACATAAAATACCTATTTTAAAAGCAAACCTTCGTACCTAAAAAGGATACATGGTAAAGCAATTTCTTCGGGCAATCGTTTCTTTTTGCGTTTTGATTTCAAATGACTAAATCAAAATATGTCATCATATTTTAATTTATTACATGAAATCTATAATAAAAAAAAAATATGTTGCCACTCTGTTATGTATAAGAGCATTCTATTTTTAATAGAAGTTTTTTCGTTTCAACGTATGCCTCCCGCTCATATGCATTTTCTCTTTGTAATTTTTCTGGTTAGTGTATTCAACTGTGATTTGTGTGCTGTTCCGTTTCATACCATCGCCAAAGCAGTAGGCTGCACACGCTTAAGTATGTAGACGCAGATGGAACGATGCCTCTCTATGCTGCGAGTTTACAAGTAGCAAATGAAAAATGGAATATCCTCTACCTATTATTCTTTAAATCTAATATCTGGAGTTTGATTTTTATAACTTAAGGTGAAGTCTCACATCAAAGATTATTTCAGTAGTAAGCTTAACATAAAAGTTCAGAAATATTCAAATGATGAGTGTCGCACAATCAAGACTTATAAATGTACCAAGGAGAACTTTTTCCTTCAAATTTAGATGTGTTATAACTTTAATAGAGAACAACATAGACGTAGTGATAAACCGGTAAAATAAAAAAAAATCACTCTAAACATATTTAAAACTGAGAATGATCTTATAAAAATAACTAAAATTATTAATTACTGTTATTATTAAAAATAACTAAAATTTGAGCTGTGGCATTTATTCATTTAAAAATCGTTGTGTTTCATTTTGTGATATTATTGCTCTGACAGATATTATAGATATCGGTAAGATCCAAAATCCCTCCTGAAAAATAATATTTGTTTATTATACACTAGCAAGCTACGCCCGCTGCGCTGATCGGTTTCTTGAACCTTGAATCAAACGAAATATATCGTTTAATTTGACCTTGTATTTGAAAGCAATCTGTATATTTACCTGGAATATCCTTCCACATTACTTAAAAATGACGTGATTGTGCTATTACATTTTCTAATTTGCTGTTAAGGACCAACTCTTTTATTTGGTCATTTACAGTTAAGGTTTGCTAAAAAATGATAAAACTATATGCAATATACTAAAACCATCACTAAAAATTGTCGAACTAACAATTCAAACAAATTAACTAACAAAATCCGTTCAGTAGAAGTTTTTATTAAGGCTAATCTTAGATAATCGGGCTCATCTGATTATAGAACTTTTTCACATAATTCTAAAACTAACAGAACGATATAAAATATACTAAAACTATCCTTATAAATTATCTACTTAACAATGCAAGTCGCAAAAAATACGCCCAGTAAAAACTTTCAAAAAGGCTAATCTTTCGGAATCGGGTTCACCTGACTATATAACCTTCACACATAACTGTTTGACTAAGCAACGTAGAACAATATGTAGTACATTAAAACCATTCCTGAAATAGCATCTAACTAACAATACAATTCTCATCAAAATCCGTCCAGTAGAACTTTTTCAGAAGGCTAATCTTTCATAATCGGAATCAAATATTGAAAAGGCTAATATTTGATAAAAAAATGGTCACCCGATTTTCGAATTTCCCCCTATAATTCTAGAACTAAGCAACGTAGAATGATATGTTATATAATAAAACTTTCCCTAGAAAATTATCTAACAGTGTAGGTTCCATCGAAATCCATTCGGCAAAATCTTTTAAAAAGGCTAATATTTCATAATCGGATTGATCTGATTATAGAACTTCCCAGAATAATTTATTCTATAACTAAGCTACGTAGAACGATATGTTATACAATAAAACATTCCCTGAAAAATTATCTTACAGTTTTAAGTTCTACGAAAATCCATTCAGCAGAACTCGATTTATTAGCAGCCGGAACTAAATTTCATATATGTAGAAGTAAATAGAAGTATATTGACATTAATATAGTTTGCATTTGAATTAAAAAAAGGTACTTTTTGGTTAGCCAGGCGCCAGTGATATATGATGTATATATTCATTCATATAAGTGTACATATATGTATGTATGTATATACATGTATTTGTGTAGATATATGTATCTATATACATGTATTTGTGTAGATATATGTGTATATATATACATGTATATATATATATCACTGGCACCCGGCTAACCGAAAAGTACCAAAAAAAAAATACTGCAAAAATGCAGTCGTACACTTAAAAAAAAAAAAAACACCTTTTGGCTTAAAATCTCTTATCAAAACTGTTTTTATTTGTCTTTTCTTTTTTTAAAAAAAAATAGTAACAGTTTTTTCTTTTATTTTTTCAGATGTATAGCCATTTCAATTCTTTCTGCAACAAAAAAAAAGACACCTTTTGGCTTAAAATCAAATTGTTTGGTGTCAAAAGTAAAATCAAAATCGCCAAAAACAAAAAGATACATCGCCAAATATTGTTTCAATATCGAAATCTTGCCCCTTGAATAATTTTTTAAGCATTACGAATATTCCCAATCATGTTTAAATTAAATATTTTCGTTTTCTAATACTCTCTCATCAAAACTCTTTTTTTTCTTTCTTTTGTCTTTTTCTTTTTTTAATAAAATTAATAACAGTTTTTCTTTTATTTTTCGACATGTATAGCCTTTTCATTTCTTTCTGCAACAGTAATGATCGCCAAAAAATTAGAAATGGTAACCTTTTCGGCCAAAATAACAGAACTTTCTGTCATAATTCTATAACTAATATACGTAGAGCGTTGTGTTATATACTAAAACCTTCCCTGAAAAATTATCTCTCGAACAGTGTAAGTTTCATCGAAATCCATTCGGCAGAACTCGAGTTATAAAGGAACGAACGAAATTTCCGTTTGTGTTTTATATACAGGGTGTCCATAATTAAACGGCCCTACTTTAAAGTTGTCTACAGACGAAACTATTGGTCAGAAAGTTGTGAAATTTTGTGAAGGACATAATAAAGGAATGGGAATTTGTTTAAGCGAAAAAAAAAATAGTTCAAAATTTCGCCACCAGAGGGCGTTTTTAAAATAAATTACACATTTAGTATACATTTACGATAGGTTACAAATTTTCTTGCAACAAAACATTGAGTTGAACAAACCTTTTTTACGACATGTTTTTAGCATTTCCCAAAACACACTGCGAACATGCTGTGGAACATGCTATCTTACGATTCAAGATAGTAGCTGAAAATGATGGCCGTCAGGTGGAACATATTTTGTTGCAAGAAAATTTGTAACCTATCGTAAATGTATACTAAATGTGTAATTTATTTAAAAAACGCCCTCTGGCGGCGAAATTGTGAACTAATTTTTTTTCGCTTAAACAAATTCCCATTCCTTCATTACGTCCTTCACAAAATTTCACAACTTTCTGACCAATAGTTTCGTCTTTAGACAACTTTAAAGTAGGGTCGTTTAATTATGGACACCCTGTATATAGTAGATTTCATGTTACTAAATTAAACTATGATGAGATATTTTGATTTAGTAATTTAAAATCAAAACGCAAAAAGAAACGATTGCCCAAAGAAACTGTACCCTTTTTTAGGTAGGAAGGTTTACTTTTAAAATAGGTATTATATGTTTTCCAAAAACATAGGCGGATATTCGTAAGTAATGAAATGTGCTTAAAAATATGTAAATAACCTCTAAATAAACGTATATATATATATATATATATATATATATATATATATATATATATACAGGGTGATTATAAAAAAACTATCCCGATATATGAGCCCCTAACTGTCATAGCGTTCACAGAAACTGAATGAAATTCTGGCCTAAAGTATTTTGAGGTATGCGCTCAGGAATCATGTGAAAAACAACAGGTTACAGAGACAAAATTTCGAAAATTTCAAATGGCAACACCTACTTTTTTTTTATTGGAATGTGATCTTCACAGTGAAAAACCACAAAAAGCGTTGGAACGGTACCTGTAGCACGAAAATCGCCGGCGCTAGACAGACTAAGAAGAAAAGTGAAAACAACCAATAAAGGACAGAGAAGCTACAGAAAGTAAAACATTTTATTGTTCAGTGCTATCCACCATCTGCCGCATGTAAAGTGCCGTCGTGTGTGAAATGGAAAATGTATGAAACACAATAAAATGTTTTGTTTTCTGTTGCTTCTCTGTCCTTATTGGTTGTTTTCACTATTCTTCTTAGTCTGTCTAGCGCCGGCGATTTTCGTACTACAGGTACCGTTCCAACGCTTTTTATTTTTTTTCACTATAGAGATCACATTCCAATTTAAAAAAAAAAAAAAAAAAAAAAAAAAAAAATAGGTGTTGCCATTTGAAATTTTCGAAATTTTGTCACTGTAACCGTAACTGTTAGAATTTAACTTTTGTCTTTCATATGATTCTTGAGCGCATACCTCAAAATACTTTAAACCAAAATTTCATTCAGTTTCTGTGAACGGAATGATAGAGTTATAGGGGCTCATATATCAGGATAGTTTTTTTTTATAATCACCCTGTATATATATATATATATATATATATATATATATATATTGTATATATATATATATATAATATATATATATTGTATATATATATATATATAATATATATATATTGTATATATATATATATATATATATATATATATATATATACAAGTTGAATCGGAAAAAGAATGAAAGTATGTTAGCGGATATTGCTTAGATACGAAAAGGCTAGGAGGGAAACCAAAAGAACAATGCACGAAACCACTGTAAACGAAATAGTTTTCCATGAAATTTTTCAATGATTAGTTACCGAAGAGGGTAGAAATACGTTTTTTTTAAGTTTTACAATTTTATCTAGCATTGTAAATTAATATAACAATCCTTCTCTATTTATCAAATCATTATGAAATTGTTTCTTGGAAGAATGGCACGTAAGTGACCTAATTTGGTGGCCATATTTATATTTAGAAATTTGAGATCTATATAGATCCCATTTTACTTACCCATCATAGGTAGTAGGGTAAGTCTTGTAATCGTTTTAAAAATCGAAAAAAAATTTTTTTTTTGACGGATTTACACGTTTCAGACACTGGAGATTCCGAAAAACCTATTTTTAGAAAAAAAAAATTGCCGTCCCTCTGTGTGTCTGGTATGTCTGTGTGTCTGTGTGTCTGTGTGTCTGTAAAAGCTCTATCTCCTGAAACAATTGAGATAGAGACTTGAAATTTGGTATGTACGTAGTATTTAATAATGGGAAGAAGTTTATTGAATTTCAATAACCTCGATTATCCGGAACTATCTTTTTCGGACTCTCTAAATATTCGTTCTGATAAAAGGTGTATAAAACTTTTCGAAATTGTTTATTTTAAGGAGTGGATATAAAAGATAATAAAAAAACTTAAATTTTGCAAAAAGAATGAAGGCGATCGGATCATGAGTTGCGAGATATTTGTAATTCTATTGTCCACACTCTTCAAATTTTTAATGACCCTGTATTTGATCCAAATTTCAATTCAAAGATATATTTTAATTGGAAATGAGACACTTAATCCGACGCAATAAACCATTAGTTAATATAATTATCATTTTCGGAGTTATAAGAATGTTTCTTTTACGCAATTCAGTAAATAGAGCATTTAAAGTTGAGGACGTCATCAAGCCAGGTTTTTATTCGAATTGCAATGCATTTTATAAGTAGTTTACACATGTTTTATTTTCATATTTTATACTATGCATATGCAGGGTAAGTATTACGTGGCTCCCAACGACTAATTTATTTCGCAGGGAAGAAATATTTTAATTTCGCTTATCTTGTTTTCTTTTTTTTCCGTCCAGTGAAAGTAAAATCAAAACAATCAACATTAAAAATTTCAATCCAATATTTCATGTAATGTCATCTTAACGAAAAGGCCACGAACCCAATTAAACATCAGTATATAGATTTTAAGGTTTCGTTGTTTTGGAGTAGAAAACATTCAGCTCATTATAACTATTTAAAACGAAATTTAGTTAAATTACAGATTTTCTTTTTTTGTGTTGTATGCTATAAAAAGCTTAACTATATTTGTTATCAAGAACAGAAACGTGACACGGTAATATAAAGCATTGTAATTTTTGTATATATAAAAAAAGTACTCACGCTTATTTGCATGTGTTTAAAAACGTGTATTTGTGAATTTCTAACAATGGTTATAATCACTTTGCTTTAGAATCATGAGAGTTGTTAGAACTTTCAGTAGATAGTCAAAATCGACTTGGCATAACAATGTTACTTGTTGCGTATGCAAATATTGACACAAGTCACAATTTTAGAGTTTTGTCAAACACAAATCTTATTTAAAACATTGTTGATGTAACGAAGCCAAAAGTTTCTTTCAGGCAGGTTTATATTCAAGAAAAGCTTATAAATTCATATTAAAATAACGTTCTTTATAATATAATATACAGCATGAGCATTAGAAAAAGAGTCGTTGATGTATAAAAAGTTAAGAACTTCTATTCCAAAGACATGTAATAGAAATCGTATAACCTGGTATCGAAATAAGGACACAAGTCCCGATTTTAGAGTTTTGTTAAAAACAAATCTTGTTTAAAACAGTGTTAATGTTACATTTTAAATAATATAATATACAACATAAGTATTAACAAAAGAGTCGTTGATGAATACAATGCTAAGAACTCCTATTCCAAAGACATGTAACAGAAATCGTAAGAAAATATCGTTCTTAAATTTAATAAAGTAACAATATACGTATTACCTCAATAAAATTAGAACCAAACATATTTGAATATCCGTTTGACATCATGATTTGTCAAATGAAAAGCACAAATCTTCGAAAAAAAGCAAGAAAAGCACTTTTTCAAAGCAATCCCACAGATTGAATGATTTCAAAAAATTTCAACATTGTATATTGTAAATTGAGCATTGTTGCGAGCTTTGTTGAAGCATTATTTTTGATTGAGAAGCTACTGTTGTTTGAAGGGCGAAACGAATCTTGTGTTAAACGAATCTTGTGTTTATAACAATAGGAAAGGCCATGGTCATTGTTGATATAACTTTGGGTGCAACCAAAATATAGAGAAAATAAATAAAACTCTACAAACTGTTATCCCTTCCTTTTACGTTTAACCTCGTGTGACTAACTGTTAAAACTCAATATGGGGGACGTTTTCAGAATTTCCAACACATTACACAAACGAGCTTGTGCATTAAAAATGTGACTTGTTGGAATACCAGATTGCAACTCAAATTTCAATTTCAAAAAATTTTGATGAAATGAGGTAAAAAATGACTTGCAGTTCATAATTTCATGTTAGTATCTGTATTTTTAATTAGTAAAATTATAAAAAATAGACGTTATCAGAGAGGCCCGTCACAGAAAATTATTTAGAACTTCCGATCTAAAAGCACATAAATCATACATTAAGAAATAAAAAAAACTTTCTAAAATTTAAGAAAACAAGAATAGATATTATTACCTGGCTAAAACTAGCACAAAACTCATTAGCATAAGAACTTGACATTATAATAGTCAAATTAAAATCACAATTTTTCGCAGAAAAGAAATTTAACGTTTCTGGAAAGAACCCCAATAATGGAATGAGTAAAAAACAAAATCAACATCGTTTATTGCAAATTGAGCATTGTTGGGAATATTGTTTAAAAGCATGTATTGTTATTTGACGGATGTAAATGAATATTGTTCTGGCAAAAATAAAAAGGCCTTTGTTGATGTAATTTTAACCACAACAGAAGAGTTGAAAAATTAAATTTATTTTAAACTAACATTATCTATACAATTATTATACAGACATACATACATACAACAATCCAACTAGTCCAGGGGAAATGTACCAAAAAAAAAAAGGCGTTACCTTGCAAAAGGTCGGGTAGAAGATTTTTTTTTTCTGACTTGTATATAATGAGGCCAGCATGGAAAAACCGAATTATCCAACAAAATTTCTTAAGGGAGAATTTTCTGTGGCCAAAAAACAACAAATTTTTGGGACTTTTTTTGTTGTTTTTTAAATATCTCGAGATTCGTTGTCGTAGCGTATTATTTGATAGTTACAATGTTAAAGAAGACAAAATTCTCTACATCTTTTATATTTACAGCTTTTTAATACACTCAATAGCAAACGCAGTACGACATTTCGAAAATAAGACAATTTTTTCGATTTCCTTAAAAATCGTGAAAACCGTAGTTTTGTCCCGATGATTCAAATGTACTCCACGGATTTAATCATGGATGTCAACTTATACATATTGATAGCAGTAAATTATATGTTATTTGCACGCACTCTTTCTTAAGTGCAGTACAGTCTTTCAAAAATGAGAATACAGAATGCAGCATATTATTATGGAATCAAAAATACAGAATACAGCATATTATTATGGAATCAAAACCGGTTTGTCTTTATTGCTTGGAAATAAAAAAAATCGATTTTGGATCTGCAAACGCTTTTTCTTTTTTCTTTCTTTTTTTTTGTTACGAGAAATGTTTGTTATTACAAACTTGCTGAAATTCGCACACACCGCTTATGATACAATCAGTTTTCCAGCATTAAAAACGTAATTATTAGATTTATATGGATAAAAATTGAATTTTTTAATAAAGACCGAATTATAAAATTAATGAATGAAGTATTTTTAATTAGTAGAAGAACTTTTTAAAATATTCTTTATAAATTGAATTATTTGAAGGTAAAGTCTGAATGGTTGGAAGTAGAAGTAGCTTGTGTGAGTAGGAACAGTCAAAACAAAATAAAATTCGAAGCGTAATTTATAACACATTGTTCTCTTTGTACTGGAAGAGCTTCTAGGAGGTGTTGAAATAAAAGTTTTATTTCAAACATATTTCACAAATTAATTCCTTCAATTGATTGAAATATTTTTCTTCTCTTGTACAAAATGTGCATAATTTCTTTCTATTTCATGAAAATTAGTTTTTAACAGAGTAAGGTTATTTAAAATGGTGATCTGAAATCAAACAAAAACTGTGGTCATATACAGTGCGGATTTGAGGTACAGCTATATATAGGTACATAATAAAGAGGTAAAGCTACATAGGTACATATGTTTTGAGGTAGTATATACCTAAATGTATGAAGAAACTTGCAAGTGCTTATGCGCGATATTATTGTCGCATTTATTATTAATACAGTTGTATCGAGCCTACGTTAAATGCGGTAACTAAGCTTTGGATAAGAAATTCGTTTCTCATTTGAGACACCCAGCTACTGTATCTCACGATAGAGGAAAGAAGTGAACATATTCAGCTCTCCTGTGATGGATTACTGGAGTCCACATTCAAAAGAATGAATGTAACAGATTTTTCGTTGGTGATAATGTGAGAGTACCGTCTGATATCAAGGCAACACTAGATACCGGGCTTGCTCATTCACTCTCAAAACGTCACAAATGGTGGCTGACCGCGACCAGCGATTGGTCCAAAGCAACGCACCCATCGTTTTGTGCCAATCGCTGTATGTCTTTCCTCCTAGTCAGCCACCTTTTGTGACGTCATCATAATGAATGAGCAAGCCCGGTATGTAGTGTAGCCCTGCTGATATCGTCAAAGTCTGCTTGTGTCTAGCACATCATATCTATGTGAATGTGCTCCCCCCCCCCCCCCATCGTTATACCAAAAACAAATACAGGAATAAACGAAACATCAAATCTGACTTATGACTAAAACTACCTAATATTGACGTGAGGAAGCTGTGCTTGATAAAACAAGTCCACCCTTTTCATTAGCGATAGAAGCAAATTAGTGTAATCAGCCTACTGTAACAGTATATGAATCAGTGTGCGCCAATATGTCATTAAATATTGTGGCTTTCTTCCTATACCAAAACACTTTTCTTTATATTGTATACATTATTAAAATTTAATGGTGATACTTCTTTTTACTTGAATGTTGCTATGAAGCAGTCTATCTTAGTACCAATTTAGTAATGGAATCATTAATTTTTATATACAATGAAACCTGCTATGACGGAAACACGAAAGACCGAGGACATATTTCGTTTTAGACAGGTTCCTTTTTATAGGTTATTCTATATTAGCTTTACGTTTGTTACCTGGTGGTACGCGGAAGTATGAAGTTCGATTTAGTGGCACGTCGTCTAAAAGTTTGGGAACCCTTGCTGTAGAGGAACACGATTCTGATATATCTTCTATTCAGGATAACTGAATGCTAATAATCCTACAACAGTCGCCTCAAAGAGACAAAAATATTGTTAAATATCCCGTAGAAATTATTATTATTAAAATATTTTTTTTCATTTAGCTTATGCAGTCATATAGCGTACCTTACTTTATTGGGTAGGGAAAGTGGACTTGAATGAGATAGGGTATGAATGTAACAACAAAAATGTTTATATGATCTACAATCATAAATATCTTGATATTTCATTTGATAAATGGTAGCACTGAGATCGTTCAACAGATATAGTTTCAAAACAGTACATATTACAGAAGATTAGAATATTCCACAAAGTGTATTCTTCAACAACCAAATTAAGTTTCTCTGTTTGAGCTTTAAGGTATTTAATAAATAAACTCTTAAAATTTTATATATTTTTGTACGCTAAAATGTTATAATCTCTTGTTATATTTATATAATAAAAGTGGAAAAATACTAACAATATTTACTAAAACTAATATTGTGAATATTTTTATGAAAATGTTGATCTCAAATATTTTATTGATAGAATTGTTAAATTTTACAATAGATATAAATGCATAATCTGTTGTCATTTTTATTATAGATATTTTATAAGGTAAAAGTATTTGTTACATAAGATATACGGGAAAGGGAAATACAGTGGGACACGGGGCACAGTGGGACAAAAGGGATTTTTCCTACCATTCAAATACTCAACAATTAGAAATGTATGCATCATTTAGTTAACCTGTATGGAAACACTGTGTAAACTAGTCCCAGTCACATTTCATTTTGTAGGGAAGTTACAGCCCTTTTTGTTTTTACTATCACTGTTGCAAAAATCAGGTAAATTTTACTTTCTTGAATTTGAGGAATAAAATATCATCCAATAATGAATATAATTGCATTCATTTAAAGATTAATCTTTCTTCATTACATGTGTGCAATGTTCTTAACTCTATTAATAAATTTTGTGCAACTTTTGACTTTGGATTTAAAAACACTCCTTAGGGGGTACAGTGGGACATGTTGATAGGGGCACAGTGGGACACGTCCCACTGTACCCCAATGTAAATATATTAAAGGATAACAATCCACAATATAGCCGAGCTTGTTGGGAAGGCTTATCCTCTGGCCGTTTGTGCAAAGAACATTCTATCTGGATTTTTATCTTCAGGCATTTTTCCGTATAATAACAACGTTCATACTGAAGAAGACTTCATAGCTGCAAGTGTTACCGATGTTCCATCAGCATGTGTTGCTGACACATCAACTACTGAACATGTCATTCTGTCACATGAGTGAAGTGAAGCTAGTAAATCTAGACCATTCACAGAAGAGCCACAACCAGGGTGCTACAATTTAAATTTATCTCTGGTGGAAAACCAAAAAGTTGATGAACCTGTTTTGTCACCAGAACTAGTAAGGCCTCTAATAAAATGACATACACCTGATAATTCTAAGAGGAACCGAAGGAAGAGGAAATCAGAAGTATTGACTGATACCACCTGTAAAAAGTAGAACAGAGCAGGAAACTTTTGAAAGAATTGAAAAGAAAATAAAGGTAAAAAGAAGTATTCTTCTAATGTTTCGAAATTGATAACCAAAAAAAAAAAAAAAAAAAAGAAAAAAAAAGAAAAGAAAAAAGAGAGAAAAGAAAATTGTAAATAAAAATTTATGGGAAAGCAGTTCTTCAAAAGACGAAGATTTGAAGCTCCCTTCAAGTGATAGTGTTGCAGACGATGAGGTGGAAGAAAGAGAAAGTATTTTTGAGGATGATATAGAAGAAAAAAAAAGCGTTTCTATTAATATTGGAGATTTTGTATTAGTCAAAGTGTGTGGGAAAAGGAAAGCAGCCATATGCTATTATGTTGCAGAAATCATAAATAAAAGTAAAATTGACTTTGAAGTGAAGTATATGAAAAGACTTTTGCCAGCATACAATTTTGTCATTGATTATGAGACAACATATTTAGCTTGTTCGTGCTGACATTGAAATTAAATTACCTCAACCAATGGCTTGCGGAGGGACAGAAAGAACAATGACACAATTATCATTTCCTGTAGACTTCCAAGGTTATTCCATGATAAAATGAACTTTTAAAAACTTTTTGTTATCTTTTAATGTTTAATTCGATATTACCTTATTATTTTCAATTCATCATACATTATTTTGCAAAGAATTTTTCAACTGTTAAATGTGTTCCATTATTATAACTATTTTTAAGTCTTATCATTTGAAAATGACTTTCATATCTTCTATGTTCAATATCTAAACCTGTATTTAATAATAATAAATGTGTTGTGATAATATTGCTAATTTTGTATGTGCCTTACTCACCGTCCCACTGTACCCCATTCCCTGTCCCACTGTGCCCCATCAGGGGGCACAGTGGGACATCTTGAGTACCTTTCGAAAATTATTTTTTTTTCAAAGAATAAAATAAGTATAAATTATGAAAAAAATTACAATGAAAGCTAAAAGTTGCCAAAATATTACTCTGTATTCGTTTTATTTTTTTAATTAAAAGGGAAAAAATTATCATAAAACAAGTGAAAATTGTCCCACTGTACCCCCCTTTCCCCTATCTATTTTTTGAGTCCCTCCTTTTATATGGAACTACAATTCAATGTTTGCTATACTTAGTAAAACATTAAAACATATGTCATCAATAATTGGTAAATAAAATATACAATTGTACTATAGAATAAAATGTTTATGAAATAAAATGAACGATACGTATGAATTATAAAAATAATTATTAAAATTAAACAAGATTTTTTTTATTGAAACTGCATGCCAATAAGTTACTAAATGCTGAAATATTCTTTTAAACAATACTATAAAATTAACAATTGTATATACTTAAAGTTACTGTCTAAATATGAAAATTGTCTCAGTCATCCACACTCTCCCCTACTTGCTAAATTATATAGATTTATTGAATATAAAATATGTCTGTTGTGATGAAAATGAAGAAGAGGGTGTGCAAATAATAGATAATTTTCTGCTGTCAAAATGTAGAAGTTGACATACATCATTCTATCCGTGGAGTACATTTGAATCATCGGGACAAAACTACGGTTTTCACGGTTTTTAAGGAAATCGAAAAAATTGTCTTATTTTCGAAATGTCGTACTGCGTTTGCTATTGAGTGTATTAAAAAGCTGTAAGTATAAAAGTTGTAGAGAATTTTGTCTTCTTTAACATTGTAACTCACAAATAATACGCTACGACAACGATTCTCGAGATATTTTAAAAACAACAAAAAAAGTCCCGAAAATTTGCTGTTTTTTGGCTACAGAAAATTCTCCCTTAAGAAATTTTGTTGGATAATTCGGTTTTTCCATACTGGCCTCATCATATACAAGTTGGAAAAATAAAATCTTCTACCCCAGCTTTTGCAAGGTAACATATACATTTCCCCTGGACTAAACATGGAGTGAAAAACTAGCCAGAACCAGGAATAATCTTTCAGATATGCGTTAACAATATCAAGCAGGGCGGTCGCTCTGCCAAGCCAAGCTTAAAAAAAAAAAAAACGCCACACAAACAACGCCAAGAACTGAACTAGACCGCTACTGCTTATTTACAGGAATCAACTTCGCAATGTTAAATCGACAAAACATGCCAGATTAAAATATCAGATATCAAATAAACCAAGCGTCGCAGAAAAAAAAACGAAAACTAGAAGAATCTAATGAAGAATTTCTTCAATTTAAGACCAAACTCATCTTCATAAGTGATTTATAAACAGAGATATAGATTTTTTTTAAAAACGTCGAGATACTTAAAATGATCACTTTTTTCTTCGTCAAACTTTTTTTTTCAAACAACCTACAGACCTTAATATTCGGCAGAATAAAAAAAGGATTGCATTTTTGGACAAGTAATTACGTAATCTGTGTGCTTTTATAAAATTCAGTGTAAAAAAATATTATTTTCTATCCTTAATTAGCAAAAAACTGTTAATTAACTTGGCGATTAAAAAATTATGCCAAAACAGAGATAAAACATGCCAACGATCATGTACCATCTCTATAATAAGTCATGTGACTGTCATCAACAGTTCCGGGATGCCCGTATCGCTTTTTCATATGCCAGGCGGCCATTTTTATTCAAAATTATTTTTTCGAATAAACTGCATAAAAGTTACATTTTTAGAAAGATCGTTCAAAATAAATTAATATTTGAGAGATGACTTACGTTCAATTAGGTATATATTCTGCAATAACTTCAGTTCAAATTAGCTTCGCAGTTCAAATTCTCTATCCATGAAAGTAAACAAAACAAAAAAAAAAAAAAAAAAAAAAGATTCATTCGTCGTGAAGTTTTAAAATATTAAACCATTAAACCATGGAGATAATCGTTCGTAAAATAAGTTTTCCATGAATGATTTTTTGGAGCGCTGCCTGGTGTCAAAAAAATAATTTGCACCAGGACCTGTAAGACCATCAAAGTTTACCATAATTCTGCTTGATGAAGTGCTTTACAACTCAACTTCCTTCGGAATCTTTTCTTGACAAAGTTGAATGTAAACAAATACAAGTCATGTAATAATATTTAATGAATCAAATTTCGAAACGAATTGTCAGTTAATTTGATATTTATGTATTATACGTGGCAGGAAGAGAGATCACCTAAAATGATTGTTAATTGCCAATCATATTTACCATTGTTAATGACCAATCGCGTTCCAAATAGTAATTTAATATACATTTATAAAATACATAACATCATTAAGTACTTTTATGTTATTTGGGTGCAAATCTCGCCAATATCATTTTTAAAATCGCCAATACCAGCTTTTATTCTTCACGTGTTCAAATTAGAAACGATACTTTGATTCTGAAATCAAATGTTTTGATTTATGATATTATTTTTTGGTACTTTTCCTTTATACGGACACCATTGTCGCCAAGCATACATTTACATACATTTACATACATTATGCATTAGCATACATTTTGGCATGGTGTCCGTATAAAGGAAAAGTACCTATTTTTTATTTATCTATTTTCTATTTTGAATGAAAAATGTGAACGGCATGCATTTTAAATTGGAAAAGCTGTCACAGACGCTCCGGGGTTGGCGCGATTTTTGTTTTGCGCCATCTTGGCGAGAAAATCCCATTTTCAGACACCTGTTAGAGATTGCTAAAACAGCATGTTACTTTTATTTTATTATGAAATAAGTCATTTTATATTTAAAAAAAACACACAATTTTATTTAAAAACACACACAATCATGAATTTGTTATAAAACACACAATATTCAATTTATTATAAAGCATGCGGAATCTGCTCTACCAGGTTGCCATACGAAGCAAAATCTAGCCTAAAACGCCAGGTTGGCCAGGCATAAAATCGCCATTTTGGCACCAAAATGATACCCCGACGCGTCTGCGACAACTGTACCCAAAAGGACCCATCATTAAAAATGGTTAATAATATAGAATTAAAGTAAAATAATGCAGAAAATTATTTTTGTATACACTTACTAAACACATAAAATCATATTGATGGTTTTTAGATTAGACATTTACGATGGAAATTTTATTTGGGGTATGTTATATCCAACGGAATGAATATGAGATATATATATTCTAATCACATATTATATACCCATGAATATACTATACATATCTATATCTACTATATCAATAGAACCGTCTTCAATAGTCTTTTATATTTCTACTACGTAATATTAACTATAGAGTTACAATATAGAGAGAAAAAACGGGTTGCTGTAATTAGAATTATATGTGCCAATGTTGGCGCGGCGTATTTTACCTGTTACGAATCTTAATAGTCAGTAGACATTAAGCAGACATGCCGAAATAAGAGAATTACGCTATTATAAAAACTCCCGAACTATATCAAGAAAGGGGAGCAGAGAAAAACAAAGTCGTACATAGGCATCTAAAAGGAAGTTCGCGAATTTTAATCAGATTGTACGTCATGGGAAAAAAGTCCTGACAGAAAATATGGTTTAAAGGGAATGCGATTATCAAAACTGGCCTTCAAAAGTTCAATTTTCCACCAAACTATACTCGAAAATTACGTGTAATAATATGTAGCCCGATTATGGCACATTACTCAAGACGTTTTAGATGAGAATAATGATAGATTTTATAATCTTTCGCAATCGAGTCTACAGCCAAAGTTAACGAAAAACAAAAACAAATATTAGCAACAATATGGTTCAGCGTAAATGTGGATATCATTAAAGACTTTCACAAAATAGACTTCATTGCATCAAATCGTATTAACTAAAATACGCCAATTGGCAATGGACCCAATTACGAAAAATTACTTAATATGTTTAAGAATCTCCGCCTTAGCGAACATATTGCAACTGATAAGCAAACGGACATGAAGGACAAATGCTTAAGTGGGTTAAGCGGTTTTCATCATGGAAGATGAAATACATAACAACAAAAAATATGCAAAATGCTACCATGATCACAAAAGTTCGTGATTTGTCTATTAGAATCTTTCGGTTTGGCGAAGGATTAAGGAAAAAAATGAAATTATGAATAAAAGTAACGTGTTACAATGCTTAACATACATTTAAGGGAGACCAAACTGGTCGCCAGTGGCGGATAGTCTGTATTATAATAGCACAAATCAGTTACAAGTTATAACAACATCAAATTTCATCTGCAAGTCAGCCATTTTCTTCTGAAGATATTTAAAAAAAAATAAAACTTCATAATTATAAGAACACACATTTTATCAAACAATTAAATATGACTACAAACTGTGGCAGATGACTGTTTCCAACAAGAATAAGTATGAGAAATTCCCGTCAAGTGTATCGATCTGGGTGGCTCAGTCGCAGAGCGGCGGCACGGTATGCGTAAGGTCCCAGGTTCGAGTCCTGGCCCAAGTCAATTTTTCACTCGTTTTTGTTTAGTGCATTTAATTGTCTGATAAAATGCGTGTTCTTAAAATATTGTAAAATAAAGTAATCAGACGTAGTGTTTATGCTTTAAAAAATATTTTAAATATATAATATACGTTTTTGAAAGATCTTTAAAAATAAATTAGTTTTTGAGGGAAGATGTACCTTCTAAAATGTATACATTAACCCTTTGAGGGGCGGTGGTATATATTATATACCACCTAATTTTAATCCGATTCAAACCAGAAACTTTTAATTAAATTTTACTTTATTAATTTTGACGAGAAAAAGTTGAAAAATTGCTTATTCTTATTGTGAACTAAATTCTTTCCTAAATTCCGGTGGGAATTTAGCGTTACAGGAGCACAGGTGCTTGCCCCTGAAAGGGTTAAGAGTTATCGGCATTTAAAATTTCTTTCCAAACGTAAACAAAATTTTTGAAATGAATTAAATGTGATTCATTTATTTCTAAAAGAAAAACAAAAAAAACACGGTAAAGGATAGGCATTTCGTTCGCAGGAATACCTTTCACGTCATTTTTCTATAAATTAATGAAATCCAGTTGTTAAATTATTTTTGTTTTAGAAGTGAAGTTTCCGTTTAAATTTATTGAAACAGTACAATGTTTAATTGAATAAAATAATGTAAATCTAAGAAATTGCTAAGAAATTCCAAACATGCACAGGGCAGTGCAAAAAAAAAAAAAATAAAAAAAAAAAAAATAAATAAACAAAAAATAAATAAATAGATAAATAAATTAATAAAAATCAGCTTTCATAAATTCTAAAAATTGTTCATATATCTCAAATACAATCTAAAGGAGGGTTTATTTCTATATTATTCTATATATAATAGTAATTTCAGCAAATATATTAAATTCCAATGCGATCTGTTTTAAACTTTAAAATGGTTTATAGCACATGGTAAAAAAATTATAAAAAAGAATGGCGCGTCACAGTTCGGGGAGAGGATGGGGAATAGCGTGAACAAAATTAGGAAGTATAATAAGGCTATCTGTTTGAAACTTTACGATATTTTATAACACATAACATAAATTTTAAAAATAAAGCTACGTCAAAAATTATAGGGAGGGGCGGAGCGCGTTTTGCCTACACAAGGGGGGGGGGCACTTTTCTAAATTTTAACGATATCCGTCATGTCACATATCGTTACAAAGGGCTGTGACCACTTATTCATGTTATGCAACACAGGTGAAACCCCCACATTTTGCGCCTCCCCCCCGACACTACTCATGTGATATATTGTTCGAAAGGCCTGTGGCCGCTTATTCATATTATGTATCTTCGGGGTCCATCTTCCCGCTTTCACCCCCCCCCCCAAAGGGGGCACTTTTCTAAATTTTGCCGACACCTCTCATGTGATATATCGTTGGAAAGGTCTGTGAACGCTTAATCAAATTATGAAGGTGGGGGGGGGTTTCTGAATTTTGCACATATCCCTCATGTGATACATCGTTGGAAAAGTCTGTGACCGCCTAATCTTATTATGCATCTCCGGTGTTCATCCCCCCACTTTGCCCTCCAAACGCGATTAGCTTTCACCACCAGTGGGCGCTTTCCTATCTCTGTTTCTATGGGTCGGATCACGACGGGGTATGGCTCATTCGACTCGACATCTATAGAGCTTTCCGATTTTACTTCGTTTTTTCACCACCAGGGGGCACTTTCTTATCTCTGGTTCTATGGGCTAGATCACGACGGGGTATAGCTCATTCGACTCGACATCTATAGCCTTAACGATTTCAGTGCCCGAGGTTCGTATAGAACAGATTGCGCTACTGAGGCCCCGGTGTAAATTAGGGGCCCGCTAGCGGGCGAAGCCAGCTAGTGCTAATAATAAAAGAGCGTGATATTACGTTTGATTTCAAATGCAGAGCTGACACGCTATGTACATATTCCATTTTTATTCATTTAATGGATTAGTCAGTGATATTTTTTAACGGAGGATAACAAGTATTATAACAAGCCACATTTAGTATGTTGTTTTTAAGAGTGTAATTAATTTAATTGAAAAATCTACTGGTATTTCTACTTAACCCTTTAAACAATGACTGAAAGTAAAATGTATTTTTAAATTATTTCTCATGTTTAGATTATTTAAATTATGTTCAATATATTTAAAAAAAAAAGAAATGATATCTACAAAAACAACTTTTCAAAAGTAAAAAAAGGCCAAGCGTAAAAAAAAAAAAAAAAAAGTTGTGGCTAAAAAATGGTGTGATATCAAATTTCCAAGCTATTATATTGCTTATTTAACTTTTTTCCATTAAATAAGTTATCATATATATAAGTCGAGTGCCTACGTATATGTTAATAAAAATCGTTTTCTCCTGTACTAAATACATCCTAACGAGTTTCTGAAAATTCAATTTTTTTCAAATTATGCATGATGGGCTTGGCGGCCATCTTTGCATATTATTCACAAAATTCTAACAACCCAAATCCGTAGTTAAAATCCGAAGTTCAAAATTGTTATTTAAGCAAATATTTAAGAGTTTCATTTATAGACTTGTATGCTCTGAAAATTGTGTCTTAAGATAATGATGACTTATCTTAAAGATTCATCTTATGATTTATTTTTTAGAGTAATTATTAATTTCAAACTAGTAAAAATCAATTTATCAAAATATCAGTCTTATCTAATTTATCTGTCCGTAGTTAGAATCTGAAGTTCGAAATTTTTATAAACATATTACATTGCAAACATATTACGCTTTTACTTTAGAAATTTGGGTGCTTAGAAATATGCAAAGATGGCCGCCAAGCCCATCATGCATAATTTGAAAAAAATTGAATTTTCAGAAACTCGTTAGGATGTATTTAGTACAGGAGAAAACGATTTCTATTAACATATACGTAGGCACTCGACTTATATATATGATAACTTATTTAATGGAAAAAAGTTAAATAAGCAATATAATAGCTTGGAAATTTGATATCACACCATTTTTTAGCCACAACTTTTTTTTTTTTTTTTTTTACGCATGGCCTTTTTTTACTTTTGAAAAGTTGTTTTTGTAGATCTATATTATAACGCGCAATCGTGTGCGTCATTAACGATGATGTCATAACGTTGCTAGAAACAATGGGGTTAGAACAAGAAAAACAATTTTTAAATAAGAAACTAGGTTCTCAGTCTATTTATTCTGTTACTAATGATTCAGGGGGTGGCTCGGGAGAAACTGTACCCCCCCCCCACAACCTTCCTACAAGAACATGAAATTCTCCCTCCGGAAGATTGTGGATTTTATGTTTATTAATAACCTAGAAATGTAAATTCCTCCCAGACCACCATCCTGTCCTCTTCAGAACGTGAGATATACCCTCCCGGTGATAAATGTCTAAATCCAATGCTGACCACGTTATCAGTCAAACGCAAAGTCTTTCTTCGGAATTTATATTCATTCTTGCTAATCGTAATTATCAGCTGTATTTCTTTCTGCAACCTGACCGTTTCAGACAAACGTGTGCTGGTATAGCGTCATGCTTATGATTACTAGATGTTTCATAGTATGAATTATTTTTTAAATATTTTATCCTTTTTTTTTTTTTTTTTTTTTTTTTTGGCCTTACTAAATATTTTAAAAGTTTATCTGTCGGAGTTTGGCTTTCTTTTGTTTTAAGTAAATGGTTTACGAGTTTTCATGAGTGGGGCGATATGTCACTTCTCTTCTTTTTTTTTAAAATTAAAATTTAATTAAAATTTAATTTTTTATTTTCATGTTAAAAAAATGCCGATCTTAAATTTTAAACTATCTTTCTGCTAATTTAGTATTATATTTGCATTAAAGCTGTTCTCTAATTCAAAATGCCTACTTTGAGACATTTTTTTAAATTAATTTTTGTTCGTAAACACATGAAATTGGCAGGTGCTCTTGTTAAGGAACTTTGTAATTGAACTGTTTTTTTTTCGGTAAAGATAGAGAATCTTTCATGAAATGTTGTCAAATTTGGTGCTTTGAGAAAATTTCTGGACGCGAAAGCCCCGGAAAGAAAAGAAAACTGATGTCGTGAGAAAATAATCGCTTATAACTAAAGATGCGATTCATTCAACAAAAAATGAAACAATCTGTTTGAATATAAATCACCTCAATAATCATGCCTTCAAGTGTCATGCTTTCGCGTTTAAAGATGAGTCAGAAAATAAGTCCAAAAGTTACACATTGTTGACCGTTTGAAAATATTTTTTCGAGAACCGCTTTAAACATTTCCTCTCGTGGAGATATGTTTTTCTGAAGAACACGAAACTTTCCGAAACTTTTTGACTCAAATTTAAATGCAAAAGTTTGACACTTGCGGGCATGATTATTGAAGAGATTTATATTTGAACTGTTTTTTTTTTTCATTTTTCGATAAATGAATTGAGTTAAAATCGATTGTTGTCTCCTGATTGCGAATTTGTTTCATTTCTCGCACTGTCACGTCCAGAAATTTGGTTCAAAAAGCCAAATTTGACAGCATTTTTTAAAACATCTTTTGCTTTTTCAGGAAATTGGTAAAACTGTTAGATTACAAAGTTTCTGAATAAGAGCACCTGCAAATTCTATGCGTTTTCGAACAAAAATCGGAATTATTCTCTAAGTCGCAGTTGATCGCAGCTAATATTGTTATTTTTTCAATCTAAAGTAAAACTAGATTAACCCTTTTATGCGGGAGTCGACTAATGTCGACATCTAAGAATTGGGTGCTGTAGACTACATTAAGCGTCGACAAAAGTCGCCTAGGCGTTCACGGCGTGTATTGTGCTCACTGTAGTGCGTCATGGGTTTAGCAGTGATGAGATAATGTGCCTGCGTAGTGCAGTAATTTGGCTATAACCAAAACCAGTAGCCTGCTTTTCGTATAACCATAAGATATGATTTTTAATTTTGTATTGGGTCGTTCGGAAAGTCGTGTCCTTTTGGGAAAATCAATTCGTAAGGGAAAATTCTGCCCAGTAATCAGATAAATAATGTCACTTTTTTGGTCAAAATATTCCGCACAGGGCATTAACCCCCCCCCCCCCAAAAAAAAAAAAAAAAAAAAAAAAATCCGCACTGAAAGGGTTAAAGTAACCAAGACGAAAATTTGGGCAAATTTAAGCATTTTAAGCAAATGACGAAAACGTAGTGGTCTCTGAAGTTATGGATGAAATTACTCCAAATTTACCTTACGAAGAAAAGTTCAAGTTCCCTGGATTACCGGCTTAAATCGCCGGGTTGTCACACCATGAAAAATATCGCAATTGTGGCGCTAAAAAAGAAAAACCCAGTGTGTCTAAAACATCTGTGCCATTTTATTTTAACGAATTATTCCAACTGTACAACCATAAACTATTGCGCAAATTTATAAGAAAGGGGACATAAGATGTGTTATAAGAGTGAAAATTTATATTGTCTATATTATTAGATAAAAAATTGGTTTTATGTATGTTCATTCCTTTAAGTTTGTTAAATCAATGTGATATTAATTTTTTATCTTTCTATTTCAGTTTCTGAATTTGATATTTGGTTGCGCAGTTTGTGACTGGAATGTAGATGAGAGATGAAATACATCACAATACGAAATGCTATTTACAATTTAGTCAGCAATCTATATCTAGTTCCATAGCAATAGAATTTTTAAGGAGAGGTGGATCCCATTTTTATCAGTATCGTCTCTCCATAGGTTTGAAAATCAACGTGAATATCATTCTCGGAAGCTTTCCTGTTTTCAGCGTATAAATATAATTCTTGTATCGATCGTACTCATACCCAAAACAGTAGTTAGATGTGTTATTGTAATTTTTCTTTTGCATCTAATAAACTGATTTTATTGATGAATTTTGTTTTAATTAAAATATATCCTTACACTGATAAGGTCTCAAAATTGATGCTCACTAAATAAATAGCCATAAGACACAGCGCAGAATATATGCCTGCGTATATCGCATGCGTGATACGTAGCCACCGGAGAAAGTTTTAGTCAAGAGATAAATTCTACCAACTGCTTATGGTATAAGAAATCCAAATATAAGAAAACCTAGTATATCTATTATTTAACACATGTTTTGTTTCTGTTGTAAAATTAATTTAGATATTAGTAATTGAAAATGTTGAATTTCAACGAAGTCCCTTAAAGTCATTTTGTGTGAAAATACAAAAAATGAATCGCGACTTCATGAGTGCCCGATAAAGGCAAAGAGAGGCTTTGGATCTGGCATTCGTGGGGGGAACCCTCATCCTATACTTTCATATAAAAATTAAACATTTCTGATGCCGCAGAATGCATTTATAAATACATATTTAGATAAATGTTTAATCTTATCCTACTTTAAAAGTATAAAATATTTATTACAACCGCTTCAAGGTTATTTTTTTTTAAATATCAACTTTACAAAATATGAATATCAACTTTGGGGACACCAAAATCAGGAGCAGTGGATAAGGAGGGATCCTTATCCACTGCCTAGTTGGCCCCTGCTTTCATCAAGCTCTGAACATAATTGGAATTAAAAATGTAATTTATAATACCAAAGTTATACAAAAGCAACAAAACATAAGTTAAACAATAGGTATATTATATCTCATTGGTTATTTATATGACCAGTTGATAGAATTTGGTTCTTATCAAACTTTTCCTTGTGGCTGCGTGCTGCACACACTTTTTACAGATTTTGAACGTTCACTTTACTAGCAAGTCCCCGCGCATGCGCTGAATTCACGACAATTTCTTCATATAAAATCTGTTATTAGATATATTCATAGGTTTTACTTACCCATCATACGCAGTTTAGGGCAAGTCTTGTAATCGTTTTGAAAATCGAAAAAAAATTTTGACGGATTTACACGTTTCAGACACTGGAGATTCCGGAAAACATATTGTTAGAAAAAAAAATTTGCAGGCTGTCTGTGTGTCTGTAAACGCTCTATCTCCCGATCAAATTGAGATAGAGACTTGAAATTTGGTATGTACTTAGTATGTAATAATGGGAAGAAGCTTATTGAATTTCAGTTACCTCGATGATCCGGAAATATTTCTTTCGTGCTCTCGAAATATTCGTTCAAATAAAAGGTCTATACAAATTTTCGAAATTGTTTATTTTAAGGAGTGAATATAAAAGACATTAAAAAAACATAAATTTTGACTAAAACATGAAGTCGATCGGATAATGAGTTGCCGGAATATTTGTAATCCTATTTTCCACACACTTCGATTTTTCGTGACCCTGTATTTCATCCAAATTTCAATTCAAAGATACATTTTAATTGGAAATGAGACGCTTAATCAAATGCAATAAACCGCTAGTTAATAGGATAATTGTTTTTGGAGTTATAAGGATGTTTCTTTTAAGCAATTCAGTAATCGAGCCTTTAAAGTTTAGGACGTCATCAAGTGACGATTTTATTCGAATTGCAATGCATTTTATACGTAGTTTACACATTTTTTTTATTTTAATATTTTACATTAGGCATATCCATGATGGGTAAGTATGGCGGTGGCCCCCAACGACTAGTTTCACAGTCATGGGTTATTACTATAGTGTAATATATAGTTACAAATCATATATATTAATTCTCCTGTCAACATCCCTTTTTTCTGAAAATACGAAACGCAGAACGACGAATGAGATAGCATATGAAAGGATTTTGAAAACGCTTCTGACATAGCACACTTAACATTTCGTTAAAACATGTTTTCGATTAAAAATTGCTGATAATTAAAAATTAAATCGGCATTGTTTTCCTAAATGAAATGAAAGGTTTTCCTCAAAACATTGTTGCCAAAAAAATAAAATACCACATTATATGATGCTCAGCAATTATTATAAAAAAACACCGCACGGGTTTATTTTATATTTATGATTAAAAAGCGAAATTTAAATTGAAATGTTTAGATTTATATATTTCTATGTTCCATGTTTTTCCCGAAGCGGATGACGTCATCCTCTAATGCAGTTAAAATACGATTGTTATTTTTTTTTTCTCGCGCGTGCCTTTAGCAATCTTGGATCAGTTTTTACTCTAACTTTGATGGAATAAATTAGATGATATTCTGGATTGACTAACAACTAAATGTTGTTTACAGATATTTTTATACTTGCTATTTCTTTAGAAGTTTAAACCTGCATCTAATAACTATTACATATTGATAAAAAATGGTACTTCTCTTTTATCCCGTCGACCACTTTTCATAACAAAAAACTATCGCCAAATAAACGGGAGAACGTTGCCATTGGAATATCAAAATAAATAAATAAAATATAAGAATTTAAGGACACAATTGTTATTTTAATTAATGAAATAACTAATAAACCAGTAAAACATAATGAAAAATACACGCAAATGTCGAATTAAAAACCACTTGATGATTTAACAAGCACGTATAATGCTTCTGACATCAAGTAAATGGGACTGCATTTTTGGCGTTTAATCTTACAATTTGGCGATATTTTTTGTTATGAAAAGTGGTCGACAGCATAATAGAGAAGTACCTAAAAAATATTAGATTTCAGTGCGAAATTCTCGCACGGGCCCTCTGGTTTAAATTAAAATTATCAGATTTTAAGATTGGTAGGTACAGAATGACGGTATGGTAGCTACATCGCCATAACAGAAACATCAACCTTGTTAATGATGACGTACTGGATTTAAATGCACCTGTAACAAAGAATCTAAAATTAAAGTAACACCAACATAAAAATTCAACTTAACACGATACTAGTAAAGAAATCACATATAATTATCGAAGCTCAAACTCAGTAAATTCCAACTACATTCTTCCTTAGAATTTTTTAAGTATTATACAGATTGGACACAAGTTAGCTGGGCAATTTTGTAACATTTGAATAATTTACAAAACATTAATTGTTATAAAAAATTATTGTACTGTATCGTAAATTGGCAGATATACTTCTTACTTCGGTACAGAATTATCAGTTTATATTAGTAAAGGAGTTTTATTGCTTAAAGGAGACTGCACAGACAAGGAAACCACATCTGTAGAGCATCAATGTCTCCCCCGGAGTTTCCCTGACACGCAGTGGCTCGTTAGTGGATGCCACAGCTCAGTCTCAAGGGAAGACGCAGACCGAGTCCGCCAACCAAACAACTCCGAATCCTTATTTAGAAATATTTAGATATTACATACTGTAGTCATGTAGCTTAGTGTCGCCGAAAATGCGAAACGGGTGACATGGCAGAAACAAAAAAATTTGTAAAGTAATAGAAAAAACTATAGTCAAAAGCCTCGAACCACCATAAACGCAACAAGGGATGATAGCAGCAATAACTGTAAATGACAAAGATAGTAGTATAAACATTTTTCTAAAAGAATAGTTCAAGAAGGAAAATCTGAGCACAAAGCAATTAAAAAAAGTGAATAAAACTAGCTTAACAATTAAACTAGTCGTTGGGGGCCACCGTAATACTTACCCATCATGGATATGCATAATGTAAAATATTAAAATAAAAATGTGTAAACTACTTATAAAGTGCATTGCAATTCAAATAAAATCGTGGCTTGATGACGTCCTAAACCTTAAAGGCTCGATTACTGAATTGCTTGAAAGAGGTTTTTCCTTATAACTCCAAAAATAATAATCGTATTAACTAGCGGTTTATTGCATCTGATTAAGCGTCACATTTCCAATTAAAATATATCGTTGAAGTGAAATTTGGATGAAATACAGGGTCATGAAAAATCGAAGAGTGTGGAAATAGGATTCCAAATATCTCGGCAACTCATTATCCGATCGACTTCATGCTTTATGCAAAATTTATGTTTTTGTATTGTCTTTTATATTCATTTCTTAAAATAAACAATTTCCAAAATTTTTATATACCTTTTATCAGAACGAATATTTGGAGAGTCCGAAAAAAATAGTTCCGGTTAATCGAGGTTATTGAAATGAAATAGGCTTCTTCCCATTGTTACATACTAAATACATACCAAATTGTAAGTCTCTATCTCAATTCGTTCGGGAGATAGAGCGTTTACAGACACACAGACACACAGATGGACGGCAAATTTTTTTTCTAAAAATATGTTTTTCGGAATCTCCAGTGTCTGAAACGTGTAAATCCGTCAAAAAAAAAATTTACGATTTTCAAAACGATTACAAGACTTGCCCTATACTATGTATGATGGGTAAGTAAAAAGAAAAAAAAATTAGAAGGTAATGATAGAAAAAAAATAATGCAAGTATTGCACAATATAAGAGAGCTGATTTAGGAAGTTAAATTTAGGAAGTAAAATAAAGAAACAAAACTTTCAGTAGAAATTCACTCCGTACCCCGAGCTTCTCTAAGGATGCGATGATGGTAAGAAAAGTCGCTGTACCATTGTGACGGCACAAGTTGTGGCCTAAATTAGGACCATGGGTGTGATAGAGTTGAAGACCCGTTTAGTTGAAATTGTTCAGGATGGTATAAGTAGATTTAGCATACTCATTTTGAATGAACCAGGTGTAAAGATCTAAGATAATTAGGTTCTTGTGTACCCTGTATATAGAGGAGTGAATATGAAGATTAGAATTCGAAGAATGAAGATTCATATTAATGAGTACCTGAGAAATTTGAGGAGATTGAAAAAGTTTATCCAATATTTCCTTTTCTGCTGTGTGAGTCCTCCTATACGTAGAACAATCGGAATATGAGCTTTATGATGATGATCATAAGACGTATTTAGTTTCCTGTTTTTTGATTAATAGTTGGTACAGAATAATTGTGAGGAGCGGTTTTTTAAAACGCGCTCTAAGCCCCACTTTACACCAAAATAAATCATTGAGACATGTTGTTTCATTAAGGCCAAATAATTGACTTCAATGAAATCTTAGTATGTACGTAAACTCGACAGAGCATTTAGACGCTATATAAACCGCCATCACTGAGACGCGTGTTAAGAGTATGAGACAGTTCCTAGAGCTTTGGGATTTGGAAGGTTGGTTTCTTAAGATTTTTAAATCATCTGGCCGGGAATTTTTCAGAGTGGTTGAGATATATATAGAATTCAGTGCATCCGGGATATTCAGTAGAATCGTTTTTTGAAGCGAAGTACGTTTATTAGGGTTACCGGATTTAGTAATGGTAATAGTTTTATTGCTATCAAGCCCATTATAGGTCTGCAGTGATTGTTATTGATAGGAGGCTGGGAAAAACGATTAGTTGGTGCATTATTGATGACCCTAGCAGTCATGTGGATAAGTACACTATGTAACTATGATGAATTATTAGCATTATTAAGAGGCAGAGGAGAATGACTTATTGGTGCATTTTTGGTGGTCGGTTCAAGCATTTCTTGATTTTTTAAGTGTGTTTTGATGGAAATATAATTTGAAATATTCGATGGTTTTTCCATATAATGAATTATTAATGAATTATTAGAATTATTAAGAGTCTGAAGAGAATGACTTATAGGTGCATTATTAATGGTTGGGTCATGCGTTTCTAGATTGTTTAAGTGTGTATTGATGGAAATAGAATTTGCCATCTGCGATGGCTTTTATATATAGTTCACAAATGACTTCGTCAGTAGGCCCATTCTCTGTAAATAGTTAGGTTTGACTTAAGAGCTTCAAAAACCAAGATATGGATATATTGTGCCTTTGCGAAACTAGTTCGAAATTCTTCAGTAGATCAGCTATCATGCTTATACTGTTGTTCATCCTTGCAATGGGTTTGATCCATCAATTGAAAGGTTTACTAGTTTTGTGAGTCTATTTAGAGAAATTTCAAAATTACTGATTTGATTTGATTTGATTTGATTTGATTGCCTAAAACGGACTGTTAAGACAAAGAAACTAAGTCCGTAGAGAATAGTGTTCCTCTCGGTCCCTATATTAAGGTCTTTAAAAATAAATAAAAAGTCGTTTTCAGTCGCAGCCGAAAAAACTGATTTGAGGGTTTTCAGCTTATCCTGTGGTTGGTTGCTTAGTGTAGAGTGAAAGTCTCATTTAACATATGACAAAGGTGAATTAGCCTTGCCAACCAAATCCACAAAATTTTGAGAGTCATCAAACAGGTCTTGGTGAATGATTAAATTATAGATCTTCATTTCGATTACTGTAAAGTTGGAATTATCATTGGAGAAAATAAATGGCTGGTCATGCTGTGAGCTTGACCAGGAGACTTCAAAATCAAACCCAGAACAAAGACAGAATCGGCCATGAGTTGAGTACCGGCTGCAGAAAATTTTCGAGGGAATCTGACCGGTCTTCAGCAAGCATTGGTATATTAGTTGATTTCTTGATATGAAATGGAGGATACATTTCAAAAAGCCAGACGTGCAGCTACAGAAGAGTCAGAGTTGCCACAACATATAAAAATTTCTTAAACACTTTTGGCTAAACAGGAAAAAAACGTGCACATTCATGTCTTGTGATGGGGGCAATGTAAAAGTAGCAGGCCTAAGTGAGCTTTGAACATTAAATAATCATTAAATAAAATAAGCGAAATAGGAGAAAAATATCTTCACACGCGTGCATTGAAGCCTGGGGTGGACAAAGGGTTAACCAGTAAAAAATCAATGTGTTGAACTTTAGCTTGTTAGTTAAACTACAGCGCAAAACTTTTAAATTATTGCATTACAATATAACTAAAACAAGAGTAAGTGGGCATGAGACGTAAATAAATCTAATATGATGTAATGTATTACATCTCATATGATTTCCTTACCGATTTGAACAATTGCGTCAAAATTAATTTACTGTAAATGAGTATGCTAACACTCATGTACCAGGGGTAGGGATGACAAATGGTTAAATAGTAAAAATATAAGCGCTAAAAATAAATAGTATAACTGAACTCCGCACAATAATTTAATCTTTTGACAAAATAAGCAAACAGGAAAAGAGCTTCACGTTCACGCGCTAAACCTAGGTGGGACGGCAAATCGTAGAAAAAGTGTACAATTAGTATAGTTTATTATTACGTTAAACGCGATACTTAAGTTATTCTTTAAACAATGTTGGCTAAAAAAGAAAAAAGAACATGTTCACATTCATATCTGGGGGGTAGGGAGGGGTAATAACTAAAAAATAGTTCGTCTAAATTAACTTTAAGCGATAATTAATCATTAAACAAAATAAGCTAAATGTAGAAGGAAAAGAGCTTCACACTTGGGGACGACGGCAAAGGATTAACCAGTAGGAAATCAATATCTTAAACGTTAGCTTATGAGTTGAACAGAGCGCGATATTTTAAATTGTTTCATTACGATATAAGCAAAACAAGATTACATGTGTGTATTTACACACATGTACTATAGACAGAATTATGGACGACAAAGTGTTAAATAGTAAAAATACTGAACTCTAAACTTTAGCTTAGTAGTTTGACTAAACATTAAACTTTAATTTATTCCTTAAACAATAATGACTATACTTCATTTTTTCTAAACAGGCGTATGACTTTGAGAATGTTTTGTGAAAACAGAAAAAAAAAGCCATATTTTTTTAATTATGATACGCATCAAATCCGTTTGAAGTTATTATTACTTCTAGGAAAAGGACCGAAAATTTATGTATGACAGATTTTTGATATCATTAAAAATGGCACCAAGGGGGGGGGGGGGGGGAAGGGGACCTTGACTGGTTGACATGGAAATCGCATATGGTACCGTCTTATCTAATTTTTCTCACTTCTTTTTGACTTTGTGATCATCTAAAGAAAGGAGAACGCGTTTTCTGTGGGTGGCGTTGATTTCTGCAAGTTTTGTAAAATGATTCGGCTTTCGCCAGGGTTATATATATGTAACAATAGATATATATCATGATATATATCCGACATTCAATTTCAATATATGATTATGTTTGATATTTTCGATATTTTCATATATTTGATATTTATTTTCAAAATATCATTGTATAAGATATTTTTAATATTTTCACTCAAAACAAGTGTAAATGAATTTTTCAACTTTTATTGAATATGTTGTTTTAGTGATTTTTTTATCCCCCCCCCCCCCCGAAAAAATAATTGTTCTAAGCTTTATGTTTAAAGATAAATTTTTAAATGTAGAGGCAACAGCGGTGGTATATTTTATATACCACTTAAGTTTAATCTTAAAATGCCACTACGGTACCAGAATTTTGAAATAAAATGTTGCTTTTATAATGTACGTGAGGAAAAGTTTTTACTTATTTTCAATCAAATTTGTTCCCAAATTCTGGTGTCATGGAATCATTTCAACATTCTATCAACACATCCTTATCCCTAGAAGCTTAAGTGAAAATTAGTGCGCCATTTACCTACATAGTAGCGTGCGCAAAGACTCTAACAAGGTTCATTTTCTGTGCTTACGAGAAATGTGCTAAAATGAAATGATTTAGGGGTACTAAAAACCTAGCTAATACTAATTTCCATGAGTGGAAAAGGAATAGTTTGTAAGTGCAGTACGGAATCTAGCGATTTACATTTGTCATAAAGAACATAAGTAAAAGTTTGCTCATTATTTATCAATCCTCGAAGCATTAATAGTGGTAACTGAAGGCACCTATTTATGAAGAGCCAGTCGGCGCTGTGAAATGCTTGGCGCCTGGTGTTTGACCGGCATAACGACGGTGTTCAGTTTTCCCTTCCATCAGAACAGAGTTTAAATTATTGAGTCTTATTATTATTTTTAATGTTTATGCCTTACCTGTTATTTTTTAGATACCTTAGTGATCAAAACATCATAATTTTCACACATTCACTCTGTATTTATAGTTAGTCTAAGAAGTTTCACTCTCGCTTTCTGCCACTATTATAACTGTTTCCACTGAACCGCTGTCTGTAGAATCCAGAAATAATGGGGGAAAAACTAAGAGTGTTTTTAATCTAAGTTACATTAATTTAAAAACATATTAAATACTATAAAACATATAAATAATATAAAAACATATTAAATACGTATAAGAAGCTAAATGCTCTGACACTAATCTATACTAATATTATAAAGTAGTAAAGATTGTTTTTTTGTCTGTCTGTTTGTTTGTTTGTTTGTTTGTAGGGGGTAATCTCTGGAACTACTGAAGCGATTTCAACAGTGATGGTGGCAAATTGATGGTGACAGTCCCTGCTCCAACATAGGCTATATTTTATGTCAGTGCCACTACCACCGGGGGGGGTGCAAGAGCGAAAAACTTTCTAAAATTGCGATCTTTTCTATACTGAAGGAGCTAGAAACATGAAATTTGGCCTGGTAGTTACTTATAACATGTAAATGCTCTCTAAGAACAAATTAAAAAAAAATTCGAAATTTAAAAGGACGAGATGAGCGAAAAGCGTTCTAAAAACATTCTAAATTACAATTTCTATGGAATGTCTGGAACTACCGAATCCTTTTCAAAAGTTATGGTAGAAAAATGATGATGACAGTCCCTGCTGTAGTATAGGCTATATTTTATGTCGGTGCTACCATAGAAAAGGGGGAGGGTAAAAGAGCGAAAAACGTTCTAAAATTTAAAATTTATTTCGACATTAGTGTGGTTTAATTAGTAATTTCTGAATTATCTGTGGCGGTAAAATTTCCTCTAATGAAAATAGGCCAACGAATACCACTTGGCATTTTTCAAGAATTGCGAATTAAATATTTATAAGAAGCTAAATGCTCTGACACTAATCTATACTAATATTATAAAGTAGTAAAGATTGTTTTTTTGTCTGTCTGTTTGTTTGTTTGTAGGGAGTAATCTCTGGAACTACTGAAGCGATTTCAACAGTGATGGTGGCAAATTGATGGTGACAGTCCCTGCTCCAACATAGGCTATATTTTATGTCGGTGGCACTACTCCCAGGGGGTTGCAGGAGCGAAAAGCGTTCTAAAATTTCGATTTTTTTTTACATTGAAGGTGTTAGAAACATGAAATTTGACATGGTAGTTACTTATAAGATGTAAATGCTCTCTAAGAACAATTTCTAAATAAATTCGAAATTTAAAACTGTGAGATGAGTGAAAAGCGTTCTAAAAACATTCTAAATTACAATTTCTATGGAATCTCTGGAACTACCGAACCCTTTTCAAAAGTTATCGTAGCAAACTGATGGTGACAGTCCCTGCTGTAACATAGGCTATATTTTATGTCGGTGCCACTACCACAGGGAGGTGCAGGAGCTAAAATCGTCCTAAAATTTCGATTTTTTTATACTGAAGGAACTAGAAACTTGAACTTTGGCAAATATTTACCGCTATGTTACCGCTATAGTATTTATAATAGTATGCATTTATAAAATGTAAATGCTCTCTAAGAACAATTTCTAAATAAATTCGAAATTTAAAACTGTGAGATGAGCGAAAAGCGTTCTAAAAACATTCTAAATTACAATTTCTATGGAATCTCTGGAACTACCGAATCCTTTTCAAAAGTTATGGTAGAAAAATGATGATGACAGTCCCTGCTGTAATATAGGCTATATTTTATGTCGGTGCTACCATAGAGAGGGGGGGGGGGTAAAAGAGCGAAAAACGTTCTAAAATTTAAAATTTTTTTCGACATTAGTGTGGTTTAATTAGTAATTTCTGAATTATCTATAGCGGTAAAATTTCCTCTAATGAAAATAGGCCAACGAATACCATTTGGCATTTTTCAAGAATTGCGCGAGCAAAGCCGCGGGTTTTGCTAGTATGTTTATATAAAACGTTTAGCTAGATTCCATTAGCTGAACCTAAATTTTTGTAAGTGTCGAATAGCCCCGACATTTCCCCTTCCACCTCAAAAATTTTTTTTGAGTTTTAATCTAAAATCTTATATTATATTCTTCTGAATATATGAGAATGAATAGCTCAATATGTTTTGATAAAATTTCAAATAAAATTATGTATTCCCTTAAAACTATTCATTCCCTTTAAATTATTTATTCCCTTAAAATTATTACAAAATGAAAAACTAAATCTCATTTGCGTAAGAATCTTATTATGAACACGATTTGCTCAAACATAGAAATAAATTTCGTGCAATATCTCGTTGATAGAAAGAAATGCATAATGTTGAAAATGAAAAATTGTCTTGAAATATTCCCCTTTTTATGGTTGAAAATAGACTATACATAATTATTATAAGAATCTTTATTGATTCAGTAAGAAATACTTAGAGCAATATATATTTTTTCTATAAAATTTTAATGTTTTTTTTATTAATAGCCGAAATTTAAAGTTTATTGTGTAAAATTTGGACTTGAATTCAGTTACCAGAAATAATCTGAAAATGGCACAGGCTTTCGCACAAAATTTACTATTATTGACAAGGAGGAGGAAAGGCACAAAAATATGTTGCTTTTCAAGCTTACTTTATGGTATGAGTTGGAGGACGCCCTAAAAATACAGTACCAACGACCCCTAAGTACATTAATCGAGCCCTTCCGTTAGCCATATTTATTCTAGTAACTATATAGGGCAAGTTAGGGATAGTTGCCCCCTTTAATCCTCCCTTTATTTTTCTTTTTTATAGTAATGATTTTTGTAGTGCATTTTAATCTATCTATTCTTGATTTTATGTAATTTTTCATTAAAAGTATTATTGTAATATAAACGGCTGCTGTAATATAAACGCTTTTGGGTAAAGTTATGGGCATGTTTACAATCAGACACTTCCGTCAACCAACTTATCATTACATTTTGATCATAGGAACATTGCAGGAACCATCCTAGCCGACGTTGGCCAATTATATCATAGTCCTGTTAAAGGTAGACCAATCAAATGGTCAGGACTCAGGTGTACATTAGGAGTCATAAAGAACGACAGTTAACAGTTGCATTTAGCTATAAAGCATATAAACAAATAACAAATCAGATTTCCCAACCACGTGATCACTTTTCCCGACAAAATTTTCCAGGTAATGTGGGTTAACCGAAGTCTGGGTAATTTCCGGTTCTGAACGCTACGGGTAACCACCAAAAAGTCACGTGATATCGGTTTCTGAACGCTTTGGCTTACCCATGTGTTACCCTATCTAACTCGGGGCTCGGTCCATGAACGCGCCCTATATTTCATTTGCTGCATCTCTATCTTATAAAAACACAAAACAAAATCTAAACTTACCTTCTTTGATGAATCTAACTTTTATTTGAAGAAATATATCGCTGTAACTTCGTCTACTGCACTTTTTTATAGAAATTGAAAGAAGGACGTTACTAGGTCCGTCACATGTCCAGTATCTGAAATACAGTGACTGGGGCAACTATCCGATGGGACAACTAACTTGAATTTACCCTATAATGAAAATGTTATATCAGCAAAGGCCCTATCCACTAGTCATTGAAAGTTTAGAAATAAGATACAAAAGATAACCAAAATCGTTGCATTTTAGATGCATTCATTAAATTAGGTAGAAGGCAGTTATTGGTTCTTAGGTACAACACTGGATGATTTCACACAAAACTGACTCTATTAAAAATTCCACATGGATAAACGACATATTCACTGTAAAATATGACCAATGTTTCTTATTTTATGAAAATATACTATAACCATGAACGAAAACATAATATAATCTTCTGAGTTATCCGAAATTCCTAAAAGAGTGTTCCATTGTCTTTTGAATCTCCAGAAACCATTCCAAAACATTTCCAGAACATTTCCAAAATTTAAAGAATCATTTATAAGTACAAAGTATTTTTTGCTGCCCGTATTTTTCAGAAACGTTTCCGAATAGTTTTTATAGTGTATTAATCAGTTTCCTCAGCCTGGAATACCTGCTTTTCGAATGTCGCCAATTCTCAAGTAAACGTTTTCAGCCGCATAAGTTAATTTATACATGAAAGAGTAAAGAAATAATCTCAATTTTAATGTTAATGTTAACGCTGTTAATTTTGCATGTCTGTATGTTAAACATGTTTGTTGAACATGAAAATGTTTACCTGAGAATTGATAGTATCGGAAAAAACTATATTCCGGGCTTAGAAAACCGATTAATACACTTTAAAATCGACTCGTAAACGTTTCGTAAAATTACGGGCAGCAAGAGAAATTTTGTTTTCATAAATGATTCTTAAAATCTCGAAATGCCATTGATGTCTGAGGTTTCTAAAGATAAACAAACACTTTTCAGAATCATGGTTAACAAGGATGAGTTTATATTATACATTTATTCGTGATTATATTATATTTTCGTAGATTAAAAAACATTTGTCATTTTTTACAGTGTTTGATATCTGATCACCAGAAAACAATTAAAACATGATGTTATAGTAAAAAGAAACCATATTTTATTTTTATTTGCAAAATAATAAAAAAACTCACTTACAATATTTTACTTCTGTGCTTGCAAAACGGTTTTCTATTTTTATCATCTGCAAAATGGCAAGAATAACCACAGCTGGTGTAGCCTCTCACCCAGATGAATAATAAAATTATAGAAAATTGTGGTCTTATGCCGCCTGTGATATTATAAATATCCAGGACTCTATGACGAAACTTAGTTTTATATCTTAGTTCTCGTATCTTAATTCTACTTAAATGAAACATAGACCTACGTGCGCATGTCCCCCCTAATAAAAATGTAATACAAATTTATTTATCAATTGCTAATTAAGTTTTGAAACTACAGCAGATGCCGCTTAATATGATCACTTCGGGATCACGAGTTTTTGATAACAATATCTGATTGATAACTATAAGCGATTTAAGAAAATGCCAAATGAGTATATTACTGTGATGGTCTATTAATAATAAGATACTATTACTCAGAAGATCTATTACTCATAAGATACTATTACTCAGAAGATCTGTTACTAATAAGATACTATTACTAAGAAGATCTAGTAGTACTATTACTAAGAAAATGATTACTCGCCCTTGTTGAAATTATGACTTTTAAAGTGATAGAAAACATTTATTGAAAGAATTGGGAAATTTGTTTGTTTACAATTCTTCCTTAAAAATTACTTCAAAACTCGTGTTGTTTGGAAAATTGTTCGAGCGATGTTGTACTTCTAGTTTCAAGATTTCCAACGAATTCCCCATTTCTTCATTTGTAGGTTTCAAAAATTTGGTTTCCGTCGTTCTCCTGATTCTCATCATCATCGTCATTATTTCGTATTTCTTCGTAAACTTTTTTGCAAATTTCGGTTTCTGTGAGCTTTTAGCTACAGGAATGTCATTGTCAGTTACCATCCAGGCCTCATAATCTTCATTCGTCATATCATCGGGGACGTTTTTCGTAGTTTCTAAAGTTTTCAGTTCGTCATCGTTTTCAGCTTCACAGAAACCTGCACTAACAAAACAATTTTTAATTGTATCAGATGATATTCGATTTCATGACATTACCACAAGATGTAATGCTTCTTGAAGATTAGTTTTTTTTGGTTAGTTAATCCCCGCTTATGTCTTGTTTATCCTCTAATTTTTTCTAAAACTCTTGTACGCATCTCATCTCATGGCGGTAGGCCATAAATGCACTAATTATTCCTTGATCACAAGGCTGTAGCAGAGAGATTGTACTGGGTGGCAAAAACACAACTTTAATGTGTTTTAATGACACATTTAAATCATGCGCAGCGCAGTTATCAAGCAAAAGAAGAATATCCTGTTAATTACCCATCATACGTAGTATAGGGTAAGTCTTGTAATCGTTTTGAAAATCGAAAAAAATTTTTTGACGGATTTACACGTTTCAGACATTGGAGATTCCGAAAAACATATTTTTAGAAAAAAAATTTGCCGTCCGTCTGTGTGTCTGTGTGTCTGTGTGTGTGTCTGTAAACGCTCTATCTCCCGAAAAAATTGAGATAGAGACTTGCAATTTGGTATGTGCTTAGTATGTAATAATGGGAAGAAGCCTATTTCATTTCAATAACCTCGATTAACCGGAACTATTTTTTTCGGACTCTCGAAATATTCGTTCTGATAAAAGGTATATAAAAATTTTTGAAATTGTTTAGTTTAAGAAATGAATATAAAAGACAATAAAAAAACATAAATTTTACATAAAGCATGAAGTCGATCGGATAATGAGTTGCCGAGATATTTGGAATCCTATTTTCCACACTCTTCGATTTTTCATGACCCTGTATTTCATCCAAATTTCACTCTAAAGATATATTTTAATTGGAAATTCGACGCTTAATCAGATGAAATAAACCGCTAGTTAATAGGATTATTATTTTTGGAGTTATAAGGAAAAACCTCTTTCAAGCAATTCAGTAATCGAGCCTTTAAAGTTTGTGACCTCATCAAACCACGATTTTATTCGAATTGCAATGCATTTTATAAGTAGTTTACACATTTTTATTTTAATATTTTACATTATGCATATCCATGATGGGTAAGTATTATGGTGGCCCCCAACGACTAGTTTCAGTTCTTGGTCAGAGGCCATTCATTAAATAGGATGCCTGTCATCCATACTGCTATAATAATCAAGTGGAAGCTTGTTATCCCTTGTGAAGCAACGTGGGTTTTTATTTTTTTTCAACAACTAAAAGATTTCTTTTTTGACACATCATAAAACAGTGATGTGCTCTTTCGAAATTTTGTGGCACTTTGCACTCGTGCACTTAAACGAATATGCGTGTTCTGCTAATGTTCTAAAATAGAGCTTTGTTTCGTCGACGTTATAAATATTTTCTGCTGAATATGAAATATAAGTTTCTGCCATTTCTCTTTCATCCATTTTTCTGCAGCTGGACAATTAGCACCTTTTTGTTCTTCATGGACTCCCTTAAAAACGATTTTCTCACGTTTTTTCTAACGCTGAAGCCAGCCATCACTTGGAACGAATCCACTTTTCCCCATTTTTCTCGGCTAAAACAAACTGCTTTTTGTCGGATGAATGGATTACTGACTGGTGCATTTATTCTCGAACATTTGAAAACCACAATCTCAGCGCCTCTACCACTTTTTCATCTTTATCATTTCGGTTTCTCTTACATTCTGTTTTTCCTTCTTTATTAAAACTTCACGATTTTTAAGGATTTTGCAAAGAAGAGGCTGAAAAAGTTTTAATTGAACTGCGGCGTTGTGTTGGCTCATTTGAGGTAAATTATCATAGCGATGTAAAATATTGATTTTTTCTTTTATACCTAAACTTTGTTTTTTATTTTAGTAGTCATTTTTATTGCTCTTCAAAGATAACTGAACAATATCTAAGTAACAACTGATTGTCTGGCTAGAGTTTCCCATTTGATGATTAAATAAACGGGTATTTGCTGTAGCAGGCTGTAGAAGGTGACCCTGTAGGTGGTAGACGTAGAAGACGGTAGGCTGTAGAAGGTGCACACATTTTTGTTCCCATTCCAATGTTAAACTGCGTTTATTCGCAGTCTAAGAGAGTCGTGAAAAATTACGACTTCCTATTCTTCTGGAGAGGGTCTGTCGTTATCAACAAAAGAAAGGAGAATCTCAACAAAAGAAAAAGGTGGTATGACCTGTCAGCGACGTCCTTTGCTGATCTCTGAACTTTAAACATGCTAAGAAAGTCATGAAACATCAAAGAGACCGAATTACCACAGTAAAAAGGAAGTTAGGAGAATGGTAATCTGGGACAACCTTTACTGAAAAGTTTTTCCCCAACAAATTTCTGGAACTTGTTATCGCAGATGTTGCGCGCTATTCACTTACGTTTGTTGATTGATTACATATACCTTTGCACCTGGGTCCACTATTACAGGGAACCGTGACTACCTCTGTAGGTTTTCACACCCTTCGAATTGTGGTAGAGCAAGTACGGGTTGGAACATCCCGACTTAAGGCCTGGGGCCTGGTTCCCTTTTGGGTTTCCAGCTCCGAAGCTATTGGGGGACGCCGGCCCGTCTTCAAGTGTCTTGCGGTGACTTCCCGTGGTTTCACGGCGTATCGCAACGGCCTACGTAGTCGACACGTGGGTTCAAGGTTAGAGGGTCCGTATTGGATCGGTCCTCTGACCGACCGAAGCACCGTAGCGACACAAAGCTACTGGCGCGATAAAAGTCTCTCAGGACTTGGGTTTGGTGATCGTCTATGCTCGGTGCGCTCCCTCATGGGCGCTTGCGGCGTAGCTTACTTTTTTGCCCTTGAACCTGTAAAGTAAGCACAAAACAGAAGAGACACCTAGTGATATATTGCTCTATTCTTTCTTACTTAGAATTCATGCTTTAACAATGCTTTTAACAGAAAGCAATAGGTCGGGACATAGTGATTTTCATAACATAAACCGGATGATAACATTAACCGTGATCACATTAAGCGGCATGTACTGTATTAAAGTACTATTTTCGGGAATACACGTACATAATTTCAGAACTAAACTATAGTACACAAAGGAATGACTTAAAAATAGGTTACAAAATTCCGACTTTAAAAACACGAAGTAAATTAATGAAAAGCGTTTCTATAAATTTTTCTTCATACTGTTATAGAGGGTGAGAAGACTCTCACCTTGGTTACAAAATGTTAACATGAAAAGACTGCTGAAGCTAATAATGTAAAATTTTTATCATGTCATAGCTCTATTCCTAAAGTTTTTTTTAATCGTCGAACAACTGGCACTACAGGTCCATAAAATTAAGCAGTGAATCTAAAGTTTTTTTCTTTTTTAACGAAATGTTTAATTGTTTCTTAGATTGCCACCAACGCTGCCAGTTTCTTTAAACTTTTCATTCCGCTGCTTTAAGCCATAATATCCGAAAGATTGCATCCATCACAATGACTAAACTCCTGTCGAAAAAACGTGGCGATTTGGTTTCATAAATGGACAAAATGGCATTGCACTACATGGAAGCAGTTTCGTTAAATATCAATATTTGATTCACTGATTAAATGTATGAACAAGTAGCGCAATTTTTTCGGCGATAAAAAAAAAAAAAATAGGTACAAGACTACGCAATAGTCAAAAATTTACATGAATATTAGGGTGGGCCGAAAAAATTCAAAAATTGTTTTGCAAGTCGTAATACCGCGGAAAAGTTGCGAATTGAGGAGACTAAAAATGGGTAAAAAAAGAAATAAAATCGGTTTATATCTTCCGATCGCGCATTTGCTGTAAAGTTTACCAAAATGTGGAAAAATTGACATTTTTACAAAAAAAATTTTAATTTTTGAATTAGCCTCTTGGCGAATGTAATAGTTAAAATTCTTATGTATTAGAATAACAAAACATAATGTTCAAATATTATTTAAATCCATCAACATCTTCCTTTTTCGCATAAGCTCTAAAATTGCCGAAATTTGGCAAAAATTCACATTTTTACAAAAACATTTAAAATTTTAAAATTAGCCTCTTCACGAATGTAATAGATGAAATTATTATGTATTAGAATAACAAAACATGATGTATAAATATTATTTAAATCCTTAAATTCATCAACATTTTCTTGTCGCGAATTGCATTAATGAAATTTTGAAAAAAATAATTTCAAATAAAGGTAGATCACAGTTCAAGGGGAAAAAAAATCAAAACTTACCTTTCTTTGTTGGTTTCTTTTATTGATTGCAAGTTTAAATGTTTAAAAGCAAATTAAGTTAGACCATTAGTATTATTTATAAACACATTTTCTTATTGGAAAAACTAAGTTTTATGTGAAGAGAGTCGTAAGTCCACGAAACGCATGTTGAACAATTGAACATCACCGTTTTCACTGATTATTAAATGATGGTACTTTGAAATCAGATTAATGGGCGAAGTTAGGCATGGTTGACCTTGACAGCAGAGTTGTTCTGATAAAACCATCCTTAGACTCAGCTCCACAAACTTTTATTGAGGCTTCTGTTACGAGTTTGACACGTCATTCAACTGCTTGAGTATGGACTGGGAAATTCTGGAATGTTATATCCCAATCAGGAACTGAACCACTTTGAATATGTTAGTTAAACTCATCGTCACTGATAGCCTTTAATACTGGGGGAGAAGATAAATCACAGTCCATCCAGTTAATTATATCCGAGTAGTCTTGAGTCGTGAAATTGAGTTTTGGTGGCATGAATGTTCTGATAGTTGTTCTCTTTTGATCTAACTGTCCCGCCTTTAGAATTCGCCTAAGTCCGAGCTCTCTTACGTTTTTTAAGTATCTTGTGTCATGGCTAACATTAAATGTTCTGGATGAGCGAAAAATCCATTTCGTTCGATCACAGTGTCGACAATATTACGTAAATCTTTAGGCAGGTATCTTGAGGATTGTATTGCTTGGTACACAGTTTTTTGTCCCTGTGTAAAGTATTTACTTATTTTAATATTAAACCACATTGGTATGTATGACTTTAGAATAAATACAACTATTTCTTGAAGTTCAGATGTCGGGATTTCTTCACTTATGTACAATCTGAGAGTTCGATTGGCTGTTGTCAACCACCTCGAGTGTGACAAGGGACCAGGATTTCGTACAGCGAAATTCTCTTTACAGATTCCCGACTTTATTGCCATGGAAATATCGAGTAGATATTGCTGATCTTTACTTAATATACTTCTGTCTATTGTGAGGATCTGACAGTCAATACTCTTGAAGCTAATCACTGGACGCTTTTCGCAGCCACTTAGCTTTTCACCAATTGGCCATCTCAAAGATTTTGGAGCGTTGATTTACCGTCAACCTATTGAAACTGATGCCTGAATGGCAGGTCATTAAAATGAATAATGCAAAGAGCTCATTGTAACGGTTTCCCCAAATGCATTTCCATTCGACGAATCAGATCGTTTTTCCAACCTGTGTTAACATTAGTGCCATCACATCCTATGACAACTAATTTTTCAAGAGAAATACCACGACCAGACAGATAAGAAATAATAGAAGTGACAATATGTTCAGAATTTTCAGAAGTTGGAGTTACATTGCCTATGTAAACTGAACCAGGTTCTTGAATTAGCGAGTAATGCTCTTCCTTTTTTACTCTACGGAACCTTTTTGAATGAGCTACATCCACCACTAACGCATTGTCTTTCCTCCCATCCAAATAGAGACCTTGTAGTGAAAATTCGCCAGATTTATTACACAATTCAGCCCTAATATTTTGTTTCTGTCTTTCATTTTGTTTTTGTCTATAACATGGGAGATGTCAGAATCGGTAATTAATCCAACGTCGCGTAGTGCAAAACACTTGAAGCGATTGCAGCGGTAGCGCGATCCATAACGATCGCTCACTAATGCAGTAGATTTTAGCTGAATTCTCATCTGTAAGTATTAGGGGAAATTTTTTTGGTACTTTGAACGATTTGTTTTACTAAATTTTTAATTCTCTAAAGTGTTATTGTTTCGAGTAAGAGTCGATAACAGCTATTAAAATTAAATATTGACAAGTTAAGTAAGATAAAAAATTATCGTAAAAATGTGATTTTTGCCAAATTTTGTCCAAACTTTAGAACACATGCGCGATCGGAAGATGTTGATGGATTTAAATATTTAAATATTATGTTTTGTTAGTGTAATAGATAAGAATTTCAGCTATTACATTCGTGAAGAGGCTAATTTAAAAATTTTATCATTTTTTGTAAAAATGTCAATTTTTCCACACTTTAGCAAACTTTACAGCACATGCGCGATCGGAAGATATAAACCAATTTTATTTCTTTTCTTACCCATTTTTAGTCTCCCCAATTGGCAACTTTTCCGTGGTATTACGACTTGAAAAACAATTTTTGAATTTTTTCGGCCCACCCTAATGAATATCTTCAACAGTCTTTTCGTTTTAACGCTTTGTAATCAGGGTGAGACTTTGTGCTGACCCCGTATTCCTCTTGCAATAAAGCTTCTGGCCGGGTGTCCCGAGGTGGTCATCCCCATCCCTCATCCCTATCCCTGCAATAAAGCTTCTTTAAAAATAGGACTAGTAAATCTGCAGATCAGAAGCCTCAACGTTAGCTCTAAAAGTCATTGTTTTTTAATCTCACTTTCCATATTATTAAGCATTTTACAATTCGCATTTTTTTTTATTACATACATATTTATAGGCATATAAAATACTTCGGAGGTTCCAGGAATTAGAAGCGTTCAATTAAACACGGTTTATGCAATGATATTCTGAAATTCTTATAAACTCCTTATTCAATATTTTTTTAGATAAAAAAAATAAACTTGTATCAAAACAAATTCTCATTTATGTCAATAAAATACTAAAAACACCCGAAAATAATTTATTTTGCGAATAAAATATTGCAGCAAAATAGTGCGAGTTACTTGAGTTTTATTATTTTGATATTCTTTGAAATAGGGTTGCTAAGCAACTAATTTATTAAACAGAAAAGTAAAAAGAAATTCATTTTAAAATTTGTAAAAAATAGGAAAATAAATCCTATCCTAATAATATTATAAATCTGATTGTGTGCAAATGTTAGGCTGAAGCCAGTGTCAAAATGGAGCATTTAATGATCCTGTATCTTTGCATATAGGCTGATTATAACCCTCATATGAACATAGGCTGGGTTTTGTTTATTTTATTCAAATATTTTTCTTAATAATTCAAAATTTCGTTATTTTCATTGAGAATAAATGGACATTTTTTCGTATAGCATTTTAAATTGGTTAAATTTACTTTACCGTTGCTAATACTTTATCGTTGCCAAAACTAATTCAAAACCCGAAAAAATAATTTTTATTCAACAATTTAGTTTCAATTGAAAAATTTTCACGGGAAAAATGAAAATGAAATTAAAAAAATTAAAGAATTAAGAAGAAGATTAAATAATATTATTAGAAATAAAACGTACTTTTTTTAGTTTTTGATAATAATACAAGGTTTCAATATGCGTAACCATAGGAAACAGGCGAATATGACGTCATTTATTGAAAATAAAGCGGATATGCTTTGATTGGTGAAATAAAATGATCTTGGGTTTTTTTCTTCACTGTTTTTCTTTTTCTTTTTTTTTTTTTTTTGTATGGTAACAATACTTGCCGTTTTACCGTCTGCGCACGGCTAATATAACTAACTATACCGTATTTTTTATTTAAATTTTAAAAAAGTAAAAAGAAGTTTCAAAAGAAAATGGTTAGCAAATATCAATAATATGCTCCGCAAAATTATCCATGTCGTAAATGATGTCATGGATCGCGAGAAATAGTGATTTTTCATTCTTAAAACTAAAATAAATAACTTGATTACCTAAAAAAAAATGACGAATGTTAATAGTTCCATTTTTGTTGATAAAACCTAAAGATTTAATATTATTTCGTTAAAGTAACATAATTTTCCCTATGCCAGTATTGAAATTAATTGCCTGGAAAATAAAATTAACAAGAATTATGTCATTAAAAAGGGATTTCTCTGTGGAAAAAGGAGACGTCCTATTTGAAATAAAACGGGAATTTTCCAACATATTTTAAAATGAGTGTGAATCAATTCCTTACAATTAATAATACAAGGATCAATAAGTATAGAAAGTAGATGAGTTTCACGCCATATTTATAACGAAAAATTTAAATGTTTTGTTATCTATACTGATTATTAAGCATGAGTATCCGTTATTTCGTTATTTCGTGCCGCATGAGTATCCGAGTTTTCTGCTAAAAATCACATCATAATTTTAAGAAAAGGAAAATGAACACGAATCTATTATATTAAAATCTGACCGTGTGTTTGTATTTCGCAACTACTCCTAGACTATCAAACGCAACGCGATTTACTGCCGGTTAGTTTACTACCGGTTTAGCGAATACCGGTTATATTGATTCGAGGATATCACACAAACTCTCAAAATTGAGTTTCAATTTTTTTTAACGAAGTTTCTCTAAAAACGGAAAGTAACTTACTCCATATTTTTGTATAAAAAAGGAGAAATAAAACAAATCAGTATATTTTTTACACCATTTTCTCATTAAAACTGAAAAACAGAATTTATTTTTTATTTGAATAGTTGGTGAAAACAAAATCTTGATTTCAGTAAATTATCCGAAAAATACAAACATATTTTCACATATTCAAACTTCATGAATCAATTTATTCTGAAGAACAAAAATTGCCTGCCAATATACTGTCATTTAGAAAACAAGATTTGTTTCAACTATATATTAAACTAAGGAGGCAGAATTGAATTTAAAGAAAAAGCATACACTATTTCTAATTAATGGTTTTTTTTTTTTTTTTTTTTTTTTTTTTTTTTTTTTTTTTTTTTGAAGGATGGCTGTTAAAACGTTTCACAAAGGCATTAAAAGTAAAATTGTTTATCAGGTAAAATTGACATTTGTTTTTACCCAATTCGTCTATTTCCACGATTTTATTTGGCCATCCTTTTTGCATTGGTTGCAATTTCATTTTCGCGATTATTTGGCACAAAATTTCACTTTTTTAAGACTGAGTTATGTCAAGGTCCCTATAATAATAAATACCGTATTGTCTCCTATGAAATGTGATAAATAGTTAGTTAAATATTGGGAGAAAAATATTTTGCTTGATTAATGTATTTATTCTTCTTTTAATGTTGCGTGAACGAAGTCACGGGTAACAGCTAGTTGTTTTATATCTCCCGAACAGATGAAAAAAAAATGTTCCAATAATTTAACCAATTAATTTCTGAATTCTAATAAATGTATCGGCAATTTTCAAAACTATTGGATGTATTTAAAACCTCCATATTGAAAATTTATTATCAGTAATTTTTTGCCGAAACGTCAGTTGAGGCTTACTGTGGAGACCCGAAAAGTTTTTGGTTTCTGTCTGTCTGTCTGTCTGTTCCACGATAACTGCCGTAAAAATGATCCGATTAGTTTGATTTTTGGTTGGTATGTTGGTGAGATACCCGGAATTAGCTGTATAGTTTTTAATTACATTTGGTTTATTCGTTCGGAAAATATAGAACATTTCTTTTTTGATCATAATGCTTTCCTATGGGAATTCAGACGATTTTGAAAATTTTCAGCCGTTTAAAATAAAATGGCGCATTTGATTAATGTATTTAAACGGTAAGTTATGAAGGCTAAAATTTATCAAGTCAGGTGTTAAATTATTCAAATTAATTTGAAATTTTGTTTATACATTCGTCAGATTTTTTAAATTAGGTGTATAATTTTTTGTGCAACTTTATACATCTGTTCTAATAACATAATACATTTTATTTTATCATTTTTTGAAAATTTTAAAATGCATTTATTTTTATTTTTCTCTTTAATTTAACCGTAACCTAGCAACGATATTTCAAAGAATATCAAAATAATAAAACTCAAATAACTCAGGCTATTTTGCTACAATATTTTATTCGCAAAATAAAATATTTTTGGGTGATTTTAATATTTTATTGAAATAAATGAGAATTTATTTTGATACAAGTTACCTTTTAACTACTATAGAATGATAACCGAAACATTTTTACATGAAATATTAATCATTTTCTGGAAGAGATGTGGATTTTTCGTGGTTGAAAATTAGTATTATTTTTAAAATAAGATATAATACCTCGTACAACGAGATGGTTAATCTAAAAAAAATTAGCGTAGTAAAACGCATTCATACAGCCTGAAATAACACAATTACTGGAAACTGAGATCATAAAATGTTATCACAAAAACACTTTATAGCGCCAAATCACGGTTGCTAATTAGTGAATTGACAGTGACACGATTATGAATGATTACACAATAGATTTAAAAGTTTCCAAATAAGCCTATTTTGGGGAGATTTTAGTATGCTATTGCCATAGAGTTAGATTATTATGTACTAAGGTAAAATAAATATTATAGAATGACCATCAAAACTGTTTTTCCGAAACAAATACACATGTAATAACACTAGATACATGTAATACTAATACATGATAATAGATACTAATAGATACTAACACATGTAATAACACTAGATTTCTGAAATAGATATAAGTGAAATATAGTACATTCAGTTTACATTTCCATAAGTTGATTTTGTACACGAGATATTATTCAACTTATATATCAGATGCGAGTGCTTCGTGGTTGGCAGGTAAGTAAATATTGCTATTTAGGTATTACATGAAATTATTTTCGAAACTTTTGCTCTTCATAATAAAACCAATGTGTAGAACGAAATCCAATATATACAAGAACCATTCACACAAACAATAGGAAACCACGAATATAAATTTAATAAGATTACGGGGGTTTAGGGGGCAGAGCCCCCCCTCCCCGAAGATATGTATTTTTTTACCTAAAAATTAAAATATGAAGTTCATAAGAATGTCAGAATGTTCTTGCATAAACCGTGTTTAATTTAATGTTTCTAATTTCTGAAACCTTCGAATTATTTTATATGCGTATAAATATACATGTAATAATTTAAAAAAATTAATTTGCGTATTGTAAGATGTTAAATATTATGAGAAATGAGATTAAAAAACATTGACTTTCAGAGCTGACGTTGAGGCTCCTGATCTGTAGATTTACAAGTTTTACGTTGAAATCCATTATTCAAACATGGGATTTTCATTTCAGTTAAAAATGAAATTTTTAAAAATCGTCTACATTCCCATAGGAAAGCATTATGACCTAAAGAGAAATATTCTATCTTTTTCGAACAAATGAACCAAATGTAACTAAAAACTATACAGCTAATTCCTGGTACCTCACCAACATACCTACCAAAAATCAATCTAATCGGATCATTTTTGCGGCAGTTATCGCGGAACAGACAGACAGACAAACAAACAGACGGAAACCAAAAATCTTTTCTCGTCTCCACAGTGAGCCTTCACTGACGTTTCGGCAATTAGATACACGAAATACAGGCTTCCGTGAAGTGTTACAAAACTTTTGCCTCAAGCTGAATTATATCATCTATAGCATTATTCATTAGGTCTCTGGTTCTTAACCTGTTAACTGGGTAAGACGAAATATTTCGTCATACATGAGCTACTACCGTAATATTTTGAACGCATTAATTCCACCAGTAAAATTTTAATAGAAATTTTCGTCTTATTAAAACTCCCTATTCATGCAAAATGACTGCCATGAATTAGGAAAAAAATTCTATTATTTTTTACTGGTTGAATTGGTAATCAGGCTTGTTAATCAGGCATATCAGTTGAACAAATCTGTATTCCCCGGTTATCAAGTTAAAGGGCTACTTTACTGAAATTCTTCGCTCGGTAAATGCCTATGGGAAAATTTAAAAGCGCGATTACTAATATCCTAATATAATTATCGAAATACTCTTTTCACCGTCAGAAAGTAGACATCAGATGCCGTCGAGGTGCTTTTTTAAAAAAATCGTCCTTTTAAATGTTAAGTATGTAAAAATTCCCCATAAATTTTGAAATTTTCAAATGATGAAATTTTATAATCTTCTTAAAACTACTTAACATTTAAGGAAAAAATATTTAAAAACTCGCCTCGTCGGCGTCTGACCTCTACTTTCTGAAGTTGAAAACCATATTTTTTACTAAAAAAGGTACTCATAATCATTATCCACGTCAATGTGGATAATAGCAATGTGGCAATGTGGATAATAAATAAGTGTTGCATTTGGATTACGGAACTTTCACATTTTGATCACGGTTCGATTCGGGCCATTGCAGTGGTGTCTGAACGAAACACACAGGACCAAGCAAATTAGATGACTTGTCCGACATGATGGCTTATCGAGGTTATACTGCATCGTGCCTAGATATCAATCATGTGCCACATTGAGATTTTAAAATGTTAGCCGTCTTAGCTTAAGAAAAGCTCTAAGTATTTCTTTCGTAACATTGAAAAATGTCATAATATGTGAGGAATATCTGATTTTTATTTTATTTTTATTTTAAATTCTACATTTTCAAATAAATAGCTTTTGTAGATTAATTTGAGCCAGAAAAAATTACCCTCGACAAGCTTAGATGTCAAATCGCGCAAATGTTACTTTAAACATATTTCAGTTAGATTTTTGCAAAATAAGAATATTAGGAAGAAATTTACGTATTTTGCGCTAACATTGACACATGCCTGAGCGACACATGCGATCGAACGTGTGCGTACGTGGATAAATATGTCTACATATACGTAAGTATACGGGTACACAATCAATTGGCTTATTTTAGCGAGTGTGGTTTGATATACAAAATTCCAATTTCGTGCCCCTCATAAGATTGAAACCACATTGTTGCAAGCATCGTTATGACGACATATTTTGTTTACGCACACGTTTGTGATTTATAATCAATATTATATTATGCTCAGTTAACGTTTATTTAATTGTTCTGCTCTACTGTTGAATAAAAGTTATTATTCTAATGAATTTTCTTCTACTTATAGCGAGGTAATTTAAATCTTGTTATTTTATTAAATTTTGGAACAATGTTTCTACTATTCACGTATTATGCTTTATATTGGAAGTTTTTAATCATGCTGTATGACGCGCCTTTTTGATAACGCTTATTATTTAAACGTTTACTAATAAAAAAAATGCATATATAAACACAAAATTATAAACTGAAAGTATATTTTGACCTCATTTCATCAACATTGTTTTGAAAGTGAGATTTTAACTGCAATTTGCTATTCCACCGAGTCACATTTTGGTACTTCTCTATTATCCCGTTGACCACTTTTCATAACAAAAAATTATCGCCAAACTGTAAGATTAAACGCCAAAAATGCAGTCCCATTCACTGGATGTCAGAAGCATTATACGTGTTTGTTATGTCATCAAGTGGTTTTTAATTCGACATTTGCGTGTATTTTTGGTGTCGCGTCAATTCATCGCACACAATTAATCGCGGAACAATTCATCGCGCACAATTCGTCGCGCACAATTCATCGCGGAACAATTCATCGCGCACAATTCATTGCGCACAATTCATCACGGAACAATCCATCGCGCACAATTCGTCGCGGGCTCAATTCGCCGCGGGTTCAATTCGTTGCGGGCTCAATTCGTCGCTGGCTCAATTCGCCGCGACATTAATTCGTCGCAACGAAAACATCTTTGAAGGCTATTATGATAAAAATAAGGATAATTCAGTAAAATTACTTAATGATAATTTGTTTTTTAGATATAGAGAATTATAAATAACATTTTACAGCCAATTTTGGAGGAATATTTTATCATATGTGATTTTTGTGAATTTCCCTGATGAGAACATGAAGGTTTAATGAATTAGAGCAACTCATTTCTTATTTAAGTTACAGACAGAATAAATATTGCTTTAGATTACTGAAAAAATATCGGAAGATTATTAGTATAAAATCACACAGAGCATGAAAAAATGACGAATGCAAATGCTAGAAAATAAATTACATATGCGTACACAGGGCACAAGAGAGGAACCTACTCCTACTTATATTTGAAAGAAGTTAAAAAAGTATTGAGAGATGTAAACATAAAACTTTTTGTGATTGTGATTGAACTGATCGCTTCATGAATTCCTTTTCATTATATGATATTTTGGCTTAAAATGTTTTTTCATTTATTTCATCTATACTAATAAAAGAAAAACTGTTTGTCTGTCTGAGTTCTGTGTGTGTGTGCGAGATGACAATCGAAATCTACCGCACGTAGAAGTCTGAAAATTTGGGTGCGGATGGTCCAAGGCAGGTCCTGAAGACCTGAGGCTCAGATTTTTCATATTTTAAGACCCGGGGATCCTGGGACCGTTTTAAGGTTTTTGCATCTAAATTGTTAATAACTTGCCCCATTTTTATCCAATATTTCCAGTAAATTCTGATTTTTTTTTCAGTTCCAAGCTTTTCTAAAAGTCCCAGTCTTTGAACAAGTACTGCAGTAGTCTAAATCAGTTGTTTGAGAAAAAGCAGTGTCATCACCCCTCCCCCTCCTCCTCCCTTCAGCGTTTTTCTCTTAACTATGGTCCGTTTCCATAACTCAGAAACTATGTTCCGAATTTCCACCAAACTGATTCCAAACATTATAATTAACGTATTAAGGACCCTCTATAGCATTTAAAAAAGTTTCTGAGTTTATACCACTCTTTTCGAATAACAATATCAAAATTTATTTTTTCATTTCAAAATATCTCGAGCTCTACGAGTCCAATCGCACAATTATGATACTCCCTGGTGGTGAAAAAACGAACTAACATTGGTAAGCTCTATCGGTGTCGAGTCGAATGAGCCAAACCGCGTCTTGATGTGAACCTTAGAACCCGAGTTAGCTGCAAAATCCTACAGTTATATCTTCCACCGCCAGGGGGCGCAATCTGTTCATTACGAACATAACCGAAATCTGTAAAACTATCGAAATCCAGTCGAATGCGCAGAACCCCGTCGTAATCGGTCCCATAGTACCCGAATTACGGAACCTTCTCCTAGTGGGGAAATTTGGAACTAAAATATGTAAGCGCTATCGATATAGAATCGAATGAGCCAAACCGCGTTGCGATTGGACTCGTAGGATTCGAGATATTTTGAAATGAAAAAATAAATTCTGATATTGTTATTCGAAAAGAGTGGTATAAACTCAGAAACTTTTAAAAATGTTATAGAGGGTCCTTATTACGTTAATTATAATGTTTGGAATCAGCTTTGGTGGAAATCCGGAACATAGTTTATGAACGGACCACAGTTAAGATAAAAACGCTGAGGGAGGGTGAGGAGGGGGAGGGGTGATGACACTGATTTTTCAAAAACAACTAATTTAGACTACCGGAGTACTTGTTCAAAGACTGGGACTTTTAGAAAAGCTTGGAACTGAAAAAAATCAGAATTTACTGGAAATATTGGATAAAAATGGGGCAAGTTATTAACAATTTAGATGCAAAGGGCCCCAGGGCCCCAGGATCTTTGGGTCTTAAAATATGAAAAATCTGAGCCTCAAGTCTTCAGGACCTGCCTTGGACCATCCGCACCCAAATTTTCAGACTTCTACGTGCGGTAGATTTCGCTTGTCATCTCGCGCACACACACAGACCTCAGACAGACAAACAACTTTCTTTTATTAGTATAGATGAAATAAATGAAAAAACATTTTAAGCCAAAATATCATATAATGAAAAGGAATTCATGAAGCGATCAGTTCAATCACAATCACAAAAAGTTTTTATGTTTACATCTGTCAATACTTTTTTAACTTCTTTCAAATATAAGGAGGAGGGGATTCCTCTCTTGTGCCCTGTGTACGCATATGTAATTTTTTTCTAGCATTTGTATTCATCATTTTTTGATTTTATCCTAAATCTTCCGTCATTTTTTGGTGATCTAAAGCAATATTTATTCTATCTCTAATTTAAATAAGAAATGACTTGCTCTAATTCATTAAATTTTCATGTTCTCAGTAGGGAAATTCACAAAAAAAAATCACATATGAAAACAAATTCCTCCAAAATCGCCTATAAAATGTTAGTTATAATTCTGTGTATCTAAAAAACAAATTATCCTTAAATAAGTTTATTAAATTATCCTTATTTTTATCATAATAGCTTTCAAAGACATTTTCGCTGCGACGAATTGATACCGCGACGAATTGAACCTGCGACGAATTGAGCCCGCGACGTATTGAGCCCGCGAGGAATTGTGCGCGATGAATTGTTCAGCGATGAATTGTGCGCGACGAATTGACGCAGAACCGTATTTTTCATTATGTTTTACTGATTTATGAGTTATTTCATTCATTAAAATAACAATTGTGTCCTTAAATTCTTATATTTTATTTATTTATTTATTTTCATATTCCAATGGCAACGTTCTCCCGTTTAGTTGGCGTTACAGTTTGGCGATAGTTTTTTGTTATGAAAAGTGGTCGACGGGATAATAGAGAAGTACCCACATTTTTAATGCTTAAGTTCTTTTGAGAACTAATTTGTTGGAAGTTCTGAAAACAACTCAATACGTCCCCGCATTGAGTTTTCAAAGTGGTTAATCATTACAGAAAGGGGTGCCAGGTTATAACATAATTTTTGAATAAGTGTCGTAATATGTCAATAAGGGTGATTTGTCTTTCTTATTTTGAATTCTAGATAATCAAATTAGTAATTTATAAATTAATTTACATATTGCAAAGTCAAAATTTATTAATTTCTCTATTTTTTGATTGCGGCCAAAAGTACAATGATCATGACCAGTCACTGCAAAATTTGTTTATAGCCTTCAAACAACAATACATTCTTAATTAAAAAATAATGCCCCAACAAAACTTGCAACAATGGTAGTAACAATCACCGCATCAATGATCACAACACAACAATGTTTATTTTACAATGCACGATACTGAAAGTTTTTTAATCATTCCATTTTTTGGATTGCTTTGTAGAAGTGTGTAATTGCTTTTCTGCGAAGTTTTTTGCGTTTAGTGTGTTTATTTACGATGTCAAGTGAATATAGAAATATGTTTGGTGCTAATTACAGTGAGGTAATACAAATCTTGTTACTTTATTAAATTTTATATCGATATTTTTACGATTTGTATTACATGTCTTTAGAATAGGAGTTCTTAACATTTTATGCATCATAGACTCCTTCGCAAATACCCATATTGTATATTATATTATTAAAAAATTTATTTTAATATGAATTAATAAGTTTTGCTTGACTTTAAGGTGACTTTTTGAGGTATTTTTTTACTTTGTTAGATCAACACTGTTTTAAACAAGATATGTTTGTGATAAAACACTAAAATTGGGACTTGTATTATTATTTTAACATCCAACAGCTAGCATTGTTATGCCAAGTCTCTTTAGACCATTTAGTGGAAGATCTAACAACTTTCATGATCCTAAAGCAAAATGATTATAGCCATTGTTAGAACTTCACAAACAACACTTTTCTAAACGCGCAAATAATTTTTTTAGATGCACAAAAATTTTAATGCGTTATAATAAATACTGTGTGACGCTTCTGTTCTTCATAAAAAATACAATTAGAACTATTCTCTTTTACAAAATATATCACAAAGGAAGAAAATATATAATTTATCTAAATTTCGCTTAAAATAGGTATAATGAGCTGACTTTGTTTCTTCTCTAAGACCACAAAACAAATAGCGGAAATCTATAAAAGGAGTTTTAAGGGGGTTCGTGGATCTTTAAGAAGAACCACGTTAAATGAAATATTGGATCGGAATTTTCAATGTACGATGCACTGATTTCACTTTCATTGCACTGTAAAAAAAATACGTCAATATACTAAAAAATTTTTTGTTTTTCTCATTGATGTTTGCAATTACTAAAAATTTTTTGTATTCTTACTCAGTTCCAAGAAAATATGTAAGAATTACTAGAAAACAGCTAACAACGATTCCGGTTTATAATACCGGTTACTAAAAAATTCTGTGGAATACAAATATACTAAAAAAATTCTAGTAACCTCCGTTTTTTTTTAATTTTTTTTACAGTGTGGACGCCAAAAAAAGAAAAGAATGAGAAAAGATACGAATATAAAAATGATGCTTCCCACCGAAATAAAAATGCGAACTATACATACATTTCAAATACACACAAAAAAAAGTTGTCCAAATTGCGTCACTTACGTACTATTATTCAGAGAAAAAGTTTTATAATAAATTAATAAATAGAGAAGGATTGTTATATTAATTTCCAATGCTATCTAGGTAAAAACGGAAACACAAGAAATGTATTTTCACTCTCTTAGATAACAAATCGTTAAAATGTTCCACGAAAAGCTATTTCTTAGACATTGGTTTCGTGTATTGTTTTTTTGGTGTCTCTATCTCATCCCTATCCCTTTCTTGTCTAGCAATGTCAGCTTACGTTAATTCTTTTTGCCGTTTCGTCTCGACTAACATTTTATATACTTTTATTTATATGTTATTGACAAGTTAGTATATAAATATTAATATTTCCGTAATTTTCGCCTTTTTTTTTGTAAAACATAAAAAACTTCTTTTAAAAGGACAGCAAACGGACACGTCACTAGGGTGTATAAATATGAGAGTGGCGACATACGGGCTATAAAATTTGATTGGATGAAATGATTTTGGACAAAACGAACAGCCTTACAAAACTTATGTTTATTGACTTATCGCACTAGTGATTTTAAGAGGCATGCCATCGTCTCCAAGCTACACTCTCAGAAAAAACAGTAAATTTATGAGCGTTTGTCCTTCAATTTTCACGGGCAACAGCCTTATTTGATAAAAAACGGTCTGATCCACTAAATAAACGACCTTATCCCTTAGATACTTAGAAAATTAAGAGCAATCCACATATTCTTACAGTTCTAGCCCATATGTTAGCAAAAATACGGTACGACCCCGTACATTGTCCTCCGCTAGGGTGTAACCCTTCATTTTACTCGTGTTTCGAAAATTTTAACCCGCCAAAACAGCGATTCTGTGATGATTATCTAACGTGTTACGTGCTACGGAACAGTAATCAAAGTGATATTGTGTTTTAAAGTGCATTATATCCTGTGCATTATAATGCTATATTACTTTGCCCCGTAAAATTACGGGCTGCACAAAATGATGGGCATAGATTTTTTTTTTTTTTTTACGGAGTATGACTGGAATCTCTGCTGCCGGCCTCTGTCCGTAATTTTACTGTAATTTTTTTTGCAGTGTACTGTTTCTTTACATCATGTTTCTTCCTTCAACTACATGCAATGCTCTTCTTGTTCGTTTAGCAATCACTTGTACTCTTTATTCATTTAGATTATAAAAACAATATTTATTGTATTTAAAGCCATTCTTTCCATTAAAAAATGACTTATTGATTTTCTGTTGCAGGTATTTGTGTAAACGTTGCTAAAAGAAATTATACTAAAAGCTCTGCTTTTTAATTAATACTGATGTGGTCAAAATTTAATTTTCCTTTTCATAAGGCATTTTGATTAATTTAATATAATTCAGAATATATATTGGTTGGCTGTCTTATTGTTATTTGTTCGAAGATTGTTAAAATGTGTTATACAAGATGAGAAATGGAGGTTTATTTAGCAAAATCTAATGTTATTCCAATTATATCCCAGTACATTTTTTAATAGAAAATTTTAATTTAAAATGGGCACAGACATCTTGAATTATCATAGACTTATTAATTACATTTTTACCTCTAAAACATTTATTCGTTTACAATGGAAATACAGAATATTCATCCATCAATCATACAACAAATTGCAAACACTTTACAGTATTAAACACGGAGTTTTAACACTATTCGATAAATTATTTCGAGTCGGCAGAACAGCTTATTATATTAACACCACATGCTCAACACGACGAAACTTAAATCAACATAAGCTAACTCTCACATTTATCATGAAATGTGCATTAGCTCTTTTACATGTGTATTCTTGAAGGAAAATATCACCGATTTTTGTCAACATTATAAAATAATGGGTTACCATAGTTTGGACAATCTCCACTCATCAATGATTATTTCCAAGTTCTGGGCTGCTATAGTTTGGACCAACACGTTAGTCTAAGCACAGTCTGAACATAGTATGTCGCTACTCTCATATCTAGGTTCCCTACATGAAACCACGATGTTATGTCTAAAGGTTTAACTGTATCTGCATCACTTGGACAGGTACTTGGAATTATACCAGAAACTGGCACTAGGCAATAACCCTAGTACGTTATTTAGCTCGGTGTGCACAATAAGATTAAAATTGAATTCAGTAAACACAAAATTATTAGAGCACTAATCCATCTTTTGAACCGAGGTTTGTGACAACTTGACTGTCCGCATATCCCAGTTTTAAGCTGTTTCTAAATGTGTCTTTTTACTTTCTCTTACGCTGATAAATATGCTGTCTGGGTATGCATGGATTCCAATTAAACCAGGAATTCACTGGAATTTTAAGAAAACAAATCTACTTTTTTTCATAGACATTGTGTGAACTTGAATACGTGCTTGTCCCTACAGAACTTTCATAATGCATTGAAAAACGCCAAATTCTCACTTAACATCCATGTTTTCTAACGTCTTGATTTATATATCTCATATTCCTATCTTGTAGGTATCACTTGAATTCGATTTCACTGAAATGGTGATTTCTTTTCTGTTGTTCAGAAAATGAAATATTTTTTTTGTATTAGAATTCATTGCATACATGCTTATTATACACAGTTGTTCAAAATTGCCATCACAAACACAACATGTATGATATCTGAAATTTAGTACAAAAGTGTCTCACACTCTAAAACATTGTATAACAACGTAACGACAAGATAAGAACGTCAGGATTTTGTATGCATCAAATCATAAATTGTCAAAACAAGACTCATTATATTATCAATAAAGTCCTGTTAATAGGTAATGAAGCCACACCATACAGCTATACAGTTGTAGGATCAACTCTCATAAACTGTAAAAACAAAGAAGAATGTGTCTTGTTAGCAAAAACGGTTTACGAAAATATAATATAACATCTTCCGAACTACCCACGACACCAAAAATTGTCCATTGAAACTCAAGACCACACACTGAGAAAAATGACACTTTAAAAACTGAGTAAATCGATGTTTTCATTTTGTTATGAAACTTTTTGTTTCAAATAGGTCAGCCCAATGATTTCAATTCTGAAATACCGGAAATACTCAGAATATTGAAATATGGACACGTTCAAAAACTGAGCACGTAGAGGTCAGTTCACACTCATTTTTGAAACATGGACATACTCAAAAATGATTAGAATCAGTTCAAACTCATTTTTGAAACATGGAAGTACTCAAAAATGAGCACATAAAAGTCAGGTAATACTCATTTTTGAATCATGGACATACTCAAATAGGAGCACATGATGTTTTATTCTCGAGTGTGTGCATTTTTTAAGAAAGGAATAAATACATGTTTCAAACTTGAGTCATTTTGATTCGGAGTCATTTTGACTATGCCACATAGTCAGATTTGAGTATTTTTTGCTCGATTTTGAAAATGTTGTTTTTAGAGTGCAGAACCGATAGATTTACTAAATTCATAGTTACATTTAAGACTTATGTTTAATTTCCTGCCCGTAATTTTCTTAAATATTTACAAATACAGTCGAACTTCGTTAACACGAAATTGAAGGGACTGCGAATTTGTTTCATGTTATCTGAAATTTCATGTTAACCGTCACAATAGTGGCGCCATCTATGTTAGATATAGAAACTAAATGATTTTTCCTACAAATATATGCCTGTTCTTAAAATCATAAATTAATAAGAAATAGAAAATTTCATTGAAAAATACAACAAATTGATCATCATTTTGGGTAGTAATAAATTAATTTACTTCCTAACCATTTTTTTTAAAGTCCGTTATTGAGTCCTTCAGTTTTTGTTGAGTACTTCTTTTAGGAAAGTATGGAATTTATCTAATTTGTCCAAAGCACGGGAAGCACCTCTTGTTCCATAAAGAAACGTTGTACAGTTTTCAAAGTTATGGTAAATTCATTTTATGACACTAAACTTTTCCGTTTTATGTATTTCTTCATGCTCTTCTTACACTTGTGTCTGATGTGGTCAGCTTCTTTTCACACATCCGAAGTCAGGATATCTTCATTTATGCAAATGTACTCGGAAAAACAAGAATTTCCCATTTTTCGATTGCAGATAATTCCATGATGCTCTTTGAATCTTTTCGGTCATCCGTCAGAACATGTGAAATAGCTCTCACCGAAAGCACCAGCAAAAGCCTGTGCTTTCTCTTGCAAAACTGCACCTGCTAAAACAATGTTCTGGCTTTTTGCCTCTTTTATTCACATCAAGAGAGCAATTTCAATTTCTTCATTCTTTCCTGAAAATATTCCTTTTCTTACTAGATCCAATTGACTCGCAGCACAAGATTAAAAATCTTTTCACGTTTCTTCAAAATTGTAGAGAGTGGGCTTTTGGATATTCCATACATTGCTACAAGTTCTGATTTTTTTCCACTTTATCACTGACTTCGTTTAAAATGTTTTGCTTGGTTTCTAAAGATAAGCTTGCTACTTTCGACTTTTCTTTCATAGAATTCTACAGAACAATTTCGAACAGAGTTTCAATTATGTAAGTCGGGTGGTAAAGTAGGGATTGTCACTTCTTTCACCCGAAATTAGAGGATTTCAGAAATCCGGTTTATGGTTTATGTCACTGTCAATACAGTCAAACAAGTAATGGAGCAATCAATCACTTTCAAAAAAGAAATTCCTTCACTCAAACTTTCATGTGACCGATGATCTGTAGGTGATATGGTTAATGAGGGAAAAATTTCGCATATCAGAGGACAAAGAAAAGCATGGATTAGTCAGGAATTCGATAGTACACTATTTTCTGAAACCCTTTTCCACTTTAGGTCTTTTTCAAACGATGAAAAAAATTCCATTTTTAAAAAGAAGATATGACATATAGGTTTGAAATATTGAAAACTTTGCGTGAGGAATCATGTTTGGACTTTGGAGCATAAAAAAAAAAAATCGCCTTAAGCGGGATTTTCCGAAATTCTATTTCGTGTTAAACGAATTAATTAACATTGATTTTCAGACTGATCTGACGGGACCTCAGTATTATTTCGTATTAAGCGAAATTTCGCGTTAAGCGATTTCGTGTTAACGAGGTTCGACTGTACTTATTAAGCTGTATTACACTCAGGTTTCTCGACTCGGTATCAACACGAAATATTGGATTTTCGAGCGTTATCTATTCTAAAAAAATGTTTCACGTTCCACAGAGAAACATGCAAAATAAAAAAGAGTAAAGTTTACACTATTTTGTTACTCTTTCATATGTATAAACGCGTGTTTAAAAACAAAGGACAAACTTACACGCCAAAGCAAACAACTTTTGTATGGGACACCATACAAAAGTTGGAATCACTTGAAAGAATATTCAGAAATACAGGGTGTCTCAATACGTCTTATTTGGATTTTCATTCATAACTTTAACAATGATGAAGACGGTTTTGCGAAATTTTAAACAGATTAACGAACTTTGGGCGAAATGTGACTACAGCAAGAGAAGTGTTGGATGTACAGTAGTTCGTTCAATAGCACTGTAAAATTCTGTTAATGTATCTCCACATTCCAAATTTTGAAGCATCAAGCACAATGTTGTTAGATCGTGATTGGTGTACACATTTACTGCTTTTTATGATTCCATTATATTTCACAGAAATCGAAGTATGTATGTGGTAAACATTGATCCAAAGTTATGAACGATAGTCGGAGTTCAGTTTAAAGTGAGATGCCCTGTATTTTTGAATGGATATCTGGATTACCTTGTTTTTCAAAAAAATTTTTTGATTTAGCTTATGCAACCAACTCTTGAAGTTCGTTTCATGATTTTATGAAACAGCTTGTAGAAAGTAGTTTCAGAAGCTGCGTGTAACACTTGTTGTGGCTTTAAAAAACAAAAAATCATGAATATGAATATTTTTGAAAGTAAATATTTTATTTCACTTTTCTGACGCATCTGACTTTTGTATTTGAAAAGTCAAAATTCTTTTTCTTTATTTCAAAATCAACGATGCTATTTCGTTTATTGTTTCAATCTAAATTGTTGCAATCTAACACGGCTGAAGTAATTAATCATTCCTTTTTTGGAATTTTCTTCATGAAAAGTCTTTACTTTTCTACGAAGAGCATTTTTGTAATTTTATCGTTAATTATGATCGAAAATATAGATTTTAGTTTAGGGACAGATAATTTAGAACAGGTAATGCAAATATAGCTTATAATATCCTATTCTAAATTGCTATTTTTAATATTTTTGTTCCTTTCTTCTAGAGGTTGAATTGCATTATTTTTTTTCTGAGCGATGTCCTGATTATATCGATATCTGATAAAGAAATAAATACGTTTTAAAATATCTTATATTACGTGCTAATTATATACTATATTCGGCTGTAATACACGATTTTAATTTACATATACGTAAGTTTTGGAATACCAGAAATGTTCTATGAGATTTTTTTTTAATATTTCATTTGCCAGGATTTTAGAACCTAATTTTGTTTGTGTGGAATTTTAAATATCAATATTTTCCGAAGTAGAAATTTTATTTATCATTTTATAGGATGGCTTGCCTTTTTTTAAATTTCAAACATATTTTTCATTGTTGTAAAACGAACAATGCTGTGTCGTATTGTTGCCACATGAATGCCTGTGTATTTTTTACATAACAGTGCACTTTCGCATGCAATATTTCTTAACAATGGTTATTTGATAAAAATTACTATTCAATAAGTGAATAATCATTCCGATTTTGGAGTTTTCTTCGAGAAAAGTCTTAATTTTTCTACGAAGGGTTATTTTATAGTTTTATCATTCATTATGATGAAAAACACAGTGTTACGTTCAGTTGGAGAAAGTTTAGACGAGGTAATACAACAATAATTTATATTATGAAATATTTACTCGATATATTTGTTATTTTTGCTTTGTGATGTTATATGATGTAATTGATTGCCTTTCTCCAGTGTGATACACTGATTATACTAATACCAGACTTAGAGATAAATAAACATATATAATGCCTAAAATAGGTGTCAATACTTTTTATGTTAATTACTTTTGGGCGTACTTTAATAACACTTTAAATTATGTATTAATGTAAATATTTGTAATTTATGCATCTGCAGAAGTAGATGACGCTTTACTACGAAGCAAAACTTCTTAAATACACTATAATTTTATGGAGTTGTACTAGCTCCTATAGTTATTTCGCTCATTCTGACATATCACATATATTTCATGTCTTCCGCAAAAATATATTTTAGGTTTAATCGCCCGTTTTAAGTAACTTTATGTGTGTACCGAGTACGATAAAAGCAATTCTCTACTGTATTTTTAATTTTAAAAAACTGTAATAGGTGTATAAACAAACATGTTTAAGATATGAATTTGTTGTCAAAGATATTTATTTGTTGGTTATCATCTCTAATATATTTTTATATTTTTTTTGTTATATACCATGCTTTTTTTCTTGTCCGCCAAAATCTGCAAGATAACGAGGATGTTTAATAAATTTGCAGACAAGGCGTTGTTTAAAATTTTGTAACTTAATTACTGTGAATTTTATTTTCATAATAACATTTACTTTATAAAATTGAAAATTTTTAATAATTTATGTCATTTAATAAAGGAAAATAGATCTAAAAACTTTTTTTACAAGATCTTTTTAACTCTTTCTCTTTTCTTCATTTATTATTCAGGTTCCACAGCCTACCATCGCAAGGGACCAGTATTTTTATGATAATGCTTTAACAAACAGTGAAGGGTAAGCTTTCTTTGATATTCTAGTGTTTCTTTAACTACCCCGTTAACCTTTTTTGTAGATCTGTATTCTTAATAGTTAAATCACATTGTACAAATTCTATGAAACCAGAATAAATCGAGTCTTGCATAATTCGGCTATTCCAGTAAGAATCTGTTATTCGCATCTTTGGCCCAATATTAATAATACGGGAAACAGCGTCACACTTTCGCAACCAACTTTAGCGTCGATGGTTTTGGTATACATGATATAATGAATGGTACAGATGGCGGAATCGCCGGTCAGCTGGTGCACCAGCAAGGATATTTCCATAGCAGTATCGCACAACTTGCTACTATGTAACTTGAATGGAAACGTGATTACTGATGTCACGCCGTCTTAGAGACATAATCAGTAATCGGGTTACCATTCATTTGCACTCTTTTCCGTCAGTCACACATTTGCTATTCGAAGGCTCACTTGTGTAAGATAATGTGGTGCTGACATGTAGTATTGCTTTGACATAAAATTAAGTTGGAGAAAGTAATATTCCTCAGAAAATGTTCTTAGAGGGAAAGTTATTTCTTACGATTTAATGATGAAAAACATTTTATCAAAAAATTAACGTTTTATGAATATTGTTTTTTTTTTACCATATGATTAAGCTTAAATTAATGAAAAATATTTTTTTAAATATTACTTCAATTTTTGAAATTTTGAACTGCCTCTTGCATGACTTAAGTTGCGCAAACTGATGTTCAGTTGTTTGATGCAGCATAACTGATCTGGCACGAAAGCTATCTTAAATTAACAAGGACCGTATGTTAACCAGATACCCTTTTAAAATTTAGATTTTTGATAATTTACAAATAAGAACAGAAAACACTTGATTGACACTAATTGTTTTATATGGGTTTCAGGATTTGTACAAGAAAGCTTATTATTATTATTATTGTTATTATTATTATTTATATGCACCTAGGTAAATATGTATCAATTTATTCAAAGTTCTTCAATGCTACATTCTTTAATTTTATTTCTGGATGTTCAGTTTGGAGAGAAAAGTAAAAATATGATTGTTATAGTAAAACGTACTCCCGAAGAAGAGGTTTTTGTTCCATTTAAAAATTAATGAACTCGTAAAAATAAATAGTTTTGTATATCGCGAAGACAGTTTGCTATTTGTTATTTTCCGTAATTAAAAAATAAAACAGAAGCAAAAAGTAGATGCTGAAATAGTTATGGTTTTAGATGATATATCAAATTTTAACTACATATCTCTTATATTTGAACTTTTTATTTTAAACTTCTAAAGAATTTGCATTTGAAAAGAAATATATAACAAATACATTTCAGTAATCAGCAGAAAATATTTACAGATAATAAATAAAAAAAAATTTGAGTACATTAAAGAAATGAATTATTCGGTTTAGTTCAGTTAAGGCTGTTTAAACACACGTGTGTTAACACAGATTAAAACTAGCTATATTCTGACTCGAATTTAATTTTATTTGTAAACGCAAAAAAGTTAAAAGGCTACTTATTCAGAAGCTACGAAATCAAATAGCGATTTTAGTGCTTTGATGAAGACAAAATATCTTTGATAAAATACTGTCAAAATTAGGATTTTGAACCGAATTTCTGAACTCGACAGCACGAGAAAGATTGCCATGAGACAGAGTGCAGGGCTTTAGTTCTAAAGGAAACAAAGACAGAAGGTAGTATACACTATATACGCACAGTGTACATGCTACAGAATATGCACCGTAGATTTACGTGAGAAATAGAGGCTGTACTCTCTTAAAAATTTTCCAAAGTTACACAGCGTATACCACCATATACCTTCCACTACAGTCGCGCCCACAGTTAAAAATGTAATATATTTATCGAAAACTGAAAAAAGCTATTTGGTTCTAAAATATTCCAATGGTCATGTGAGCCAATTTCATGATTTTGCGTATACAATTAAATATGCGAATGTGTCAGAAATTATATAGTCGTTTTTGAGCGCGGGAAAATATTTTTTGAGAACTGCTTCAGGATAACTGGTTTCTGAACTCTCTTTTTCAAATATATGTTACACTGAAAACCCCAAGGAAGGTCTCCTTAAAGCGCATACTCAGAATATTTTGAAAAACATGCTAATGAAGCTACTCATGTACATAATAAGAGATCAGTCAAATTTAACTGCGGAATCCCAGCAGAAAATCTGTAAAAAAATAAAATACTTTTGAGTATTTGACGCAAAAAGACGCAAAAGATATTTTTTCTATAAAGTTATGTAATACTTATGTATGTTATAATATGTAAACAAATTAACTATTGCTGAAGTTATTTAATTTTATACGGTTTTGAAGGCTGGTTAAGTTTTAAGTGTATTTTAACAATAAATGTCCGATTAAACACTCTTTCATTATACATTTAGACTTTGAATAAGTCATTGTTTCTACGGCAACAAGACTTTTCTGTAGTTGTCTCTGGCACTAACAATATCGATGACAAATTGACAGTGCTCTGAATCACACAATTAATTTTTAGTTTAAAGCAATTTTAATCAATTCAAATTTTGTTCTAAACCGTAGAATGCGATCGTTAATTTTCTTTTAAATGTACATACAAATATATATGGCAAAACCGAAGTTATAAAAGTGAAATTATTTAAGTTAAACTTACTTTTATTAATTCAGTATAAAGAGTAGAAAACGTTTTTCCTAAAAGAAAATTTATCGTAAATGCATGTTTTTTTTAAATTTCATTGTGTCGCCCACACAGCGATAAATCGCCAAAACTCGAAATTTTCATAAATTTTTTACGGACGTTATATCGAGGTTCCACAGCAATTTTTTTTATAAACGTATATATCCTCATGAGAAGAATATTCTGTAATTTTTTCAAAATTTTCTGAGTATGCGCTTATGGAGACCTACCTTGTCAGCTAGAATGCGTTTTCCCGGGTTAATTTGGGTTTTGACTGATTTCGGGTTTTCACTGTGATATACAGGGTGATTTTTTTTAATGTTGTGAAAATAAAACCCTATAACAAAAGAGCTACTGATCCAAATGACATAAAATTTCACCAGTATGCTCCCACAGCAATGGGTATTTTTCAGGCGTGGTTAAAAAAACTTAAAATCGCACCGACAGATAGCGCTGTACATGCAGTAAAGTCGGGAGACGAACTTGCGCCCTGCACACACACATTGGCAATAAAAACGTGAAGTACGCACACCTCGTGTTCATTATTCTACGGAAATCCTCGCAATGACTGCGCCATTGACGGACCGTGCGTTGTTAGTGAAACTGTATTATCAGAATAATGACAGCGCAGCAACTGCTCTTAAGAGATTTAGGACACTTAAGAATTTAAGAAAATGTCCAATGACGACAGAGGGCCTACGGAAGATGGTTTATCAAAGTACCGTCCATTGTTTTCCTCCCACAAACGATATTCTTTGTTTCTGCTACCTTACAGCGCCATCTATCGGTGCGATTTTAAGTTTTTTTAACCATGCCTAAAAAATACCCATTGCTTTGGGAGCATACTGGTGAAATTTCAAGTCATTTGGATCATTGGTTCTTTTGTTATAGTGTTTTACTTTCACAACTTAAAAAAAAAACACCCTGTATATATGTTACTAGTAGTGCTAGCGCTCTAAGATAGAACGCGTTCGAACTGTAATAAATCAGATTAAACGCGTTTTAACTGATTTATATCAATAATTTTGTTAGATACAAATAATATTGCTTAAATCAATTTAAAATCCAAGTAAAACGGGTTTTTCCTTAGTGATCTCAGCTAGAACGTGATCTAACTGGAATAAGTCAGCTAAAACGCATTTTAACTGATTTATATCAATAATTTTTGATAGATACAAATAATAATGTCTAACAAATCAGTCAAAATCCGAAAAAAAACGCGTTTTTAATAACGCTCTAAGTTAGAACGCGTTCTAACTGGAATGAATCAACCCTTTGAGCGTTAGGCCCGTGTTTTTCCGTTACTAGATGTCATGTTAAAATGGCTGTAGACAAAAATATTTTTAACAAAATATTTTTTTAAACCGTACATAAAATGAGGGGATATGAAAGATATTATAGCATCAAACTGCGATTAAAAATATGTATATATCCTGGTATTCAGAAGCATACTTATGAAAATATGGGAAAACCCTCAAAGGCTGAAAAGGTTTTAAAACGCGTTTTAACTAGAGTTCTCAGTTAAAACGCGTTTTCCCTAGTTAATTCGGGTTTTGACTCAATGCAGGTTTTAACTGTAACATATACAAGCAGTGTAGGAATAAATCAAGAGTATTTTCCATATAACCCGGTGGTATTCGCTAAATATTTCTGTAAGAGCCAAGTCTCGTAGAGAACTGTATTCGAACTGTGTTCTTACTTTTTAGAGACATTTGTCTATATACTATAATGAGCTAATATTACAGGAGGACATGAAATAGCCCGGGAAAGAGTTAAATTGAAATTAAAGAATGCTATTAAACTCCAGCCCTGAAGTTTTATTTCTCCTACATGAAAAATAAGTTTCAGACCTTATTGAAACATATTGTTTAAATTTTATGACAATAGTCTCTCAGAAAAAAGCAATTCTGACATTGATATAACACCCTGAAATTATGAGGTAATGAAAGTTCGGTCGTGGGCTGCAATATTGCATTATAAATTGAAATATTGACTGTAACCAGTACCATCAAAAGATTCCAATATTTTGTTGATAATCGAAACAGTCTTGGTGGAGGTATAAAACAAACAGTCAACATTCCAGAAAACGCAATCTTATTGTAAATATGATTGGACGCATTCAAAAGTTTTGACGGAAAAATTTGCAAAACATTATAATCAACCGGGAGATAGTTAGAGAAATTGTGAAAGAGTACATTGGATATTAGGCTAAGAACGTTTAACAGTGTATATGCAAAGCATACAGTCTACGTAAAATCTCTCGGTTGCCACCAAAAACGTAAGAATTGAAAAATGGATTGCACCAATGGTAAAATGATTTTCAAAATTTTCCTAATCTAAGTGGTCCAAAACCGAAAAATAAATTAAAATGGATACAATCTATCAGACATTATAGTCTAAGAGCTAGCAACGTTTTCGTCACCTGATTTTAGCAATGCTCATTTTTCTATATATTGTCCCTTTCTATTGTGTAATACGCATGCGGCCGGTCTGGCTGGCGAGAGGCGTTGCGTTTACCTGTGGGGTGAGGGGCAATGCAGGTGAAAAAGTGACATAATTACGTCATTTTAGCATGGATTTTGTTTATAACACTTGTTTCTGCTAACTATTCGTAATATTAAGCCATTATTGCCAGACCGTTTCAACGTTGCTAAGACCGTGCCAGACCCTGTTTTAGAGGTAAAATAAGGTGTCAAATTCACGTCATTTCAGCAAAGCTGAAATTTTAGTATGTTATACTTGGGCTATCAGGTAAGCCATAATTAATTTGCCAGACCAAAATTCCGTTGCTAAATTACTGCCAGACGCCGATTTATATCTGGCAGAAAAAGCGCCTATTAGAAGAGTTGGCAGCTTTTGTAGTGCTTTGGCTACTTTCAATTCACAGCCAAGCCATGATTGTTGCCAAAGCAACTTTCCTTGCTTTCTATGAATATATATATATATATGATTTGTCGAAATAAATGCTTAAATAAATATATTTCTTATACTTATTTAACGTGTCTTCAATGGAAATTTTTTTCCCTTTGATTATCGCTACAAAAAACACACGTTTTTCCATTACTAGCCAACGCAAATAAATTTCATTTCGAACACAGAGAACATGCTATGAATGATATTATTCGAAACCACAAATGGTCGATTGACCTTGAAAAGTAGCAGTTGACATTGCCTATTTCTTGCTAGCCGCTATAAGTTTATTCAGAAAATTAAGATAAAATATTATATATTGTATTATTTAAAATTAAAAGCGAATATTAATGAACACCAATTATAATATTACTTAAAAATTAAGGGGGAAATTAAATAAGCATAACGGTTGACAATATACGCCATATAGTATTTTTTTTGCTCTTTTTTCACTTCTTTGGCGATTTCATAAATCTCTATACTTATAAAAGAACATGTCCTTATGACTCAGAATCAACGCCGAGCTTCAACCACTGCTCCTAGGACTATGAAATTTGGAAGATATGTTTCCTTACACAATGTAGGCACCCACTAAGAAAGGATTTTTGAAAATTCACCCCTAAGGAGGTTAAATAGGGGGTCGAAATTTTTAAGTCATTTCGTCTTTTCGCCATATCTCAGCAGAAGTTGTAGGTAGAAGCAAGAAATTCAAGATCACAAATCTACTAAAAAAATATTTAAACATGTATTTCATTAATTTTAGTAATTCAATCACTAAGAAGGTTAAATGGGTGGTCGAATGTTTTAGAAGATTATGCCTTTTCGCCTAATCTCAGCAGCAGTTTTAGGTAGTGGCGTGAAATTCAGGTTACCCAATCTACTAAAAAAATACTTAAAAATGTATTTCAGCGATTTTAGAAGTTCAACCATTAAGGGGGGTTAAATGGGGGGGGGGTCGAACATTTTAGGTCCTTTATTCTTTTATTCACCATATCTCAGTAGCAGTTTTAGGTAGGAGCGTGAAATTCAGGATAAAAAATTTGCTAAAAAATAGTTAAACACGTATTTCAGCGATTTTAAAAATTTAACCATGGAGGGGGGGGGTTTCGGGGGAGGTAAATAAATCGAATGTTTTAAGTCATTTTGCCATAACTCAGTAGGAGTTATAGGTAGGAGCATGAAATTAAGGATAACAAATGTACTAAAAATATTTAAATATATATTTCAGCTATTTAAAATATTCATCCATCAAGGGGGTTAAACGGGGGTCGAACGTTTTAGACCCTTTCGCCATTTCTCAGCTGCAGTTTTAAGTACGAGCGTGAAATTCAAGCATTGCAAATCTACTAAAAATTTTTTAAACACGTAATTCAGCTATTTAAGCTGAAGCGAGTTTGTCACCAAAATCGGCTATGAACCCGATCATGGAAGATTAGACGAATAAGACAACTATAGCTGATTATTTATTAGATATTTTTCGTGATATTTTTCCAAGGAAAAGTTTTTTTTTTTCATATTTTATAAATTGTTTTTGCTCTTTTTGTCTTAAAATTAAAATTAAAATTTAATTAAAAATAAGATTAAAATTTTTATACAAAATAGAATACATTTCCTCCTCTGTTCAAAATATATTTTTTGTATTTAAAGATTGGCGATTTAAATACTAATCGCCATATTTATGTGCTCGGGTATGCACAAGGCTGCGTTACAGTGATTGTCGTAAGATCAGTTGACAGGCGTGCAACCCAAAGGGCTCTGTTAAAATAATTTCATTTTAACGATTTATGCACGCATAATGACTGAACCTCTTTAGAATGATCGTTGTATTAACGATATGTGGATGAGAAAAGCACAGGTCATTGTAATTTTGACCACTTTATTAACAATTTATGGGCGTGAAACCACACTGCTATGTATCTTAGCCAAACTCATTTTTTTCTATTTTATCTAAAAGCCCTCCCTTCCCCTTAGATAATCACGGGCAGGGCCGAGCAGTACTTTGTTAGGGGGGTCATGAAAAAAAATTATTTTTTCACGAAATTGTTACTTTTTTTATATATTCTTATTAGTTATTTTCATATAGTTTAAAATAAAGTATTTTATTTACATTTTTCTTTTTGCATGAAAAATGCACTATCTGGCCCCAAACAAAGTCAGCGCTGTACGCTGCAAAAGTATCTGGGCCCCACTCGGAAGCGACCGGCTAGCTAACGATATATGGCTGAGAAGCACACAGGGCCCCGTAATTTTGAACACCGTATTAATAATTTGTGGGAGTAATATCACAGTGCCCATTTCCAACGATCGCCATATAGCTCATGCTATCAAAGTTTTGTATGTTTTATCTGAAAGCTCTCCTATTCCTATGGGCAACGCCGAGCGTGTCTTTGTCAGGGGGCTAATGGAAAAAAACGTATTATTTATGTCGCGAAATCTTTATTTATGTGCTTTATTGATATACTTATTAGTTATTTTCGTATAGTTTAAAATAAAGTATTTTATTTATATTTGTCTGTTTGCATGTAAAATGCACTTTCTGGTTCCTAAGCGAAGTCCGGGCTAAACGCTGCAGAAGGAAACTTGGCCCCACACGGAAGTGACTGGCTAGAGGGCAAAGAACGGATGTTTCTTTTAAAAAATTTAGAAACAATTGTGGATAAATATTTTATTTTCAAAATTTAACCAAGCCAAATAACAATTACAATTAATTGATACATTAATTACATAAATTAATTCCTTAATTTAGACAAATCATATATATATATATTTCTATAGAAAGAAACAATCATTGCTTCGGCAACAATCACGGTTTGGCAATGTACTGAAAATAGCCAAAGCACTACAAAAGCTGCCAACTCTTCTAATTGGGGTTTCTCTACCAGATTTAAATCGGCGTCTCGCAAATTAATTATAGCTTATCTGATAGCCAAAGTATAACATACTAAAATTTCAGCTTTGCTAAAATGACGTGAATTTGACATCTTATTTTACCTCTAAAACAGGGTCTGGCACGGTCTTAGCAATGTTGAAACGGTCTGGCAATAATGGTTTAATATCACGAATAGTTAGTAGAAACAAGTGTTATAAACAAAATCCATGCTAAAATGACGTAATTTTGACACTTTTTTATCTCCATTGCCCCTCACCCCACAGGTAAACGCAACGTCTCCCGCCAGCCAGACCGGCCGCATGCGTATTACACAATAGAGAGCGAGAATATATAGAAAAATGAGCCTTGCTAAAATCACGTGTTTTCTGACGTTGCTAGCTCTTAAACTATTATTTAGAGAAGACGAAAGTTGAACGCGTTGAAAAGTTGGTTTGGGGCGGAATATCTCCAGTTTGCAACACCCCGCTTGCTTTTGTTTATAAATACATTCAAATTAACCTCCAAACATACTGTTAAAATATGTTGAAGGGTTTTATACTTCCTTGCCCCAAGAGCACTTTGGACGTGAAAAATGTATTCTCAAACAAGACACAGGATGGGAAAAGCACGGCAATGTTGCAAGTTTGACAGATTTCTGAGGGCCCCTATATCTCTCTAAATATCAACGAAATTTGGTATTTGGATAATCATGCTACGCAAAAGAGTTTGCTTTAAATTTTAAAGACATTTGTTGTCTCTGAAAAAAAATCTCCTCAGGAGGAATTCTAAATTATCCGGAGGTGAGTTGCGACTCGTTGCTGGTAATTTTATCAAAAGTTTTCGCTTCTACTAAAAAGCAAAAGGCGGCCACATTCCAAATTTGTAGTCTTTCTATAAACTGATTTTGATTTCTATGTTTATTAAAAGATTAATAAGCTAAAATGTTTGTCCAAGTTTTTTTGTCCTCGTGTATATAGTAAATAATAAGGCGACAATTCTAATTTTAACCAATGTTTACAATTTAATGTTAACTGTGATGTGGATAACGTTCATTGTCTAATAGGGGAGGTTCCTAAAATGAAACAAAATCCTTAGACCAGATTTGCAAATTTTTACCCCAGTCTTGCGGTTTATTACTATTGTATAAAATTTTAAAAATAGGGGCAATGTACTTATAAAATTACATTTTACAAATGTATATATTTTTATCTATATTTTTCATTAGATATTCAACTTTCGGGGACGCATGAAATAAACTCGAGAGTTCAATGCGTATTGAATATGACTGATATAACCTTATTGTAATTTCTTTTCTCAGGTACGATAATAATGTTAATTATCAATCTTCTTTTATACCATATAACTGATATAACCTTATTGCAATTTCTTTTTTCAGGTACGATAATAATGTTAATTATCAACCTTCTTTTATACCAATTTACTATCCTGTGCCTTTGTTCTACAATGTGTACAATGCAGTCTCACCTGTAGAATATCACGGCGTGACCTTCTACAATTACCATCAGTTTGCTGTACCAGTTTATGGGTAAGCAGAATATTAGTATTTTAGAGCAAAATAAATTACATGTTTGTTTGATTTTTTAATTACCTAACATCATGTCAGTTTTTTCCCAGATCCTGAGAAAGATATTATTAGAATATCATTTTTACATCGTGTAAATCCTAATGTTCGTAATCATGAAGTCCACAAACCTGTTTTTAACACTTTCCAATCTAGTTGAAAAGTGTTTATGACTTCGGTTTGTGTGGCCGTCTGCTCTAACTCCCGTAAATATGCTCGGATTGCTCTGCAATTTTTATATGTTATTGTCGTTATCTATAGCATGTTCCCTATTTCAACTGAAGTATGCAGCACTTATAGTTTTTTTTACAGGGACACTCAAAACAGTTCCGTTACATTACGGTCTATGGGGAAAAATCATTTGCGGTTCATTTTAATGATGTTACAGAATTTCAAACACATCGTAATTGATATATATCACTAAGGTGCATTAGAAGAAGCTTAATATGGAATAAGATGTGCATAGCACTTATAGTTACTTTACAGGGACAGTCGAAAGAATTCCGTTACATTACGTCTATGGAGAAAAATCGTCTGCGGTTTATTTAAATAATGTTTCATTATTTTAAACGCACTGAAATTTATATATATCACTAAGGTGCATTACAAGAGGCTTACTACAGAATATTGCGTGTATAGTAGTCATCGTTCATTTACAGGGACACACAAAAGAATTCTCTACTGTCTGTTAACAATAATTCCTGGAAGTGCGTTTTAAGTTACTGAACGCAATTTTAAATTTAACTCACTTTTTGTTTATTACGTGATGTGTATAAATTCTGTAGATCCTATACACGGAAGCACAAAAGTTCGCAAACACATTTCTGTTTATTGACAGAAACTCCAGAAGGAGAATTTTAAACTGTGCTACGCGTTTCCTAACTGAACTAAAATTTAGCGTCCTATGTAGTATATATACAAATCTATAGATCCTATACAGGGCTGAATAAAAGCATTCGGATATTTTTCCGAATATTGTATATGTTGGAAATTCCTGAAATTACGTTTTTAAATATGTTATGCGTTTTCCAACTTGTTTACTTCGATGTTATCTTTCAGCTTATTAAACGGTAATGATTTGTAAAATTATTTTGGAAGCGTTGGAAAGTGTTACATAATCTATGCTTCACGCATGATTTTTCGTTCTTGTTTATTTATACATAAATGTTTTGAGAAAACGATATATAATAAAATTAAATTGAATGATACAGCTGAATTACGTTTTGTGTACATTACACTGTATTCTATTTATTATTATTTTTTAATCCATTACTGATTTACCCTTTTCAAAGAAACTGATGATGCCTTCATTATGTTCTCGACTTTTCACAGTTTTTTAGGTGCGTTCATAATTATATAAATACGTAGCACCTATTGTCGTCGTCTGGTCCGTACGTCTGTCCTTCCGTCCGCATATAACAACGCAAAAACTACGCAACCGAATGGTTTGAAATTTAAGATATATTATCTTTGCAGAATTTTGTCGAGACATTTCAATTTTTTTAAAAATCGAATCAAAACTTTAGAAAATATTAATAAAAACATTTATTAAGAAATTTGATTTTTTTTTAAATCGGTGCTTTCTTTTTATAGGAGCTTCCGAGGTTTAATCGTCAAGTGACCGAGATACTTATTTTATGACAGAAATGAATCTGCAGACGATAGAATTCATTTCACAGAATTACAAATCATCAAGATCTGAATATTTATATAACTATCTATAGTACTAACGCACCTCATTTGTCACGTTTGACGTACAATTTCCAACTTGTACGTACAATTTCCATCCATTACTGATTTTACCTTTTCAAAGAAACTGATAATGCGTTCATTATGTTCTCGATTTTTCACAGTTTTTTTCCTTTTTTTAAGCGATAAATATTTCCCATGCATAACACTTTCAACTTATTGCTACGTTTAAAAGGATTAAAAAACTTCTCTTTCACATTGAAGTGTTTTCTGTCATCTGCAGAGCCAATTGAAGTTATTAAATCTATATTCATTGGACATGACTCAAATAACATGACTTAGCAGTAATTTTTTTTATTTTTTGTAAATAAAGCTATACATAAACAAGATTACCGTTTGAAATTGAACCTGATGTTAATTTTACAAAGCTCTCAATTACAAAAATAAATAAATAAATAAATACATCATGAAAATAAGGTTTATATCAACTTTACAGCCCCAGTAAGTGGTACAAACTATGACTATGACAGGACACGGACATCATTTGTCAAGATCTGTGGACACATTATTCATAGGAAAAAAAATTGCTATTATTTAATGATTAACATGCATTGCATGGTTACAATACACCATATATCTGCATTATAATACTTTTTCAAAACTATATATTTTATTTAAAAAAATGTGTCCTCATTTGAAAAATATATGACATTGTTTTGTATGTTTCTAAGAAAGCATTCAAAAAGGTCTTTGATCAAAATTCTAAATAAAGCAACATGATTTGAAAGATGACTGCTATACTATTAAAAAAATAGTTAAAAATATCGAAGAATCTACTGGAAATCATCTGTCTTAAATAAATTTACAGAGAACTGAGAAACGAGATTTTATTAAAATACAGAGCACCTATTCTGTAAATTTACTGTAAATTGCAGTATGTCTATAGAAAATACCTAAGACTCTGTAATTTTGCATGAATGAAAACAGACTACCGTCGAGGCTAACGAAAAAGACAGGCTACCACGGTGCATTCCACTTATCTTTTTTTACGGACCGCTTGAGTGACTTCATGCTCTTTTCGTACACCTTCATTGGTTCATTCGAGCATCACGTGACTCCCGCGGTCTGTAAAAAAAGATAGGCGTAAAGCACCGCGGTAGCCTTTCTTTTTCGTTAGCCTCACTACCGTACTGATTTTGTTGTTCAAACTGTAATTAAAGTTAAACATATTGTACGGGAGTGTTTCGTTACAGGAGTAGAGATACCACCCGTAAAACACTGTGACATCACATTGTGAGTTTGTGACCGTGGATGTGAAATCACGTGACTTGGATTTGAAGTCATAGTGACGTAGATGTGAGGTCGTTATGGCGTTTAAATGTCCTTCTGTGACATCACACTGTAACACCTTTGTGAAGTCACATTGTGACTAATTTGTTAAAGGTGTGGCATTTGTGACGATTCTGCATCGGGTTGGGGGACCACATTTTTCCCGAACCCAACCCGACCTCATTGAATCGGCTCTTTTCTTTGGGAGGCAGGATTTTGATCCTGCATCAGGTCGGGCGACCAGGTTTCACCAGGACCCAAACTGATCTTTATTGTGACGGCTGGTGTCTTTTTCTTTCTGGGTGTAGATAGAATTCGGATGAGTGTCTTGCATTAGATCGGGTATCCAGGTTTTATACGAACCTGACAAGGATCCTGGTTTACTCGACTCTATGCTTAATTCTAATCCAAATCCAATCTGCAGCATAAAAAAAATTCTCAATAACTTTGGGTAGGGTTCGGATAAAATCTAGTCACCCGACCCGGGGCAAAACCCATATATGTTTTGAATACTTTTACTTTTCAAGAAAAGTTTTAAAAAGTGTTCAAAAACTACTGTGTTGTAAATTTGAATGAAATGAATTTTACTCCCATCTTCCCCATAATCACTTCCAGTGGCGGCATCCATTTCCTTCACCGATTTATAATAAACGGGTGAATTTATGGTCAAGAATCTTGATGCTTTTAACCGATATGCTTTTAACCGAGAACTACTGTAAATATACCCAGAATTTCTCTCTTTTCGGAGATTTTATAGAACTGTTTAACAGTATGCAATTTTTCAGTCTGTATTACAGCACACATAATCACTGTAAGAACAGAAACAGGACGCAGACCATTATAAGCCAAAAGTTATTGTAAGATTAATTTATGCTCAAGTTACACATAACACTTGCTAAATTTAGACACTTCGAGCTGGACTGACTTTATATATAAAAGAGTGGTGACAAACGGACAATAATAAAACTAAGCTGCACATGTGCGTCGACATACGGTGGGTGCAAAGTTCCCCTCCCTAGATTTTAAAAATTAATTCTTTCTATTTTTCTTTCTCTCTCTCTTTTTTTTTTAATATTCTGAAAAAATAAAACAAAATATATTTTTTCGAAGTTTACTGATCTTTTTAAAATCTAAAAGGAAGAGGAATTAAAAAAATTTTGTCTGGGCTGGCGGGAAAGATGATTAAATGATTGAGTACATTAATTATTTTGAAGTAATTAAAATTAAATCGTAAATATAAGAAAACTTTGTCGTGTGTAAGGACTCTTATTTTTTCAACTTGGTGTCTTAATGAAACAAATTTCTTTTTTAGAGATTCTTCCCAGTTAAGCCCTGAAAATAATCATGTTAGCAATGCAAGTTATCCTGATGATCTTTCAAATGAAATGTCTGAAAATTTTTGTGAAGACAGGTGAGTGTAACTATAATATATATATTTTTTTATAATAGTAATGTAGATAATCTATCTCAAAAGGTTAAACCATCTTTCTGCTATTACCGCTAATTTTTTTGAACCAGAATAAAGTAATTTTAATTTGTTGATATTTTTTCAATTCGATATTCTCATTTGAAATCATTAGCCTCAAAGGAAATTTTCTTTCAGGCATCTCAAATGAGAACACCGAATTGTAAAAATATTAAATTTAATGTATTTAAGTATTAATATATTGCGTCTGAGTGGGGGCTTTCCACCAGAACTTAATCAAGACAATTTCTAGTTCTTTATTATTTATGCTCATGTGTTTAAAAAATCATCTTTAAGGAGAAGTTCGGGAAAATCCGCGTCCCCCCTTTCTCCCAGACGAAAAAAAAAATGAAGAAACTGTTTTAGTTTTCCATTCTGAAAAATGTCGATGAAAACTTGTTTTTGAATATGTAATATTTCTTTATTGTTCATTTCTGTATTTCTTTTAATGTTCATGCATTTTAATATGTTTCATATTTTAAGATTACTTAAGTTAAGTGATTGAATGATTGAACAGTTTCATTATTTTGAGGAAGAAATTAAAATAAAATCATAGATAATGGAAGACTGTGATATGTGTGAGAATTCAATTTTTTGAACTTAATGTCTTAATGAAATAAATTTATTTTCTAGTGATTCTTCACAGATAAACTCTGAATATAATGATGTCAATAGTACGACTTATCCTGAAGATTTTTCCAATGAATTATCTCAAGATGTTGATGAAAACAGGTGAGTTTGGCTGTAATAAATAAAATGCTTTTTTTTAAATAATAATATTAATAATTAATGAAAGTACATGGAAAAAACGCAATATTAATTAATACTTTATCGTCTAAACAATATGTATATCATAGTAGCTTGCACAAACAAGAGGTTTTTTTTTATTTATCCAATATTTGGTGTAATGACATGACAACACAAGGCAACTTTTTGAAGATATTCCTTAATCAGAACGGTAAAATAATAAATATTATTTGATTTCACAGGGTTCCTAAGATCTATGCATTTGAGTTTTCCAATTTCCAAATACTGATTTTATCTTGTTTAATCTCATTCATTACCTCTGTCATTAAATAAGGTAAATATTACTTTTTTGGAAATAGGAATACTTAAATTCCAGACCTCACGTGGATTGCTTTTTAAAAACAATTCCTCAGGGAAAATCCTGAAAATCTTCCTTGAACATTTAAAACGAGATTTCAACGTTTATTAGTTGGCAATGTTGTTTGTGCAATCAGTGATATTTCCAAATGAAATCAAATTTTGAAGTGCTTAATAAAATAATGACAAAAGTAGGAGATTTATTTTTATTATTTTTTGTATTACCAAAACAAATTCCATGATAACATTTCCCTTTACCATGAATATCGCATAAATGTTTAAAATATCACAATTTAGAAAAAAAGTTGTCATTCAAATTAAAATCAATTTATTACAATATACGTCGAATAAGAAAATATACAGTATTTCTATTTATTTTCCGTTATTTGTATATAGTAAGTACCGTCAATCTAACACAACGGCTGATAAGTTCCCGGTCTGGCACACAGATGGCGTTGCAATTGCCAAACTGATGCTTTTTTTAGTAAATACTAACCTTTAAACGGTAGCAAAAAAATTTTTCATGACGATTCGCCGTGTGGATAAAACGTTAGAGTGGTTTTAGTTGAACGAATTTGTTGATAAACAAAAAAATGGATAAACAAGAATTTCTAGAATTGTTATTTGATGGTAAGAAACACTGTTCAAAAGAAAGTTTGGCTTGATAAGCGTTATCCGGACACTGCACCAGGTTTAGTGTTTTTAAATTTTTCACATCTTAAGGCTGATTTGAGGTTACAAATTAGTCTGACACCAAAACATTCAGAATCGTATGTAAATCTAAAACTAATCAGCTTTAAATCCGATGTAGGCCAGTTATGTAACGGTATACACAAGTATATCATGATTAATTCATAAATAATATGAAGAATAGTTAATATTATGGTTTTATAAATTCTTTGACTGTTTACTTTTTATTGCTCAATATTTCATGTTAGTATGAATTAATACAAACATATATTAAAAATTTAGAATAAAATTTTCAGTAATTTATATTTATAATTTAATGAATATGGTGTCGTCTGTCGCTTTATTTTTGGAAACTGTTTATTTATTTATTTATTTATTTATTTATTTATTGCCAGCAATTTGTGAGTAACATCTTAAATAGTACATTAAAATTGGAAAAACTGTGAGCTAAACTGTGCGCTAAATCAATTATTTTTTAATATACATTTTTTTTTCATGTAATATTAATTTTAAGTTCCACTCATATTAGCTCATGATTTGCGCTGTTTACAAGTCTTACAGTATTTAACTGTTGTAAAACAAAGAAATAACTAATAATTTTTTTATGTTTTATGCCATCTTGTTGATTTATTAAGGTAGTTTTTTAAACAATATTGATTAAGTAAATAAATGTAAACAAATTGAAAAATAAAATACCTAATTTTCTTCTTAAAAGTAAAATATATATACATATATATATTTTTTTTTAAAGGGAAAAAAAGTGTTATTTTTTTTTCAAAGCATACCAGAAATATTCTTGTCCGCGATTAAATTTTAATACGTTAAACATGTTTTGTTTTTTTTTTCCCATCCGTACTGGTCACATACATTGAACTAATGTTTTCAACAAATATTTAGAAAGTGTGTTTGCTTTTTAACATGAAAGAACTAAACTATAGGTGGATTTAACACATTATTTTAAATATATGTTATTCGAAGGTTTTAAAGACATTTTCGAAACTTTCAATCATTTGATACCCATTATAGATATCTGGCTGGGAAATCTAGACTATCTATCTCAAATATTTAAACCATCTTTCTCAGATGACTGCTTATTTTTTAAGCCAAAATAAATTTATTTAACTTGTTAATAATTTCACAATTCGATGTTCTCATATGAGATCATTAACCTGTAAAACTTGAAGAAAACCTTCATTTAATTTATAAAAGACTGTGATCGGCAGGGTAATTAGCATTTAAGTAGTTTGGAACGCTTTCGACAGACAACACATGACCGTAACCCTTTCAAATTTAGAGGATACGCATTTCAAAACATGGAAAAATAATTGATCAAAACATTTTACATAAAAAGTGACCAATAGGTGAATATATGGTGCTGTAAAGCATTTCCTCATAAGGAATTTAAAACGATATCACCAATGAAGATTATCATGTCAATTTATCAATTCATATCATAAACACATAAATTTTCAATCACGCCAAGATAGAAACATGGATAAGACACAGATGATTACATACCAGGAAATAAAAGCTTCTAAATGCTACCTCAAAATGGCTATTGGCCTCACTGGGTTCAACATAACCTACGTACTGCAGAGACAATGATCATTATTCATGTGACGTTGTCTATTGATACCATCTTACAACATAATCCATAATAGCGTGTAACTGATCACTATAAATATTAGATAGTGTAAGTTAGATGGTTTTTCTTTATATGGCTGGCTTTTCGTCATTCCGGAAACACTATTAATTCATGTGTAGGCAATATTAAAATTCCTCACTATTGCGCTAACAACACGTACTTCTGAATTCTCATTGGACTGCTCAATAATAGCCACTGCAACATCTTTAGCCACTTGCGATATCATTTGTTTTCACCTTTATACCACTTGAATGAAAAAGAAAATTCCTGTCTGCTAGAACCAAAGAACAAGAACTAGTTACTACAGACCATAGGCTGTTAGGAGGGAGATGTCAGCTTCTATCTCTTGCACTCACGAAGAACTTTACAAACATTTTCGCTATTTTGAATAACAGTATTTTTGACACCGCCCTTTTCTTCAACGACAGAACCATCGTAATTGTGGGACAATGATCCGAAGATTATTTTACGTACGAAATCATGCTGTGTGTATGTTACACAAATTTTATTTCTTGAAAAGTTTCGTGATCTTATCCATCGGCGTTTTTTGTAACTAAAAAATTCATTGTATCAGCCATTTCATAATGGTCTCAAAAGTATGTACTCAAATTACAGAAACGTTACGCCCATAGGTTTTATCTCCTGGGTATACCAAGCAGAGAAAATATAATTTGAATGACCTTGCATTTGTGAAGACAAATTTGGGTTGTCTTACTGAGTTAACAAAACAATGACTTTTTATTCAGCTATTCTTTTAGTGAAGTTACAACTCACAATACCATTGCCTCCAATTTTAAGAGTATAAGCTCATATCCAGATTTCACCAATGTAGTGGTGGTTCGTCAGGGGATTCACAAACACTTTACTACCAGAATTTTAGTACATTAAATTTAACCTTATCTAATCGTGGAATGTTCTACGATAAAACAATGAGGAATTTAGTTTAATTAAATACTAGCAGTAAATTGATTTTTGAACCCCCCCCCCCCCCTACCCCCCACCTTACGAGTCGCCAGTGCCCCCAAAAAATTCTTAGAAAAAGCAAATGAAAATAGTTTTGAATGTATCTATAACAACTTATATGTTTTCGTTTCTCGGTAATAATAATTTTATAAATAAATAAAAGTAAAGTGAATGATACAATGTATGCTTTATCTCTTTGTACTCGAAGCAATTTACTTAACAAAACAATGACTTTTTCTTTCAGTTCTTCTTATCAATTAACTCCTGAAATTGACAATTCTCCTAATTTAAATAGTGATTGTTCTGAAGATTATTTAAGTGAATTGGCAGACTTTTTTGATGAAGAAAGGTGAGTATATTTATCACTATATAAATGTTTTTGTTCCTCAGTTATAAGTGTAATAATAGATAAGTAAAAGAGATTATAAATTAATTTTTATTTTTAAATAATTTTTTAATTTGATGTCCTCAGTTAAGATCATTAACTTGTAATTTTTTTAAAATCTTCATTTCATTTATAAAAAAACTATGACAGGAAAGATCACTCATATTAAAGTACATTGGAATTTTGTGAAGTGACAGTCCTTGAAAGTAACCCTTCAATATTTGGAGAATATACATTTCAGCTCATGGGAGAGTTATTGATAAAGAGTGTTATTTGACAAAATGGCCGAAATGTGAAAATGTGGCTGTGTCAGCAATGTCATGTAAGGAATATAAAACTGCATCACCAATGAAGACCGTTATCCGAAGTGTCATTATGCAAATTTATTCATTTATATCATACACACAGATTATCGATCTAGAAAGATAGCAATATCCACGAAACACACATGAATAACATATTAACAAATAAAGGATTCTGGATACTCCTCAAAATGGTCTCATTGTGCTCAGTATGTCCATGTAGTGTGAGGATAATTGATACCATGTTACAAAAAGATTCACATTAGCGCGTAAACAGACTAGTGGAAAACTTATGTAAGTGCAAACTTAAACTATATAGCTTCTTATGACCCATAAATGTTTCAGACAGTCCCTTTAATTGTTTTCTAAGGAAATCCAAATTCACCACTATAGCACGAGCATTACATAGTCCACTGAATTCTCATTAGACTGCTCAGTAACAGCGCCTGGAACATTTTCACAATCTTGCGATAGCCTTTGTTTTCGCCTTTATACTGCTTGAACGAAAAAAATAAACAAAAATTCCTGTCTTCTATAACCAAAGAAAAAAAAATATTTGCCACAAACCAGAAGCTGTAAGTGTAAATCAGATCGTAAATAAAAATTTTATTGCATTAATCATGGTCCTCATTGTCCTCAATCATGGTCATCCTTATGGCCTGAAATATTTATACTACAAATATACAGGCGTTACTTCTATGTGTTTCACCTCCTAAGTATTCCAAACAGGGATAATTTAAGTTGAATAACCCTTCATTTGAGAAGACTTATTTGTATTTGCTTATTGATTTAACAAAACATTAACTTTCCTTTTCAGTAATACTTTTGATGACATTACATCTAAAAATGATGTTGAGCCTGATCCAAAGAGTGTGGTTTCTGATCAAGATTGCAAAAATGCATTGGCAGAAAAAGAGAATGAAAACAGGTGAGTGTATCTATAACAAATTAAACATTTCTGTTCCAACTTCTTAATGGTTATCTATAATAATAATCAGATAAATTTGTGCGATTGTCTGTCGACTGTATTCTGAAAAAAAAACGCTGCACGCAGAATTACAAAGTTTTATAAGAAGCGATCTCTATGTATGTAGTTTTTCACTTCGAAGTCCAATTTTGGATATTTGATAAGAATTTATTTATTTATTTTATGCGATTTTTAGCGTTTTAAAGGCTCCGCATACCGGTGGAGTTGAGGGGCGCTCAAGAAACCAATCGACGAGGAAAAATTCCAGAAATCCGGTGTTTTAATTTTCAAAGAAATCAGACCGCAAGTAGCCGAGATATTAATTAAAAACTTAAAATATCTTCAAAAAAGTGATCATTTTTCTGAAAACGGCAAAAGAGACGCACACCTGCTGTTGATTTGCAAACGAAAAGGAATGAATTTGAGAATTTTCCCTAATTAACGAAATTTAAGAAAACTATTTGAAATATCGATTTGGAACTCGCCATACATACGTAAAATATTTTCTGTATCGGGATATCAATTTTTTTTTAATCGGCCGGTAACTTTTAGTAATTTTCGCAAAACTGTGAAAATAAGATGACTCCAGTTAAAAAAATCGGAGAAAGTGCTAGACAGGGATCGACATTTTCACTAATGACCGTAAATTACGACAACAAATTCAGATACACATTTGAATTTGAGGATGGGAAGGGCAGACATCTGGCGGCCATTTTAGATTCAACTTCGTCTGTAGATGTATTTTAAAGTATGCGTTCCTAAATATAGACTTCAGTTACCACCTTTTTCGAACAGTAACGTCGCATTTTTTTCTCAAGTTCTATGGGACCGAGTTCAACGGGAGTTGGTTCATTCAACTGGAATTCAATTTCAAACTTTTATTCTTTTATAGTACATTTTGCCTTCCGCGATTAACAATGCGATTTTTTTTCCCGTCCATTTTTCCGTTTGTGAAATAATTCTGGTTACAATGATTTATTCCAATGTAGTAAATTTTGTCCTCTGAAAGTATGTATTTTTAGCAATATTTTATGAAAATTTTAACGGATATTTTTTTATTGTTTTGCGGCGATTTTTCCTCATTAGTAAAACGAATCCGGTTTCAATCGCTTAGCACAATATTGTATTTTTTTTCTCTGTTTTCAATAAAGTTTATTCGGTATACAGCAATACAATTCATACAACGATTTTTGAATTTTTCGCGAATTTTTCATGCGATTTTTAGAGGTTTTCTTTCAGTGTCGAGTCGATTTTCCGACATTCATAAAAGAAATCCTGTTATGAAGAAATTATATTAATTATATTTTTTCAATTTCACTGGAGATTTTTAAGCCGTGTTAATTAATTAAGCCGTCTTAATTAATTAGATGGATTTTAACACCACTATATTAAGTTCATAAAATTATAATCATATTTAATAAGGAGTTGTTTTCCATAATAATACTATTGCTAGCATTTAGAAGTGCAATTGTATAACTTGTTTTGCGACCTACTTTCTATTACAGCGAATGAATCCGGATAAATTATTTATTTTAAAGAGATATAAAAAGTTATATTGTAAAACATTAATTAAAAAGTCATTCAAAACAGTCTTTGAGGAAAGGCTATCAAAACTACAAGCACAGGAGTCATTAGGATTCATATAAAGCTCATAATGGTGGTAAGATCTGAGGATTTGACTATTTTTAAATAATCATTGATTAATAAAAATGCGTTGAAGTAATCACATATTTATAAAGATACTCTAATACAAAGTTACGGGGAGAATATGTACTCGAATATACATTAAATACTGCTGGAAATTCTGGATTCAAGAAGCGACAAATATACTACTACTCCGACAAATTTTATTTGTCAATAGAGACAAAACTATGCCAGCCAGTTTACTCACTTTGGTGCTAGTAAGATTCCCACACTGGGAGATATAGCGATGATTTTGCACTGTAGAAAATTCCCTTTTGGATTTAATTTATATTATTTGTTTATACTCTTTAAGTAGTTTCTTGAATCGCCAGATTTGGCTGTTTATCACTGTTTGAGGGAATAAACTTATACGAGTTGATGTTACGTTCTTCGCCAAGTTTTTGATATTCGAGAAAGAATTCTGCTTAAAATGTTTTAGCCTACATTACAAAATTTTGTTTTCTGCGATTTTTAAATTTTTTAACAATTTTTATGCGATTTAATAGGGGGTTTTGCGTTTCGTGGCGATTTTTCGACATCAATAAAAAATAATCCGGTTTTAAACTTTTAGTCCAATATAGTTAATTTTATCCTCTTTTCAATAAAGTTTATTTGGAATTCGTGCGGCGATTTTTGAATTTTTTGCTAATTCTTTCATATGAATTTTATAGATTTTTCGAGTTTGCACGGCAATTTTTCAACATTCGTTAGAGTATCTTTTTAAATATGTGATTAGCCAAAGTGAGTAAACTGGCTGGCATAGTTTTGCCTCTATTGACAAATAAATTTTGTCGGAGTAGTAGTATATTTGTCGCTTCTTGAATCCAGAATTTCCAGCAGTATTTAATGTATATTCGCGTACATATTCTCCCCGTAACTTTGTGTTAGAGTATCTTTTTAAATATGTGATTACTTCAACGCATTTTTATTAATCAATGATTATTTAAAAATAGTTAAATCCTCAGATCTTACCACCATTATGAGCCTTATATAAATCATAATGACTCCTGTGCTTGTAGTTTTGATAGTCTTTCCTCAAAGACTGTTTTGAATGACTTTTTAATTAATGTTTTACAATATAACTTTTTATATCTCTTTAAAATAAATAATATATACGGATTCATTCGCTGTAATAGAAAGTAGGTCGCAAAACAAGTTATACAATTGCACTTCTAAATGCTAGCAATAACGAATGTTGTTTTTTATTCAATGTAGAAATAATTTGCTTCTACAATTTTTGAAATTTTAGCGATTTTTTTTAGCGTTTTTGCACAAATTTCTATAATTTTTCCGCAGTAGCAAAAATAATTCGGTTTATATCTTTTGGCCGAATATAGTAAATTTTTGTTTACTTTTTAATAAATTTCATGAGCGATTTTTAAATTTTTCGTGATTTTTTACGTTTATAAAGCTTATAATCAGGGTAAGATTTGATGGTCTCATTTTTTTTTTTTAAATAAACAATCATTTAATAATAAAAATGCGATGAAAAAAATCATATATATCAAAATGTTATATAGTAAGGGGTTAAGTGGAGAGTATGTGCGCGAAGTTACATTAAATACTGTTAGAAATCCTGGTTTCAAGAATCAACTAATACTAAAATATTAGTTGGTTTTACCCCCACTTATCCCTACCTGACTAGAGAATGCATTGGTCCAACTGTTTTATATTGGAGACGCGTTGAAAGTATATAGTTCTAAATGTTAGTCGCTACGGTACGGACATTTATAAAATAGCTGCATAAAATACCTGCCTAAATACCTGGTTTAATGTCTTTAAGCTTGGCCTTTTTAAGAATTTAAAAATATTCTTTTATATACACATTTTTACGATTGTTCTAAAATTCAAACTGACTATTTTTTTTACATATTTTTAAAGTCATCTTTACTCGAAAATACTTGAAATTGGCAGGTATTCTATTTAGAAACGTTGCAATCAAACTAGTTTTTTTTTCGATAAATACAGAAGATCTTATAGAAAATGTTGTCAAAGTTGGTGCATTCAACCAGGTTTCTAAATACGACAACGCTGTAAAATAGAAAAAACTACCGTTCTAAGACAACAACTGTTTATAATTTATGTTCTAATTCATACATCGAAAAATAGAAAACTTTTCTATTACAAATCCTTTTAATAATCATGCCTGCAATAATGCTGTCATGTTTTTACGCTCAAAAATAAATCAGAAAATATGTCAGAAGATTTCGTGCTGTTAAGCTTTTTTTTTTTCTTTTTATTGAGAAACGCCTTAATCGTTCAAGAAATTATAAATTCTAATAAAAAAAATAAAAAAATCGATCTCTTATTTAAGTTTTAGAGGAGAACCACCTCTTAAGGCAGGGATTTTAAATTAAAAGATATGCATTAGTTGTTAACATATTACCTTTTAAATGATATATGAAATAATGAAATCGGTTCTTTAAATTGAATGTTAATTTAAGATTTAGATTTTTTTATTATTATTTTTAAGCATTACACATGTCAAATACTCTTCTTTAAAATATAACCTGAAATATTATAATGGGTGTCTTTTGTATTTAGCAAAGTACGCCTTAAGGATGATATACCGGTGAATTTAGAAGTAGAAGAGGAAATGGGCGTGATTTCTGACCTATTGGAAGAATTACTGGAGAAAGTAGCTTCCACAAATGATATCCCGGTAACTTTAGTAGAGGAAAATGAAAATGTTGCTTCATCTGAAAATTTAGAAGAAGCTGTAGCATATACTGACGCTGGTCTAGAGAAAATATCCGGCCAGGGTGTTTCCCCATTGAGAGATAAGTGCCATGGCGATTACGAGCAGGTGAATTTATAAATATATTTGTGTATGTCTGTAATTTACACTCTTTTATTAATTGAGATGACGGTGTAAAATGTTTTCAAAACAAGTTGCAAATTTACATCAAACGTGACAAACGAGGTGGGTTCGTACTATAACTAGTTTTATATATATTCAGATCTTGGTGCAATAGCTGTTGCACTCTTATGAAAAAATGCATGAATACAAAATTTATTTTAGATGCAAATTTTCATATTATACATGTTGATTTTATTTTATGAAATTAAGTTTCAATACACTTTTACAAACTATTAATTACAATATACTGTTACATTAAAATAATTCTATGCGCAAATATTCAATGCAAGACAATGTAAAAAAAAAAAAAAAATCATCGTTATTATTTCACTGAAAAAATGAATTACATCGTCTGTTATTATAATTTGATCAACTTCCGTAATAAAATAAGTTACATTTTAAGTTGGAAACATTTTATCTTTTCTGAACATTTACTGAAATTCCAATGGGAAACATAATCTAACTTTGAAAATTTCAGAACTGGAAATTTGTAATAATATCTTTTTAAGTTTTGATTGGATTTTCATAAAATTTGAAATGACTCAACAAAATTCTGCAACAATTCTATATATTAAATTTCCAATGATTCTGTTGGGTAGTTTACGGACCAGACGACGACTGTAAGTGCTACGTATTTATATAATTACGAACGCACCTAAAAAGGAGCCAAAAATTTATAATTTTTTCCGTTTTCAGCATCTTTCTTTTCTCAAAAAAAAAAAAAAAAAAAAACGCGCTTCTACCTTTTTCTTTACGATGTGTACTGAAGCGGGAATTTTTTTCTAAAACATTGAAATTCATTTTTCGGAAAATGATGTTTTTTAAACATGTGAACATAATAGGAAAATTCGAGATCAAGACAATCCAGAGAGGGAATAAATACCAGAGCAATTGACCCTCGCTCTGCACAATAGAATGTTTTTTGTGACAACGCTTTATTACGTTCCATCTTAACTTGAAACCCCATTGATGCCAAAATTGTCCATGCTTTACACGCAATAGACCAACTTTTACTGCAATAATTGACATGTCTTGGTAAAATTGTGAATAAAACCAAAAAGAAAAATGATTAGCAAAATGTTTAATTGTCAGAAGGGTTATGAATGTACAATATCCAACTCACCTCAACGTCTTTGGTATGCTTCACTTTCATTTACAAACTAAATGTAAAAAAAAATTAGTTACGACATCGTTACACGATTATTAATAATTAATAAAGACCATTAAAAAAAAGTCCTCTTAAAGGTGTTCCTAAATCCAAACTGCCTTCTTTCTGACATAGTATTGGAATAGCGGGTTGTCTTATCCAGAAACTATGTAATCGAACGGTTTTTCTGATTATTTTCCTAAAGGCAGATGAACTTTCACAAAATACTGTTAATGTTTGCATCTTGAAACATATTTAAGCACCCGAAAGCACTGGAAAAGAAAAAAACTGCCGTCCTGTGACAAACACCGCTTCGATTACCAGAAAAAAGAAAACTGTTGGATTGCAAATCACTTCAAGAATCGTCCGGCTCGCAAGTGTCATACTTGACCATTTAAAATGTGCCAGAAAGTGTGTCACATATTGCACGTTATTGAACGGGAAAACTTTTTAAAACCAACTCAAATTAGAAGATGAAGAAAAAAAAATCTAAATCTGAAATTACCGTCGAGACAATTTTCACTTTATATGAAACATAATTACGTTACAGAAAAGATTGTACCATAATTGAAATTAAATCATAAGTAATAACATGATTAAGGCATGTTTATTTTTTCAGAATCTTTCGATTTTATCCAATTGTCTTTGTAAAAAATCTCAAAATTTGTTATTTTATTTTCGCATTCGTGATGATTTTTTTTTTACATTTTTCAATAAATACAATAGCATCTGAAATAGTACTTGGAGATTTTAGGTGTGACATGATATACCTCAGAAAGTTTAGCATACATAATTTGAGAGCTTTTTAATTATTTTCTAGGCGTTTAGAGATCTTATTAACATAAGAAAGAGTAAAACTTCCCATGAACGTGTGAATAAGCATCTTAAAACAAATAAGTGTAAAAAATTTCGTTAGGGAAGGGTTCAATAACAAGTATCTAACATCTGCAACCGAAAAACATTCATTTTTTGAAAAAAAAAATTAAAAAATGAAAAAGTTTTATCTAATTTTATCAAGTCTATAGGTAGAGATCTTCCCTCCTCCAAAGTAAGTGGGAAAGGTTATAACTCATATATACTTTCATTTTGAGAAAGACATTGTATTAAATCGCAAAAATGGTCGGATGTTATTAAATTAACTAAATTAATTAAAATAATGTAGGACTTTTTCAAAATTTTATGATTTGTTGTACGACAGAAAGTATTCACCTAAAAGTATGCAAAACTTCAAATCTCTAACTTATACATATTTCGAGTACGAACTCTAGTAACAGACAGACCGAGAAGTGAGACGAATAGGGTTTCGTCAGATGAACGAAACCCTGAAGAAGAAAAATTTTGAAATGGTGATTCTTGAAGCAGTGTTCACCAGACAGAAGGACGACAACTAATCATTTTCTTGTTCTGAGCTACGTGATGCTCAGATCCATTTATTTTTTGTGCAATTTGTTGTTTAAAGTTTGCTTAATCCAATAGCAATTTCCGTTTCCAAATATATTGCCATTTTCTTTTAAAATCCACAAAAATGATCTTAAGTGATAACACAACTTTGGCGGTTTAAAATGTTGGATTTTGCTTCTCCTTTATTTATTTTTATCTTTTTCTTTATATACTGAAAATACACTTTATACACACAAAGATAATATTTTATTATTTAGAAATGAATATAAAAAATGAAAGCAAATTTCGGAGGTTCAGAAATACGAATGCGTCGCACCGAGTAAACAGAAACGGAAATATTAACCTTCTTTTTTTTCTGTAATGTTGTTTTGTTTTGCAGAATAGCATTTTCAAAATCAGTGAACACTCTTAACCTGCCAATATTAAATCTATCAACTTGACTTTTTTTTCATATCATCGTAGTGTAACTTTGAGTAACGACAGTTTTCGCTGAAACGTTACATTTTGCTTTGAATTATCCCATTTCTTTAAAAATGCAAACTTTTTAAATCAGCTATACATTTCATTACCTCTCTGACTAAAAAAAAAAAGGAATTTTTATCTTAGACCGGGAGACGGCAGCACAGACAATCACCTCATAGAGTTCACGGCTGAAATTCCAGAATTAGTTAAAACTCGAATCGCATATTAAAACGCAATCGGTCTGCCAAGTCATATCTTGGTGGAAAACACCTTAAAACCCGATTTTAGCGGTTGACTCGTTGGTTTACCATTGTGTTTTCCTGCACCCAAAGGTATGAAAACATGGAGGACTGGGAGCAGGAACACACAATGGTAAACCTACGAGTCAACCGCTAAAATCGGGTTTTAAGGTGTTTTCCACTAAGATATGACTTGCCAGACCAATTGCGTTTTAATATGCGAATCAAATTTTAACTAATTCTGGAATTTCAGCTGTGAACTCGATGAGGTGATTGTCTGTGCTGCCGCTTCCCGGTCTACCTCATTTTCAAGGTAAAGTCTACGATGAGTTATGATGAGACCACCAATATATTAATATATATATGCTAAAACAAAATTCAGCTTTATACTTTAATGCATGAATAATAAATAAGTGTATATGTATTTTATGAGGGTACTCATAATATTTTCAGTGATCAGTGTTCACTTTCTTACTCTTCTGGTAGAATTTGAGAACTTCTTGAAACGAAATTTTACAATATTCGCTCAAAACGTTTAATACAATATCTGTTTCTACTATCAACTAATCGGATGTGCCAATACCAAAATTTTCTTTTTTCTTATACATGCTAATAATTCGCTATCACAGCGCCAATGATGAAGATGCCACAAAAATTGCTATTACAGCTCCTCTTCCGGCGAAATAGCTCCAAATTCAACAAGGACCTGCTGACCATGTAGTCACAAACACAAACCTCCATTGAAAAAAAAAATCTATGCATAATTCCATACACTTTTCGATGGTACAGTATTGAAAATGCACCACGGTGGAATAGCTCCAAATTCAAGAAGGGCTTGATGACCATAGTCACAAACCTAAAAAAAACTTGATTCGTTTCTATGCATAACTTCATATGCTTTTTGATGATAGAATGAGGAGAGGCAATCACACAGACGGACAGACAAACATTTTGTAGAAACATGTTGTTCGGGATCTCTGATTCCTAAAACCTGTAAATCCATCGAAAACCAGAAGTCGAAAAAAATTTCGATTACAATTTTCGATTACTTTCTTCTGTTAAAGATAGTAGAAAGTAAAAATGCAATTAAGAAATAAGACAATAAATCAATTTTTAATTAATCCTTATAATGTTTAAAAAATTTAACCTAATTGTGTGTTGTTTTTTAAGGAATCTAAAAATGACGATGCGTTAGAATCTTCTAACAATAGCATCGGGAAAGGAGAATGTCCGGAGAATTTGGAAGTAAATGATTTTTGGGAGGATCCATTTCCGGGGAGCTTTGACGAACTTGGGAATCAGGAATTTAAAGTTGAGGCGTGCTACAGTCGAACATCTGAAAAAAACACCGAGACAGTATGCTGTTACGATGATGCACTTCAATGTAATGATGTACTTGAATGTGTGCACAGAATGATGTACTTGAATTCTCATCCTTCAGCTTCCAACAAGTATGTAAAGATTATACTAGCTTCCAACAGGTATTTAGGATCTAAGGGGGTCAGGGACAGAAAAATCTAAAACAAAAGATGCTATTTTTTTTATTGGCTTAAAAAAATTACACAGTTTTTAGAGTTAAATACCGCAAATCTCATGCTTTTATCATGATCAGTTCAGGAGATACAAAATTTTTTGTCTTGTGAAGCTGAGCACGACCTGCCCTCTGACGGGAACATTAACACCATTTATCACAGAATGAATTTTTTGTGATGATTTGTCAACTTTGAAAGGATATATCTAAAATTCCTTATAAGATATATGCATGAAATTTTTAACAGAGTTTCTGTATTATATTTCTAACAAATTATCTTCAGGATTTTTTATTTTGAATGAAAATTGCGAAAATATGCTACTTAATACAAAAGTTACTCATGAAAAAACTTCATTTTTTCACTTTAAAATTCATTGTGGACTTTATATTAATATTTTTTTTTTAAATCCTTAAGTCAAATTAAAATTACACATTTTATGTACACAATAGTACAAAAATTATTGAAATCAGGGTAGTGGTTCCAGAGTTATATTGAAAATTAAATATGTTAAACTTTTTTTAGTTAAATTTTTTTAAATGTTTTAAAGTTTTTGGTATTTTTTTTCATGCAATATGGTCATTATATAAACACATATATCACAAAAAAAGTTCATTCGAAAATATCTATAAATAAAAAATAGAACTTCGTCTCCCAAACCTTCTTAAAGAAATACAGTCAAAAATGCGCCTCTGTTTTTCAGTCAGCAAATTTAAATTTAAACAATTTCTGGACTTTTGAAAGGAGAAACTGCATTTTTTTCCTTCAAGAAAACATTAAAAATCTTTATGTCGTAAGTATTATTTCAAACCCCATGCTGACTATTAGTTACAGGGAGAATAACAAAAAAATATGAACTCAATTTCTCATGGCTGTACTACCGAATTTTGCACAGTTGCAATAAACATTGCATGGAAATAAACTAATATAAACACTATAAAAAATCTGTTGATTTTTCACAAGAAGCTGCATTCAAAACTTTCTAATACTTCCTGTGAGGAGAGAGGTAGCTGAATGTCATCTGGTACACAGCAACTTCAATACTCATCTAGATGGCTACCATGCTGCACAAGATGTTTTTCAGTCGTGAGTATACAGCAAAACTATAAAATTTTGTTTTTGAGCGTTTGCGAAACAAGCAATTACTAAAACACCCCCTATAGAACCAATTTTGCATAACATAAAAAAAATTATCACTCATGCACTGCCATTGACGCAAGTTATTCTTTATGAGGGATGGAATAAATGCAGCTAACATCTAGTATATAATTTATCCATGCAGATTCAGCAGTTTTTCGCATTATTTAACGTATTAAGAAAGTAAATGTCTTAAACGCTGCAACTTGAATATGTGCCGTACTATCGAGAGCGCGCTTATAAAGACTGCGCCAAATGCTGCAAAATGATTTGGCAAACGACATCTATTAGAATTTAATCCAGTTTTAATGTGTTTTTAAATTATTATATCTAATTTTTGTTTTATTGAAGAAGCATTAGCTACTATTTATAACCATGCAGCGTGCGATTGTTTTAGAAACATAAGCAATATAGTTGGCACTACATATGTCAATAGCACATAAATACAAATTTTTGACTGAAAATTTGAAGAAGTATTTTTAATTCTTTTTTTTTTTACTCTTATTTATCACACTCACATTGTACCAATTACTTTTCGTGTAAGGATATAATCGGACAGTAAAGAAATTAAGCTGTTAAATAAAAATTAGAATTTTTTATACCGGCTACTTTCTGACATGATATCAGTCATATATTTTAATGCACGAAATCTTCTGTATTCTTATATAGAACCAAACAAAAGCGAAAAGTGTTTATCATTTTTTGATAAAGGCAAATTATCTCTCAGAAAAATTCTCTTGAGTCGATTTTCGGTACGTAATAGTCCGGTAAAGGTCGCCCTGAGATATCAATCGACTATAACTCAATATGCAATCGATATATCGAACGTTGAAAAATTCTATTTGATTCCAAATCACTGCACTAAACATTCTTATCAGATTCATAGTTTTAACTATAAAAATCAAATGTCACAGCGAATGTGTCAAACAGTTTCGCGCTTTTGAAATGGAAAAATATATTTTATGTGTAAATGTTAGTGTATATTTATTTCAACAGATGCAAAATGCTGTTATTTTTTTTATTGTTTGTTCATAATGTGTTCAATATATATCTAAATACATTACAAATTGAACCATTATATAAAATGCCTGATTTGTTTTTCAGAAAATCCCGCAAAAAATGGCCATTTTGGTGTAAACATGTTGAAATCCTGCCCACCATAATCGAAGAGGATGAACCGAGCGATGAGGAGCTCGATTATGGATTAGTAGGAGAACAAAAAGAAGTAGGTGATATTTTCTTATTTTTCAATAACTGTCACTATCATATGAGGATGTTTAAAAAAAAATGATTGGACACACTTTAACAGATAGTAGAGCACATTACAATAAGAAATTTTTGTACTGGAAAAAATTCTCGCAATCCTTTTATTCAGTCATATATACAGAGTGTCTCACTCTAGTCTGAACACGGATTTTTTTCATAAATTAAACAATAATGAAATAATTTTAAAGAAAGTTCCAACGAATTTAACTTGCTTTGTGTGAAACGTTACATTAAGTGCTGGAAGTGACTCCCGAGCGTATATAAACACCGCTAAACTAAACGCTCCATATTTCATTATGTAGTTAACACTACACATGCTACCACTGACCGAAATACTGTGAATTACCTGTATTTTTGTCATTACGTCGCATTTAATACATCCGAAGGCAAATTTGTACAAAATTTAGTTAAATCACGGTAATATTTCTGTAAGATGTACTCTGTATAAAACGGAAAACTGTCTAATGTGGAACGATTTTAAATTCCACCAGAACGATTTTCAACAGAGTAACATTGTCTAAGATGAAATACGAAAATACATTTTCTCGTTCCTGATCCATTCCGCCTTAGACAGAATGTAGAGCAACAGCATTTATTGTCAATAAAAATTCTACTTCAGATTTAAGTATGATAACCTATATTTTCGAATGAATAAATAAATTGATTGCTATCCTGGTTTAATATATGAATATAATTTGTTGTAAGTGTGATTTTACCACATATTACAGTTTCCGCTTCAGTTAAATTTAATGAAGTTGCTACAAACCATTTGACAAAAGGTTGCATATTTTTAAGGAAACAAATAAGGGGCAAGTTGGGCAATTTGGAAAACATAACGTGACAAACGGCGTTTTCGTCATGAAATCCTGAAATCCCGTAATATCTTACGGGGAAATTTAAAATCAGGATACCCAATACAGTTTTAAAAATTTGGTTTTCAGTATTATAAAATTAACATCCTTCATCAATCTACAGTATTTTCAAGAAATATTTTTGTAAATTTTAAATATTTTCAATATTAGTTAAGTAATAGCCAATAAAACTTAAACATATTATTTGAGAAAATTTTTAGAAGTTTATTAGCTTCATAAAAGTATTTTAAATAATAATAGTAATAATAATAAAGCACTTGTGTACCCTTCACGCTAAGAACAAGGAAAAGTGTTAAAATAAGATATGTGATAGAAGGAAATTCGTCATTTTATTTTATGTGTGAAAATTATTGTTTTAGCATCGTGTTAACATCGAATCTTTTCGAAATCTTATACAAAACTCATATCATTTTCCGCTTTTCAAACTTTTTTCCGAAAATAAGGAAGAGTGATGAATTGTGTTACTAAATTGCTGTGGATAACATTTGAGGGGGTCGAGGCAAGAAAGTGCTAAACCACATTTTTGAACTTCTGAGATATTTGAATTTGAAAATTTGATCATATACTCAAATCAAGATATATAACCTAAGGTTTTTTCGCCAATGTCTTAGTAACATTGAGATATTCGGAGTAACATTATGGTATTACTTTAATATATTACTATCACATTCTTTGTAAATTAGCTATCTTCATTGGGGGCAAAAACATCTGTGGCGAAAAAAAACCTGGAACGCACGCTGCCACCAATTAACATTAGAAACAAATTATATGTAGGCTATTATAATTTATAATATGAAGCAACAGATTACAGTGTTAGATTTATTTCACCAAAAATGTGATTGGCACTTTCTTGCCCCGACCCCCTCATTTTACGATCATATTTGTTCTCAGGAGTACACCTGGGGGATGAAATTATAAGAATCTCAGTATAAAATTTAAGCAGTTTCGTACATTTATTTACTAAAATAATAAAACAAAAAACTGTAAATTTTTTACTAAAAAAATTAAATTTATTAATGCTGTAAAGTTAATATTCTACGGAATGGGGTATATTTTTAAATTTTTTAACAGAACTGTGAACTTAATCATTCTTTGATGTCTTTTATTATAATCTTTACATTCTTACAACCAAAATCTACTGATAAAGCCTTCCTGAAACACAATAAATTTTGAAACACTAAAAGAGTCTCTAAAAATATAATTTTTTGACATATAAGTTCAAAACTTTAAAGGTAAGTTTATTTTTTAAGTATTCAACATACCAACGTACGACCTAAAACAAAACTATTATGCATTTTCCTAACGCTATATCATGAATAAAGAGAAGCGGCGATTCAAAAGTTTTCAAAGCAGTCACTTTGGTGGGCCTTTTTCTGTTTCAGACCTTCCTGTATTTGTAAATATCAAAAATATATATACATTTATGAATGTAGCGACGTATTAAACATTATAAAAACGTGGGAGGAGCAGTATTTTTAAAAATATAAACAATAATTGCCAAAACCGCAGTATTTTTCATGCATGTGGAAAGAGCGATATGTCCGCTGCTAATACTCTCTTCAAAATTATTTAATATTGGATTTGATAAAAAATAATGTTATTTGATGCATAGTAAAAAAAAAATTCCATTAAAATACGGAAATTTTACTGGCAATTTGGTCGCCGGTACTATTGCTAGCATCCCGATCTTTAGTACAATTTCCATATTTTAACGGAAAAATCTTTGGTAAACTGGATAATACCGGAAATGTTTACGGAAATTATCCGTAATTTCTCAAATATTCATTTTTCATTTTTCATTTTCTTACAAAGATCTTCCGTAATTTTTAGGAATTTTTATTTCGTTAAAACAAACTTTACAGAAAAAAAAAAACACTTTTTAATGACCACGCAACTAACAATCGCGGAAAACACTCTTTCATATACTTATCAATTATACTTTTCAATTTAGCCGACATTGCCGTATCATTGAAAATAGTTACAATGTAGAACCAAATATTGTCGTTTCACTTTACATATGTCAGATTTAAATCCAATATTTCTGTAGCTTTTGCGTTTTAATACAAATCTTTGCTATGAAAAGCCAATATTGACAATATTGGTGTTCCTTTGTCAATATTTCCAATCTAAAAAAATATTTGTGCAATATTGACGTTTCAATCGCAATATTTACAATGTAAATGACATTTATACAATAATCAAATATCATGCCCTCTGTACCAAACCTCGAAATATCATTTATGAAAAATGTACTGTTGCAATACGGAAATATTACATGCTATTTACGGAAAACTATTTGAATTTTTAAGGACTTTTTTTTACAGATGCAATATATTGATGTAATTCTTCAGAAATTTGAATTGTTTTATGTTCACTTTTACTTTTATTTATTATGTTGTTTAAATTTTTTTTTATAGGTAGGCCCTTCTAAAAAGCCAAAAAAGAAAAGATTCAAAGGAATTCGGAAATTTTTTTCGGGGCTCACAAGATGCTGCTCGAAGAAGGAGCCACCAGGATGAATCCATATGAGCACCCAATAGCACATATCTAACCCTCTAAAAAATTAAGATTATGTAAAAAAAAAAAAAAAAAAAAAATAGATTATTATATTATACTAAAAAACACAACCGTATTAACAATAGTTTGTACTCCCTCAATCAATAAAATTTAAAAACAATAGTAAAATATTGCCTCTGTTTTATTGTTTCTGTTTCAGTTATTCATGTAAAGTAATGTTTAACGTTTATATTTATGAATTTCCCCAAGTTTGCCTGAAGTTCGAAAGCTTTTCTGTACTTCATCTTTAAAAACAAGCTAATAGTTAATATAGAGTGTAGGGTTAGTAAATGTTTTAGTATAAGAGAAAGGAGGAGATGGTTTCTTCTGTTTTAAGAAACTTTGAATACACAGGTACCCTTTAGTGTCAGCTTATGAATTTCACAGCAAAAAATCAAATCATTTCGCGGAATTATTGAGGAAAATAACGAACTAATAAAGAGCATTTTTTTTTTCCCCTGAATGTAACAAAAAGTATAAATTAAAAAGAATCATGTTGTAAAGATAAGATTAAAAAAGGTTATTTTCATTTACAAATTCAAATAGATTCTGTTGAATTTCAAACTTTTTTCATAAAAGTATGTATGGAAGTATGAAACTGCTCATTCGATACTGAAAAAAGAGTAAATTCACGGTATTTGCCGTATAAATTTTACAGAAAATGCCACTACATAAATTTGAACGGCCAAATTGAGAGTTACAATTCTAAAATTTTTGCGACAACGTCGGGAATGGGGATAAGGAACAGTTTGACAGAAAATACACAGCCTTAAAGCGTTAGTTCATGTAATCATATTTCCCATTATATAATCCATAAGCGCTAAATCGTCTGAAACTGTTAGAAATCTTATTTGGAGTAATGCATATATGAAAGAGATGATAGTCTAAAAGTTTTAAAATTTTTAAATATAATCAATTCGAAATAAATATGACACTTGTGGAGCTGGCTCTGAAGCCACCTATTTGCAGATTTAGTAGTTAGAAATTTAATCCATATTTATGCAGTACGTCTTTATCTTTGTGTTCCAACGTGTTTTTTTTTTTTTTTCTCCTAGAGACGTGGTATCAAACATTGAAGATGGAAAATAATGTTTTTTGGAAGAATTCATGTGATTTAAATATATATATATATATATATATATATATATATATATATATATATTTGAATGGGATGGGCATGAGTACTTCCCTATTCTACGCCTTTGTTGTTGTCAGATTTTATAAATATTTCTTTAGGGAGGGAAGGGGGGGGGGGGGGGTCCGGGAGAAATTTTAAAAACATTTTTATTTATTAAACTAGAATTTTAAGTTTTTTTTTTGTGTGTGTGTGTGTGTGTCTGTGATGGTTAACCATATGATTTGAAAACAAAATCAACTCATAAAACTTCTCATAAAGTTTTTTATTATTATTATTTTTTTTTTTTTTTAAGTGGGGTATTTTAGAATCATTATAACTCGAAATATTATTCTTCAAATTTATAAAAATTTGAAATAATAATTTATTAAATAGAAATATAAAAAATATTATTATGATTTAGAATTTTTTTAACTATTAATTAAAAAATAATATTTAAAGTAAAAATTTTAAAAAATTATGTAACTTATTTTTAAAAAAATCATATTTTTAAAAGTATTTTTTTTTTCAAATTTGCTGAAACAAAAATAAAGTGAAATAATTGAAAAACATATGTTTAGAGTTTGAACAATTTTTCTTTAACAGTTCTTGACTTATAACATTTTAAGCGGGTTTTGTAATGCAATAAAATATTTAAAAAATTTTTGAAGCTTTTTGTGTCACAGAAACCCCCTAACCTTTAAATTACCTACATGCTGAATATTCAATGCTGATTAGTCATTACATTATCTCTACATTTACACACTTTCTTACTTATTTATACTTTTATTACATTACCCTTCTTCTATTTATACACTTACATACACACACACTAGTACAAACAAAGGGGGTGGCGGCAATTATTCCTCCCTGGATTTTTTAATCGATTTAACTGCTATTTCTTTTTCTCTCATGTATTTGAAAATAAAACTATATTCATCTCAAGTAGTTTAAAATAATTAAACTCTAATTTAAAAAGAAATTAAATATTTTTCATCGGGGACAGAAGTGGGTGAGGGTGGGAAGAGGGACGGGGTTCTCCGTGATACATCGTGAAAGTTAATTTTTAGCCATGTTTTAAATGTTTCCATTTTAGTATATAAAATTTAATTCAAGCGGGCGAGTCCGGGAAACTCCGCCGCCTGAGGAAAAAAAACATGTTGGAAATTATTTGTTAAACGTGACAAAAGATCGTACTACAACTAGCTATAGTACATATAGTAAATAAAGTGTTCGTACTATAACTAGCTTTACAATGTAAAAAAAATCATCGTTATTATTTCATTGAAATGAATTGTATCGTCTGTTATGAGCGAAATGAGGATGCATTTTTTTTCATTTATTATGTATGCCACGTTTACAGATGCGAATTTTTTTTTTCTCCACCAGATAGCGCAGCAAAATTCACCATGAAGTTCTTGCTTTGCGAATGATTACCTACATGGTTTAATATTTCTATGATTCACGAAGAACGAATATCTTGTGTTTACTTACTTTGATGGATTGAGATAACCTAATTTCCACTGAAGTTATCTCAGAATCTATACATTTTTGAATGCAACTCATCTCTCAAGCAAGCAATTTTTTGAAACAATCTCTCTAAATATGTAACTTTTTTGCAATATTTTTAGAAAAAATAATTTTGAATAAAAATGGCCGCTTGGCATATGAAAAAAGACGTGCTTAGCCCCTGTTTGTTTTCCTCAGTCACATGACTTGCGCTTTTAGTATATAGATTACGTATGATAGAATTTACTAGAATGAAGAAAACTTTAATGGTATCTTTTTAAGTTTTGATTCGATTTTCATAAAATTTGAAATGACTCGACAAAATTCTGCATCGATTATATATATTAATTTCAAACCATTTGGTTTGGTAGTTTTTGCGCTGTTATTTGCGTATGGACGCACAGACAGGCGGTCGGACAAGACGACGACTATAGATGCTACGTGTTTATATAATTACGAACGCACCTAAAAATGGTGGCTTACAAATGATATGTGGCAGTGCTTCGAAAGATCAGCGTGAAGAAGTGCACACAATAACTCATTGTACATTGAATTTCGAACAATGAGACAAAAAAAATCGTTTTTTATTCCAAAAGCTAGTGAACTTCGAAGTTTTTTTTTGTTAAATATGCAATTTTAGTGCAATGACATCAATTCAAAGTAAGATGTAAATTTTCATCCAATATTTTCACGACTTAAAGTTACACAGATAATCAAGATATCAATATTTAGAAGAAAAAAATTCTACATATTTCACTAGAAACGTAATATGGAGATTAATTTTATAAAAGATAACCTTGATTTATTGAAAATTGTTTGAGCTGTCGGTTTAACAGCTTTAAACTTTGTAAAATTAAGGTGAGACTTTACAGGCACTATTTTTTTTTTAAAGAAACTTTTCCTTCTAAAACTGATCCAAACAAAATTTAAAGTGATTTTATTATCAGAAGAAGCCACTTTTTGTAAAATATTTCACAATCTATTGAAAAGTTGACAACTTTAATTATCTTTAAAGCACTTTAAAATTTATCAAGTTAACAACTTTACTTATTTTTTTTTTCGTTCTCCTTTGTACAAATTTTGTATATTTTAGCGAAGGCCATAACTAATCAGTCACTGTTATAAATCAAAATTGCTTGAAATGGACAAAAGAGAAATAATAAAATAGTTTAATGACTTAAGATAAGACCCTGTTGTTTTAAATTTTTTCATAACTATAGTTAATTTGATAAAAATTTAAAGTTAGTCATGTTAAATTTTTAAAAACCTATAATGAATTAAATTTCTTTTTCTGAAAATTAATTGAATAACTTCTATTTTATGAGTTAAATTAACTCGTTGCTTTTGAATATTTTTTTCAAATTTAAGTACAAGGTAAGTACAAGGTCCCATACGTATTCAAAAATTCATAAAAAATTGAACGAATCCGGAGTGTGGTTTGCACTTGTACCATAAGATTTGCAAAATAAAGGATTTTTCATGAAAAAAAAATTCAATTTTTCAATTTTTATTACTAAAATTCCGATTACTTAACAAGTCCGATTACAGTTCTACAATTCAGGTCGAGTAATACAAGGAATTAGGCAATACAATAAATTTTTCATTATACTTTTTTAATGGGACAGTTTGTAAAAAAAGCATACTCAAAAGATGCCAGTATAATCAACTGTAATTTACAACATTTACATGCAATCTAATGAATACATGCAAACGTATCAAGTTAGCTTCATTATTTTGAAATATATAAAATATTTAATATAGTTTTGACTACGGCTTTAAAGTGGAATAAATCTAAGATAAAATTTATTGATATTTCTAATTATCCAAGTTCTAATTAAAAAGAATCGCCCCTATTTATATATTCGAAATATTCTACCGTAAACGTACAGTAATTTAAACTTCAAATACATGTTTTAAACTGGTTTTTGCTCAAAATGACATTAAAAATATTATAGCCACTTGTTAATGAACATATGGCGAGTAACGTCTTCTGTAAATATCTTCATAATTATTAACCCTTTCAGCGTTTGGGGGTTTTCCTATATTTACTTAAGTACGCTTGTAAATCCCAGGATATATATATATATATATATATATATATTTTATCATAGTTTGATGCTATAATATCTTTTATGTGCCCTCATTCTATATACGGTTCAAAAAAATTATTTTGTTAAAAATATTTTTGTCTGCAGCCATTTTAACATGACTTCTAGTAACGGAAAAACGCAGGCCTAACGCTCAAAGGGTTTTAAAGTTATTACCAAAAAACCGGGCTCAAATTGAATTGAAGCATCTTGTATTCTACCACTTCTTAAAGTTTGTAAACCTGGTATTGAAACAACCTGTTGTTTCGTCATTTTGGACATAATGATGTAATTGAAGGAACACCAACTGAGAAAAAAGAATTTAAACCTGACTCATTTAATGTAATGGATTCAGTGAAAACCCTTTTCGTGCATTTATAATTCTTCTACCTTTACGAAACTTCGTCAGAATACAGTTACTCTAAATACATTTTAGGCAAAAAATATTCAAAAATCGATATCTTCGTCATTTTTCACCGAATGAAAAGTAGCAAGCCACCTTAGGTACTTTTTGCTTAAATATTTTAAAGTAATTTTTCATTATACAGTAATCTTTTAACCTTCGCGAGGGTTACGTTCCAGGAAAACCTCGCAAATCTCAAATCCGCGAATGTTGAGTCGTTCTGATAAAAGGTAGATAAAAAATTTCGAAATTGTTTATTTAAAGGAGTGAATATATAAGAAAATTTAAAAAAAAACATAAATTTTGCATAAAGAATGAAGTCGATCGCATAATGCGTTTACGAGGTATTTGGAATCCTATTTTCCACGCTCTTCGATTTTTCATGACCCTCATATTTTATATTATGAATATTCATGATGGGTAAGTATTATGGTGGCCCCCAACGACTAGTTTCAATATACAGTAATCCCTAAATATTTGCTAGGGTTACGTTCCAGGAATACATCGCGAATGTTGAGACTATCTTTCTGCAATAAAAAAGAGTTACTTAATATGACATTTTAATTAGGGTGGCGCAGCATGTAAAATAAATCGGTCAAGTGCGAGTATAACACGCGCTGAAAGGGTCCCGTACATTGAATTTAGTAATTACAATTTATTAATTAACAAACTCCTACTACCCTTAATTGTTTCATAATTTTTGTTTCAGTGCATTCGGAAATTGGCTTATTTTTCCAGTACTTTCGATGGTATCTCTTAAAATATAATACCTAAAATTAAAACAAATATATTTTTGAGTTCGGTGTTACGGGATCTTTCGAACGATTCCCTACACGATATATATATTTTTTTCAAGAAATTTAATTAATAACTCGGTTTATTACCGACAGTTTTTTTTAAATCATTAACAAATATTCTTGTATGATTCTGCGTCAATAGATATCTCGAGCGCCCGTCAACTCCCCCGCTGACCGCCGGAAAAGTAAAGTTTATGTGTAACGGAAAAATGCATTTTTCTCAAAAACTATGTTACCTAGAAAAATCTCTAGTTTTCCTGGAATAAACTTCTACTACCCCAAATTTTTTCATAATTTTAGTTTCAGTAGATTTGGTATTAGAGGGGGGGGGGGAGACATGTTTTTGCATTGCATTTTCAACGATATCTCTAAAAATATAATACCTAAAATTAAAACAAATATATTTTTGAGTTGGGTATTACGAGATCTTTCACACGATACCCTACACCAGCGTTTCTTAAACTGTGGCGGACCCCTGGGGGTCCGCCAGCTTACAGCCGGGGGTCCTCGGGCGCAGTGTTGAATTCTGATATTTTTTTTTAGGCAGGAACTTTTGTAGCTGCAGCGGGGAACGGGTGAGGGGTTGTAGGACTAGAACTACTGGTTAAGGACCACTAATAAACACCTAAATATTTCGGGGGGAGACTTCAATGTGCAGAAGAAGATTCATTCCCCATACCTACAAGAGCCACACTCTGAATTCAGCTCTGCGCAAACCAAATATTTTTAACGAATATTTATTTCTGGAACAATGAAACAATGTACGCATCTTAATAGACTAATATCAACCAAAGTTCGCTTTAAATGTGCATACTGTTTCGTGTTGTCATAGTAGCATTCACGTGACCATACGTCAGCTCATTAAGAAAGACGAAAGCAAAGTTCGTTTTTAATAAAGGTTCTCCATTAAAAAAAAAAAAATCTTAAATATTCATATATAAGGAATATTTTTCAATTACTTCTGGTTCCGATAAAAAAAAAAAAAAAAGAGAAAATCTTCATTTTTAAATTTCTGAAAAAAAAAGTCCACGAAGCCACGAACTTGTGATTTCTATTATTTAATGTCTACAACCCATTATTATCCACAGTTTTAAAATCTAAGAAAAGTACAGTTTTTTCCTAAACTGGAGTATACTTTCTGGAAAGAACAAACTTCACTAAATTCACAAACTTTTTTTTTTCTAAAAGTGCAAGAATTTTGATTTAAAAAAAAAATGTGGATTCATGTGTGAGAAATGAAATTTAATTCGTTTTTATGATGTAATGGAAATCGGTTCGTATTTTCCAAAATATTTACCTGTTGTTTCAGGTTTACTTCTCTGATTAGCATTTCTTTTGTTAATTCTGCAAGTGTAGTGGGCATGCGTTATTATGTTGCCAGAAGAAAACGGTAGAGAGAATTCCAGCCAGCCATTGTCATTTTTAAATGAACTGCTCGTATTTTAGTCCCTCTTGTTCGATACTTATATGTTTTTTTATTTACAACACACAATTATAAACACTCATTCATAAAAAAGAGTGTTTAAAAGATACCTGTAATAAAACCCTGAACTGCTTGTCTGTGTTATTTGTCACGATATAATGTCAAATGAGTGTGGGAAACCACAACACTCAGTAGACATTTTCTAACTAAACACAAACCAACTGACTTTTTAGCTCACAGGCTATCAAAGCCTGAGAGCTTATGTGCCCGCCAGTTCTGTACGTACGTACGTACGTATGTATGTACTATGTATGTACGTAACGCGATAACTCTTCATAGAACTAACCGTTTTACTTTAAATTTTGTTTATAGGTTCCTTGTGATAAGGCGCTTCCCTGATTAGTTTTGGAGGTTCATTGGTTAAGCATAAAGGGGGAAAACGGGGGGCTAACCCCCCATAATTTAGATAAATGGGTTTTTCATGCAGAATTATTCCATTTTCTTCAAATTTTGTATATAGGTTCATTTTGATAATGCGCTTCTGCCAATAGTTTTGGGGGTTCATTGGTTAGGTATAAAGGGGGAAAGGGGGGAGGGCTAATCCCCCTTAATTTAGATAAATGAGTTTTTCATGCAGAATTATCCGATTTTCTTCAAATTTTGTATATAGGTTCATTGTGATAATGCGCTTCTCTGAATAGTTTTGGGGGTTCATTGGTTAAGTATAAAGGGGGAAAGGGGGGGATAATCCCCCCTTAATTTAGATAAATGGGTTTTTCATGCAGAATTATCCAATTTTCTTCAAATTTTGTATATATATTCATTGTAATTAGAGACTTCCCTGATTAGTTTAAGGAGTTCATTAGTTAACTATGAAGGGGGTAACGGGGGATGACCACCCCCCCTTAATATATTGTTGATTTCTTTATTTTTCGAGGGGCATATTTCAAATTCTTTGAAATAAGAGTATAATATACAATTAGTGTGAATAGCCTGTGAGCTCAATGCCCTCAGTTTAACTGGGCAGTTTTCTTTTTTATTTAAAATCAGGTTAAAATAACTGAAAACAAGTCAGAAATATTATTTTTAAAGTATTTAACTTGTTCCAATATTGAAAAGGGCATTTTTGCCTCGTATCGGCATCTGGTGATCAGCCTTCGTTGGAGGCTGATCACCAGTCGGTCACCAGTTTTTGCATCTGATGGTAGCAAAGTCTGCAAAACTTCATATGATTGCAGAGAAGTGAACTGTACCAGATACTAAAGCAATGGTCACAATAAGGCTAGGAGAGAAAGCAGCAAATGATTTAAATTTATCTTCGTTATCAGTGATACTGTTAAGGACAGAATCAGAGATTTGTATAAAAAATATTGAGGACATTGATAGATCATGTAGAAACCAGTCTTTATTTCACATGTTGATTCATTAGCATGTTGTTCATTGTTATTTCACATGTTCATTAAGAATGTGGTGGTAAGATATGTGAAGATTTTTTAAACAATAATTTCGAACTTGCACACAAAATGAAACATTTTTCACATGTTTAGACAATTTCATACTAAAAAGAAGAAATAAAATCGTCAAAATGTGTCTGAATAAGTACCGATGGGGATCGAGCTATGAGTGGAAATATTAATGGTTTGATCAGCTTGGTTAAAACTAAATCACTACACGTAGTTTGGACACACTGTTGTATTCACCGTCAATCGCTAGTTCCCAGAAAAATGCATAAAGCTTTGAAGTCTACATTCAACGAGGTTGTTTCAGTAATAAATTATATCAAGGCTCGACCATTGTATTCGAGACATTTTAAAATTTGTGCGAAAAAATTAAGAGTCAACACAAACATCTACTTTTGCATATAGAAATTGGTGGCTGCCACGAAGAAAAGTTTTAAATCTCATTTTATTACTGCGTGATGAAGTAAGACTGTTTTTAATGGACTGCGTGATGAAGTAAGACTGTTTTTAATGGACTGCGTGATGCAGTAAGACTGTTTTTAATGGATTTAAATTTCCATTTGAAAGGTTGTTTTAATGACTTCTTCTGACTTGTCAAGGTGGCATACTTGATTCATATTTTTAGTTTTCGGAATGAGCTGAATTTAAGCTGATAGGGAATATCAGTACTACATTTCAAATTCCAGGACAAAGTAGAAGCAAACAAAAATATATTGATTTCTGGGCAAATGGATTTGCAAATAATATTTCTGAATCATTACCAACATTATTCGATTTCTTACAAACCTCTGGCAATACTATTTACCCTGATATTATTATTGAAAATTTTATTTTACATCTGAAGTACTTGGAATAAACTTTCAGAGTTCATTTTCCTCCCTCGAAGTCAGAAATGAGTGGATGAAGGATCCATTTCATTTCCAAGAAATTGGTGAAATCAAAACCTCAATATTCTTAGAGCAGGAACAACTTGCGGAATTATCATACGATGGTTTCATAAAAATTGCTTTTCATGTATATAGCCTTCCTAGTTTTTAACTGTGCCTGTGAAATACGTATGCAGAAAAATCTGAAAAGCAATTATTTGTGTGAAAAGACTTTCTCCATCCTTGTGCACACGGAAAACAATGTAAAATTCAACTGAATGAACCAGACTTGTGGATACATTTTTCAAGCAATAAACAAGACACCCAGTTGCAAAAAAGCAGCAGCATCTTTCTCATAGGAATTAGTAGCATGTACATTTTAACCTCCTTAAAATGCATGTTATTTTCCGTATAAATGCAGCTGATTTTTCGAACTAAATACAGAATATGTGTAACTGAAAATAAATAAGGTGCATGCATTAGAATAATTTCTTATTTTATATTAAGAAAAAAAAAATGTTGGGGTCCCCGAAATGCATATCACATCAATGGGGGTTCGCGAGATTACAAAGCTTAAGAAACGCTGCCCTACACGATATACTCTAAGAATTTTTTTTTCAAGTAGCTTAATTAGCCCCCAAATTTTTTCTTAAACAAATTTGTGAATAGCTAATAATCTAAAACTATGTGGGTAAAAAGGCTTTATAGCTTTCCATAGTTTAAACGTTCCTCTTCCTATAGTTTACGAGTAAACGCTCTCTGACAGACGAACAGACAGACACAGGGGTGATCTTATAATGGTCCCCGTTTTTACTTTTTAGGTACAGAACCCTAAAAAACAAAAGAATATACGCATTAATAATACGTTATACCTAACGTATATGTCGAAGTTAAATGTACGGACATATCCATATATATGAAATTTATTTATGAAAGATATTTCAAATTAACTGGCTGGAGAAATAATCACAGCTAAAAAAAATCATATGTTTTTGTATAAAGTAATTTCGGCTATCTCTATTCGCAAATATATAATTATTAGTGGGTCAGTATGCGATACAATATTAAAATACAATATTTAAATACAGCTAAATGCTTTCCTTTATTTTCCATCTAAGAGCAGTTTCAACTCCATCTCTACGAGAACCTGAATACGTTAAAAAAAATACTTTAAGATGCCGTTACATTACCACTTCTAACATCACCCACCATTGCAATGAATATTCTGCTGTTATTACACTCTAAAAACGATATTTTCAAAACTAAGCAGAAAATACTGCAATCTGAGTATCAGTGTGTCGCATAGTTAAAAAGGCTTGGAAACAAAATTACTCAAGTTTGAAACATGTATATAATCATTTCTGAAAACGTACACAAACTCAAAAATAAAACGCCATGTGCTCCTATTTTAGTATGTCCATGTTTCAAAAATTAGTATAAAGTGACTTCTATGTGTTCATTTTTGATGATGTTCACGTTTCAAAAATATGTTCGAACTTATCCTAATCGTTTTTGAGTATGTCCATGTTTCAAAAATCAGTATGAACTCACAACTATGTGCTCAGTTTTGAGTATTTCCTTGTTTCAATATTCTGAGTATTTCTCGTATTTCAGAATTGAAATCATTGGGTCGTCCTACTGGAAACATAAATTTTCATAACAAAATGAAAACAACGATTTACTCAGATTTGAAAGTGTCATTTTTCTCAGTGTATTATTTTACTTTTCTACAATACTTGCTCCTTTTTTAGGTGACAGGTGAAAATTGATTTCTAAATACATACTCAGAAAACACAAGAGAAATAATCTTTAACCACTATGAATACTATAAAAGAAAGATATAATAAAGAAATTGCGAATAATCAAATATGATTCTGGCGAATGTTACATTTTTCCGCATTTTCATGTTTGCGAATAATCAAAACTCGCGAATTTTAAGGAATTACTGTACTTTTTTAATGGGACAATACACAAAAACTGTACTCAAACGATGTGGGTGTAATAAAATGTAATTTACATCATTTACATACAATGTACAAGTAAATGCAAATTTATGTATGAAGTTAAATTTATCATTTTAAATAGCGCTGTATAAATTATTTAATATAGTTTTAACTAACGTGTGTTTCAAGTGGATTAATTCTATATACGATAAAATTTATTTATATTTTCAATTACCGAAGTTCTAATTAAGAAGACTTCACTATATTATATAGTCGAAATATTCTAAAGTAAAAGTCTGCGGAAATGTTGATGCGACGTAAATCAGTGCTAAACCTCGTCTTCTGTCAGTACACAACCGGCTGTGGTCAAAAATGTGGATGTAGAAAGACAGGAATCACATGCACTACCACCTGCTACAACTTTCATGGAGACTATGCTCAAACAGTCCACCGCCTGTTGAGGAGGATGTTCTAATCGAAGATGGAGTGTAAATCAACATATTTTGAAATTTGATATTGTGGCAGGGTTATATGTTTTTTACGCATTTGTTATTTTTGTATGGTTTTAGTTAATAAAAAATATCATTTGTTGAAATTATTCTTCATGCTTCCATTCACCTGACCACAGCATTACTTAACGCTCGTTTAAATTTAAGTTAATTAGGTTGTAAGTGCCGTTGACCCGATCGTTGACGCTGATGTGATTTTTGGCAATGTTCTTCATCTTTTAATGTGATTATAGAGTGAAATATGGAATCATTCAAAATGAATAGAAGCATTTTTGTAGATAATTTATTTGTCTTTATTTTTGGTAGCAGCAACTTTTTCCGTACGGACATTACATAATGAGATATTAACAAAAACCAAAAAAGGTGTTTTCTGTTATCTCCCCACTCTCCCGCTCACCCCCATCCCAAAGAACTTTTAGTTTGTTCATTAGTAGACCATCCCAAAAAAAAATTAAAAAAATTTCAAATTTTTGGGAATTAGTATGTCCAGAAAAAAAAAAAAAAAAAAAAAAAAAAAAAAAAAACAGAAAATTTGATTGGACTACTATTAGTTTTCTGAAACCGGGTTATTTGATTTTAGAATACTGTCCATTATTAATTAAATATTTTAAGTTACCTAACTAATTTTAAACATGCAAGAGTAATAAAATAATATTAATTTTAATGTTAGTGTCAATACAATTAATTTATAATCTTTTTCAGTAAAACCTATCTGATGAACATGTTTTGTTTTACATGTTTTGTTTGTGTCTTCCTGTATACGAACTATGAGATCTACATACTTGCTTTGTAGCGTACCGTGCAAGGCCGCCACTTTGGAGTTGAGTTTTGGCTAGCTTTTATAGGTAAAATAACACTTTTAAAATTAATAGGGCAACAAACGTGATGGAGTCACTTTGTAATTTTGCTTTTGCTATTAACGGAAGTTTGTCCTTAAAACAATATTCACTCACAATGAATATAAGATATTCTAAATTTCAAACCTCACTTACGTGCATAACATTGTCTGTTATTACTATCAAATACAAGAGCAAACAAGGTTTTGGCTGCATGACAAAAGTCAACTCGAAACATTAAACACTGTCTAACGTCACTAAAATTAGCAACCCGTGGCTGCCGAGCAAGCTTATTTGACTATCAGCAAAAAGCACTCTTCCCCAACTTGCAAGTTCCACTCAGATAAATTAAACTCTTCTTATGCACCTGTTGAAACAGCAACTCCAATATTCGATTCTGGTCTTTTTCTCCGAAAGACAGGACTCGACCCACATCCGCTGATACAAACATTTGCTTCTGCTTTTATACTCCGCAGAGTGACCAACGAAGCCCAATGTGATAAACTCGCAACGAAAAACACTAACCGTAGATTCCAAGATATCAAAACACACTTCGGAAAAATAAAAGTAAAATAATGTACAGTGACATTCTTTGATATACAGTGACAATGTACAGCGATGTACATAATGTACAGTGGCAATGACATGTATGTCGTTTTGCGCACACAGTTTAATGTTAAAAAAACGCTCACATTCAACAAACTAGAATCCTTTTTAATAGAGTTGCAAGTCCACAGCCGGTTAAAGAACTGGTCCACGATGGTAACATCCGTACATTGGCAGGTGATCGTATTAAGAAACAATATAATCCGTTTTTTCCATATTCTGTAAAACATAAGATTTTTCGGAAAATGCTGTCAAAGTTGGCGTTTTAAACTCAACTTTCGAACTTGACAGCGTTTAAAACTAATAATCACTTATTGAACTAATATGATGCGAAACATTTATAAAAAAATTAAAAAAACTTTTCTATTACAAATCACTTCAATATTCTTTTCTGTAAGTATCATGTTTTTACGTTTAAAAAAGTATCGAAATATGTGTCAGAAAGTTTCGGTTTGATTGGCAAAGAAAAATGTTTTTTGAGAACTCACTGCCTTAAGCATAAGGAAATTTTCTACACGAGGAAAATTGTTTAAGTTCGTTTTCAAAAAAATATTTTCCTCGCTCCACAACGAGTAACTTTCTGACGTATTTTCTCACTCATCTTTAAACGCAAAAGCTTGCGAGTACGATTATTGAAGTAGTTTGCAATCTAACAGTTTTATCATTTTCGATAAATGAAACCCATCTTGAGTTATAAGCGATTTAACACCCGACATATTTTTTTCACTTTCCTGTGCTGTCGTGTCCGGTAACTTGGCTCAAAACACACAATTTGTCAGCATTTCTGAAAGATCTTCTGATTTACCGAAAAATGGAAAAACTGTTCAATTACAAAGTTTCTTAACAAAAGCACCTGCCAATTTCGTGTGTTTTCGAACAAAAATGAATTAAAAAAATATATCAGAAATTAGTCAGTTTGGGTTAGAGAACAGCCTTAATGAAAAACTAATACTAAATTAGTACAAAGATAGTTTACAATTCAAGATCTGCATTACAACCTTTTTTAATCATCAAAATTTAAAACTAAAATAAAATAAGAATTTTAAAAAAGGAAGAGAAGTGACATATCTCATCAACCATTAAAACTCGTAAGCCATTTAGTTAAAACAAAAGATAGCCAAACTGCGAAAGCTAAACTTTTAAAATGTTTGGTAAAAAATCAAAAAGATAGATATTAAAAAAAATTACCATGACACATCTAGAAATCATAAGCATGACACTATACTAGTACACTTTAGCCTGAAACGGTCACGATTGCATCAAGAAATTCAGCTGATAATTACGAATAGCAGGAATGAATATAAATTCCGAAGAAAAACTTTGTGTTGACTGTTAGCGTGGTCAGCATTGTATTTAGATATTTATCACCGGGAGGGTACATGTAATATTCCGGAGAGGATAGTGTGGTGGTCTGGGAGGAATTTAGAATTTGAGGTTGTTAATAAACATAAAATCCTTAATCTTACGGAAGGAGAATTTGATGTTGTTGTGTGGTGGGTGTAGTTTATCCCGGACAAAACCCGGAATTTTTATTTATAGAATAAATATATTGAGAACCTAGTTTCTGATAAAACTTGTTTTTCTTGGTCTAACCACATTGTTGCCAACATCGTTATGACGTCATCGTCCCTGATGCACACGTTTTTGCGTTGTAATAGAGATATTGTTAGTTTAAAATGTATTCAACTTTTAGACTCGTCTGTTGGGGCCAAATTTACATCAACAATGGCCTTTTCATTGTTGCAACAACAATATTCATTTACATCCTTCAAATAACAATACACTCGCTTAAACAATGTTCACAACAATGCTCATTTTGCCATAAACGATGCTGAAATTATATTTTACTCATTCCATTATTGGGGTTCTTTCCAGAAACGTTGTATTTCATTTCTGAGAAGTTTTCTGATTTTATTTTGACTGATATTATGATGTCAAGTGCTTATCTTAACGAGTTTTATGATAACTTTCGCCAGGTAATACATGTCTTCTTACTTTCGTAATTTTTAGAAGGTTTTTATACTACTTATGTGTCAAGCTTTTAGATCTGAAGTTCTTAAACATTTTCTGTGACGGGTCTCTCTGATAAAGCTTCTTCTTTACAATTTTAGTAATAAAAAATACATATACTAACACGAATATATAAACTGTAAGTAATTTTTTACCTCATTTCATCACATTGTTTTGAAATTTAAAATTGTGTTGCAATCTGCTATTCCAACAAGTCACATTTTGGTACTTACTTATTATCCGGTTCTCATCCAGCTAAGCCTGCCAACATATTTTCATTCATTTTCCTGATGCATGTATTTTATTTTTATATTCGTTTATTTATAGGTGATTTACATATTTTTCTGTATATTTTATTACCTACAAATATCCGCTTATCTTTTTGTAAACATTAAATACCATTTTAAAAAAACAATCCCAACAATCTAAAAAAGGGCACGTGGTACGGTAAATTTATTATGTAATCGTTTCTATTTGCGTTTTGATTTCAAATTTCTAAACCAAAATATATGATACCATATTTTGAACATGAAATCTATAATAATCAAATATTATTTATACATGCAGGGTTTTGGAACCAACCAGTGTCTTTAATGTAGGATAGAACAAAAATATTACACATTAAAATATGATTAAATCATTATATCAGTAAAATATGATAAAATATCCACTGATTTTTCAGTGGATAAATGCCACACCTTAAAATTCAGTTATTTTTTTTATATCAGTCTCGGGTTTAGGTAAGTTCAGATTGAATTATTTTACCAGTTTATCACACCGTTTATATTGTTCTGTATTACAGTTATAACACATTTAAGTTTGAAGGAAAAAGTTCTTGCATGGTACATTTATAAGCCTTGATTGTGCGACACTCATCAATTGGAATTTTTCTGAATTTTTATGTTAAGCTTATTACTGAAATAATCTTTGATGTGAGACTTCACTTTAAATTATAATAAACAAACTGCAGATGCCAGATTTAGAGAATAAATAATAGGGAGAGGACATCTCCCTATCTCATTTTCATTTGCTACTTGTAAACTCGGAACATACAGTGGTGGCCAAAAATGTGGACATTTTTTGAAAGTTTCATGTTTTTCAACTTTGTGTGCTTGTAGAATATATTAATTTTCACCTAAATACAAATGTTTATATATCAAATTGAAGGTAATTTAATGTAAAATTTAATAATAAAAACAGTATTACAATATCTGTATTACAAAAAAAGTTATGCGATTAATAGTAAGATCTATCTTAGATTTACATTTTTTTAAAGTGATACTTACACAATCAATACTTAGTAGGATAACCCTTATTTTTTAAGACAGCTTCACAGCGTCTTTTCATCGAGTGAACGAGTGTTTGGAGTTCATCTTTCGTAATCACATGGTGCCAAGAATCAATTATAGCTTCAATAAGTTGTCTTTTATTGGATGGGCGTTTTTTTCGTACAAGAATATTCAAACGTCGCCAGAAATTTTCAATTGTATTGAGATCAGGGCTGTTTCCTGGCCATGGTAATATATCTATGCCTTTATTTTGAAACCATGCTTTGCATACTTTTGCTGTGTGGCATGGAGCTGAATCCTGCTGAAAAATAAATGATGCGTTGTGGGGAAGAGATCCCTGATGGAAGGTATCAATTTTGGTTCCAGCACAGTTTTGATGTATTTTTTGGCATTCAGGATGCCATCAATCACTTGAATTCGGCACACACCATCTCCAGACATACATGCCCAAATCATGACATTTGTTGGGTTTTTTGTAGTTGCTTCAATGCAATCAGGATGAAGTGCTTCTCCTACTCTACGTCTCACGTATTTTCTACCATTACTACCAAAGAGCGATATTTTACTCTCATCGCTCCAGATTACTTGCTTCCATTGATTTTCTGACCATTTAATGTGTTCTTTTGCCCACGTAACTCGTTTTTCGCGTTGCTTTTGATTTAAATGTGGTTTTTTCCTTGGTTTTTTCCTTGTAGTCCAAATCCTGATAACCTTCTTCTTATTGCTCTTGAACTTACTGCAATACCCGCTGCATTTATTCCACATCTAATGGCATCTGATGAAATTTTTCTATCTTGAATGCATAGCCGTTTAATTTTTCTATCGGCAGTAGGACTTGTGCATTTTTTTCGGCCTGATTTGGCCTTATTTTCCACTGATTTTGTTTTTTCATACGTAAACAGAACCAGGGGCGTAGCTTGAAATTTTTATTGGGAGGTGGAGGATCTGACTTTGGCGCCCTTTTATAATTCTCATTTTCCACTTCCCCATTCCACCCCACCCCCTCTCTCACCACATTGTCATCAGCCGCGCTAAAGGTCTGCAGGTGCTAAAATTTCTAGGCCGAAGCAGGGTTAAAAACCTGGCATAAAAGCAAAAAGTTCGGACTGACCCGTTCAAAAATTATTTTGGTCCAGCCCGATATAAAAGCAAAAAGTTCGGACCGCGCTGGACCGACTGAATATCTACATGCCGATATTTCGCATGCCGATATTTCTGAAGCAACATTAACCTAATAAAATTAAAATTACACTTACTTATTCAACAAGCACACTTACTTATGCATAGATTTTATTTTCAGATTATGTTCAAAATGCGTGGAATGCAAAATATCAACAATATTTATGATCACTTAGACAATGTACATAAACACTGATTAAAAAATTGAATTAGACTATTACATTCAAATGAAGATTCAGTAAGAGAAGAAAAATCGTTATAGCCATGTTCCATTCTTAGCAGGTACCTAGTCTGTTGTATGTATTGTGTTCTTTTTATACGAATCAAGACATTTTTCAGTTTAAGAAAGATTTCCGTCATAGACTGTTTCTATTTCACAGGTTTTACTGTACTTTATTTATTTATTTTATAAATTTTTATTTTTTTGCTTAGAATAGTATGTACTATTCTTTAAAAAGAATTTTAATGGTAGAATAATGGCTATTTAAAAAATATTCCTTTTTCACAAAAATTGTTGTGTCAGGCCTAATTTTCTGATTTTTACGCTAGCCTGCAATTTTCGGTCCATGCAGACTATTAAGAAGAATAACGGCCCAGAGAAAAAGAAGTCTGGATTGTCCCGGAACAAGTCTGCAGAAATAAGTTAAGCCCGGGCCGTGCGGATCTCTAACTCAAAAGCCTGTTTAAAATATCAGTTTTAATTTTTGCAGAAAAATTACAATACCATTTTATTCTTAGAGAATATATGAAATTTTATATTCAAACAGTTGATAATGATTTTTTGAATGTGTCGAACGTAATAATAGAAATGAATTTGAACCTTATCTAAAGCAAACATTTGTACATGCTCCTACGTTCTGCTCAATCACCAACAATTTGAAACCACTCATTCATGAGTGAAGTTACATAATCTGATTTCTTCTTAAATTCATTTATTGTTTTCATATTTGTAAAAGGTACCTAGTTTATTTCTTTATTTGATGAAGAATAATAAACAAGTCGGGGCGGGCCTATAAAAATATTAAGAAAATTAAAAGGATCAAACTAAGCTGATAAAATATGAAAATGTTTCAATGGATTTGTCTGGGACGAGAATAAGTAAATGTACTGCATGAGCCGATCACAACATCAATACAGAAATATGTCAAGCATAGAAATCGGCATTGGACACTTCCATCATATTTGAGCCTGGGCTTAATTTTTTCAGCAGACTCGGGCAGGCTGGGATCAGGCTTCCATTGTTTTCTATGTACTCAGGACGGCTGGAAACTGGGCTTTATTATTCCCAGGACGTGTCGAGTTGTTTCGTAATAATATAGTAATGGTGGTAGTGAACTTCTATTAACAAAATCTTTAGAAGTATACTTTAATAAATTACAGATTTTTTTTTATTATTATTATACAGCAACAAAAGTTAGGATGTTTTTAACCGTCTTTTTCTTTTATTCTAAACCGCATTAATTTTTTTAATGTCTTTATTTGAATGTAATACTCTAGGATTCTAAGTAATCATTAATAATACTGTTCTGTATGCTATGGAATATGACATGTATAAAGTATTCTAAAATATACTGTAAAATTTTCCTATAAATATGCATGCAGTATTCATTAAAAGAATCTCAATCGTATGTTAATAAAAATTGGAATTTTTTGTAAAAATTGGGTTGGTCAGGTCGGGTCGGGCCTGATTTCATTGTTTTTTCAACGGGCCGGGCCTGTTTTCACTGAATTTTCAACGGGCTGGGTCTGTTTTCACTGAATTTTCAACGGGCCGGCCTGTTTTCACTGAATTTGCAACGGGCTGGTCCGATCCCGTGCCAAACATTTATATTTTAGACCGGACTGGGCTTGGCCAAGGTAGCTTTCGTTGGAGCCGGGTCTGTAAATTCTGGCCCGTGCAGACCTCTACCTTAGAGCTCACGATCTAAACGGTCCGATTCCCGAAATGAAGTCAAATGTTCAAATGGGCCGGGCTAACAAAAATAAATAAATAAACAGACTAGACGGTCTGGTAAAAAAAATTAAGAGGGATTGCCGGCACCGATATACCAAAATTAAAAGGACCGGACTGAGCCGATGAAATATGAACAATTTTCAATAGACCTGGCTATGCCAGAATACGTTATAAGTATGTTGCACATTTCGATAATTATTTGACAACATCAATACAGAAATTTGATATGCCTAACATAGAGAATTTCATCGGACAGTTACATTGTGCCTGAGCCTGCGCCTAATTTTTCCTGTCGAATCGGGCCGTGTTCAGGCATACATTTTTTCTATACGCGGGCCGGGCTGGACCTGAACTTAGTTATTCCTAAGACGTGTCTGGCAGTCAATTTTTCATTCAAAACTAAAATTGATAATGGTTTTTTGGTAACAAAATCTTTGGGAATAAACTTTAATGAATTCCGAAGAAATGTTTTTTTTAATCTAATTTTTAGGTAGCTTTCAATACAAAAAAGTATAAAGCTACCTATTGCAGCCGTTCGGAGGAAAGCAGTTCCGGAAAATTTCGATATATTTTCACCGATCATGACCCCCAGACCCCAAAACCACCCTCCGTTCAAATGTTGATTTATATATATATATATATATATATATATCCATATATATATATATATATATATATCTCACCTATGTCATACGATAACGCTCGCATTTATAAATCAATTTTGATGAAACTAATTGTGTGTATTAAGCTCACCAATGTCTCGACCGAGTTCGTTGGCCAGCTTGGTCCGCCATTTTGTTTCAAGATGGCGGCATATTAAAAATTTAAAACTAAAATAAATATACAAAAAAGTTAAAAATTCAAATTTATTTTTTAATTCAGTATTAGGCCTTGAAACGAGGATTTTTTGTTTTACCCCTATCTTAAAAAACGGCTTAATTTTCCCAATCAAACGCATAAAACTATATATTCATATCCGTTAGCGCCAAATTCTCGCCAAACTTGGCGACATTTGGCGAAATATCGCCAAATTTGGCGACCAAAATAAGTCTTCATAAATGAAGCCAATTTGGCTATTGCTCAATAATTTGGTGAATTTCTTATTCAAATTCAGTATTAACGAATCTTTTGTAAACGTTTTATTAGCATTTTAAGTTGCTGTTTTCGTGTAACATTAGCTAAAATTTTAAAACGAAGATATAGGAAAGCTACCTTTTCCTCCCGGTACAGGCCGGAAGGACTTTTTAACTATAAAACTTCAAAATTTGTGATGTTTTTAAACATTTTTTATCTTTACTCTAAAGTATATATTTTTTAATGAGTCTTTATTTGAATGTAAAAGTCTAGAAGTCTAAGTATTCATTAATGTTGACATTCTGTATTCTATGGATTGCCCACATGTAGTCTGAAATATACTTTAAAAATTTCGCAAAAAAATATGTGCAGTATTCTTTAAAAGAATCTTATGTTAAGAAAAATCGGATTTCTTTTTGTAGAAATTGAACCATTCCGGGCCTGGTCGAACTTTTGGTTTTTAAAACGGACTGGGCAGGACCAAGATAGCTTTCGTTTGCACCCGGGCAGGTCCGACCCTAGAAATTTCCGCCCGTGGAAACCTCTAGACCACCCCCACCTTCTCTGAGCCGTTCTGTAACCTCTCTCCAGTCACTTCCATTTCTTTACACTTTCTTTAGATTACCAAAGGTGACCAAAAACTACTGAGATAAGCAAAGTATTGTACTTCTAAGGATCGAATTACATTACTGCCCTGCAATTGATTGCAATTCTTAACATTCAAAATAATGTTCTTGTATAATTACTTGCAATTACTAATTAAACACTTTCTTTACGGGTACCTGACGGCGCCCTTAAACAATCTTTGGCCCCTTACATGAACGTATTGGAGAATCGTTCTAACCCCCACCAGTCAGTTCCACTTCTTCACAGTTTCTTTCTACTACAAAAGGTGGCCAACAACTACTTCTAAGGATCGAATTATATTACTGCCCTGAAATTGATTGTAATTCTTAACATTCAAAATAATGGGAATGTTTGTATTTCTAAGGATCGAATTACACTTACCGTCCCGCAGTTGATTACAATTCCTATTTTCAGAATTTTCCCTTTGGCATGTATACTTTTTTTGCCGGGGTGGGGGGGGGGGGATAGAAGTAGTGACAAAACTAAAATTAAACCCCTTATGCAAATTTGTATGTTAAAATTAACTTACTTTCTAATTTAAAATAAAGTGTTTGTATAATCACTTATTACTACTAATATACCCTTTCTTTATGGGCGTCTGACGGCGCCCTTAAACCTTTTGTGGCGCCCTACTACTTGAACTTATTGGGAGGAGAGACTCCCCCCCCCCTAAACCTACGTCCCTGAACAGAACTTTCGTACACCAGAACAAGTCACTGAACCAACAACTTGTCTTGCAATTTCAGCATTAGAGAGGCCATTTTCTCTCAATATGACAATTCGGCTTCTTTTTGTAGATGTCCAATTAGTTCTTCTTGTTGATGACATTGTTTAATATTAGTTTAATTAAAAAAAAGGACTTTAAATATTCAAAAACAGCAATACTCTATTTAATTGTACTAGTATGCATCATTCCACAACAATAACTCTTTTGCCATCCAAATAACCTAAACTATAGTTACAGACATTTGATTGGTCCTCTAAACAGTGTTTGTGATTGGCTAGTACGCTTTTATTGCAAAACACGTCCTTATTCAAAACGATTTGTGTTTGTTTGTTCTACTAAAATGAGCATAACTTTTTTGTAATACAGATATTGTAATACCGTTTTTGATATTAAATTCTACATTAAATTACCTTCAATTTGATATATAAATGTTTGTATTTAAGTGAAAATTAATATTTTTTACATGCACACAAAGTTGAAAAACATGAAACTTTCAAAACATGTCTAAACTTTTGGCCACCACTGTAGATAGACATGGTGCCATCTACGTCTACATACTTAGGTGTACAGCTCATTGCATTGGTGATGGTATGAAATGGAACAACAACCAAATCACAGTTGAATAAACTAACTAGACAAATTACGAAGAGAAAATGCATATGAGCGGGAGGAATAGGTTTAAACGAAAAAACTTGATGCAATTACACATGACGACATGCGTAGAGTATAATTTTATGGGTCACAATGATTTTAGACAATAATCGAATCGCCAAGGAATTTGGTGAACGTCCTATTATCGCAAAGCTAATGTTTGTTGAGTTGTCGTCTCACTCGTCTAATAGAACTCATACAGGCGAGTATCACAATGTTCTGGTATATGGGTTGCCATAGTTTGGATAAAACCTTTAACTTGAGCGCCCTATGCGTATTTAGTCGATATCTTATGAATAAAGTCCCTCTTGGCAGGTACTTATCATCCAGAAGATTTAATTCTAGCACTATATTTATAAAAACTATATTTATTCTTATAAAAAAATCTTGGAGGCCTTCATTTTAGTAAAAAAAAAATTCGTACTTTTGTCAGGTGCATTATATGGATTCCAATTAATTTCAGTTTACATAGAATTATAGGAACACTAAATTGTAAACTGAGGATTATGACTACATGTATGACTCTTTATCACAATCTTTAAGATTTTTCTAGATACGTCTTTGTACTTTCTTTCTTTGTACTATGTGTTCAATCTGGATTTGCGTTGTATGATTTCAACTTACATTTGAACTGACTGACATTTTCTTAATAATGATTGTGTGAACTTGAATATCTATTTATACTTTTACCAGAACCGTCAAATTCAGATAATATCTTATGCTAGTACATTTCATATATCACTTGAATCAGATTTCAACGAAATGATAAATTATTTCTGTTGCTCTGCAAATGTGTTATTTCTTTTATTAGGATTCATCGACCGCCTAATACTTAGTTACAATATTTTACTTCTGTGCTCACGAAACAGTTTTTCAGCTTCTCACATCTTCCTTCTTCTGAATTCAAAATGGCTAAGTCCTAATTAGTGTAGCCAGTCACCGAGATGAATAAGAAAATTATAGCAATTTGTGATATTATGCTGCGATCGATATTATAACATTCCAGGCTGCTATGACGAAACATAGTTCTATATCTTACTTCTCATATCTTAATTCTATTTAAATGAAGGTTAGCACTAAGTATAGTTGTCTCCCTTAATAAAAATATAATTAAAATAATTTTTTTAATTTCTAATTATGTTCTGAAACTATTAAATATTATTATCTCGAATACACGAACATAATTTCAGAACTCTAGCACAATAAGTCCTGAGTGTAAAATAGATTACAAAATTCCATCTTTAAAATTTTGACATAAGTTAATAAAAAGCATTTCTATAATATTTTCTTCATACTGATATATTACTTCTGGCATTACAGTTGATTTTTTAAATGGCATTAGATACACAAAATACACGCTTTCGTGAAGTGTCGCAAAACTTTTGCCTCAACTGTATTATATCTTTTATAACGTTATCCATTAGGCCTGTGGTTCTTAAAACTGAAAGTCCTCGATCGGTAAATCCCTATGAGAAAATTTAAAAGCGTTATTACTGATATCCTAATATAATTATTGAAAGACTGTTTTCACCATCAGAAAGCAGACCTCAGATGCCAACGAATTTTTTTTAATTGTCTCTTTAAGTGTTACATATGTAAAAATTACTTATGAACTTTGAAATTTCATAGATGTAGATCTTCTTAAAACTAATTAAAATTTAAGGAGACAATTTTTAAAAACTTACTTCGGTGGCACCTGAAGTCTGATTTCTGATGCTGAAAACCCTATTACAATAATTATATTAGGTAATGAGTTATCACGCTTTTAAATTTTTCCAGAAGTTAAAATGGGATTTAGAGATCTCGAAGTTTCAGTGAAGCGGGCCTTTAAGCAATTTTCCTACCTAAATGGGTCCGCAGAATCATTTTCCATGTCTCGTGACAGCAATGTGGAAAATAAATGTTGCATTTTAATTCGGAACTTTCACATTTTGGTCACGATTCGATTCGGGTGATTGCAGTGTTGTCTGTCCAAAACACACAGGACCAAGGAAATTAGATGTCTTGTTCACGATAATAGCTTATCAAGGTTTTACTCCATTTGGCCTAGATATCAATCATGTGCCATAAGGAGATTTTAAAAATTTAGTCGTCTTAGCTTAAGTAAAGTTTTAAGTATTTTTAGCGGTATATTGAAAATATCAAAATACTCGTATATGACGAATGTATGATTTTAATTTTTTTTTAAATTCTTGTTATCAAATAAATAGCTCTTGTCGTTAATTTGACACACACACACACAGGAAAAAAAAAACTTCCGTTAGCTTAGGCGATAAATCGCGCAAATGTGACTTTAAATATATTTCGGTAAGATTTTTGGCAAATTGGCCTGTTAGGAATACAGTCTACCTTTTTTTTTTGGGGGGGGAGGGGGGGCTAAAGTTGTCACGTGTGTGAGTGCATGCGCGGTCGAGCATGTGACTGCGTGGATAATATATACGTCTATATATACGCAAGTACGGGTACACAACCAACTGGCATATTATAGTGAGTACAGTTTGGTAGACAAAAATCCAATTTTGTGATCCTCGTACAGTTGAAACCACATTGTTGCAAGCATAGTCATGATGTCATCGTTTTTCATGCACACGTTTGTGCTTTATAATATAACATAGATGCAATGCACAGTTTACGTTTAATTTTTCTATTCTTCTGTTAAACAAAAATATATATGAACAATCGTCTTTCCCATTGTGGTAACAAGAATATTCATATTTATACCCTTGAAGCAACAATTCATTCCTATAAACAATGCTTAAACAAAGCCCGCAACAATGCTCATTTTGCAAAAAACGATGCTGAAATTGCTTTTTTAACCATTCCAATTTTTGGGGTTACTTGCAGAAAGTTGAATTTCTTTTCTGTGAAGCCTTGTTCTATTTATTTGACAAACTATGATGTCAAGTTATTATTTTAATGAATTTTCTGCTGATGATAGCGAGGTAATATAAATCTTGTTATTTTATTAAATTTTAGAAATATTTTTACGAGTTATGTATCATGGCTTTCGATCTGAAGTTCCTGAACTTTTTGTGTGACGGGTTTCTCTGATAACGACTTTCCTTTATAATTTTACTAAAAAAATTCATGAACTAACACTAAATTATAAACTGTCCCATTTTTACTACCCAAGTTCATTTGAGTACTTTGTTGGTAATTCTGAAAACGCCCCACTTTGACTTTTCTAAGTGAACAAAAGTGACTTTTTAAAAGCGACTTTTAAAACTTTAAAGAAAGAGGTGTCATATTATATTATAATTTTAACATTACTCTCGTAAAATGTGAATAAAGTGTGATTTTTCTTCCTTATTTTGAATTCTAGATTATCATATTAATAGTTTTTCTTAATTTGCATATTGCTCAGTTACAATTTATTTACTTTCTTTGTTTTGGGTTGAGACCAAACATACATCAACAGTGGCCACGTTGTTTCTATTGTTATAACCACAAAATTCGTTTAAATCCTTCAAACAACAATACATTCTAAATGAAAAATAATTCTCTAACAAAGCTCACAACAATGGTTGTAACAATAGATGCAACAATGATCACAAAAATTCTCATTTTAGAATATACAATGTTGAAAGTTTTTTAATCAATCCATTTTGGGTATTGCTTTGTAGAAGTATCTTATTGATTTTCTGCGAAGATTTTTGCTTTTAGTGTGATTATTTATGATATCAAGCGTATATACAAATATGTTTGGTGCTAATTATAATGAGGTAATACAAATTTTGTTACTTTATTAAATTTAAGAACGATATTTTTTACTATTTCTTTTACATGTTTTTGGAGTAGGAGTTCTTAACTTTTTAGGCCTCATCGACTCTTTTGCTAATGTTCATATTGTAAATTATATTATTAAAAATGTTATTTTAATAAGAATTAATAATCTTTCTTTGACTTTAAATCTGCCTGCAAGGAATTTTTGACTTCGATATATCAACATTCTTTTAAGCAGGATTTATTTGTGACAAAACACTAAAATTGGGACTTGTGTTATTATTTTAATGCATAACAGGTAGCATTGTTATGCCAAGTCCTTTAGACCATCTAGTAGAAGTTCTAACAACTTTCAAAATCCTAAAGAAATGTGATATGAACATTCTTAGAACTTCAGAAACACACTTTTCTAAACACACATTTATGAGCACAAGTAATTTTTTTTAGATGCACAAAAATTAAAATACGTTATAATAAATACTATATGACGTTTCTCTTCTTCATAATAAATACAATTAAAACTTTTCTTTTTTATAGCATATATCACAAAAGTAGAAAATATGTATTTAACAAATTTTGCTTAAAATAGGTATATAATGAGCTGATTTTCTTCTACTTCAAGATCACGAGCCCCTGAAATCTATATCAGGGCTTTTAAGGGTTCGTACACTTTTATTTACCTTAGATGAATAACTGGATCGGAATTTTAAATGTACAATGCACTTTATCTGGATGATAAAAAAAAAAAAAGAAAGAAAAAAGAAAAGAAAAAAAAATTAAACATACGTATTTAAAACTTTTTCTTCCCATTTAAACAAAAATTCGAACTATACATACATCTCAATTCCTAAATACAATATGGCGTCCAAATTAAGCCAATTACGTACTATTATTCCCAGAAACAATTTTATAAGAATATAATAAATTAACAGAAACATAATTTGCAGAACAAATAATAAAAAATAAAAAAATCCCACAATGTTTAGGCCGGAGAAGGGGCAGATATTAAGATACTTAATTCAGTTGGTTTTACATTAGATGTTAAATTTATAAATAAGGTTAAACCAATTGAGCTTTAAAAAAATAAAAATAAAAACAAACAATATCATATTTAATCAAACGTAAAACTTAGATTTGTTCGAGTGAAATTGAAATAAATCTTACACTTTTTTAAAGTTTTGTATTTTGCATGTACCTTGTCATTTTACATACACCCATCAAAAACATGTTAAAGTTTAATCTGTAATACAAATGTCTGCAGCTTGTGAAGCTTAGAAATGAAAAAAAGTCAAACATTTATTTCAATTTCAGTTTTACGGATGGATTAAATATCATATTGATTTTCTTTTTAACTTCTTTAATATACTATAATTTTATTGTGCTGCACTAGCTTCTGTAGTTGTGTCGCTCGATAAATGCAATTATCTACCGCATTTTAATTTAAAAAAACTGTAATATGCGTACAAACAAATGTTTTGGAGATGTGAATTTGTTGGCAAAGATATTTATTTATTGGTTATCATCTCTCATAATTTTTAATACCGTTGGTTATATACCGTTCTATTTTGTTGACCGCCGACATCTGCAAGATAACGAGGATGTTTAAAAAAATTACTTGAATCCGAGGCTTTGCATATAATTTTATTACTTAATTACTGTGAATTTTATACTGATAACAACATTTTCTTTGTAAAATTGAAAAAATTCAATGTTTTATGTCATCTAATAAAGGCAGATAGAGATAGATTTAAAATATTTTTTCGAGATTGTTTTAACTGCTTCATTTTTATTGATTTTGTTTTACAGGTTCCTGTGCCTACCACCTATAGGGACCAATATGTGAATGATTATGTGACGAGTGATGGGTAAGGCTTTCTTTGAAATTTCAGTGTTACTGTAACGAACCCGTTAACATCCTTTTTATGGCTGTATTCTATGTAGTTAAATCTCAATATACAAATCCTATCAAAGCGGCATTATTTGACTCGTGCATAATTCGTCTATTCCAGTAAAAAATTATTACTCTCATCTGTGTCCCAATATTAGTAGTTCCGGAAGCATTGTCAGATTTTGGCAACCAAATTTAGCGTCGATGATTTTGGTATAATGGTAGATTATAGTGTACCGATAATGGAAATGCTGGTCAGCTGGTGACCATCCAAGGATGTTTCCATAGCAGCATCGTACAGCTTGCTACATTGTGAAATGAATTGAAACCCGATTACTGACGTTACTCCGGCTCGGAGACATCATCAGTAATATGATTGCTATTCATTTCCACACTTTTCCGCCAGTGAATGTTCGCTCTCGAAAGATTATGTGGTGCCGATATCTATAGTGACACTTTGACATAGTATTAAGGCGGTATTCAAAAAAAAATATTTTTCCACGCTCAACAACTCAAAATTTTGAGACACATTCCCAGACTCATTTTTAAAAGTAACAACAGGAAACTTGGCGGCGTGATTTATAAAGACATTTATAAGGGCCCCATGTTTTTATTTTTCGTTCAATTAATTAGAAATTGATTTACACACAATTATTTAAAAAAATACGATCATTTTTTTTTTGTTTCAAGCGCTATCGCGTTGGAAAATTCGGTTCAAAATGTCCACTTTGACAGCATTTTTTGAAATATATTCTGCCTTTATGAAAAAATCGAGACAATCGAGACATTATAAAGTTTCTGTATAAGAGAACCTGCCAATTGGATGCATTTTAGAGCAAAAATGAATTTACAAATGTGTCTCAAAATAAGCAGTTTGGATTTGAATACACCCTTAAGCAAGAGAAAAGTAATCTTCCCCACGCATGTTCTTAGAGGGAAAGTTATTTTCTACAATTTAACGACAAACAATATTTAGTCAAAAAATTATCCTTTTACTGAATGATTTTTTCGTTATATGACTAAGCAAAAATTATTATTAATCTTTTTTTATTTTTAAATATTAATTCCATTTTTTAAATTTTAAATGGCTTTGCATTTGACATACGTTGCACCAGTTACTGTTTACATATTTGTTGCAGCATAACTGATTTTGCACAAAATCTATCTCAAACCAACATTTGCCAGATATCTTTTCAAAGTTTGTACTTTTGATTATTTACATATAAGAACAGAAATTAAAATCTAATGCTTGATGATAACTGTCGTTACAAAAGTTTCAGGATTTCTAATGTAGAACAATTTTTTTTTTTTTTAATCTATATGCACATGTAAGATTTAGTGGTATGTACCTTATGTGTTACACTATGCCAGTGATTTCCAAACTTTTATATTACATGCACCTCTAGAACAAATGCGCGTGACAGTATACTCCCAATTTTGTAGATGTAAGAATCATGATTAGAAAAATGAAAAGAAATATAGAACGAATGGGTGTAAATAAATATAAGTTTTATTCTATATTTAACATAAGCATTACATGTGCAAGTATTTTCATCCTTGCATATTCCTTACATATTTCGCGTTATTCTACTTAAATAGAGTCGTCAACACCGAAGGCACGCGAAACACACTTTAGGAAACCCTCAACAATTTCAGTCAAGGCTCAACTGTTCAACAGCAGTGGAAAACCTGGAAAATTATACAAACGTTTGCACTGACATATGAGTGGAAGTTTTCCAGCTGAGTGAAAGAGTGTCTGGGCCAGGATTCGAACCAGGGACCATCTTGGCTTAAGCTGCCAGTGCTCTGCCAACTGAGCTATCCTGGACGAATCTGATGAATACATGTCACCCAGCTAAATTTTTTGATTATGGGGATCGGGTCTGTTATCTGAAATAGCTCAACAGAATAATTCGCAGGTTATGGAACTCCTGTAAACGCAGGATACGTAATTACATCGGAAACATTTTCGCTCATACTGTAAAAAGAGTTGCAGCAAAGTAACTTAAACTGTACATAACCGTAATTTAACGCTATTTTGACCATAATATTGCTCATATTAGGGTCAGAATACAGTTAAATTACCTTTGTGTAACCGTTTTTTATAAAAACGGTCGAATGACCGGTTACTCTGCTGCAAATATTTTACAGTGCAGTTGGAAAGTTACAACTCATATGAATTATTTACGAATTAGACTAATTTTGTTAAAACTAATCACTTTTGTATTTACATTAAATGAACATCCCAATTATCGATTGTTTAGGTTCGTTATTCATTTTGGATTACCTTATTTTTCATGCTGAATATCATTCCACACATGCATTGTATTATTTTTTTATACATATGTATTTCAATAAACAGATTTAAATTTGCAGTGAAAGAGCAGTGAAAAATTTGCGTCCTTGAGCAGCGACATTTTCTTTTTTCTTAAAACAAAATCCACTCTCGGATACAAAAATCTCGAAAAAAAAAATCACATTTTTACTTTTTACTGTCGAAAAACTTCCTCTAGGATATTTAGAATAAACTGACGCTGATCGCATTGTAATTTTTATTATTACATGAACAGACAAACGGTCTCTTGAAGTTATAATGTATGTCATTACCTTCTTCCACCATTTCAATACATCTATCTCAGAGTGTATTATTTCAAGATTTGTCATTATTAAATGGCGCGTCAAAATTTCGATTAAATATAAGACTGCATCAATTTTTCAATGTTTTTCACTGCTATATTCTTTAATCTTATTTCTGGATGTATAGTTTTGGTAGAAAAGCTTAAAATATGATTGTTGTAGTATTAAAACATACTCACGAAAAAGTTTTTGTTTCTATTAAAATTTATTGATTTAAAAAAAATAGTTTTGTAAATCTCGAAGTCAAATTACTAATAATTTTTTTCTGTAATTAAAAATGAAAACAGAAGCAAAAAGAATAAAAGTTTTAAGAAAATGTATAAAATTTTAACTATAGACAGTATTTAAAATTTTTAATTTAAAAAATTAAATTGTAAAATCCTTCTAAATAAATTGCATTTGAAAAGAAAAATTCATTTCAAGAAAATTCAGTCGAAATTATTCATAAATTAGAAATAAATAAAATTTTGTGTCTTAAAATACGTTAAAGAATTGAATAATCCGGCTTTGTTCAGTTAAGGCACACAGATTAAAACTAGCTATATACTGGCACATTCCTAAATTTAATTTTATTCTTAAACGCCAAAAAAAAAAAAAAAAAAAAAAAAAAAAGGAAAAATATTCTTATTCAGAAGCTACGAAATCAAATAGTGACTTTTAGGCTTTGATAAAGACAAAAGATCTTCCAGAAAATACTGTCAAAGTTGGTATTTTGAATCGAATTTCTGGACTCAATAGCTCGAGATAGATCTTCCTTCATGAGACAGTGCAGTGTGGTAGTTCTAATGGAAACCAAAAAACACAGACGTTATACACTATAATCACAGGCTATATGCTGCAGAATATACACTACAGATTTGCGTGCGAAACAGACGCTATACGAAGTCTCTTGAAGTATTACCAAAGTTTCATAGCGTATACCACCTTACAACCCTCCACTACAGCCGTACTAACAATTAAAATGTTATGTATTTATCGAAAAAGGAAAACTGCTATTCGATTCTAAAACACTTCAATGACTATTCCAGCCAATTTCGTAATTTTGGGTATAAAATTAAATCCGGGAATGTGTCAGAAATTATAGCCTTGTTGAGCAGGGGTAAATATTTTTTCAGAAATGTCTTAAGATAACTGTATTCTGAACTCTCCTTTTCATATATACAAGCAGTGTAGAGATAAAACAAGAGTGTTTTCTATGTAACAAATTCGTGTTCGCTAAATATTTCGGTAAGTATCGTAAAAGTATCCCAAAGTCTCGTAGAGTATGTTTTACAGATATTTGTCTGTATATTATAGTGAGGTAATACTACATAGGCGGAAAAAAAACATATAAAATTCCAATTGAAATCAAAGAGTGCTACTAAACTCTACCCCTATAGTTTTATTTTCCCTACATGAGAGATAAACTTCACACAACAGGTTGTTGAAACTTTGTGATAATAGTCATATTATAAAAATGCGACTCTCACATTGATATCACACCCTGAAAGCACGAGGTAATGAAAGTTCATTCGGGTGCTGAAAGTTCCAAAATTGACTGTGACCGATACCGAGAAACGATTCCAATATTTGAAACACAATATTAACAGTGTAGATGGAGGTATAAGATTAAAAATCAAAATACCAAATAAGAAAATGAAATTTGACAATAACGATGATACATTCCGTAGTTTCGATGGAAAAAGTCGCAAACAATATCATCAACCTGGAGATGGTTTGAGAAATTGTGAAAGAATACCTTAGGTATTAGAATGTTTAACAATGTCGGAATCTCTTGCTTGTCACCAAAAATGTAAGAGTTGAAAAAATGATTGCACCAACGAAGCTGGCCGTGCATTAACAATGACAAAATTATTTTCTAAATTTTCACAATCTATCTTTTCCACAACCGACACAGCAATCAAAAGCGATATCTTAGTTTATCATAGACATTAGCAAGAGATAACAAAAGTTAAACTCGGTTAAGATTTGAAGAGGGATTTGTTCAACTGCATGCTTTTTTTTTATATAAAAGCATTAAAATTAAAAGCCTGCAGGTCGCCAAGCAGTTTTCACATACTGTACCTCACTCCGAGTCCTTTGGAAACATTATGAGTGGTGATAGATTTTTACACGGGACTCTGAGTATGCACTTCTATATCGCTTCTTTTTATGTGATACCACTTCTTTTTATGGCTGACGGTTTAGGTTTGTGGCTTGGCGGGATCATTTACAAAGAGTTGTTTTTGATGAGATATTACTCCTTTTTGTAAGGATTTAATTTCAATTACACAGATTCCATTTTTATTCAGTAAAGAAAAGATAAAAGAAAGATAATAATTGTGATGCTATAAACAGAATTATACATCAGAATTATACAATTAATTGAGTGCCTTATTCCAATGTACATGTCGCTACCATAGCAACGGGAAACTTTTATATTCATTTCCTTACATTGTATTCATCAGATTATTTATGACATGTTTATTTTCCTTTTTCTTTTGTTTATATCACTCTTCCGTTTATATACATTCAAAACACAAAAAAATAGAAAATTTTACAGTAGTTTACAAAGTAATTAAAATACTGCAGTTTCAGAAAAATGTGGAAAAATAAGAAGCACCTTTTTTTCGGTCAATTAAAACAATAAGTTTAAAGAGCATACTTTACCGAGAATAATCATTTTTTTTTCTACGAACCATTGTAATTTACAAGGATTTTTATACTAATATATTAAATATTATTCATGAAAATTACTCAGCACCTTAAAAGTTTTTTTATTTGTTAAGATTTTTAACTCTACGTTTCGAGAATTGGAAAAATATTAGATTCGCAACGTTTGCAAAAGTATAAAAACTATTAAAGTGATTTCAAAATAGAAAATGTTCATAGGATGACATGTACTCCAAAATTTTGTGTGGTTTTGTAAATATACCACAAAGACTAATGCGTTTACATATGAACCATTTAAAAAAACGTAAAATTTTATTAAAATTTTTGGTCTGATAAATCATAAAGCTTTAAATTAGATTTTAAAAAGGAGCGTGATTAAACCAAAAAGGATTATATTTACTAAATGCACAAAATACATAAAGACACAAAATACATAATTAATGTTTCTAATCTGTCCATTCCAATTCGGGGATCCTAAAATATAGGTCCTCAATCCCCGGCAGTCCATGAATTAATTAGGACATATGTATGCGACTGTTAAAATGTTCCCAAAGTCGACAATAGAAGCAATAAGTATAGCTCGGCAAATATGAAACACGGCATTGCTTCATCATGACTTTGTTTCGTGAGGTGTTCGTTCTCCAAACATAAAAATCTCTTGAAAGTGTTCGTTAACCGAACACGTGTTCGTTATCCGAACATAAAAATCTCACGCGAAAGTGTTCGTTAACCGATTTGTTCGTTAACCGAACATGTGTTCGTTATCCGAACATAAAAATCTCACGCGAAAGTGTTCGTTAACCGATTTGTTCGTAAACCGAACAGTTCGTTACCGATCACCTATTGTATACGAAATATAGCATTTTTAATTTTTATGGGGAATTTAAGAAGTTATTTCCTTTTCATTGTGCTCTCGGCCCGTTTTTAGAGCATTTTAAGTTCGTTATAGCCGGAGATTCGATGAACGGCAAATATTTAAACGCAAAACTTCTAATCTTGGGGTAGCAACATTTTTACATTCTATTACTCAGCGCATGAATGTAAAGTTGGATTTTTTTAATCGCTTTTTCAATCAATTCCTGATACATTTATTAATAAACACAGTTTTCTTTAATCGATGAAAAAACTATATTTTAATAGATCTAGAACTTAAGATCGACTAGCTTTCAGGCGAACAAAATGAACTCGTATAAAATTTTAAAGCAAGATAATAAAACTTTACAGAGATTGAAACAGTATAAAATCATTAAAATACATCTCACTCAGTAAATATACATCGGTTGTAATGTAATCAAGATCTTCTAAGAGACTCTGTAAACGAAACGTATATGGTTCAACAATACAAACAATAGAGAGTTTAAATGAATCGAATGTAGTAACATATTTGAATATCTTGTGTATATAGCCTTTTTGACAAAAATTATGCTATTTACTATTGTTTTTCCTCTGTGTTGAGGAATCAAGTACTTCAACGTAAAAATTCGCTAATTACACAACTATTTAGTCGTATTATAAAATCTTTTGAGTTACCCTGTAAACGAACAGTAAATTCTACAATTCTGTTTTACAATAGGAAGCTAACTTAGGTCGTTCGTAGTAACATATTTTAACATCCTGCACATACGTTCTTTTTAAAAAAAGTTAGACCATTTAATATTTCTTTGCTTCATCTTAAGTATAGGAATAAATCACTTTAAAGTGATATGCATAAAAAAACTAATTCATATTTTTACACGAAATATTAAACATTTGAACTATTCATAAAAACAATGCAATTGCTGCAAACCGCGTAAAAATCGGATAATTACACAATTCCTTAGCCCTATATCAAAAGATCTTTTGTGAGAACCTGTAAACGCGAACCTTAAATGTTACTATTTTTTTATAATAGGGAGCTTACTTGGGTCGACTGTAATAACATATCTTAATATTATGTGCATACGACCATTTCTAATAGAGTTGGGTCATTTATTATTTTTTTGCTCTATGTTAAGTATAGGAATCAATAACTTTAAACTGATATAAATCAAAAACTAATTACTATTTTTTCATGAAACTTACAAAAGTTTGGAGTACTCATAAAAACAATTCAAATGACGTAAACCACGTAAAAATCCAATAATTACACATTGCTGTAGCCCTGTCAACAGTTTTTTGCTATATGTTAAGTAAGGAATCAATAACTTTAAACTGATATAACTCAAAAACTGATTAATATTTTTACATTAAATTTACAAAGGTTTGAACTACTCATAAAAACAATTCAAATGACGCAAACCACGTAAAAATCCGATAATTACACATTGCTGTAGCCATGTCAACAGTTTTTGGTCTGTACAAGATTTAAAAAGTGCAAAAAACAGCACTTTTAAAATCGCATTTCCTGAAAACCTATCCGACAGATCTTGCGTTTCTTTTGATTTCTTAGTCATTTGGCACGCCCCATTCCATAGAATCAAAAATTTTGTTTCTATCATAAATAGAACGCGAGATATAGATGTGTCAAAAACCCGTTTTGTCCCGTCCGCAAAATGTAAACTAGACAGAGTTAAAAAAAAAAATTGTAAAATCGTTTGGCATCCATTGGCGGAAATTCCTTTCATTTACGGTTCAATGCATTGCTGTTTCTTATGCTTATCGAGAAACTCTGTCGAGTTTCTATGATAGAAGTCATAGCTGCCAAACCTTCCAATTTTAAAATACGAGAATTCTGAATACGCAATTCGTGCTATTTAATGAAAAAGACATTTGCGACAGAAACATGATGATCACTATTCGGATATTCAAATGTTGGAAGGTTTGACAGCTATGCAACAGCCTTCTGTTAATGTCTATTCTATAAAAGTTTAAAAATAAAGAGAACGTCCTTAAAAATTACATTATCAAAAATGTATATGATTATATATAAATTTTACTTACCCATCATACGTAGTATAGGGTAAGTCTTGTAATCGTTTTGAAAATCGAAAAAAAAAATTTGACGGATTTACACGTTTGAGACACAGGAGATTCCAAAAAACGTATTTTTAGAAAAAAAAAAATTTGCCGTTCGTCTGTGTGTCTGTAAACGCTCTATCTCCCGAACAAATTTAGATAGAGACTTGAAATTTGGTATATACTTAGTATGTAATAATGGGAAGAAGATTATTGAATTTCAGTAACCTCGATTATCCGGAACTATTTTTTTCGGACTCTTGAAATATTCGTTGTGATAAAAGGTATATAAAAGTTTTCGAAATTGTTTATTTTAAGGAGTGATTATAAAAGACAATAAAAAAACAAATTTTACATAAAGCATGAAGTCGATCGGATAATGAGTTACCGAGATATTTATAATCCTATTTGCCACACTCTTCAATTTTTCATGACCCTGTATTTCATCCAAATTTCAATTCAAAGATATATTTTAGTTGGAAATGAGACGCTTAATCAGATGTAATAAACTGCTAATTAATAGGATTATTGTTTTTGGAGTTATAAGGATGTTTCTTTTAAGCAATTCAGTAATCGAGCCTTCAAAGTTTATGACGTCATCAAGCCACCACTTTTTTAGAATTGCAATGCATTTTATAAGTAGTTTACACATTTTTTATTTTAATATTTTACATTATGCATATCCATGATGGGTAAGTATTACGGTGGCCCCCAATGACTAGTTTTATTATGTGTTAAACATACAGGTCCGCAAAAAATTAACCCGAGAGCCGCATGTGTCCCGCGGGTGCGTAGTGAGTACCAATAATAAAACCTTTTTGTAATTTGTTTTTTCAGGTTACAATTGTACCCAATATACTACCCTGTTCCCGCATATTATGCAATCTATGACGGAGTTTCGTGCATGGAATGTAACGGTGCAACGTACTATAAGTACTACAAGTTCGCTGTGCCTGTGTATGGGTAAGCAGAATACTCGTTTTGTAGATTAAAATAAATTACATGTGTTTATAATGTTTTGCACTTACCTAACATCATGCCATTTTTCCACATCCTCAGAAATGTATTATTAAAATATCATTTCTACATTATGTAGATACCAATATTCGTAATAATGATGTGCACATATCTGGTGCTTTTTACATAAATTATTTCTATCACACATGCTAATAGAATTGAATTGAATGATGCTACTGAATTAAATTTTGTTTAATAACCATTACACATTATTCGGTGTATTTTTCCTATTTTATAATTCATAGCTTATTTTGCCTTGTCCACGAAACTGATGGTGAATTAACTTTACAAATTTCTGAATTATAAAAAATAATACATAAAAAAAAAAATTATATCAACTTTACAGCCCTATTAAGTGGTACAAACTAAGGCTATAACAGGCCACAAACATGATTTGTCAGCCTCTATGGACACACTATTGATATTAAAAAAGAATATTTGTAATTATTTACGTATTTAGATGTACTGCAAGGTTATACTACCACCATATATTTGCATTATAATATTTTTTCAATTGCATATAATTTTTAACAAAATATGTCATCATTTATAAAAGTACGATATCGTTTGTAAGTTTCTAGGAAAACTATCTAAAAGCGCCTTTAATCAAAATTCTAAATAAAAAAATGTGATTCAAAAAATGAACAGCCTAATTTTAAAAAAATGTGCAAAATATCAAAGAATCTACTAGTAATCATCTATTTTATATAAATTTACAAGAAACTGAAAAATAGAGATTTATTAAAACACGCAGAAATTGCAGTTATTCTGCAAATTTACCGTAAACTCAGTATATTTATATATATATAGAAAATACCCAAGAAACTGTAATTTTGCATGAATAAAAACAGACTACAGTACCCATTTTGTTGCTCAAACGGGGACTCAATTATAACATATATTATGAGAGTGTTTCGTTCAGCAATAGAAGTACCGCCCATAAATCACTGTGACGTCACATTGCGAATTTGTGACCGCCGATGTGCTGTCATGTGTAACATGGATGTGAAATCAAAGTGCCGTGGATGTGAGGTCGTTATGGCGTATTTAGGTCTTTGTGTGACCTCTCACTCTGACACATATGTGAAAAGTGACACATTTGTAACGATTCTGCATGGGGTCTGGGGACAGCATTTTATCCAAACCCAACCCGACATCATTGGGTCAGCTGACTTCTTCTGTAGGCAATATTCGGATCCTGTATCGTATCTGTCAACCCTATTTTAACAGAACTCGTCCCAACCTTATAGTGCCGGCTGGCGTCTTTTTCGTTTTGGCTGCAGTGGAAATTTGGATTAGAACCTTGAATCGTGTCGGGTAACCAGGTTGTACACGAAACCCGACAATGATCCTGTGAAATAAAATTGATTACTCGACTAGATGCACAATTCTAATCCGAATCCAATCTGCAACAAAAAGTAAAGAAATCCATAACATTGGATGCGGTTCCGATTAAATTTAGTCACTAGACCCGATAACGAATCGTCACGTGTGTTTTGAATATTGATATTTTTAAAGAAAAGTTTTTAAAAAGTTTTCGAAAACTGCTATGCTATGGATCTAAATTTTAATGTGTTCGATTATACCTCTTATCTTGCTATGTATAATATTTGCATTTATAAAAAACTGGTGAATTAATGATTCAGAATCTTGATGTGATGATTCTTTTAACCGAGAATTAGTGTAAATGTACCAACAATGTCTTTCTTTTCCGTTATTTTATGGAAATATTTAACACTACACATTTTTTTCAGTTTGTTGGACACCACAAGTAATCACTGTAAAAATAGATACAGGGAATGATTAGAAAATAATTGTATATATTACTTTCTGCTGTAAGCTTTTCTTTAAATACACGAAAACTTATTTAATAATGGTTGAAATAATAAGGAGGCTTTCTTTTCGGTTAGAGGAATCCATATATAATTCTATTATCATACAATTTTGTGTAAAATATGAATTAAAAATGGTGTAAAGTGGAAGTGTAACCATGCTCCCCAGTATACGTAGGAGACAAAATAGGCTCAATTTACTTCCCCCTATTTTAAAAATTAATTCTCTCTCTTTCCTTTTCCTTTTTTCTTATAAATTCTGAGGAATACAACAAAATTTATTTTTCCAAAATGAACTGAAGTATTTATTCTCTAAGAGAACTAGGGATTCGAGTTCTTTCATCTGAGGGAAGGGGTTCTCTCTGCCTGAACTTATTAATCAAGATTTTTTTTTGTTCTTTATTATTTATTACTTATGCTAAAGCATTTAAAAATTATCTAAAAGAGAAAATTCAGGGAGCCCTCCCCCCCCCCCCTCCTCTCTTTTACCAGGACGAGAATGAGGAAGAAATTGTTACAGTTCTCCCAACTGAAAAATGTCAATATAAACTTGTGTTAAAATATGTATTGTTTCTTAATTATTAATTATTGTTTTTCTTTTAATTAAGTAATCTTAATTAATTTCTCGAATAGCTTTCAGCAGTGACATTCACCCGAAACCCTTAAATAATAAACATGTGAATTTTTACGTTGCTAACTAAGCGTAAACCAACAAGGTGAAAAATGTTTAAGCCAGAAATCGAACTCCGACCTTTGGAATAACTCTCCGAGTGAGAGATGACAAGCTGGATGTCTTCCTCGTAGCTCAATGGTAGAGCATTGGAGCGTTATTCCAAGGGTCTGGGTTCGATTCCCATCTTGGACTTTTTTTTGCCTTGTAGGATTATGCTTAGGTAGCAATGTAAAAATTATCTTTAAGGCTAACGCGTTTTAATGTTTTTCATATTTTAAGATTATTAAGTTGAAATGATTGAATGAATGAACATCTTCAATATTATGAAGAAGTTATTAAAATAAAATCACAGATAAAGGAAAAGTGTAACATGTGTGAAGACTCATTTTTTTAGTTTGGTGTTCTAACGGAGCAGTGTATTTCTTTTCTAGAGTTCCACCACAGTTAACAAATGAGACTAACATAACTACCGATGTAAGCTGTGTAAGTTCTGCTGAAGATTTGCCCAATGAAATTACTGAAAATGCATCTGAAGACAGGTGAGTGTGTCTATAATGATTAAAAGGATTTTTGTTCTTTGTTTCATAATAAAAATGATAAAAAGTAAAAAAAGTAAATGGGAGAAAACAAAATTTTATTTAACATTTTGTACTCTAAACCATTTGTGTATCTTCGTAGCTTGAACAAACAAGAATTTCTTAAATTAATCATCATGAATTGTAAATATATGACAGCTTAGGGGAAATTTTAGGATATATTGTATATTCAGTACTGTAAAATAATAAATATTATTTGATTTTACAGTGTTCCTAAAATGTATGAATTTGAATCATTTTCTGCGTACTCAACATCTTGCGACAGAATTTATTTTTCAAATAAAACTGTACATAAGCAAGATTAGTCTTTCAAATTGAAACTGAGATTAACTTTAAAAAACTCAATAAATAATTCGTCATGAAAAAAAGTTTTAAATCAAATTTACAGCCCAAGTAACTTATAAAAACTAAAGCTATGACTGTCCACGGACATAATTTGTCAAACTCGATGAGCACATTATTGATATGAAAATAATATATGCTATTATTTAATTATTTGCATGTATTGCATGGCTATACTATACCATATATTTGCATTAAAATATTTTTTTCAATTGCATATACTTGTTTCAAAAATACATACTGTGACATTTTTCTATATGTTTCTAGGAAAAGGATTCACAATCGTTTTTAATCAAATTCTTAATGAAGCAAAATAATTCAAAAGATGAATCCTACACTATTAAAAAAAATCTGCAAATCGAAGAATCTACTGGTAATCATAAATCTTATATAAATTTGTATACAACTGAAAAACGAAATTTTATTAAAACACTTAAAATAATGTTCTGCGCAAATTTATCATAAACTGAAGTATATTTATGTCTATAGAAGATACCCAAGACCCTGTAATTTTGCATGGATGAACAGACTACCATACTGATTTTGTGTTCCAACCATGATTAAAATGTAACATATTGTATGCGAGAGTAATGTACCACATACAAATAACGTCACGTATGTAAAAAATTTGTGAGGTGACCGTCAATGCGACGTCCCGTTACATGAACGCGAAGTCATTGTGTCGTAGATGTGGGATCTTTATGGTGTTTCTAAGCCCTTCTGTGACTTTAAACTTTGACCAAATTGGGAAGTCACAGAGTTACTAATTTCTGAAAAGTGTGTCATTTGAAACGATTCAGCAACGGGTCGATTAACGACATTTTACCCAAACCCAACCCGACATCATTGGGTCAACCGTTTTCTTCGATACGCATGATTCGGAACTTGCATCGGATTTGTGGACCAGATTTTATCTGAACCCGTCAAGACCTCATTGTGTCGGCTGGTGCTATTTCTTTTTGGCTGTAGATAAAATTTGGATTAGAATCTTTAATCGGATAGGGTATCAAGGTTTTACACGTACCCGACCGGTGTTCGGTTTAATGAAATCTGGTTACTCGACTCGATGGGCAATTATAATCCAAATCCAACGTGCAGCAAAAATAAGAAAAAAACTCAATAACATCGGGTGGGGTTCCGATAAAATCTAGTCACCCGACTCGATGCAAAATCGTCGCGTGTATTTTGAATATTATTTTTGAAGAAAAGTTTTTTAAATGTTTTCGAAAACTGTTATGCTACGGCTCTAAATTTGAATGAATCCGATTACACTTCCTACATTGTTTTCTGTATAATATTTCCAGTAACGTCACCAAGATTAGAAAATATTTGTATATATTGTTTCTGCTGTAATTATAATAAAAAAAATACATGAAAACTTATTGAATAATGAATGAAGTAATAGGAGTCTTGCATAGGTATTATGGAAAATATTTTCATTTCGGTTAGAGTAATTTGTATATATTTCTATTATAATACGATTTTGGATTTAAAAAAAGGAATTAAAATAGCATAAAGTGGAAGCAGGACCATGCCACCGGTCTACGGAGGGGGCAAAGTAGGCTTACTTATCCTCCCTGGATTTTAAAAATTAATTCTATATCTTTTCTATTCCTTTTTTTCTATAAAACAAATAATACATAATTTAAATAAAACGAAGTTAAATAAAAAAAAAATATTTTCGCGAAACGAACTGGAGTATTTAATCTTTAAGAGAATTAGGAATCTTTTTTTTTTCATCTCTCTGCCTGAACTTAATAATTAAACATAATAATTGAACTTAAACAAAAAGTTCATTTGACCTCCCCCCTCACTTTTACCCGGAAGAATAGTAAGAAAAATCTCTTTCAGTTCTCCAATCTGAAAAATGTCTATATAAACTTGTTTTTGAATATGTAATGTTTCTTAACTCTTGATTTCTGTACCTCTTTTTATGTTCTTGCGTTTTAATATTTTTGATATTTTAAGATTATTAAGTTAAAAGTACTGAATGATTGAAGAGCTTCATTATTTTGAAGAAGTAATTAAAATAAAATCATAGGTAAAGGAAAACTGTGACATGTGTGTGAAGTCAATTTTTTTGAATTTGGTGTCTTAACTTAATCAATTTGTTTTTTAGTGTTTCTTCACAGTCAACTACAGAAAGTGACTTGACCTCTAATGTAAGCAGTTATGCTGCAGATTTTTCAAGTGAATCTTCTGATACTGTATATGAAGATAGGTGAGTGTGTTTATAATGAATTAAATGTTTTCGGTTTTTCGTTTTATAATAATTATTACAATAATTAATGAAATTACGTGGGAGAAAACGGAGCTATATTCAACACTTTGTACTCTAAACAATTTGTGTATCTTCGTAGATTGAACAAACAAGAGTTTCTTAAATTAATCCTGCAGTAATTGCAACGTTATGACAACATTGGGCAACTTTTAGGAGATATTACGTATTTAGAACTGTAAAATAATATACCTGTATATTATATGATTTCACAGGATTCCTAAAATCTATGAATTTGAGTTTCCTATTTCCAAATAGTGATCATCCCCTGTTTAATCTGAGAGTTTCTGACGTTAAATAAGGTGAATATTACTTTTCGAAAGGTCGACACTTAAATTCAAGGAACCGTGAGGAAACCTTTTTAGAATCAGAAGCATAGCTAATTTATTTTTGATTTGCCCAGTAAAAATCCAAAACATCTCACAATCATTTTTTTAAGTCGAAATTTAGAAAATAACAAAGGATATGAATTTTCATATGCTACACAGCGTACAACCAACAGAGATAAAATTATCCAGCCCGGGGATCGAACCCGAATACCTTGGCATACCGCAGGGGGTTCGATCAACACATCCTACAAGATGTGTTGGTTCGATCCCCAGTCTGGACGCTGTGTAGCAAAGTGAAAATTCGCATCCTTTGTTATTGTCATTAATTTTCGGCGTAATTTCAGCGCTACTGAAAATTTAATTAAGATGAAATTTAGATGTTTAATACTTGGCGATTAATTTGTAAAATCAGTATTTCTCATGAGAATTTCCTCATGAAATCAAATTTCGACGTGTCTAATGAAATTAGTGGAAAAGTACTAGATTTTTCTGTTTTTTTAATACCAAGACATAGTCCATAACAATATTTGCACTTGCCATGAATATCGAAAACCTTTAGGTATCACAATTTAGAATTAAATAATTTATGCAAATTTTAAAATTATTCCTACTATATACATCCGATTAGAATACACAGAATATTTCTTATTATTTTCTGTTATTTGTAACAGAATCATGTGTAAAACTAAAAGTAATCAGCTATATTCCGATATTGGTTAGTTATGCAAAAACATACACGGATAATCATATCATGATTAATTCATAAATATTAAAGAATAAATAATATTATGATTTCGTAAAATTTCTCATTTTCTGCTATTGTTACCCAATGTTTCACATTACTTTAAATTAACAAAATAAATTATTAATAATGTGGAATGCAATTTTTTAGCAATTTAGACTTATAATACAATTACTATGTTGTCGTCTGCCGATTATGTTTGGGATCTTTTAATTTAATTTTTGTGCAGGAGTTCGTTTGTAACATCCTAAATAACACATTACAATTGCGATATTAGATGAGCTAAATAAATGTTATTTTTTAATATAGATTTTATTCTTTCATGTAACATTAAATGTTAAATTTCACTCACATTAGTGCATGGTTTGCTCTCTTTCAATTTATACATTTTTTAACTGTTGTGCAACAATGAAATAACTAATCATTTTTCTTATGTGTTATTCCATCTTATGGATTTATTAAGCTACTATCTATTAGACTTTTTTTTAGATACTCTTGATTAAGTAAATAAATTTAAACAAACTGACAAAAAAAAAGAAAATAACGAATTTTCTTCTTAAAAGTAATATTTTCTTTTTAACCCTTTCCAGCACAGTGGTCCCACTCCGGGCACACTTAATTTTAATTCTAAACTTGCATTCGGCACCAAGAATATTTTAATAAAATTTTGCTTCTATAATGAAATCTTAAAATAAGAAGTTCTTATTTTCTAAAAAAGTCATTTGTAAATTCCGGTTTCAGTCAGTAATTTCGCATTTTACGAACAGAATTTGTCTGTGCCGGAAAGGGTTAAAAAAGAAATTACTAGTGGCATATTGTATAGTTTTTGCGCAAAGCATTCCTGAAAAAATTCTCGCCCGCGATTTATTTCTTATACGTGAAACATGTCTTTAACTTTCGTATTGAACATACACATTGAATAAATGTTTTTTACAAATACTAGATAGTATTATTGCTATTTAACATACGAAAGAGATTAACAGTAAGTGGTTTTAACACATTATTTAAATACATGGTATTACAAAGATCTTAAAAACATTCTCTAAATTTTCAATCACTTGATACCCATTATAGATATCTTTTTGGAAATCTAGACTCGCTATCTCAAAAACTTAAACCATCTTTCTGCTATTACTGCGTAACTTTTTAAGACAGTATAAATTAATTTAGATTTGTTAATAATTTTACAATTCGATGTTCTCATTTAAGATCATTAGCCTGCAAAATTTACAAAAACTTTCAATTAATCAGTAAAAGACTGTGATCAGCAGGGTAATTAATATTTAAGTAGTTTTGAAAGCTGTGTAAAAACCCCATGAACGCAACCCTAGGAGAATATGTGTTTCAGACTATGGGAAAGTGATTGATCAAAAACTTTTTAGTTGAAAAATGTCCAATATGTAAAAATATGGCATTGTGAGCATTTTCTCATAAGGATATTAAAACGACATTACCAATACAGATCATTCATTATACGAAGTGTCATTGTGTAAATTTATGTATTCACATCACATACATTCAATTTTCCATCATGCTAAGAATTCAGCATCAACAAAACACAAATGGCTAACATGACAGCAGAAAAATAATAAAAGCTACCACAAAATAGCCTGACTGTATTCAATATGCCCACGTAGTTCAGTGGAAATGCACATTGTTCATGTAATATTGTTTATTAAGACCATTTCACAACATGATCCACAACATCCCGTAGCTGATCAGCATAATTGTTAGAAACGTGTAAATTAAAACGTAATTTCTTTATATGACTTTTCTTCTTTTACAAGACACATTTAACTTTTATGTAGGGCATATCCTAATTCCTGACTATAGCACTAAGACCACACGTTCCGCTAATTTCACATTGGAATTCTCAATAATAACCGCTTGGCTGCAACATTTCCAGCCACTTTCGTTTCCTTTACCACTTGAATGAAAAACAATGATGTCTTCTACAACCAAAGAACAAGAACTATTGACTACAAACCACAATATGTTAAGATGGACATGTAATATCCCTTGCACACACGATGAACTTTACAAACATTTCCACTATTTTGGATAACAGCATTATTAACAACGCGTTTTTCTTCAACAGCAGAACCATTATCTTCGTCAAACAATGCTACAAAAAGTCTATTACGTCTTTCTATTTCTGATACGAAATGCAGATGTGCGCATATTACGCAAATTTTATTTCTTGAAAGAATTTGTCATCCCATGCTTCAGCCATTTTTGTAATATAAAAAAATCATTGCATCAATCATTTCCTCAGTCTGAAATGTAAATACCCCAAACAGAACAGCATTGTGTACACTGGTTTTATCTCTCGAGCATTGCAAAAAGAGGTAATTTAATTTGAATTACCCTGTATTTGTGAAAACTAATTTGTGTTGGCTTATTGAGTTAACAAAACAATGGCATTATTATTCTGATGATGCAAAAGAACCATCAGTCTCACTGTCAGACTTAATCGTGTGAGATGAAGTTACATCTGATTCAACTATTGCCTCTAATGCATAGCTACCACCTTTTACGCTTTTTTCCTACCACTAAAATTTTATAGTAAATTTTAGGTTATTAAATCTTCGAATTCACATGATTCAATAAGGCAAAAATTTCTATTAATTTTTAGTGGTAACAAAAAAGTGTAAAGTTGGCAGCTATGCTCTAATGTAAACAGTGTAATCTGTTATGCAGAATTCACCAATGCGTTCACAGAACAACTTAATGAAAATACATGAGCGTATCTATAACAAATTAAACGCTAATAATAGTCAGTAAAACAAACCTCAGTAATAATGGTCATAATAAATTTTAAAAAATGAGAGAGAAGAAAGTGTTGCATTTAACTCTCTGAACTCCAAAGCACTTAAAGAAACAATGATTTTTTCTTTCAGTTTTGTTGACGAAATCACTCATGAAGATAGCTATACTGACCAGATCACTCCTGAAGATAACTATGCTGACCAGATCACTCCTGAAAATAATAATGCTGACCAGATCACGCCTGAAGATAGTTATTCTCCTGATTTAAATTCAAATAGTCATCACCAGGAAATTTTAGTTGGATTTACAAAATTTCGTAATGAACAAAGGTGAGTAAACTTATCATAATATAAACGTTTCTGTTCCTCAATAATAAGAGTAATAATAAATAAGTAAAAGCAAAGAGAAAACAGTGTATTGTTTAGCACTTTGTACTTCAAGTAATTCACTTAACGAAACATTTTTTTTTTCTTCTACAGCCAATTTTCAATGATTATACCTGACAACAGTTTCATGACTGCACAAAGAAAAAATGAAATTAAGTTGAGAAAAGAATGGCTGTACTTGCTGTCTTTGAGTGGGTATGTAATAGGATGTACTTCTATTTTTTAATTTATTAAAATTAGCTAAAATTAAAAAGATGTCATGTAAATCGATAGATGAATTTCTTTAAAAAAAAATTTCTTTGTTCTAACTCAAAACATCACAAATTAACTACATTCTAATACGAGTAAAAAAATAGAAATTTCGGTGTCATAATTGATCCCTGAAGGTTCCTTAACAGTTAAATCTTCAATTTCCAATGCATGGATTTGGAAGGCATTCGCATTTTAAAAATAATTATCAAAAAATTAATCTTTTTAATTTCATTCTTCTCCATACTTGTTGGAAGGATCTGTACAAGTTAAAATCAAACGGTTACGCATACAGAAAAACCTTAGAAAACCATCCAGACCAACCTATTTGTCCTCGTGGTATAGGGATACAGTAAAAGATAAAATTGAATTAAATGTTAAATGATCGCGAATTCTTGTGGCAGTTAATGGGAATGGTCAGAAACAATTTTTAAATTTCCATATAAATTAAGAAAATAGTACAAAATAGCACGCGTTGTGTTGTGGTTGAAGAGTTCCTATTGATAAACTATTATAGCCAATATAAACAACCATGATCGCTAATGTAGACATTAATTAGAAAAAACCACTGTATACTTATACCAAAAAGTAATCAATTTTAAGAGCTCATTTTTTTACTGTGTATGCAAAATGATAAAAAGTTTTAAAAATTTACTCTTACGCTTAAAATTTAGATTTTTTTCTCTTCTATTATTATTAAACAATAAATAGTCAAATATGGTTTGTTAAAGTATAAACTGAAGTATTACACTGTATGTCTTCTGTGTTTAGAAAACTAAGCCTCAAATATCACATCCCCTCTGTTGATGTTATGCCAGTGATTTTAGAAGAAGAGGATGCAAATGCTGAAATTTCAGCAGAGACGATAGAACCGGCTATTCTTGATGATGCATCGTGGATGAATGCTTCTCGTGATATAGATAACAGCTGTGGAGATAAACAGGTGAATAAATAAATATTATATATATATATTTAATTTGTTATATTTTAGTAAAAGGAAATGCCGATGTAAAACATAATTTAAAAAGGGGTAGGGGAGGGTATAAAATATAACTGTATTACTTTTAGCAGCAACTTCTTTCGTAGCGCTCAATTAAAAAAGAAAAAAAAACGAGCTTTTCCACTTTTTTGTTTACGTTGAAGGCCGAAAATCATTTCAATCAATCATCCGAAACCGCCAATATTTCTTCCAAAACGCTTAAATGCGTTTATCTGAAAATGGTGTTTTTTTGTAATTGTGGGTATAGTGGAAATAAGTTCGTAATTAAGCTATCGACTTTAACTTAGAGTGAAGTTACATGGGAAATATGCGTATCTATTGAACCACTAAAATTGTCTGTATGATTATATTTTTTCTTTACAAACTTGGCTTTTAAAAGCATCTTTTGTATTATTTGCCAAATTTTCTTTAAAAAATAATAATATAATGTTTATGTAAAAGAATTGACTGGCTAAATTTCTACATTCACATTAAGGATTTAAAACCTTTGTAAATTTGTTTCACAATCACCGATACCATTCCATGGGTGCCATTTGGGGGTGGCTAGGGCGGTAATTCCCATCCCTCAAGGAATTTGATATTTAAGTGTTCATCAGTAGTTACAGGTCAAGCTCAAATAGAAATAATTAATAATTATCAATAATATTTTCAAAAACCTTATTTTTAAATATTTTGGCTAATTAAAAAAAATGTATGTGAAATAAAAAGTGTATGAATTGCTTCTCAGTTGTACATAACAAAATCAAAAGATACCCTTCCACCCTCAAAGAAACATTTGCCGCCTCCCCATATCTAAAAATAAATAAACAAATAAGTAAACAAAACAAGTGGGTTAATGTGATCGAAGATCGCACAAAGGGCCCTTAATTTTCTTTTCAAAACACTTTATTTTTTAATTAATAAATCCAAATCGTTAATTTATAATTGTCATAATCATTTATCAGTAAAATTTTTCAATACAAGCATAGCCTGCAGCAGAAATACGAAAGCTCTTTAAATTAAATCTATCTTTGACTGAAATGTAAAAGTCTAAACTTTCAACTGCCGTCATCCAGAATAGAACCCAGAACCTTTGTGTTAGGAGGAAAACGTGCTACCACTGAACCATCTAGCCTAAACGAAAAAGACTGAAATTAAGTTTCGGTTTTAAAATCTAAGAAAATTGACAAAATGGTCGGATGTCATTAAATTAATTCATTTAATTAAAATAATGTGGGACTTTTTCAAAATTTTACGATTTGTCGTGTAAAAGGAAGTATTCAGCTATTTTTTTTTTTTTAAGTAAACAAAAATATTACGTCTGAACATATTTATGTGTATAATAAAATCATTAAAATTACAGACATTACATTACAATTACATAAAACATTAAAAACGTATTAAAATTGGACGTTTCGGATTTACGTGAAAATCCCCCATCAGCAAAAATTTTTCTTAACGGAAGTCACAGTTCTAAAATATCAACACACAGAAAATACAACGCATCAAAATGTCGAGGCCAAAGTTACAGTTACAATCCCGAATGAATACTCCGTGTTAATATAATTGTAACTTTGGCCTCGACATTTTGATGCGTTGTATATTCTATGTGTTGATATTTTAGAACTGTGACTTATGTTAAGAAAATTTTTTGCTGATGAGGGATTTTCATGTAAATCCGAAACGTCCAATTTTACTATGTTTTTAATGTTTTATGTAATTGTAATGTAATATCTGTAATTTTAATGATTTTAATATAAATACTCAGCTATAAGAATGCAATTAATCCAATAGCAATTTCCGTTTCCAAATAAATTGCCATTTTCTTTCAAAATCCACAAAAATGATCTTAAGCGGTAACACCACTTTGACAGGTTCAAAATGTCGGATTTTATTTCTCATTTATTGATTTTTATCTTTTTCTTTATCACTGAAAATACTCTTTATGCACAAAGATAATATTTTATTATTTAGAAATAAATGTCGAAAATGAAATAGCAATTTCGGAGGTACAGAAATACGAATGCGTCGCAGCGAGTAAACAGAAACGTAAATTTTAACATTCTTTTTTTTCTGTAATGTTGTTTTGTTTTGCAGAATAGCATTTTCAAAATTGGTGAACACTCTTGACCTGCCAATTTTAAATCTATTAACCTGACTTTCTTTTTTATATCATCGTAGTGTAACTTTGAGTAACGACAGTTTTCGCTGAAACGTTACATTTTACTTTGAACTATCCCAATTCATTAAAATTGTACACTTTTTAAATCGGCTGTGTATTTCATTAGCTCTCTGACTGAAAAAGAAAGTAATATTGATCTCATTTTTTAAAGTAAAGCGTACGATGAGTTATGATGAGACCACCAATATATTAATATATAATCTAAAACAAAATTTAGCTTTATACTTTAATGCATGAATAATAAATAAGTGTACATGTATTTTATGAAGGTACTTATAATATTTCCAGTGATCCGTGTTCACTTTCTTACTCTTCTGGTAGAATTTGAGAACTTCTTGAAACGAAATTTTACAATATGCGCTCATAACATTTGATATGCGATGAAAAATACAATTAAGAAATTAGACAATAAATCAATTTTTAATTAATCCTTATAATGTTTAAAAAATTTAACCTAATTGTATGTTGTTTTTTAAGGAATCCAAAAATGGTGCTGTATTAGAATATTCTTACGATAGCATCGGGAGAAACGAGTTTCCGGACAGTCAATTTTGGGAAGATCCTTTTCCGGAGAGCATTGACGAACTTGGGAAGATTGGCGCATTAAGGAGTGAGGAATTTAAAGTGGAGGCATGCTTCCGTGGCCCATCTGAAAAAAAGACTGAGACAGTATCCTCTTACGATGATGTACTTGAATGTAGTGATGTACTTGAATGTGTGCACAGGATGCTGTACTTGAATTCTAATCCTACAGCTGCTAAAAGGTATGTAAAGACTATACTAGCTTCCAAAAGGTATTTAAGCTCTAAGGGGGTCCGGGATAGAAAAATCTAAAACAAAAAATGCAACTTTTTCATTGGCTTAAAAAAATTACACAGTTTTTAGAGTTAAATACCGCAAATCGCATGCTTTTATCATGGTCAGTTCAGGAGACATAACATTTTGTTGTCTTGTGATGCTGAACGCGACCTGCCCTCTGACGGGAACTTTAACATCATTTATCACAGAATCAATTTTTTTCATGATTTGTCAACTTTGAAAGTTCTCATGACTGTATTTGACTGAATGTTGCACAGTTGCAATAAACATTGCATGGAAATAAACTATATAAACACTGTATAAAAAAATCCGTTGATTTTTTACAACAATCTGTATTTAAAAATTTATAATACTCCCTTGTACAGAGGGTAGCTAAACATCATCTGGCACACAGCAACTTCAATACTCATCTAGATGGCTACCATGCTGCACAAGATATTTTTCTCTCGCGAGTACAGCAAAACTATGATATTTTTTGTTTGAGCGTTTGTGAAACAATCATTTACTGAAACCTATAGAACCTATTTTGAATAACATAAAAAAATTATCAGCCATGCGTTGTCAATTACGCAAGTTTTTCTTCAACAGGGATGGAATGGATGCAGCTACCGTCTAGTACATACTTTATCCATGCAGATGCAGTTGGATGTTTTTCCCATTATTTAATGTATTAAGAAAATAAACGCCACAACTTGAATACGGGCCGCACTTGTGAGAACGTGTTAATAAGCTGTAAAGAGTGCGCCAAATGTTACAAAATGATTTGACAAACGACCTCTATTATGTAGCTTTCATTACAAAAAGTAAAAATCTACCTATTGCAGCCGTTCGGAGGACAGCAATTCTCGAAATATTCGGTATGCTTTCACCGATCTTGATCCCTAAACTCCAAAACCTCCCTCCGTTCAATGTTGATTTATATATTATATATATGAGATCTATGTCATACGATAGAACTCGTATTTATGAACCGTTTTGGATGAAACCAAGCGTGTTTATTAAGCTCACCAATATCTCGACAGAGTTTGGTCCACCATCTTGTTTGAAAATGGTGGCCACTGAAAGATTTATAACTAAAAAATATATACCAAAAAAATTCGAAATTCAAATTTATTTTTTGCTTAAGTATTAATACTTGATACAAGGATTCCGGAGCATTTTTTGTTTTGCCTCTATCTTAAAAAATGGCTGAGATAGAGTAGTTTGAAATTCTAGGGTGGCTGACATTTTGAAACAAGACAGCAGATTAAAGCAAATCAGGGATTAATTTATGAGACTTAATGAACGGTATTTTTCGCAAATTATTATCTTTCATTCTCGTAGTCATTTTCCCAATCATACGTATAAAACTATATTCATATCCGTTAGCGAAAAATTTTGACCAAACTTGGCGACACTTGGCGAAATATCACCAAATTTGGCGACCAAAAATAAGTCTCCATAAATGAAGCCAACTTGGCAGTAGTTGACTAATTTGTTGAATTTCCTATTCAAATTCAGTATTAAAGAATCCTCTGAAATCGGATTACTTTCATTTTACCTTGCTGCTTTCGAGTAACATTATCTAAAATTATAAAACGAAGATATAGGAAAGCTACCTTTTCCTCCCATTACCAGCCGGAAGGACTTTTAAAATTTAATCCTGTTTTAATGGGTTTTTTAAATATTATACCTTTTTTTTTTTTTTTTTTTTTTTTTTTTTTTGTATTGATGTAGCATTAGTTACTATTTATAACCATCCAGCGTGCGACTGCTTTAGAAACATAAGCAATATAGTTGGCACTACACGTGGGGTCAAGAGCACATAAATTCAAATTTTGGATTGAAAATTTGAAGAAGTATTTTTATTTATTTCTTACTCTTATTTATCATAGTCACATTGTACCAATTAGTTTTCTCGTAAGGATATAATCGGACAGTAAAGGAATTAAGCTGTTAAATAAAAATAAGGAAAAAAAATTAAAAAGACAGGCTACTTTCTGACATGAAATCAGTCCTATTTTTTAATGCACGAAATCTTTCTGTGTTCTTATAGAAAACCAAACAAAAACGAAAAGTGTTTATTATTTTTTGATAAAGGCAAAGTATCTGTCAGAAAAAGTATCTTGTGTCGATTTTCGGGACATGAAAGCCCGGTAAAGATCGTCCTGAGTTATCAATCGACTATAACTCAATATGCAATCGATATATCGAAAGTTGAAAAAAATGCTATTCGATTCCAAATCACTACACTAAGCATTCTTATCAGATTCATACTTTTAAAAATAAAATCAAATGTCACAGCGAATGTGTCAAACAGTTTCGCGCTTTTGAAAAGGAAAAAATATATTTTATGTATAAATGTTAGTATACATTTATTTCAACAGATGCAAAGTGCTGTTATTTTTTTTATTATTATTTGTTCATAATGTATTCAGTATATCTAAACACATTACAAATTGAACCATCCTATAAAATGCTTGTTTTGTTTTTTCAGAAAATCCCGCAAAAAGTTTCCTTTTTGGACTAAATATGTTGAAATTCTGCCCACCATATCCGAAGGGGATGAACCGAGCGATCAGGAGCTTGATGATGGATTACCAGTAGAAACAAAAGAAGTAAATGAAATTTTCTTATTTTTCAATAACTGTCACTATCATGTGAGGATGATTAAAAAAAAATGGTTGGACACACTTTAACAGATAGTGGAGCACATTACAATAAGCAATTTTTGTACTGGAAAAGATTCTCGCAATCCCTTTATTCAGTCAAATATACAGAGTATCTCACTCTAGTCGTAACTCGGATTTCTTTTTATAAATTAAACAATAATGAAATAATTTTAACGAAACTTCCGACAAATTTTTTTTAACTTGCTTTGTGTGAAACGTTACATTAAGTGCTGGAAGTGGCTCTCATGTGCATGTAAACACATTTAAACTAAACGCTTCAGATTTTATTATGTAGTTAACAATACACATGCTGCCACTGACCGATATACTATGAATTACCAGTATTTTCATGATTACATCGAATTTCACACATCCGAAGGCAAGTTTGATGAAAAATTAGTTAAAATACGCTAATCTTTTAGTAAGAGGGTCTCTGTGTAAAACGGAAAATTGTCTAAAGCGGAAAGATTTTATTTTCCACCAGAATGATTTTCAACGCAGTAACATTGTGTAAGACGAAATACTAAATTAATTTTTTTTCATTAATGATCGATTCCGCCTTAGACAGAAAGTACAGCAGTTGCATTATTGTAGTGAATAAAAATCCGATTGCAGATTTAAGTACGATATCCTATATTTTCAATTGAATAACTAAATCGATTGCTATCCTGGTTTAATATATAAATATAATTTGTTGTAAGTGTGCTTTTACCACATATTACAGTCTTTTTCTCCAGCCTTTTTTGAGTAACCGTGTGTATTGCGCTATATTTATTACAAATTCCATTCAGTTAAATTTAATGATGTTGATGCAAAACATTGGACAAAAGGTTGCATATTTTAAAGGAAACAAATAAGGGGAAAGTGGGGGCAATTTGGAAAACATAACGTGACGAACGACGTTTTCGTCATAACATCATGAAATCCCGTATTAACTTACGGGGAAAGTTAAAATCAGGATACCCAATATAGTTTTAAAAATTTGGTTTTCAGTATTAGAAAATTAACATCCTTCATCAACGTACAGAATTTTCAAGAAATATTTTTGTAAATTTTAAATATTTTTTCAATATTAGTTAAGTAATGGACAATAAAACTTAAACATATTAATTGGGAAAATTTTTAGAAGTTTATTGACTTCATAAAACTATTTTAAATAATAATAGTAATAATAATAAAGCACTTATGTACCCTCCACGCTAAGAACAAGGAAAAGTGTTAACATAAGATATGTGATAGAATGAAATTTGTCATTTTATTTTATGTATGAAAATTATTGTTTTAGCATCGTGTTAACATCGAATCTTTCCGAAATCTTATACAAAACTCATATCGTTTTCCGCTTTTCAAACTTTTTTCCGAAAATAAGGAAGAGTGATGAATTGTGTTACTAAATTGCTGTAGATAACATTTGAGGGGGTCGGGGCAAGAAAGTGCTAAACCACATTTTTGAAATTCTGAGATATTTGAATTTGAAAATTTGATCATATACTTAAATCAAGATATGTAACCTAAAGTTTTTTCACCAATGTCTTACATTTTTTGTAAATTAGCTATCTTCATTGGGGGCATAAACATCTGAGGCAAAAAAAAAAAAAAACCTGGGACACATAAGTAACATTAGAAACACAATTATATGTAGGATATGGCAATTTACAATAAGAAGCAACAGATTACAGCGCTAGATTTATTTCACCAAATATGTGGCTTGGCATTTTCTTGCCCAACCCCCTCATTTTACGATGATATTTGTTCTCCCGAGTACATCCGAGGTATGAAATTATAAGAATCTCAGTATGAAATTTAAGCAGTTTCGTACATTTATTTACTAAAATATTAAAACAAAAACTGTAAAATTTTTACTAAAAAAATTTAAATTTATTAATGTTGTAAAGTTAATATTCTACGGTATAGGGTATATTTTCAAATTTTTAACAGAGCTGTGTACTTAAATGTAAACTTAATCATTCTTTGATGTCTTTTATTATAATCTTTACATTCTTACAACCAAAATCTACTGATAAAGACTACCTGAAACACAATAAATTCTGAAACACTAAAAGAGTCTCTAAAAATATAATTTTTTAGCATATAAGTTCAAAACTTTAAAGGTAAGTTTATTTTTTAAGTATTCAACATATCAACGGATGACCTACAGCAAAACTATTATGCATTTTCCTAACGCTATACCAGGAATAAATAGAAGCGGCGATTCAAAAGTTTCCAAAACAGCCACTTTCGTGGGCACTTTTCTGTTTTAGACCTTCCTGTAGTTGTAAACATGAAATATATACAGGGTGTCCCAAAAAGGAGTACCCATTTTTAAAAATGAATAGGAAACAAACGAATAGAGTTATTAAAAGAATTCTTGCAGGAAACGGATATGTGAAGTCTGGAATTTTATTTAGAGTATTTTATTATGTTAGTTCAAATTCTTACCGACAGATGGCGCTGTGGCTACCGCATTCAGCAGCAATAGTTGAAAATTAAATGACAATATTTTCAATATGTCCTCCATTCATCACAATAACATGTCGGAGTCTTAGAATGAAATTAGCACACACCTTCTGCAACGTCTGTACGAAAATGGCTGTACACTCTTGAGCGGTTAATTGCTGGAGCTCAGCTAGCGAAGTGGAATTTTGGCAGTAAACTATATCCTTCAGATGGCCCCAAAGAAAAAAATCTCACGGATTTAAATCTGGTGAGTAAGGTGGCCAATTCATACCCTTGCCGGTTAATTTCAGGTAATTTTCGGTGCTGTAGCGCCATCTGTTGGTCAGATTTTGAACTATCATAATAAAGTGTTATAAACAAAATTCCAGACTTCACACATCCGTTTCCTGCAAGAATTTTTTAAATAACTCTATTCGTTTGTTTCTTATTCATTTTTAAAAATAGGTACTCCTTTCTGAGACACCCTGTATATATATTTGTGAATGTAGCGACATATTTAACATGATAAAAATGTGGTAAAAGCTGTATTTTTATAAATATAAACAATAATTGCTGAAAAGGCGATATTTTTCATTCATATATGGAAAGAGCGATAGCTCCGCTGTTGATACTCTCTTCAAAATTACTTAATATTGGATTTGATTAAAAAAAAAAATATTGTTATTTGATGCATTGTAAAAAACAATTCCGATAAAATAAGGAAAATCTACTGGCAATCGGTTCACCAGATCTATTGCTAGCATCCCTGTTGAAAGTACGATTTCCGTATTTTATCGGAAAAATCTTTTTTAAACTGGATACTACCGAAAATGTTTACGAAAATTATCTGTATTTTCTCAAATATCAATTTTTATTTTTTATTTTTCTTACAAATGTCTTGCGTAATTTTTAGGAATTTTCATTTCGTTAAAACAAATATTGCAATAAAAAACTAAAAAAAATAAGCACTTTTCAATGACCACGCAACTATAATTACACAAAACACTCTTTCATATACTTATCAATTATACTTTTCAATTTAGCCGACATTGCCGTATCATTGAAAATAGTTACAATGTAGAACCAAATATTGTCGTTTCACTTTACATATGTCAGATTTAAAGCCAATATTTCTGTAGCTTTTGCGTTTTAATACAAATATTTGCTATGAAAAGCCAATATTGACAATATTGGGATTTCTTTAAAAATATTTCCAATCTAAAAAAATATTTGTGCAATATTGACGTCTCAATCGCAATATTTACAATGTAAATGACATTTATACAATAATCAAATATCATGCCCTCTGTACCAAACCTCGAAATATCATTTATGAAAAATGTACTGTTGCAATACGGAAATATTACATACTATTTACGGAAAACTACTTGAATTTTTAAGGACTTTTTTTTACAGATGTAATATATTGATGTAATTCTTCAGAAATTTGAATTGTTTTATGTTCACTTTTACTTTTATTTATTATGTTGTTTAAATTTTTATTTTATAGGTAGGCCCTTCTAAAAAGCCAAAAAAGGAAAGATTCAAAGGAATTCGGAAATTCTTTTCGGGTCTCACAAGATGCTGCTCGAATAAGGAGCCACCAGGGTGAATCCATATGAGCACCCAATAGCACATTTCTAACCCTCTAAAAAATTAAGATTATGTAAAAAAAAAAAAAAAAAAAAAGAAAAAAAAAATAGATTATTGTATTATACTAAAAAACACAACCATATTAACAATAGTTTGTACTCCCTCAATCAATAAAATTTAAAAACAATAGTAAAATATTGCCTCTGTTTTCTTGTTTCTGTTTCAGTTATTCATGTAAAGTAATGTTTAACGTTTATATTTATGAATTTCCCCAAGTTTGCCTGAAGTTCGAAAGCTTTTCTGTATTGCATCTTCAAAAACAAGCTAATAGTTAATATAGAGTGTAGGGTTAGTAAATGTTTTAGTATAAGAGAAGGGAGGAGATGGTTTCCTCTGTTTAAGAAACTTTGAATACACAGGTACCCTTTAGTGTCAGCTTATGAATTTCACAGCAAAAAATCAAATCATTTCGCGGAATTATTGAGGAAAATAACGAACTAATAAAGAGCATTTTTTTCCCCCTGAATGTAACAAAAAGTATAAATTAAAAAGAATCATGTTGTAAAGATAAGATTAAAAAAGGTTATTTTCATTTACAAATTCAAATAGATTCTGTTGAATTTCAAACTTTTTTCATAAAAGTAAGTATGGAAGTATGAAACTGTTCATTCGATACTGAAAAAAGAGTAAATTCACGGTATTTGCCGTATAATTTTACAGAAAATGCCACTACATAAATTCGAACGGCCAAATTGAGAGTTACAATTGTAAAATTTTTGCGACAACGTCGGGAATAGTGATAAGGAACAGTTTGACAGAAAATACACAGCCTTAAAGCGTTAGTTCATGTAATCATATTTCCCATTATATAATCCATAAGAGCTAAATCGTCTGAAACTGTTAGAAATCTCATTTGGAGTAAATATGAAAGAGATGATAGTCTAAAAGTTTTAAAATATTTAAATATAATCAATTCGAAATAAATATGACACTTGTGGAGCTGGCTCTGAAGCCACCTATTTGCAGATTTAGTAGTTAAAAATTTAATCAATATTTATGCAGTACGTCTTTATTATGTATCTTACGTTTTCACGTGTTCCAACGTGTTTTTTTTTTCTCTAGAGACGTGGTATCAAACATTGAAGATGGAAAATAACGTTTTTTGGAAGAATTCATGTGATTTAAATAAATATATATATATATATATATATATATATATATATACAGGATCATTCATAATTCCCTCCGGGGTTTCGAAACGTTATAGTAAAAAAATGAAGACGAATATGAAAAAAAGAAACATATGAAATTATTCCGAAACTATTCAAGTTTTACTTACACACATTACAGGTGTTCTATGTGTGAACCCTTGGTCACACGGCATACATCCATGCGATAGTCCAGTTCCTGCCATACTCCGTTTCTTTAAATCTGAATCAGTGGTGTCAGTTCAACGGGCCTTTCGTAATAAATATCGAAAACAGGGACCAACTGACAAAACAATTCATGTGTGGTACCGGAAATTTAAAGAAACGGAGTATGGCAGGAACTGGACTATCGCATGGATGTATGCCGTGTGACCAAAGGTTCACACATAGAACACCTGTAATGTATGTAAGTAAAACTTGAATAGTTTCGGAATAATTTCATATGTTTCTTTTTTTCATATTCGTCTTCGTTTTTTTACTATAACGTTTCGAAACAACGGAGGGAATTATGAATGCGGCAATTATTCCTCCCTGGATTTTTTAATATATTTTACTGCTATTTCTTTTTCTCTCATGTATTTGAAAATAAAACTATATTCATCTCAACTAGTTTAAAATAATTAAACTCTAATTAAAAAAGAAATTAAATATTTTTCATCGGGTACAGAATTGGGTGAGGGTGGGAAGGGGGGGGGGGGGTTCTCCGTGATACCTCGTGAAAGTTAATTTTTAGCCATGTTTTAAATGTTTCCATTTTAGTATATAAAATTTAATTCAAGCGGGCGAGTCCGGGAAACTCCGCCGCCTGAGGAAAAAAACAAGTTGGAAATTATTTGTTAAACGTGACAAATGATCGTACTACAACTAGTTATAGTACATATAGTAAATAAAGTGTTCGTACTATAACTAGCTTTACAATGTAAAAAAAATCATCGTTATTATTTCATTGAAATGAATTGTATCGTCTGTTATGAGCGAAATGAATATGCCTTTTTCTTTTCTTATTATGTGTGCCACGTTTACAGATGCTAATTTTTTTTTTATCCACCAGATAGCGCTGCAAAATTCACCATGAAGATCTTGCTTTGCGAATGATTACCTCCATGGTTTAATATTTCTATGATTCACGAAGAACGAATCTCTTGTGTTTACTTACTTTGATGGATTGAGATAACCTAATTTCCACTGAAGTTATCTCAGAATCTATACATTTTTGAATGCAACTCATCTCTCAAGCAAGCAATTTTTTGAAACAATCTCTCTAAATATGAAACTTTTTTGCAATTTTTTTCGAAAAAATAATTTTGAATAAAAATGGCCGCTTGGCATATGAAAAAAGACGTGCTTAGCCCCTGTTTGTTTTCCTCAGTCACATGACTTGCGCTTTTAGTATATAGATTACGTATGATAGAATTTAATAGAATGAAGAAAACTTTAATGGTATCTTTTTAAGTTTTGATTCGATTTTCATAAAATTTGAAATGATTCGACAAAATTCTGCATCGATTATATATATTAATTTCAAACCATTTGGTTGGGTAGTTTTTGCGCTGTTATTTGCGTATGGACGCACAGACAGACGGTCGGACAAGACGACGACTATAGGTGCTACGTGTTTATATAATTACAAACGCACCTACAAATGGTGGCTTACAAATTATATGTGGCAGTGCTTCGAAAGATCAGCGTGAAGAAGTGCACACAATAACTCATTGTACATTGAATTTCGAACAATGAGACAAAAAAAATTGTTTTTTATTCCAAAAGCTAGTGAACTTCGAAGTTTGTTTGTTTTTTTAAATATGCAATTTTAGTGCAATGACATCAATTCAAAGTAAGATGTAAATTTTCATCCAATATTTTCACGACTTAAAGTTACACAGATAATCAAGATATCAATATTTAGAAGAAAAAAATTCTACGTATTTCACTAGAAGCGTAATGTGGAGATTAATTTTATAAAAGATAAGCTTGATTTATTGAAAATTGTTTGAGCTGTCGGTTTAACAGCTTTAAACTTTGTAAAATTAAGGTGAAATTTTACAGGCACTATTTTATTTTTTAAAAGAAACTTTTCCTTTTAAAACTGATTCAAACAAAATTTAAATCTTATTTTTTTTTCTTTTTCGTTCTCCTTTGTACAAATTTTGTATATTTTAGCGAAGGCCATAACTAATCAGTCACTGTTATAAATCAAAATTGCTCGAAAGAGACAAAAGAGAAATAATAAAACAGTAAGACCCTGTTGCTTTAAATTTTTTTATAACTATAGTTAATTTGATAAAAATTTAAAGTTAGTCATGTCAAATTTTTAAAAACCTATAATGAATTAAATTACTTTTTCTGAAAATTAATTGCATAACTTCTATTTTATGAGTTAAATTAACTCGTTGCTTTTGAATATTTTTTTTCAAATTTAAGTACAAGGTAAGTACAAGGTCCCATACGTATTAAAAAATTCATAAAAAATTGAACGAATTCGGAGTGTGGTTTGCACTTGTACAATAAGATTTGCAAAGTAAATTATTTTTCATGAAAAAAAATTTCAATTTTTCAATTTTTAGTACTAAGATTCCGATTACTTAACAAGTCCGAATACAGTTCTCCAATTCAGGTCGAGTAATACAAAGAATACATAAAATTTTTCATTGAATTTTTTAATGGGCCAATTTGTAAAAAAGCAAAGTCAAAAGATGCCAGTATAATCAACTGTAATTTACAACATTTACATGCAATCTAATGAATACATGCAAACGTATCAAGTTAGCTTCATTATTTTGAAATATATAAAATATTTAATATAGTTTTGACTACGGCTTTAAAGTGGAATAAATCTAAGATAAAATTTATTAATATTTCCAATTATCCAAGTTCTAATTAAGAAGAATCGCCCCTATTATATATTCGAAATATCCTACCGTAAACGTACAGTAATTTAAACTTCAAATAAATGTTTTAAACTGGATTTTACTCAAAATGATATTAAAAATATTTTAGCCACTTGTTAATGAACATATTGCGAGTAACGTCTTCTGTAAATATCTTCATAATTATTAACCCTGTCAGCGTTTGAGGGATTTCCTATATTTTCTTAAGTACGCTTGTAAATCCCAGGATATATATATATCTTTTTTTTATCATAGTTTGAAGCTATAATATATTTTATATCTCCTCATTCTATATAAGGTAAAAAAAATATATTGTTAAAAATATTTTGTCTACAGACATTTTAATATGACTTCTAGTAACGAAAAAACACAGGCCTAACGCTCAAAGGGTTTTAAAGTTATGACCAAAAATCCGGGCTCAAATTGAATTGAAGCACCCTGTATTCTACCACTTCTTAAAGTTTGTAAACCTGGTATTGAAATAACCTGTATATTGAAGTTTTGGAATTTTGGATATATTGATGAATTGAAGAAACACAAACTGAGGAAAAAGAATTTAAACCTGACGCATTTGAAGGAAATGGATTCAGCGAAAACCCTTTTCGTACGTTTATAATTCTTCTTACCTTTAAGAAACTTCATTAGAATACAGTTACTCTAAATATATTTTAGGCAAAAAAATAATCAAAAGTCGATATTTTCGTCATTATTCACCAAATGAACAGTAGCGAGTCCCCTTAGGCATGTTTAAATATTTTAAAACAATTTTTCCTTATACAGTAATCCTTTAACATTCGCGAGGATTACGTACGAGGAAATCCTCGCGAATGTTGAGTGTATCTTTCTGCACTAAAAAAGAAGTTACGTTCAATGAAATTTTAATTAGAATGGCACATAGCATGTAAAATAAATCGGTAAGGTGCGATTATACCACGTGCTAAAAGGATACCGTACATTGAATTTATTAATTAATAAAACCCTACTACCCCTAATTGTTTCATAATTTTAGTTTCAGTAGATTCGGATATAGAAGGAGGAGGGGGGTGGCACATTTTTCCAATACTTTAGATGATATCTCTGAAAATATAATACCTAAAATTTAAGCAAATATATTTGGCATTCGGTGTTACGCGATCTTTCGAACGATTCCCTACACGATATATGATTTTTTTCAAGAAACTTAATTAATATCTCGGCTAATTACCGACATTTGTTTTCGAAAATCATTTTCAAATATCCTTGTATGATTCTGCGTCGATAGATGCCTTGAGTGCCTGTCAACTTTTCCGCTGACCGCCGGAAACGTAAAGTTTGTGTGTAACGGAAAAATGCGTTTTTCTCAAAAAACATGTTACCTAGGAAAATCGTTATAGTTTTCCTGCAAGGTTTAAATAGACTTCTACTACGACTAATTTTTTTTCATAATTTTAGTTTCAGTAGATTTGCAATTAGAGGTGGCGGGGACGGGGAGTACATATTTTTGCAGTGTATTTTCGACGATATATCGGAAAATATAATACCCAAATTTAAACAAAATATATTTTTGAGTTCGGAACTACGAGATCTTTCACACGATATACAAAAAGAAAACTTTTGTTCTTCAAGTAACTTAATTAGCCCACTACATTTTTCCTAAAAATATTTGTGAATGGCGAATAATCTAAAAGAGATGATAATGTGTTAGTGGGCCAGTATACGATGCAATATTAAAATACGATATTTAAATGCAGCTCATCTAAGAGCAATTTCATCTCCATCTGTGAGAATATGAATGTTAAATTAATAGATTAAAGATTCCGTTACATTACCACCTCTAGCATCACCATTACAATTAATACTCTGCTGCTGTTACACTCTAAAAACGACATTTTCAAAACTGAGCAAAAAATACTCAAATCTAAGTATGTCGCATTGTCAAAATTTCTGCGAATCATAATTACTCAAGTTTGAAAATGTATATACTCATTTATGAAAACATGCACACACTCAAGAATAAAACATCATGTGCTCCTATTTGAGTATGTCCATGCTTCAAAAATGAGTAGGAACTGAGACTTCTATGTGCTCATTTTTGAGAATGTCCATGTTTCAAAAATGAGTCTGAACTGACCTCCATGTGCTCAGTTTTGAGTAGGTCGAACTGAAAATCGATTTCTAAATACATACTGAGACAACACAGGAGAAAGAATCTTTAGCCACTATAAATATTAAAAAAGAAAGAGATAATAAAGAAAACGCGAATGATCAAATCAGATTCTGGCGAATGTTACGTTTTTCCGCAGTTCCATGTTCGTGAATAATCAAAACTCGCGAATGTTAAGGAATTACTGTACTTTTTTAATGGGACAATATGCAAAAACTATACTCAAACGATTTGGGTGTAATAAAATGTAATTTACATCATTCACATACAATCTACAAATAAATGCAAATTTACATATGAAGTTAAATTTATCATTTTGAATAGCACTGTATGAAATATTTAATATAGTTTTGAGTAACGTGTTTCAAGTGGATTAATTCTATATAAGATAAAATGTATTAATATTTTCAATTATCGAATTTCTAATTAAGAAGACTTACTATATTATGTAGTCGAAATATTCTAAATTAAAAGTCTGCGGAAATGTTGATGCGATGTAAATCAGTGCTAAACCCCGTCTTCTGTCAGTACACAACCGGCTGTGGGCAAAAATGAGGATGTAGAAAGACAGGAATGCACTACCACCTGCTACTACTGTCATGGAGACTATGGTCAAACAGTCCACCACCTGTTGAGGAGGATGTTCTAATCGAAGATGGAGTGTAAATCAACATATTTTGAAATTTGATATTGTGGCAGGGTTATATGTTTTTTTACGCATTTGTTATTTTTGTATGGTTTTAGTTAATAAAAAATATCATTTGTTGAAATTATTCTTCATGCTTCCATTCACCTGACCACAGCATTACTCAACGCTCGTTTAAATTTAAGTTAATTAGGTTGTAAGTGCCGTTGACCCGATCGTTGACGCTGATGTGATTTTTGGCAATGTTCTTCATCTTTTAATGTGATTATAGAGTGAAATATGGAATCATTCAAAATGAATAGAAGCTTTTTTGTAGATAATTTATTTGTCTTTATTTTTGGTAGCAGCAACTTTTTCCGTACGGACATTACATAATGAGATATTAACAAAAACCAAAAAAGGTGTTTTCTGTTATCTCCCCACTCTCCCGCTCACCCCCATCCCAAAGGACTTTTAGTTTGTTCACTAGTAGACCATCCCAAAAAAAATTTACAAAATTTCAAAACTTTGGGAATTAGTACGTCCAAAAAAAAAAAAATTTGATTGGACTATTATTAGTTTTCTGAAACCGGGTTATTTGATTTTAAAATACTGTCCATTATTAATTAAATATTTTCAGTTACCTAACTAAATTTAAACATGCAACAGTAATAAAATAATATTAATTTTAATGTTAGTGTCAATACAATTAATTTATAATCTTTTTCTGTAAAACCTATCTGATGAACATGTTTTGTTTGTGTGTTCCTGTATACGAACTATGAGATCTACATACTTGGTTTGTAGCGTTCCGGGCAAGGCCGCCACTTTGGAATTGAGCCTTGACTGGCTTTTATAGGTAAAATAACACTTTTAAAATTAATAGGGCAACAAACCTGATGGAGTCACTTTGTAATTTTGCTTTTGCTACTAACGGAAGTTTGTCCTTAAAACAATATTCACTCACAATGAATATAAAATATTCTAAATTTCAAACCTCACTTACGTGCATAACACTGTCTGTTATTACTATCAAATACAAGAGCAAACAAGGTTTTGGCTGCAAGACAAAAGTCAACTCGAAACATTAAACATTGTCTAACGTCACTAAAATTAGCAACCCGTGGCTGTCGGGCAAGTTATTTGATTATCAGCAAAAAGCACTCTCATCCAACTTGCAAGTTCCGCTCAGATAAATTAAACTCTTCTTATGCACCTGTTGAAACAGCAACTCCAATATTCGATTCTGGTCTTTTTCTCCGGAAAGGCAGGAATCGACCCCAATCCGCTAATACAAACTTTTGCTTCTGCTTTTATACTCCGCAGATTGACCAACGAATCTCAATTTGATAAACTCACAGCGAAAAGCACTAACCGCAGATTCTAAGAGTTCCAAACGCACTTCGGAAAATTAAAGTAAAAGAAAGTACAGATGTCGCATTGCGAACACTGGTTAATGTTCGCAAAACGCTCACATTCAATAAACTAGAATCCTTTTATAAGAGAGTTGCGACTCCACTGCAGGTTAAACAATTCATCCACGATGGTAACATCCGTACATTGGCAGATGATCGTATTAAGAAACAATATAATCTGTTTTTTCCATATTCTTTAAAGCATAAGATTTTTCGGAAAATGCTGTCAATGTTGGCGATTTAAACTCAACTTTCGAACTTGACAGCGTTAAAAACTAATAATCACTTATTAAACTAATATGATGCGAAACATTTATAAAAAATTTTAAAAAACTGTTCTATTACAAATCACTTCAATATTCCTTTCTGTAAGTATCATGTTTTTACGTTTAAAAAAGTGTCGAAATATGTGTCAGAAAGTTTCGGTTTGATTGGCAAAGAAAAATGTTTTTTGAGACTCTCTGCCTTAAGTATAAGGAAATTTTCTACACGAGGAAAATTGTTTAAGTTCGTTTTCAAAAAAATATTTTCCTCGCTCCACAACGAGTAACTTTCTGACATATTTTCTGACTCATCTTTAAACGCAAAAGCTTGCGAGTACGATTATTGAAGTGGTTTGGAATCGAACAGTTTTATCATTTTCGATAAATGAAACCCATCTTGAGTTATAAGCGATTTAACACCCGACATATTTTTTTCACTTTCCTGTGCTGTCGTGTCCGGTAACTTGGCTCAAAACGCCAACTTTGTCAGCATTTCTGAAAGAAATTCTGATTTACCGAAAAACTGAAAAAACTGTTCAATTACAAAGTTTCTTAACAAAAACACCTGCCAATTTCGTGTGTTTTCGAACAAAAATGAATTTAAAAAATGTATCAGAAATTAGTCAGTTTGGGTTAGAGAACAGCCTTAAAGAAAAAATAATACTAAATTAGTACAAAGATAGTTTACAATTCAAGATCTGCATTACAACCTTTTTTAATCATCAAAATTTAAAAATAAAATAAAATAGGAATTTTAAACAAGAACGAAAAATCATGCGTCAAGCATAGATTATGTAACACTTTCCAGCGCTTCCAAAAATAATTTTACAAATCCTACCGTTTAATAAGCTGAAAGATAACATCTAAGTAAACAATTTGAAAACGCATAACATATTTAAAAACATAATTTCAGGAATTTCCAACGTATATAATATTCGGAAAAATATCCGAATACTTTTATTCAGAAATGTATATGATCTATAAATTTGTATATATACTACATTGGATGCTAAATTTTAGTTCAGTTAAGAAACACGTAGCACAGTTTAAAATTCTCCTTCTGGAGTTTCTGTCAATAAAAGGAAATGTGTTCGCGAAATTTTGTGCTTCCCTGTATAGGATCTACAGAATTTATGCACACCACGTAATAAACAAAAAGTGAGTTAAATTTAAAATCGCGTTCAGTAACTTAAAATGCACTTCCGAGAATTATTGTTAACAGACAGTAGAGAATTCTTTTGTGTGTCCCTGTAAATGAACGATGACTGCTATACACACAATATTCTGTAGTAAGCGTCTTGTATTGCACCTTAGTGATATATATAAATTTCAGTGCGTTTAAAATAGTGAAACATTATTTAAATAAACCGCAGACGATTTTTCTCCATAGATGTAATATAACGGAATTCTTTTGATTGTCCCTGTAAATTAACTATAAGTGCTATGCATACCCTATTCCATAATAAGCTTCTTGTAATACACCTTAGTGATATATATCAATTACAATGTGTTTGCAATTGCGTAACATCATTAAAATAAACCGCAAATGATTTTCCCCATAGACCGTAATGTAACGGAATTCTTTTGAGTGTCCCTGTAATAAAAACTATAAGAGCCACGCACTTCCGTTGAAATAGGAAACGTGCTATAGATAACAAAAATAACATAAAAATTGCAAGGCAATCAAGGCAAGACAGACGGCAGACAGCAGACGGCCATACGGCCAGACAAACCGAAGTCATAAACACTTCTCAACTAGCTTGGAAAGTGTTAAAAAGGAAGAGTAGTGACATATCACATCACCCATTAAAACTCGTAAGCCATTTAGTTAAAACAAAAGATAGCCAAACTGCGAAAACTAAACTTTTAAAATGTTTGGTAAGAAATCAAAAAGATAGATATTAAAAAAAATTACCATGACGCATCTAGTAATCATAAGCATGACACTATACTAGTACATTTTAGCCTGAAACGGTCACGATTGCATCAAGAAATTCAGCTGATAATTACGAATAGCAGAAATTAATATAAATTCCGAAGAAAGACTTTGTGTTGACTGTCAGCGTGGTCAGCATTGTATTTAGATATTTATCACCGGGAGGGTATATGTAATATTCCGGAGAGGATAGTGTGGTGGTCTGGGAGGAATTTAGAATTTTAGGTTGTTAATAAACATAAAATCCTAAATCTTACGGAGGGAGAATTTGATGTTGTTGTGTGGTGGGTGTAGTTTATCCCGGACAAAACCCGGAATTTTAATTTACAGAATTAATATATTGGGAACCTAGTTTCTGATAAAACTTGTTTTTCTTGGTCTAACAACATTGTTGCAAGCATCGTTATGACGTCATCGTCCCTGATTCACACGTTTTTGCGTTGTAATAGAGATATTGTTAGTTTAAAATGTATTCAACTTTTAGACTCTTCTGTTGGGGCCAAAATTACATCAACAATGGCCTTTTCATTGTTGAAACAGCAATATTCATTTAGATCCTTCAAATAACAATACACTCGCTTAAACAATGTTCACAACAATGCTCATTTTGCCATAAACGATGCTGAAATTATATTTTACTCATTCCATTATTGGGGTTCTTTCCAGAAACGTTGTATTTCATTTCTGAGAAGTTTTCTGATTTTATTTTGACTGATATTATGATGTCAAGTTCTTATCTTAACGAGTTTTATGATAACTTTCGCCAGGTAATACATGTCTTCTTACTTTCTTAAATTTTAGAAGGTTTTTATACTACTTATGTGTCAAGCTTTTAGATCTGAAGTTCTTAAACATTTTCTGTTACGGGTCTCTCGGATAAAGCTTCTTCTTTCCAATTTTAGTAATAAAAAATACATATACTAACACGAATATATAAACTGCAAGTAATTTTTTAACTCATTTCATCATATTGTTTTGAAATTAAAAGTTGTGTTGCAATCTGCTATTCCAACAACTCACATTTTGGTACTTACGTATTATCCGGTTCGCATCCAGCTAAGCCTGCCAACATATTTTCATTCATTTTCCTGATGCATGTATTTTATTTTTATATTCGTTTATTTATAGGTGATTTACATATTTTTATGTATATTTTATTACCTACAAATATCCGCTTATCTTTTTGTAAACATTAAATACCATTTTAAAAAAACAATCCCAACAATCTAAAAAAGGGCACGTGGTACGGTAAATTTATTATGTAATCGTTTCTATTTGCGTTTTGATTTCAAATTTCTAAATCAAAAAATGATACCATATTTTGAACATGAAATCTATAATAATCAAATATTATTTATACATGCAGGGTTTTGGAACCAACCAACCAGTGTCTTTAATGTGGGATAGAACAAAAATATTACACATTAAAATATGATTAAATCAGTAAATCAGTAAAATATGATAAAATATCCACTGATTTTTCAGTGGATAAATGCCACACCTTAAAATTCAGTTATTTTTTTATATCAGTCTCGGGTTTAGGTAAGTTCAGATTGAATTATTTTATCGGTTTATCACACCGTTTATATTCTTCTGTATTACAGTTATAACACATTTAAGTTTGAAGAAAAAAGTTCTTGCATGGTACATTTATAAGCCTTGATTGTGCGACACTCATCAATTGGAATTTTTCTCACTTTTTATGTTAAGCTTATTACTGAAATAATCTTTGATGTGAGACTTCACTTTAAATTATAATAAACAAATTGCAGATGCCAGATTTAGAGAATAAATAATAGGGAGAGGACATCTCCTTATCTTATTTTCATTTGCTACTTGTAAACACGGAACATACAGTGGTGGCCAAAAGTGTGGACATTTTTTGAAACTTTCATGTCTTTCAACTTTGTGTGATTGTAGAATATATTAATTTTCACTTAAATACAAACGTTTATATATCAAATTGAAGGAATTTAATGTAAAATTTAAAACAGTATTGCAATATCTGTATTACAAAAAACGTTATGCATCTAATAGTAAGATCTATCTTAGATTTGCATTTTTTTAAAGTGATACTTACACAATCAATACTTAGTAGGATAACCCTTATTTTTTAAGACAGCTTCACAGCGTCTTTTCATCGAGTGAACGAGTGTTTGGAGTTCATCTTTCGTTATCACATGGTGCCAAGAATCAATTATAGCTTCAATAAGTTGTCTTTTATTGGATGGACGTTTTTTTCGTACAAGAATATTCAAACGTCGCCACAAATTTTCAATTGGATTGAGATCAGGGCTGTTTCCTGGCCATGGTAATATATCTATGCCTTTATTTTGAAACCATGCTTTGCATACTTTTGCTGTGTGGCATGGAGCTGAATCCTGCTGAAAAATAAATGGTGCGTTGTTGGGGAAGAGATCCCTGATGGAAGGTATCAATTTTGGATGGAAGGTATCAATTCCAGCACAGTTTCGATGTATTTTTTGGCATTCAGGATGCCATCAATCACTTGAATTCGGCCCACACCATCTGCAGACATACATGCCCAAATCATGACATTTGTTGGGTTTTTTGTAGTTGTTTCAATGCAATCAGGATGAAGTTCTTCTCCTACTCTACGTCTCACGTATTTTCTACCATCACTACCAAAGAGCGATATTTTACTCTCGTCGCTCCAGATTACTTGCTTCCATTGATTTTCTGACCATTTAATGTGTTCTTTTTCCCACGTAACTCGTTTTTTGCGTTGCTTTTGATTTAAATGTGGTTTTTTCCTTGTAGTCTAAATCCTGATAACCTTCTTCTTATTGCTCTTGAACTTACTGCAATACCCGCTGCATTTATTTCACATCTAATGGCATCTGATGAAGTTTTCTATCTTGAAGGCATAGCTGTTTAATTTTTCTATCGGCAGTAGGACTTGTTCATTTTTTTCGGCCTGATTTGGCCTTATTTTCCACTGATTTCGTTTTGTCATACGTAAACAGAACCAGGGGCGTAGCTTGAAATTTTTATTGGGAGGTGGAGGACCTGACTTTGGCGCCCTTTTATAATTCTCATTTTCCACTTCCCCATTCCATCCCACCCCTTCTCTCGCCACATTGTCATCTGCCGCGCTAAAGGTTTCTGCAGGTGCCAAAATTTCTAGGCCGAAGCAGGGTTAAAAACCTGGCATAAAAGCAAAAAGTTCGGCCTGACCCGTTCAAAAATTATTTTGGTCCAGCCCGATATAAAAGCAAAAAGTTCGGACCGCCCTGGACCGACTGAATATCTACAAAGCATGCCGATATTTCTGAAGCAACATTAACCTAATAAAATTAAAATTACACTTACTTATTCAACAAGCACACTTACTTATGCATAGATTTTATTTTCAGATTATGTTTAAAATGCGTGGAATGCAAAATATCAACAATATTTATGATCACTTAGACAATGTACATAAACACTGATTAAAAAATTGAATTAGACTATTACATTCAAATGAAGATTCAGTAAGAGAAGAAAAATCGTTATAGCCATGTTCCATTCTTAGCAGGTACCTAGTCTGTTGTATGTATTGTGTTCTTTTTATACGGATCAAGACATTTTTCCGTTTAAGAAAGATTTCCGTCATAGACTGTTTTTATTTCACAGGTTTTACTGTACTTTATTTATTTATTTTATTAATTTTTATTTTTTTGCTTAGAATAGTATGTATTATTCTTTAAAAAGAATTTTAATGGTAGAATAATGGCTATTTAAAAAATATTCCTTTTTCACAAAAATTGTTGTGTCAGGCCTAATTTTCTGATTTATACGCTGGCCTGCAAATTTCGGTCCATGCAGACTTTTAAGAAAAATAACGGCCCAGAGAAAAAGAAGTCTGGATTGTCCCGGAACAAGTCTGCAGAAATAAGTTAAGCCCGGGCCGTGCGGATCTCTAACTCAAAAGCCTGTTTAAAATATCAGTTTTAATTTTTGCAGAAAAATTACAATACCATTTTATTCTTAGAGAATATATGAAATTTTATATGCAAACAGTTGATAATGATTTTTTGAATGTATCGACCGTAATAATAGAAATGAATTTGAACCTTATCTAAAGCAAACATTTGCACATTCTCTTACATTCTGCTCAATCACCAACAATTTGAAACCACTCATTCATGAGTGAAGTTACATAATCTGCTTTATTCTTAAATTCATTTATTGTTTTCATTTTTGTAAAAGGTACCTAGTTTATTTCTTTATTTGATGAAGAATAATAAACAAGTCGGGGCGGGCCTATAAAAATATTAAGAAATTTAAAACGATCAAACTAAGCTGATAAAATATGAAAATTTTTCAATGGATTTGTCTGGGACGAGAATAAGTAAATGTACTGCATGAGCCGATCACAACAGCAATACAGAAATATGTCAAGCATAGAAATCGGCATTGGACACTTGCATCATATTTGAGCCTGGGCTTAAATTATTCAGCAGACTCGGGCAGGCTGGGATCAGGCTTCCATTGTTTTCTATGTACTCAGGACGGTTGGAAACTGGGCTTTATTATTCCCAGGACGTGTCGAGTTGTTTCGTAATAATATAGCAATTCTGGTAATGAACTTCTATTAACATAATCATTAGAAGTATACTTTAATAAATTACAGATTTTTTTTTAATTATTATACAGCAACAAAAGTTAGGGTGTTTTTAACCGTCTATTTCTTTTATTCTAAACTGCATTAATTTTTTAATGTCTTTATTTGAATGTAATACTCTAGGATTCTAAGTGATCATTAGTAATACTATTCTGTATGCTATGGCATATGACATGTATAAAGTATTCTAAAATATACTGTAAAATTTTCCTATAAAAATGCATGCAGTATTCATTAAAAGAATCTCAATCGTATGTTAATAAAAATTGGAATTTTTTGTAAAAATTGGGTTGGTCAGGTCGGGTCGGGCCTGATTTCATTGTTTTTTCAACGGGCCGGGCCTGTTTCCGCTGAATTTTCAACGGGCTGGGCCTGTTTTCACTGAATTTTCAACGGGCCGGCCTGTTTTCACTGAATTTCCAACGGGCTGGTCCGATCCCGTGCCAAACATTTATATTTTAGACCGGACTGGGCTTGGCCAAGGTAGCTTTCGTTGGAGCCGGGTCTGTAAATTCTGGCCCGTGCAGACCTCTACCTTAGAGATCACGATCTACACGGTCCGATTCCCGAAATGAAGTCAAATGTTCAAATGGGCCGGGCTAATAAAAATAAATAAATAAACAGGCTAGACGGTCTGGTAAAAAAATTAAGAGGGATTGCCGGCACCGATATACCAAAATTAAAAGGACCGGACTGATCCGATGAAATATGAACAATTTTCAGTGGACCTGGCTATGCCAGAATACGTTATAAATATGTTGCACAATTCGATACTAGTTTGACAACATCAATACAGAAATTTGATATGCCTGACATAGAGAATTTCATCGGACAGTTACAATGTGCCTGAGCCTGCGCCTAATTTTTCCTGTCGACTCGGGCCGTGTTCAGGCATACATTTTTTCTATACGCGGACCGGGCTGGACCTGAACTTAGTTATTCCTAAGACGTGTCTGGCAGTCAATTTTTCATTCAAAACTAAAATTGATAATGGATTTTTGGCAACAAAATCTTTGGGAATAAACTTTAATGAATTCCGAAGAAATGTTTTTTTAATATAATTTTTTAATTATAAAACTTCAAAATTTGTGATGTTTTTAAACATTTTTTATCTTTACTCTAAAGTATATTTTTTTAATGAGTCTTTATTTGAATGTAAAAGTCTAGAAGTCTAAGTATTCATTAATGTTGACATTCTGTATTCTATGGATTGCCCACATGTAGTCTGAAATATACTTTAAAAATTTCGCAAAAAAATATGTGCGGTATTCTTTAAAAGAATCTTATGTTAAGAAAAATCGGATTTCTTTTTGTAGAAATTGAACCATTCCGGGCCTGGTCGATCTTTCGGTTTTTAAAACGGACTGGGCAGGACCAAGATAGCTTTCGTTTGCACCCGGGCAGGTCCGACCCTAGAAATTTCAGCCCGTGGAGACCTCTAGACCACCCCCACCCTCTTTGAGCCGTTTTGTAACCTCTCTCCAGTCACTTCCATTTCTTTACACTTGCTTTAGATTACCAAAGGTGACCAAAAACTACTGAGATAAGGAAAGAATTGTACTTCTAAGGATCGAATTACATTACTGTCCTGCAATTGATTGCAATTCTTAACATTCAAAATAATGTTCTCTTCTAATTACTTGCAATTACTATTTAAACACTTTCTTTATGGGTGCCTGACGGCGCCCTTAAACGATCTTTGGCCCCTTACATGAACGTATTGGAGAATCGTTCTAACCCCCACTAGTCAGTTCCACTTCTTCACAGTTTCTTTCTACTACAAAGGGTGGCCAACAACTACTTCTAAGGATCGAATTATATTACTGCCCTGCAATTGGTTGTAATTCTTAACGTGCAAAATAATGGGAATGTTTGTATTTCTAAGGATCGAATTACACTTACCGTCCCGCAATTGATTACAATTCCTATTTTCAGAATTTTCCCTTTTGCATGTATACTTTTTTTGGCGGGGCGTGGGGGGGGGGGGATAGAAGTAGTGACAAATCTAAAATTAAACCCCTTATGCAAATTTGTATGTTAAAATTAACTTACTTTCTAATTTAAAATAAAGTGTTTGTATAATCACTTATTACTACTAATATACCCTTTCTTTATGGGCGTCTGACGATGGCCTTAAACCTTCTGTGGCGCCCTACTGCTTGAACTTATTGGGAGGAGAGACTCCCTCCATCCCCCCCCCCTAAACCTACGTCCCTGAACAGAACTTTCGTACACCAGAACAAGTCACTGAACCACCAACTTGTCTTGCAATTTCAGCCTTAGAGAGGCCATTTTCTCTCAATATGACAATTCGGCTTCTTTTTGTAGATGTCCAATTAGTTCTTCTTGTTCATGACATTGTTTGATATTACTTTAATTTAAAAAAAGGACTTTAAATATTCAAAAACAGCAATATTCTATTTAATTGTACTAGTATGCATCATTCCACAACAATAACTCTTTTACCCTCCATATAACCTAAACTATAGTTACAGACATTTGATTGGTCCTCAGAACAGTGTTTGTGATTGCCTAGTATGCTTTTATTACAAAACACGTCCTTATTCAAAAGGATTTGTGTTTGTTTGTTCTACTAAAATGAGCATAAATTTTTTTTGTAATACAGATATTGTAATACTGTTTTTATTATTAAATTCTACATTAAATTACCTTCACTTTGATATATAAATGTTTGTATTTAAGTGAAAATTAATATTTTTTACATGCACACAAAGTTGAAAAACATGAAACTTTCAAAACATGTCTAAACTTTTGGCCACCACTGTAGATAGACACGGTGCCATCTACGTCTACATACTTAGGTGTACAGCTCATTGCATTGGTGATGGTATGAAATGGAACAGCAACCAAATCACAGTTGAATAAACTAACCAGAAAAATTACGAAGAGAAAATGCATATGAGCGGGAGGAATAGGTTTAAACGAAAAAACTTGATTCCATTACACATGGCGACATGCGTAGAGTATAATTTTATGGGTCACAATGATTTTAGACAATAATCGAATCGCAAAGGAATTTGGTGAACGTCCTATTATCGCCAAGCTAATGTTTGTTGAGTTGTCGTCTCACTCGTCTAATAGAACTCATACAGGCGAGTATCACAATGTTCTGGTAATATCAGTTGCCATAGTTTGGATAAAACCTTTAACTTGAGCGCCCTATGCGTATTTAGTCGATATCTTATGAATAAAGTCCCTCTTGGCAGGTACTCATCCAGAAGATTTATTACTAGCACTATATTTATAAAAACTATATTTATTCTTATAAAAAAATCTTGGAGGCCTTCATTTTAGTAAAAAAAATTTTCGTACTTTTGTCATGTGCATTATACGGATTCCAATTAATTTCAGTTTACATAGAATTATAGGAACACTAAATTGTAAACTGGGGATTATGACTACATGTATGTCTCTTTATCACAATTTTTAAGATTTTTCTAGATACGTCTTTGTACTTTCTTTCTTTGTACTATGTGTTCAATCTGGATTTGCGTTGTATGATTTCAACTTACATTTGAACTGACTGACATTTTCTTAATAATACCTTTCTTCTAAATCAAGGATTGTGTGAACTTGAATACCTATGTGTACTTTTACCAGAACCGTCAAATTCAGATAATATCTTATGCTAGTACATTTCATATATCACTTGAATTAGATTTCAACGAAATGATAAATTATTTCTGTTGCTCTGCAAATGTGTTATTTCTTTTATTAGGATTCATCGACCGCCTATACTTAGTTACAATATTTTACTTCTGTGCTCACGAAACAGTTTTTCAGCTTCTCACAACTTCCTTCTTCTGAATTCAAAATGGCTAAGTCCTAATTAGTGTAGCCAGTCACCCAGATGAATACGAAAATTATAGCAATTTGTGATATTATGCTGCGATCGATATTATAACATTCCAGGCTGCTATGACGAAACATAGTTCTATATCTTACTTCTCATATCTTAATTCTATTTAAATGAAGGTTAGCACTAAGTATAGTTGTCTCCCTTAATAAAAATGTAATAAAAATATTTTTTTAATTTCTAATTATATTCTGAAACTATTAAAATATTATTATCTCGAATACACGAACAGAATTTCAGAACTCTAGCACAATAAGTCCTGAGTGTAAAATAGATTACAAAATTCCATCTTTAAAATTTTGACATAAGTTAATAAAAAGCATTTCTATAATATTTTCTTCATACTGATGTATTACTTCTGGCATTACAGTTGCTTTTTTAAATGGCGCGAGCAGGGAAGACCGAGCTAAGCTCGGTCAAAATTAAATTTGAGTTCAAATATCATGACCCATGACCAAAATGACCCACTAATTGAATTTTCTCGAACATGTGACTTAGACCAACAGTCTTCTCGTGCCGGTAAACCATAGGATGCAAAATTTAGTGTAAATTGAGCCGCTTTTTAGATATTGACCTACAATGACCAAGAAATGACCCACTAATCGAATTTTCTAGAACATGTGACCTAGTCTAATGATTTTCGCGTGCCCGAAACTCGTAAAATACAAAATTTAATCAAAATCGTTAGAGCCGATTTTTAGATAAAATTATTTTGACCCGCTTTGACCCAAAAATGACCCCCTAATCGAAAGTTCTCGAACATGTGACCCAGCCCAATAGTCTTCTCGTGCCCGAAAATAGTCGGATACAAAATTTCGTCAAAATCGTTTGGACCGTTTTTTAGATACAATTAGCTTGACCATGACCAAAAATGACCCAAAATGGCCCACTAATTGAATTTTTTCGAACATGTGACCTAGCCCAACAGTCTTCTCGTGCCCGGAAACCATTGAATGCAAAATTTAGTGTAAATTGAGCCACTTTTTAGATCTTGACCCACAATGACCCAGAAATGACCCATTAATCGAATTTTCTCGGACATGCGACCTAGCCCAATGCTTTTATCGTGCTCGAAACTCGTAGGACACAAAATTTAATCAAAATCGTTAGAGCCGTTTTTTAGATAAAATTAATTTGACCCGCGTTGACCCAAAAATGACCCACTAATCGAAAGTTCTCGAACATGTGACCCAGCCCAATTGACTTCTCATGCCCGAAAATGGTCGGATACAAAATTTCGTCAAAATCGTTTGAACCGTTTTTTAGATACAATTATCTTGACCATGACCCAAAATGACCCACTAATTGAATTTTCTCGAACATGTGACCTAGCCCAACTGTCTTCTCGTGCCCGAAAACCATTGGATGCAAAATTTAGTGTAAATTGAGCCGATTTTTAGATCTTGACCCACAATGACCCAGAAATGACCCACTAATCGAATTTTCTCGGACATGCGACCTAGCCCAATGCTTTTATCGTGCTCGAAACTCGTAGGACACAAAATTTAATCAAATCGTTAGAGCCGTTTTTTAGATAAAATTAATTTGACCCGTGTTGACCCAAAAATGACCCACTAATCGAAAGTTCTCGAACATGTGACCCAGCCCAATTGACTTCTCATGCCCGAAAATGGTCGGATACAAAATTTCGTCAAAATCGTTTGAACCGTTTTTTAGATACAATTAGCTTGACCATGACCCAAAATGACCCACTAATTGAATTTTCTCGAACATGTGACCTAGCCCAACTGTCTTCTCGTGCCCGAAAACCATTGGATGCAAAATTTAGTGTAAATTGAGCCGCTTTCTAGATCTTGACCCACAATGACCCAGAAATGACCCACTAATCGAATTTTCTCGGACATGCGACCTAGCCCAATGCTTTTATCGTGCTCGAAACTCGTAGGACACAAAATTTAATCAAAATCGTTAGAGCCGTTTTTTAGATAAAATTAATTTGACCCGCGTTGACCCAAAAATGACCCACTAATCGAAATTTCTCGAACGTGTGACCCAGCCCAATTGATTTCTCATGCCCGAAAATGGTCGGATACAAAATTTCGTCAAAATCGTTTGAACCGTTTTTTAGATACAATTAGCTAGACCATGACCCAAAATGACCCAAAATGACCCACTAATCGAATTTTCTCGAGCATGTGACCTAGCCCAATGGTTTTCTTGTGCCCCAAAACGGTAGGATACGAAATTTCGTCAAAATCGTTAGAGCGGGTTTTAAGATAATTTTTGCATATATATATATATATATATATATATATATATATATAACCACCCACAAGATTTGCTCGTATTAGAATATATGATTAGATACACAAAATACACGCTTTCGTGAAGTGTCGCAAAACTTTTGCCTCAAGCTGTATTATATCTTTTATAACGTTATCCATTAGGCCTGTGGTTCTTAAAGGGCCACTTCACTGAAAGTCCGCGATCGGTAAATCCCTATGAGAAAATTTAAATGCGTTATTACTGATATCCTAATATAATTATTGAAAGACTGTTTTCACCATCAGAAAGCAGACCTCAGATGCCAACGATTTTTTTTAATTGTCTCTTTAAGTGTTACATATGTAAATAATTACCTATGAAATTTGAAATTTCATAGATGTAGATCTTCTTAAAACTAATTAAAATTTAAGGAGACAATTTTTAAAAACTCACTTCGGTGGCACCTGACTTCTGATTTCTGATGCTGAAAACCCTATTACGATAATTATATTAGGTAATGAGTTATCCCGCTTTTAAATTTTTCCAGAAGTTAACATGGGATTTAGAGATTTCGAAGTTTCAGTGAAGCGGCCCTTTAAGCAAATTTCCTACCTAAATGGGTCTGCAGAATCATTTTCCATGTCTCGTGACAGCAATGTGGAAAATAAATGTTGCATTTGAATTGCGGAACTTTCACATTTTGATCATGATTCGATTCGGGTGATTGCAGTGTTGTCTGTCCAAAACACACAGGACCAAGGAAATTAGATGTCTTGTTCACGATAATAGCTTATCGAGGTTTTACTCCATTTGGCCTAGATATCAATCATGTGCCATAAGGAGATTTTAAAAATTTAGTCGTCTTAGCTTAAGTAAAGGTTTAAGTATTTTTAGCGGTATATTGAAAATATCACAATACTCGTATATGACGAATGCATGATTTTAATTTTTTTTTAAATTCTTGTTATCAAATAAATAGCTCTTGTCGTTAATTTGACACACACACACAGGAAAAAACAACTTCCGTTAGCTTAGGCGATAAATCGCGCAAATGTGACTTTAAATATATTTCGGTAAGATTTTTGGCAAATTGGCCTGTTAGGAATACAGTCTACTTTTTTTGGGGGGGGAAGGGGGGGGGGCTAAAGTTGTCACGTGTGTGAGTGCATGCGCGGTCGAGTATGTGACTGCGTGGATCGTCTATATATACGCAAGTACGGGTACACAACCAACTGGCATATTTTAGTGAGTACAGTTTGGTAGACAAAAATCCAATTTTGTGATCCTCGTACAGTTGAAACCACATTGTTGCAAGCATAGTCATGATGTCATCGTTTTTGATGCACACGTTTGTGCTTTATAATATAACATAGATGCAATGCACAGTTTACGTTTAATTTTTCTATTCTTCTGTTAAACAAAAATATATATGAACAATCGTCTTTCCCATTGTGGTAACAAGAATATTCATATTTATACCCTTGAAGCAACAATTCATTCCTATAAACAATGCTTAAACAAAGCCCGCAACAATGCTCATTTTGCAAAAAAAGATGCTGAAATTGCTTTTTTAACCATTCCAATTTTTGGGGTTACTTGAAGAAAGTTGAATTTTTTTTTCTGTGAAGCCTTGTTCTATTTATTTGACAAACTATGATGTCAAGTTATTATTTTAATGAATTTTCTGCTGATTATAGCCAGGTAATATAAATCTTGTTATTTTATTAAATTTTATAATAATATTTTTACGATTTATGTATCATGGCTTTAGATCTGAAGTTCCTGAACTTTTTGTGTGACGGGTTTCTCTGATAACGACTTTCCTTTATAATTTTACTAAAAAAAATCCTGAACTAACACGAAATTATAAACTGTCCCATTTTTACTACCCAAGTTCATTTGAGTACTTTGTTCGTAATTCTGAAAATGCCCCACTTTGACTTTTAAAAGTGAACAAAAGTGACTTTTTAAAAGTGACTTTTAAAACTTTAAAGAAAGAGGTGTCAGATTATATTATAATTTTAACATTATTGTCGTAAAATGTTAATAAAGTGTGATTTTTCTTTCTTATTTTGAATTCTAGATTATCATATTAATAGTTTTCCTTAATTTGCATATTGCTCAGTTAAAATTTATTTACTTTCTTTGTTTTGGGTTGAGACCAAACATACATCAAAAATGGCCACGTTGTTTCTATTGTTATAACCACAAAATTCGTTTAAATCCTTCAAACAACAATACATTCTAAATGAAAAATAATTCTCTAACAAAGATCACAACAATGGTTGTAACAATAGATGCAACAATGATCACAAAAATTCTCATTTTAGAATATACAATGTTGAAAGTTTTTTAATCAATCCATTTTGGGTATTGCTTTGTAGAAGTATCTTATTTATTTTCTGCGAAGATTTTTGCTTTTAGTGTGATTATTTACGATATCAAGCGTATATACAAATATGTTTGGTGCTAATTATAATGAGGTAATACAAATTTTGTTACTTTATTAAATTTAAGAATGATATTTTTTACGTTTTCTTTTACATGTTTTTGGAGTAGGAGTTCTTAACTTTTTAGGCCTCATCGACTCTTTTGCTAATGTTCATATTGTAAATTATATTATTAAAAATGTTATTTTAATAAGAATTAATAAGCTTTCTTTGACTTTAATTCTACCTGCAAGGAATTTTTGACTTCGATATATCAACATTCTTTTAAACAGGATTTATTTGTGACAAAACTCTAAAATTGGGACTTGTGTTATTATTTTAATGCATAACAGGTAGCATTGTTATGCCAAGTCCTTTAGACCATCTAGTAGAAGTTATAACAACTTTCAAAATCCTAAACAAAAGTGATATGAACATTCTTAGAACTTCACAAACACACTTTTCTAAACCCACATTTATGAGCACATATGTGATATTTAGATGGGCACATATGTGCACATATGTGATATGAACATTCTTAGAACTTCACAAACACACTTTTCTAAACCCACATTTATGAGCACAAGTAATTCTTTTTAAATGCACAAAAATTAAAATACGTTATAATAAATACTATATGAAGTTTCTGTTCTTCATAATAAATACAATTAAAACTTTTCTTTTTTATAGCATATATCACAAAAGTAGAAAATATGTATTTAACAAATTTTGCTTGAAATTGGTATATAATGAGCTGATTTTCTTCTACTTCAAGATCACGAGCCCCTGAAATCTATATCAGGGCTTTTAAGGGTTCGTACACTTTTATTTACCTTAGATGAATAACTGGATAGGAATTTTAAATGTACAATGCACTTTATCTGGATGATAAAAAAAAAATAAATAAAAAAGAAAAGAAAAAAAAATTAAACATACGTATTTAAAACTTTTGCTTCCCATTTAAACAAAAATTCGAACTATACATACATCTCAATTCCTAAATACAATATGGCGTCCAAATTAAGACAATTACGTACTATTATTCCCAGAAACAATTTTATAATAATATAATAAGTTAACAGAAACATAATTTGCAGAACAAATAATAAAAAATAAAAAAATACCACAATGGTTAGGCCGGAGAAAGGGCAGATATTAAGATACTTAATTCAGTTGGTTTTACATTAGATATTAAATTTATAAATAAGGTTAAACCAATTGAGCTTTAAAAAATAAAAATAAAAACAAACAATATCATATTTAATCAATCGTAAAACTTAGATTTGTTCGAGTGAAATTGAAATAAATCTTACACTTTTTTTAAGTTTTGTATTTTGCATGTACCTTGTCATTTTACATACACCCATCAAAAACATGTTAAAGTTTAATCTGTAATACAAATGTCTGCAGCTTGTGAAGCTTAGAAATGAAAAAAAGTCAAACATTTATTTCAATTTCAGTTTTATGGATGGATTAAATATCATATTGATTGATTTTCTTTTTAACTTCTTTAATGTACTATAATTTTATTGTGTTGTACTAGCTTCTGTAGTTATGTCGCTCCTTCTGGTAAATCATACATATTTCATGTCTTCCGGAAAAATAAATGTTATGCTTAATCGCCCTTTTTAAGTAAATTTATGTGTGTACCGATGACGATAAATGCAATTATCTACCGCATTTTAATTTAAAAAAACTGTAATATGCGTACAAACAAATGTTTTGGAGATGTGAATTTGTTGGCAAAGATATTTATTTATTGGTTATCATCTCTCATAATTTTTAATACCGTTGGTTATATACCGTTCTATTTTGTTGACCGCCGACATCTGCAAGATAACGAGGATGTTTAAAAAAATTACTTGAAGCCGAGGCTTTGCATATAATTTTATTACTTAATTACTGTGAATTTTATACTGATAACAACATTTTCTTTGTAAAATTGAAAAAATTCAATGTTTTATGTCATCTAATAAAGGCAGATAGAGATAGATTTAAAATATTTTTTCGAGATATTTTTAACTGCTTCATTTTTATTGATTTTGTTTTACAGGTTCCTGTGCCTACCACCTATAGGGACCAATATGTGAATGATTATGTGACGAGTGATGGGTAAGGCTTTCTTTGAAATTTCAGTGTTACTGTAACGAACCCGTTAACATCCTTTTTATGGCTGTATTCTATGTGGTCAAATCTCAATATACAAATCCTATCAAAGCGGCATTATTTGACTCGTGCATAATTCGTCTATTCCAGTAAAAAATTATTACTCTCATCTGTGTCCCAATATTAGTAGTTCCGGAAGCATTGTCACATTTTGGCAACCAAATTTAGCGTCGATGATTTTGGTATAATGGTAGATTATAGTGTACCGATAATGGAAATGCTGGTCAGCTGGTGACCATCCAAGGATGTTTCCATAGCAGCATCGTACAGCTTGCTACATTGTGAAATGAATTGAAACCCGATTACTGACGTTACTCCGGCTCGGAGACATCATCAGTAATATGATTGCTATTCATTTCCACACTTTTCCGCCAGTGAATGTTCGCTCTCGAAAGATTATGTGGTGCCGATATCTATAGTGACACTTTGACATAGTATTAAGGCGGTATTCAAAAAAAATATTTTTCCACGCTCAACAACTCAAAATTTTGAGACACATTCCCAGACTCATTTTTAAAAGTAACAACAGGAAACTTGGCGGCGTGATTTATAAAGACATTTATAAGGGCCCCGTGTTTTTATTTTTCGTTCAATTAAATAGAAATTGATTTACACACAATTATTTTAAAAAGTACGATCATTTTTTTTTTTTTGTTTCAAGCGCTATCGCGTTGGGAAATTCGGTTCAAAATGTCCACTTTGACAGCTTTTTTTGAAATATATTCTGCCTTTATGAAAAAATCGAGATAATGGAGACATTATAAAGTTTCTGAATAAGAGAACCTGCCAATTGGATGCATTTTAGAGCAAAAATGAATTTACAAATGTGTCTCAAAATAAGCAGTTTGGATTTGAATACACCCTTAAGCAAGAGAAAAGTAATCTTCCCCACGCATGTTCTTAGAGGGAAAGTTATTTTCTACAATTTAACGACAAACAATATTTAGTCAAAAAATTATCCTTTTACTGAATGATTTTTTCGTTATATGACTAAACAAAAATTATTATTAATCTTTTTTTATTTTTAAATATTAATTCCATTTTTTAAATTTTAAATGGCTTTGCATTTGACATACGTTGCACCAGTTACTGTTTACATATTTGTTGCAGCATAACTGATTTTGCACAAAATATATCTCAAACCAACATTAGCCAGATATCTTTTCAAAGTTTGTACTTTTGATTATTTACATATAAGAACAGAAATTAAAATCTAATGCTTGATGATAACTGTCGTTACAAAAGTTTCGGGATTTCTAATGTAGAACAAATCTTTTTTTTTTTTTTTTTAAACTATATGCACATGTAAGATTTAGTGGTATGTACCTTATGTGTTACACTATGCCAGTGATTTCCAAACTTTTATATTACATGCACCTCTAGAACAAATGCGCGTGACAGTATACTCCCAATTTTGTAGATGTAAGAATCATGATTAGAAAAATGAAAAGAAATATAGAACGAATGGGTGTAAATAAATATAAGTTTTATTCTATATTTAACATAAGCATTACATGTTGCAAGTATTTTCATCCTTGCATATTTCTTACATATTTCGCGTTATTCTACTTAAATAGAGTCGTCAACACCGCAGGTACGCGAGACACACTTTAGGAAACCCTCAACAATTTCAGTCAAGGCTCAACTGTTCAACAGCAGTGGAAAACCTGGAAAATTATACAAACGTTTGCACTGACATATGAGGGGAAATTTTCCAGCTGAGTGAAAGAGTGTCTGGGCCAGGATTCGAACAAGGGACCATCTTGGCTTAAGCTGCCAGTGCTCTGCCAACTGAGCTATCCTGGACGAATCTGATGAATACATGTCATCCAGCTAAATTTTTTGATTATGGGGATCGGGTCTGTTATCTGAAATAGCTCAACAGAATAATTCGCAGGTTATGGAACTCCTGTAAACGCAGGATACGTAATTACATCGGAAACATTTTCCCTCACATTGTAAAAAGTTTTGCAGCAAAGTAACTGGTCAATCGACCGTTTTCTATAAAAATGGTCGAATGACCGTACTTAACTGTACATAACCGTAATTTAACGCTATTTTGACCATAATATTGCAAATATTAGGGTCAGAATACAGTTAAATTACCTTTGTGTAATCGTTTTTTATAAAAACGGTCGAATGACCGGTTACTCTGCTGCAAATTTTTTACAGTGCAGTTGGAAAGTTACAACTCATATGAATTATTTACGAATTAGGCTAATTTTGTTAAAACTAATCACTTTTGTATTTACATTAAATGAACATCCCAATTATCGATTGTTTAGGTTCGTTATTCATTTTGGATTACCTTATTTTTCATGCTGAATATCATTCCACACATGCATTGTATTATTTTTTTATACATATGTATTTCAATAAACAGATTTAAATTTGCAGTGAAAGAGCAGTGAAAAATTTGCGTACTTGAGCAGCGACATTCTCTTTTTTCTTAAAACAAAATCCACTCTCGGATACAAAAATCTCGAAAAAAAAATCACATTTTTACTTTTTACTGTCGAAAAATTTCCTCTACGTTATTTAGAATAAACTGATGCTGATCACATTGTAATTTTTATTATTACATGAACAGACAAACGGTCTCTTGAAGTTATAATGTATGTCATTACCTTCTTCCACCATTTCAATACATCTATCTCAGAGTGTATTATTTCAAGATTTGTCATTATTAAATGGCGCGTCAAAATTTCGATTAAATATAAGACTGCATCAATTTTTCAATGTTTTTCACTGCTATATTCTTTAATCTTATTTCTGGATGTATAGTTTTGGTATAAAAGCTTAAAATATGATTGTTGTAGTATTAAAACGTACTCACGAAAAAGTTTTTGTTTCTATTAAAATTTATTGATTTAAAAAAAATAGTTTTGTAAATCTCGAAGTCAAATTACTAGTAATTTTTTTCTGTAATTAAAAATGAAAACAGAAGCAAAAAGAAAAAAGTTTTAAGAAAATGTATAAAATTTTAACTATAGACAGTATTTAAAATTTTTAATTAAAAAAATTAAATTGTAAAATCCTTCTAAATAAATGGCATTTGAAACGAAAAATTCATTTCAAGAAAATTCAGTCGAAATTATTCATAAATAAGAAATAAATAAAATTTTGTGTCTTAAAATACATTAAAGAATTGAATAATCCGGCTTTGTTCAGTTAAGGCTGTTCACAGATTAAAACTAGCTATATACTGGACATTGCTGAATTTAATTTTATTCTTAAACGCCAAAAAAAAAAAAAAAAAAAAAAAAAAAAGGAAAAATATTCTTATTCAGAAGTTACGAAATCAAATAGTGATTTTTAGGCTTTGATAAAGACAAAAGATCTTCCAGAAAATACTGCCAAAGTTGGTATTTTAAATCGAATTTCTGGACTCAATAGCTCGAGAAAGATCTTCCTTCATGAGACAGTGCAGTGCGATAGTTCTAATGGAAACCAAAAAACACAGACGTTATACACTATAATCACAGGCTATATGCTGCAGAATATACACTACAGATTTGCGTGCGAAACAGACGCTATACGAAGTCTCTTGAAGTATTACCAAAGTTTCACAGCGTATACCACCTTACAACCCTCCACTACAGCCGTACTAACAATTAAAAATGTTATATATTTATCGAAAAAGGAAAACTGCTATTCGATTCTAAAACACTTCAATGACTATGCCAGCCAATTTCATAATTTTGGGTATAAAATTAAATCCGGGAATGTGTCAGAAATTATAGCCTTGTTGAGCGGGGGTAAATATTTTTTGAAAACTGTCTTAAGATAACTGCATTCAGAACTCTCCTTTTCATATATACAAGCAGTGTAGGGATAAAACAAGAGTGTTTTATATGTAACGAAGTCGTATTCGCTAATAAATATTTCGGTAAGTATCGTAAAAGTATCCCAAAGTCTCATAGAGTATGTTTTACAGATATTTGTCTGTATATTATAATGAGGTAATACTACAAAAAATATATATAAAATTCCAATTGAAATCAAAGAGTGCTACTAAACTCTACCCCTATAGTTTTATTGTCCCTACATGAGATATAAACTTCACACAACAGGTTGTTGAAACTTTGTGATAATAGTCATATTATAAAAATGCGACTCTCACATTGATATCACACCCTGAAAGCACGAGGAAATGAAAGTTCATTCGGGTGCTGAAAGTTCCAAAATTGACTGTGACCGATACCGAGAAACGATTGCAATATTTGAAACACAATATTAACAGTTTAGATGGAGGTATAAGATTAAAAATCAAAATACCAAATAAAAAAATGAAATTTGACCATATCGATGATACATTCCGTAGTTTCGATAGAAAAAGTCGCAAACAATATCATCAACAAAGAGATGGTTTGAGAAATTGTGAAAGAATACCTTAGGTATTAGAATGTTTAACAATGTCGGAATCTCTTGCTTGTCACCAAAAATGTAAGAATTGAAAAAATGATTACACCAACGAAGCTGGCCGTGCATTAAAAGTGACAAAATTATTTTCTAAATTTTCACAATCTACCTTTTCCACAACCGACACAGCAATCAAAAGCGATATCTTAGTTTATCATAGACATTAGCAAGAGATAACAAAATTTAAACTCGGTTAAGATTTGAAGAGGGATTTGTTTAACTGCATGTTTTTTTTATATAAAAGCATTAAAATTAATCCCCAAACGTACCGTTAAAATAGATTGAAAATTTTCATGCTTCCCTGCTCCAAGAGCACGTTAGAAAAACTGAATTTCAAACAAGAAACTGAACAGGAAAAGCATGGGAATAATGCAAATTTGATAGACTTCTTAGGGCCCCAGTACATTCTAGATTTTAACCAAATTTGGTATTCTGGATGAACATCTACGCAAAAGATGTTGATCTAAATTTCACAAATATTTGGTTTTTCTGAAAAAAAAAATCTCGTTGGTTAAATTATCCGGAGATGATTTTCGAGCCGTTGCGTTGCTGAAGATTTTTCACTTCTACATAAAAGCAAAATGTAGAGCATTCCAAACTTGTAGTTTTTCTATAAACTGATTTTAATTTCTTTGCTTATTACAAGAATAATAAGCTAAATAATTATACTTTTTTTTGTCCATGTGTATATAGTAATTATTAATAAGCCAATTCTAATTTTAACCAATGTTTGTAATTTAATATTAACAGCGAGGTGGATAACGTCCATTATCTAACAGGGAATGTTCCTAAAGGGGGACGGGAAACACTTAGACCAGACAAGAAATTTTCTACTCCACTCTTGCGTATTATTACATACAGAAAATATTATAGAAGTCATAGCTGCCAAAAATTCCAATTATAAAATAAGAGACTTCTGAATACGCAATTCGTGTTATTTAATGAAAGAGACATTTGCGACAGAAACATGATGATCACTATTCGGATATTCAAATATTGGAATGTTTGATAGTTATGTGACAGACTGCTGTTTATGCCTATTGTATAAAAGTTTAAAAATAAAGAGAAAGTCCTTAAAAAATTACATTATCAAAAATGTATATGATTATATATAAATTTTACTTACCCATCATACGTAGTATAGGGTAAGCAGGGATCTGTTTAGGAAAAAATTGTGTCCTTTAAAGGACCCTTCACAATTTTTTTTATTTCAAAACAGGGCCCTTCACAAAATTCTTTATCTTAAAAATAGGTTTTTCACAAAATTTTTTCATCTTTAAACTGAACATTTCACAAATTAATCATTTAAAAGTAAAATCTGACCTGTCACTTTTACACATATAAAGAAAATATACGTATTTTACATCCATATATCTTCTTAAATATGTATAAACAAGAACCTGAATATAACAATCATTTCAAATTCACAAAATTATGACTAGATTTTTCACAAATATAAAAAGCTGTTCACAATTTCACAAAAACAGGACACTGGAAAAAAAGTCTGGACAGACCCCTGGTAAGTCTTGTAATCGTTTTGAAAATCGAAAAAATTTTTTGACGGATTTACACGTTTCAGACACTGGAGATTCCGAAAAACATATTTTTAGAAAAAAAAATTTTGCCGTCCGTCTGTGTGTCTGTAAACGCTCTATCTCCCGAACAAATTGAGATAGAGACTTGAAGTTTGGTATGTACTTAGTATGTAATAATGGGAAGAAGCCTATTGAATTTCAGTAACCTCGATTATCCGGAACTATTTTTTTCGGACTCTCGAAATACTCGTTGTGATAAAAGGTACACAAAAATTTTCGAAATTGTTTATTTTAAGGAGTGACTATAAAAGACAATAAAAAAACATAAATTTTGCATACAGCATGAAGTCGAACGGATAAAGAGTTACCGAGATATTTGTAATCCTATATTCCACACTCTTCGATTTTTTATGACCCTGTATTGCATCCAAATTTCAATTCAAAGATATATTCTAGTTGGAAATGAGACACTTAATCAAATGTAATAAACTGCTAGTTAATAGGATTATTGTTTTTGGAGTTATAAGGATGTTATAAAGTAGTTTACACATTTTTTATTTTAATATTTTACATTATGCATATCCATGATGGGTAAGTATTACGGTGGCCCCCAACGACTAGTTTTATTATGTGTTAAACTTACAGGGCCGCAAAAAATTAACCCGAGGGCCTCATGTGTCCCGCGGGTGCGTAGTGAGTACCAATAATAAAACCTTTTTGTAATTTGTTTTTTCAGGTTACAATTGTACCCAATATACTACCCTGTTCCCGCATATTATGCAATCTATGACGGAGTTTCGTGCATGGAATGTAACGGTGCAACGTACTATAAGTACTACCAGTTCGCTGTGCCTGTGTATGGGTAAGCAGAATACTCGTTTTCTAGATTAAAATAAATTTACATGTGTTTATAATGTTTTGCACTTACCTAACATCATGCCATTTTTCCACATCCTCAGAAATGTATTATTAAAATATCATTTCTACATTATGTAGATGCCAATATTCGTAATAATGATGTGCACATATCTGGTGCTTTTTACATAAATTATTTCTATCACACATGCTAATAGAATTGAATTGAATGATGCTACTGAAGTAAATTTTGTTTAATAACCATTACACATTATTCATTGTATTTTTCCTATTTTATAATTCATAGCTTATTTTGCCTTGTCCACGAAACTGATGGTGAATTAACTTTACAAAGTTCTGAATTATAAAAAATAATACATAAAAAAAAATTATATCAACTTTACAGCCCTATTAAGTGATACAAAATAAGGCTATAACAGACCACAAACATGATTTGTCGGGCTCTATGGACACACTATTGATATTAAAAAAGAATATTTGTTATTATTTACGTATTTAGATGTACTGCAAGGTTATACTACCACCATATATTTGCATTATAATATTTTTTCAATTGCATATAATTTTTAAAAAAATATGTCATCATTTATAAAAGTACGATATCGTTTGTAAGTTTCTAGGAAAACTATCTAAAAGCGCCTTTAATCAAAATTCTAAATAAAGAAATGTGATTCAAAAAATGAATAGAATAATTTTAAAAAAATGTGCAAAATATCAAAGAATCTACTAGTAATCATCTATTTTATATAAATTTACAAGAAACTGAAAAATAGAGATTTATTAAAACACGCAGAAATTGCAGTTATTCTGCAAATTTACCGTAAACTCAGTATATTTATATATATATATAGAAAATACCCAAGAAACTGTAATTTTGCATGAATAAAAACAGACTACAGTACCCATTTTGTTGCTCAAACGGGGACTCAATTATAACATATATTATGAGAGTGTTTCGTTCAGCAATAGAGATACCGCCCATAAATCACTGTGACGTCACATTGCGAATTTGTGACCGCCGATGTGCTGTCATGTGTAACATGGATGTGAAAGCAAAGTGCCGTGGATGTGAGGTCGTTATGGCGTATTTAGGTCTTTGTGTGACCTATCACTCTGACAAATATGTGAAAAGTGACACATTTGTAACGATTCTGCATGGGGTCTGGGGACAGCATTTTATCCAAACCCAACCCGACATCATTGGGTCAGCTGACTTCTTCTGTAGGCAATATTCGGATCCTGTATCGTGTCTGTCAACCCTATTTTAACAGAACTCGTCCCAACCTTATAGTGCCGGCTAAGGCTCCTATAATAGGAGCTGACGCATATCCATTTTGTTTCGCATTATTCGGGTCTCAGTTCAGCATCTCAATCTACCGCGGCCGGAGCTGGGGTTGCCTAAGGCCTCGTTCCTCCACCTTCTGAAAGAGGCTGAATGTTAAATGGCGGAAAATTAGCTTGGTTTTTCGACTTTGAGACACAAATCTGCGAGGATGCGTCAGCCAGTATTATAGGAGCTCTAGTGCCGGATGGCGTCTTTTTCGTTTTGGCTGCAGTTGAAATTTGGATTAGAACCTTGAATCGTGTCGGGTAACCAGGTTGTACACGAAACCCGACAATGATCCTGTGAAATAAAATTGGTTACTCGACTAGATGCACAATTCTAATCCAAATCCAATCTGCAGCAAAAAGTAAAGAAATCCATAACATTGGATGCGGTTCCGATTAAATTTAGTCACTAGACCCGATAACGAATCGTCACGTGTGTTTTGAATATTGATATTTTTAAAGAAAAGTTTTTAAAAAGTTTTCGAAAACTGCTATGCTATGGATCTAAATTTTGATGTGTTCGATTATACCTCTTATCTTGCTATGTATAATATTTGCATTTATAAAAAACTGGTGAATTAATGATTCAGAATCTTGATGTGATGATTCTTTTAACCGAGAATTAGTGTCAATGTACCAACAATGTCTTTCTTTTCCGTTATTTTATGGAAATATTTAACACTACACATTTTTTCAGTTTGTTGGACACCACAAGTAATCACTGTAAAAATAGATACAGGGAATGATTAGAAAATAATTGTATATATTACTTTCTGCTGTAAGCTTTTCTTTAAATACACGAAAACTTATTTAATAATGATTGAAATAAAAAGGAGGCTTTCTTTTCGGTTAGAGGAATCCTTATATAATTCTATTATCATACAATTTTGTGTAAAATATGAATTAAAAATGGTGTAAAGTGGAAGTGTAACCATGCTCTCCAGTATACGTAGGAGACAAAATAGGCTCAATTTACTTCCCCCTATTTTAAAATTAATTCTCTCTCTTTCCTTTTCCTTTTTTCTTATAAATTCTGAGGAATACAACAAAATTTATTTTTCCAAAATGAACTGAAGTATTTATTCTCTAAGAGAACTAGGGATTCAAATTCTTTCATCTGAGGGAAGGTGTTCTCTCTGCCTGAACTTATTAATCAAGAATTTTTTTTTTGTTCTTTATTATTTATTACTTATGCTCAAGCATTTAAAAATTATTTTAAAGAGAAAATTCAGGGACCCCTCCCCCCTCCTCTCTTTTACCAGGACGAGAATGAGGAAGAAATTGTTTCAGTTCACCCATCTGAAAAATGTCGATATAAACTTGTGTTAAAATATGTATTGTTTCTAAATTATTAATTATTGTTTCTCTTTTAATTAAGTAATCTTAATTAATTTCTCGAATGGCTTTCAGCAGTGACATTCGCCCGAAACCCTTAAATAATAAACATGCGAATTTTTTCGTTGCTAACTAAGCGTAAATCAACAAGGTGAAAAATGTTCAAGCCGGGAGTCGAACTCGGACCCTTGGAATAACTCTCGGAGTGAAAGATGCCAAGCTGGATGTCTTCTACATAGCTCAATGGTAGATAACTGGCGCGTTATTACAAGGGTCTGGGTTCGATTCCTGTCTTGTACTTTTTATTTGTTGCCTTGTAGGATTATGCTTAGTTAGCACTGTAAAAATTATCTTTAAAGCTCACGCGTTTTAATATTTTTCATATTTTAAGATTATTAAGTTAAAAGGATCGAATGATTGAATATCTTCAATATTTTGAAGAAGTAATTAAAATGAAATCACAGATAAAGGAAAAGTGTAACATGTGTGAAGACTCATTTTTTTTAGTTTGGTGTTCTAACGAAACATTGAATTTCTTTTCTAGTGTTCCACCACAGTTAACAAATGAGACTAACATAACCACCGATGTAAGCAGTGTAAGGTCTGCTGAAGATTTTTCCTATGAAATTACTGAAAATGTGTCTGAAGACAGGTGAGTGTGTCTATAGTGAATAAAACGATTTTTGTTTTTTGTTTTATAATAAAAATGATATAAAAATTAATGAAAGTATACGGGAAAAAACAGAGTTTTATTTAACACTTTGTACTCTAAACAATTTGTTTATCTTCGCAGCTTTAACAAACAAGATTTTCTTTAATTAATCAGCATTAATTGTAAATTTATGACAACACAGGGCAACATTTAAGAGATATTACATATTCAGTACTTTAAAATAATAAATATTATTTGATTTTACAGTGTTCCTAAAATCTATGAAATAGAGTCAACTTCTTCCTACTCAACATCTTGCAACAGTATTTATTTTTCAAATAAAACTATACATAAGCAAGATTAGCCTTTGAAATTGAACCTAAGATTAACTTTACAAAGCTCAATAAATAATTCGTCATGAAAAAAAGTTTTAAATCAACTTTACTGCCCCAGTAAGTGATACAAACTAAGGCTATGACTGACCATGGACATAATTTGTCAAATTCAATGGACACATTATTGATATGAAAATAATATTTGTTATTATTTAATTATTTGCATATATTGCATGGTTATACTATACCATATATTTGCATTAAAATATTTTTCAAATTGCATATACTTGTTTAAAAAATACATATCGTGACATTTTTCTATATGTATCTAGGAAAAGATTCACAAACGTCTTTATTCAAAATTCTAAATGAAGCAAAATAATTCAAAAGATGAATCCTACACTATTAGAAAAAATCTGCAAAATATCGAAGAATCTACTAGTAATCATGAATCTTATATAAATTTTTAGAGAACTGAAAAACGACATTTTATTTAAACACGGAAAAAATGTTCTATAAACTTATCATAAACTCAATATATTTATCTCTATAGAAAATACCCTGGGCCTTGCAATTTTGTATGGATGAAAACAGACTACCGTACAGATTTCGTCTTCCAACCATTACTAAAATGTAACATAGTATAAGCGAGTAACACATACAAATAACTTCCGTACAAAAATTGTGATGTCTCGTGACATGGACGCGAAGTCATAGCGTCGTAGATGTGGGGTTGTTATGGCGTTTCTAATTCCTTCTGTGACCTGAAACTTTGACCAATTTGGGAATTCACAGAGTTACTAATTTGTGAAAAGTGTACCATTTGAGACGATACTGCAACGGGTCGAGGGACAACATTTTACCCAAACCCAACCTGACATCATTTGGTGAGCTGTTTTTTTTTTTTTTTTTCAGTAGGCAGGATTCGGATCCTTCATCGGGTCTGTGGACCAGATTGTACCTGAACCCGTCCCGACCTTATTGTGCCGGCTGATGTTATTTGTTTTTGGCTATAGATAAAATTCGGATTAGAATCTTGTATCGGATAGGGTATCCAGGCTTGACACGAACCCGACTAGGGTTTGGTTTATCTGGTTACTCGACTCGATGTGCAATTATAATCCAAATCCAACGTGCAGCAAAAAGAACAAAAAAACTCAATCACATTGGGTGGGGTGCCCATAAAATCTAGTCACCCGACTCGATGCAGAATCGTCACGTGTATTTTGAAATTGATATTTAAAAAAAATTTTAATTTTTAAAAATGTTTTTGAAAATTGCTATTCTACGGCTCTAAATTTGAATGATACCGATTACACTTCCTATCGTGTTCTGTATAATATTTTCATTGACGGCACCAATTTCCGATTTATAATAAACGGGTGAATTTATGATTCAGAATCTTGGTGTGATGATGCTTTTAACCGAGAACTAGAATAAATTTAACGAGAATATCTTTCTTTTAGGTACTTTTATAGTAATGGTTACAGTTTTTAAGTTCATTGTATAGCAAAATTAATAACTGTAAGAACAGAAACAGGAATGATTAGAAAATAATTGTATACATGTTTCAACTGTATTTTTTTTTTAATACATGAAAACTTATTGAATAATGAATGAAGTAATAGAAATCTAGCTAAGAATAAATATTATGAAAAGATTTTCCTTTCGGTTAGAGTAATTTACATATATTTCTATTATAATACAATTTTTAATTTAAAAAAAAATGAATTAAAATAGCGTAAAATGGATGCAAAACCATGCGCGCCGATATACGGAGGGGGCAATGTAGGCTTACTTTTCCTCTCAATAATTTAAAAATTAATTCTATCTCTTTTCTTTTCTTTTTTTTTTTAATTCTGAGAAATAAAACAAAATTTATTTTCCCGTAACGAAATTAAATATTTAATCTCTAAGGTAACAAGGAATCAAATTTTCTTTCATCTGGAGAGAGGGAGTTCTCTCTGGCTGAACCTAATAAGCAAGGCAATTTTTTGTTCTTCTTTATTTATTACTTGTGCTCATGAGTTTAAAAATTATCTTAAACAGAAAGTTTAGTGACCCCCCCTCCCCCTCAGACGAAAACCAGGAAGAATCTGTTTCAGTTCTCCGATCTGAAAAATGTCTATATAAACTTGTTTTTGAATATGTAATGTTTCTTAATTCTTTATTTCTGTACCTCTTTTAATGTTCATGCGTTTTAACATTTTTGATATTTTAAGATTATTAAGTTAAAAGTACTGAATGCTTGAACAGCTTCCTTATTTTGAAGAAGTAATTAAAATAAAATCATAAGTAAAGGAAAACTGTGATATGTGTGTAAAGTCAATGTTTTTAGTTTGGTGTCTTAACGTAATCAATTTGTTTTCTAGTGTTTTTTCACAGTCAACTACAGAAAGTGACTTGACCTCTAATGTAAGCAGTTATGCTGCAGATTTTCCCAGTGAATCTTCTGATAATGTATATGAAGATAGGTGAGTGTGTTTATAATGAATTAAATGTTCTTAGTTTTTGGTTTTATAATAATTATTATTAATTATTAATGAAATTACATGGGAGAAAACAGAGTTATATTTAACAATTTGTACTCTAAACAATTTGTGTATCTTCGTAGTTTGAACAAACAAGAGTTTCTTTAATTAATACAGCATTAAGTGTAAAATTAGAACAACATAGGACAACTTTTAAGAGATATTACGTATTCAGAACTGTAAAATAATAAATATTATATGATTTCACTGGATTCCTAAAATCTCTGTATTTGTTTTTCCTATTTCCGAATAGTGATCTTTCCCTGTTTAATCCCAGAGTGTCTGTCATTACATAAGATGAATATTACTTTTCGGAAAGGAGTACTTAAATTCAAGGTCCCATGAGTCCCTTTTTTAGAATCCGAAGGAAAGCTAATTTGTTTTTGATTTCCCCAGGAAAATTCCAAAACATCTCACAATCATCTTTTTTGGTCGAAATTTAGAAAATAACAAAGGATATGAATTTTCACTTTGCTACACAGCGTACAACTAACAGAGTTAAAACCGTCCAGACTGGGGATCGAACCCGGATACGTTGGTATAGTGCACGGGGTTCGATCCCCAGTCTGGACGTTTTTAACTCTGATGGTTGTTACGCTGTGTAGCAGAGTGAAAATTCAATAGTGAAAATTGTCAATAATTTCCGGCATAGTTTCAGCGCTACTGAAAATTTAATTAAGATGAAATTTTTATGTTCAATATTTAGCATTTAGTTTGTAAAATCAGTATTTCTCATGGGAATTTCCTCATGAAATCAAATTTCGATATGTCTAATGAAATTACGGTAAAAGTAGGAGATTTTTTTTTTTTTAATACCAAGTCATACTTTATAACAAAATTTTCATTTGCCATGAATATCGAAAGTCTTTAGGTATCACAATTTAGAATTAAATAGTTCATGCAACTTTTAAAACAATCCGTACAATATTCATCCGATTAGAATATACAGAATATTTCTTATTATTTTCTGTTATTTGTAACAGAATCATGTGTAAAACTAAAAGTAATCAGCTATAAATCCGATATTGGTTAGTTATGCTAAGACGTACAGGGACAGTCATATCGTGATTAAATCATAAATAATGAAGAATAAATTATAATATGATTTTGTAAAATTTCTTGTTGTTTACTATTTTTGTCCAATATGTCACATTACTTTAAATTGAGAAAATATATTATTAATAATGTGGAATGAATTTTTTTAGAAATTTAGATTTATTAAATCCTACATAAATTACCTCTGCATAAATTAATATGTTGTCGTCTATCGATTATTTTTGGAATCTTTTAATTTATTTTTTATGCAGGAATTCCTTTGTAACATCCTAAATGACACATTACAATTGCGATAAACTATAAGCTGCGCTAAATCAGTGTTATTTTTTTAATATAGCTTTTTTTCGTTCTTGTAACATCAAATTTTAAATTTCACTCATTTTAGTGCATGGTTTTAGCTCTTTCAATTTATACATTTTATTAACTGTTGTACAGCAATGAAATAACTAGTCATTTTTCTTATGTGTTATTCCATCTTATGGATTTATTAAGCTACTATTTATTAAGATTTTTTTTAGATACTCTTGATTAAGTAAATAAATGAAAACAAACTGACAAAAAAAGAAAATAACAAATTTTTTTCTTAACGGTGTTAGATATATATATATATATATATATATATATATTTTAAGAAAAAATAACTGCGGCATATTGTATAGTTTTCGCGCATTCCTGAGAATATTCTCCCCCGCTTATTTTCTTATACGTGAAACATGTTTTTTATTTTCTTATTGAACATACACATTGAATTAATGTTTTTAACAAATACTAGATAGTATTACTGCTATTTAACATACGAAAGAGCTAAACCATAAGTGGTTTTAACACATTATTTAAATGCATGGTATTACGCAGATATTAAAAACGTTCTCCAAATTTTTAATCACTTGATACCCGTTATAGATATCTGGTTGGAAATCTAGACTCACTATCTCAAAAACTTAATCCATCTTTCTGCTATTACTGCGTAATTTTTTAAGCCAGTGTAAATTAATTTAGATTTGTTAATAATTTTACAATTCGATGTTCTCATTTACAATCATTATCCTGCAAAACATATAAAAAAGACTTTCAATTAATCAATAAAAGACTGTGAATGCCAGGATAATTAATATTTAAGTAGTTTTGAACGCTGTGGGAAAAAACCCATGAACGCAACCGTAGGAGAGTGTGCATTTTAGACGATGGGAAAATGATTGATCAAAAACACTTTAGTTGAAACATGGCCAATAGGTGAAAATAGGGCGCTGTGATCATTTTCTCATAAGGATATTAAAACGACATCACCAATAAAGATAATTATACGAAGTTTCATCATGTAAATTTATGTATTCATATCACATACATATAAATTTTCCATCACGCTAAGATAGCAGCATCAACAAAACCCAAATGACTAATATGACAGCAAAAAATAATAAAAACTGCCTCAAAATAGCCTCTCTGTATTCAATATGCTCGCATTCTTCATTGGAATTGGGGATTATTCATGGGACTTTTTCAATTGATACTATTTCACAACATGATCCACAACAGCCCGTAGCTGATCACTATGATTTTAAGAAACGTGTAAATTAATACGTTATTTTTTAATAACTTTTTTTTCTTTTACAAACCACATTTAACTTTTATGTAAAGCATATCCGAATTCCTGACTATAACACTAGGATCACACGTTCCGCTAAATTCTCATTGCCAATGTTCAACAATAACCACTGCATTGCTCAATCGCTTGGCTGCAACATTTTCAGCTACTTTCTATTCCTTTACTGCTTGAATGAAAAAAAATCCTGTCTTCTAGAACCAAAGGACAAGAACTATTTACTACAAACCACAATATCTTAAGAAGTACATGTAATATCCCTTGCACTCACGATGAACTTTACAAACACTTCCGCTATTTTGGAGAACAGCATTATTTAAAATGAAGTTTTCCTTCAATAGCAGAACCATTATCTTCATCAAACAATGCTACAAAAGTCTATTACGTCTTATTAGCTCAGATACGAAATCCAGATGTGTGCATGTTACACAAATTTTATTTCTGTGAAAAGTTTGTGATCCCATACATCGGCCATTTTTTTAATAAAAAATGCATTGCATCAATCATTACTTCACAGTCTGAAATGTAAATACCCCAAACAGAAAGGCATTATGTTTATTGGTTTTATCTCCTGAGCATTCCAAAGAGGGATATTTTATCTGAATCATCCTGTATTTGTGAAAACTCATTTGTGTTGGCTTATTGAGTTAACAAAACAATGACATTATTATTCTGATGATGAAAAATAACCATCAGTGTCACTTCATCGTTTCAGATGAAGTTACGTCTGATACAACTATTGCCTCTGATGTAAACAGAGTAAACTATTATACAGATTTCACCAATGCATTCATAGAACGAGTTAATGAATGTACGCGAGTGTATATTTAACAAACTAAATGCTAATAATGGTCAGTAAAATAAACTTCAGTAAAATACAGTAAAATAAACCTCAGTAATAATGGTCATAATAAATAAATAAAAATTAGAGACAAGAAAATGTTGCCTCTAACTCTCTGAACTCCAAAGCAATTCACTTAAAGAAACAATGAATTTTTCTTTCAGGTTTGTTGACGAAATCACTCCTGAAGATAGCTTTGCTGACCAGATCACTCTTGAAGATAGCTATGCTGACCAGATCAATCCTGAAGATAGTTATGCTGACCAGATCAATCCTGAAGATAGTTATGCTCCTGATTTAAATTATAATGGCCATCACCAGGACATTTTAATTGGATTTACAAAATTTCGTAATGAACAAAGGTGAGTAAATTTATCATAATATAAACGTTTCTGTTCCTCAATAATTAGAGTAATAATAAATAAGTAAAAGCACAGAGAGAACAGTGTATTGTTTAACTCTTTGTACTTCAAGCAATTCCCTTAATGAAACATTTTTTTTTTCTTCTACAGCCAATTTTCAATGATTATACCTGACAACAGTTTCATGACTGCACAAAGAAAAAATGAAATTAAGTTGAGAAAAGAATGGCTGTACTTGCTGTCTTTGAGTGGGTATGTACTATGATGTACTTCTATTTTTTAGTTTATTAAAATTATTTTTAAAAAATAGAGATGTCATATATAACCTTATATGAATGCATTTTAATATTTTTTTCTTTGTTTTAACTCAAAATATTACAAATTAACTACATTCTAATACGCGTAAAAAGAGTAGAAAGTTCGGCGTAATAATTGTATTACGTAAACCCTGAAGGTTCCTTAACAGATAAATCTACAATTTCTAATGTATAGATTTGGAAGGCATTCGCATTTTAAAAACAATTATCAGAAAATTAATCTTTTTAACATCATTCTTCTTCATACTTGTTGGAAGGATCTGTGCAAGTTAAAATCAAACGGTTACGCATACAGAAAAACCTTAGAAAACCATCCAGACCAACCTATTTGTCCTCGTGGTATAGGGATACAGTAAAAGATAAAATTGAATTAAATGTTAAGTGATCGCGAATTCTTGTGGCATTTAATGGGAATGGTCAAAAGAATACTTTAAATTTCCATATAAATTAAGAAAATAGTACAAAATAGCACGCGTTGTGTTGTGGTTGAAGAGTTCCTATTGATAAACTATTACAGCCAAAGTAAACAAGCTAATGTAGCCATTAATTAGAAAAAATCGCTGTATACCTATGTGAAAGAATAAAAGTACACATGATGGAAAAAAGAAAAAAAAAAGAAAGGTTAATTAACAAAACAAAAATATTTATTTACAAAAAAAACATATTTACAACAAAAGAAAACGTTTAAATATTGCATTTAAATAAGCTACAATATCTAACGATTTGATATTAAGCATTTTACTAGGCTAAAATATTTTATTTTTGTTAACTTATAAATATACAATTAATAATTTTGCAATGTTTAATTGCGTTAATTTGAATTTATAATTCACAAATTTGAAAATGGAAAGGACATTTTTCATAAAATTTACATACAATAATTATAGCTGAAAATACTGCCTAGAAAAAGTGACCTGCCCTGAAGTAAAATAATAACTTAGACATATGGCCAGTGACTTGGGGTCAGTGACGGCAGGGCTTGGACCATAAGCTGACTCTTTAAACCATTACTAAAGTCTTCTCCAGCAGTGGCACATCATAATAAATAAATTCAGTTAAGTGGACCCATTAGGTCAAACTTTATAAAAATAAATAAATACCTTTTCACTTTCATAAAGGTTAAATTTGGCTTTTAAATGTTATTGATAACCGTGTTTAAGAGATACAGCAATCTCAATGTTCTAAAACTCTAAAATAATCTATCATTCTAAAGAAAATCATAATTTTCTAGACAAAAATTAACTTTGACAAAAGTCTACCAAATCTCATAGATTCTCACAGAATCTATGAGAATTTGTTCTTTGTATTGATTTATTTCATTCATGGCTGCATAAAGATGTCCATTAATAGAAAAGCAATAAAATATATCATGGAAATAATTGAACAATATTACATTTTTCTTCCTCGGAAGGAACTATATATTGCGCCTACTTTATAATGCGTAAGATTACATTCCGTTGCTGTTATGAGTGTTTCGTATATCCATACACAGCCTTTCCGGTCTGTGCGCTGCGTGACATGGTGATTTGTCAGAAGAAAATTAGATTCAAGATTTCGCCGACAACTTTGAAAGTGATTGCGGTCTGTTAAATATTCAATACATTTTGTTCTTATTTTATGTAATAAGCTGTACCTTCTTTAAAAAAAGAAATTAATATTAATATTAAATTACGCACAGTATTTAAAAATATTTAAGATATCTTGAAAACACTGCTCTTGTCATAAAAATATTTTATTTGTGTATCTTGATAATAATTTTGCTATTTTTCAATAATAATTAATCAATTAAATGTTTCTTTTTAATATTTTTGAGCGGGAAATAAATGTCAGTATATTTTTACTTTTATTTGTAATAAACGGGGGGGGGGGGGAGGGGGATCGGTCCATGAGCCTCTTGACAAGAAAAATGCTTTTTTCCCATTTAACTTACTTTAATTTTGAAAGTGTTTTATTAAAGGGCGTTTAACGCATGTTTTCACCTAAATTTTAGTTTTGCACGTGTTGCAAATTGGCCAAGACGCCGTCTTGTTTTACTTCCGATTTTTATGACCAAGATCATTGATTTCAAGAACTTTTTAAATATTTTAATATACTGTGCGTAATTTAATATTTATAGAAAGTACTGCTGATTTTTTATAAAGTAAGAAAAAATGTAATCAATATTTAACAGAGATGATTAATAGAGATTTAACATCCATGAGTATCCATGGGATAAAAAACTAGTCGTTGGGGGCCACCGTCATACTTACCGATCATGGATATGCATAATGTAAAATATTAAAGTAAAAAATGTGTAAACTACTTATAAAATGCATTACAATTCGAATAAAATCGTAGCTTGATGACATCATAAACTTTAAAGGCTCGATTACTGAATTGCTTAAAAGAAATATCCTTATAACTCCAAAAAACATAATCTTATTAACTAGCGGTTCATTGCATCTGATTAAGTGTCTTATTTCTAATTGAAATATATCTTTAAATTGAAATTTGGATGAAATACAGGGTCATGAAAAATCGAAGAGTGTGGAAATAGGATTCCAAATATCTCGGCAACTCATGATCCGATCGACTTCATGCTTTATGCAAAATTTATGTTTTTTAATTGTCTTTTATATTCACTCCTTAAAATAAACAATTTCGAAAATTTTTATATACCTTTTTTCAGAACGAATATTTCGAGAGTCCGAAAAAATACTTCCGGATCATCGAGGTTACTGAAATTCAATAAGCTTCTTCTCATTATTGCATACTAAGTACATACCAAATTTCAAGTCTCTATCTCAATTTTTTCGGGAGATAGAGCGTTTACAGACACACAGACGGACGGCATTTTTTTTTTTTCTAAAAATATGTTTTTCGGAATCTCCAGTGTCTGAAACGTGTAAATCCGTCAAAATTTTTTTTTTCGATTTTCAAAACGATTACAAGACTTACCCTATACTACGTATGATGGGTAAGTAATGAGTACATCAGAGTTCATATTTGAATACACTCATGAGATCAAAAATGAGTACATGACGGTTCAATTTTAACACATCCATGGAATCAAAAATGAGTACATGCGTTTCTCAATTTTGAGAACATACGGATCGGAGCTAATTTGAGTATGCGACGTATTTAAAATTGAGTACTCTTTTTTTTCAGTGTATTCGAAATGAAAAAAAGTTTTTTTTTTTAATTTACTGTTACGCTTAAACTGTAGATTTTTTTCCTTTAAATTATTATTAATCTATAAATTGTCAAATACACATTGTTAAAGTATAAACTGAAGTATTATAATGTATGTCTTCTGTATTTAGAAAATTAAGCCTCAAAGAGCACATCCCTTCTGTTGATGTAATGCCAGTGATTTTAGAAGAAGAGGATGCAAATGCTGAAATTTTAGCAGAGACTATAGAACCTGTTATCCTTGATAATGTAAGGACGGATGAAAATGTGTGGAAGGATGTTCCTCGCGAAAGAGATAAAAGCTATGGAGATTATAAGCAGGTGAATAAATAAATAAGTATATATATATATATATATAGTTAATTTGTATTCTTTTATTAAAGGGAGATTCCATTGTGAAACATTTTTTAAAAAGGGTGGGGAGGGGGATAAAAATGTAACTTTATTAACTTTTGCAGCGCTCAGTTTAAAAAAAAAAAAAAAAAAAAAAAAAAAAAAAAAAAAAAAAGCTGCTGCACTTTTTTGTTTTGGTTGCGTGCCGAAAAATCAATATTTTTTCCAAAACACTTAAATGCGTTTTTCTGAATATGGTGTTTTTAGTAAATGTGGGTACAGTGGAAATAAGCTCGTAATTAAGCTATTGACTTCACATTAGAGTGAAGTTAGAGTAGGAAATGTGCGTATCTACTAAACCACTAGAGTTGTCTGTATGACTCTTTTTTTTTTCTTTACAAACTGGGCTTTTAAAAATATCTTTTGTATTATTTGTCAAATTTTCTTTAAAAATATATTAATATAATGTTTGGAAAATGTTAAAATATTGATTTGCCAGATTTTTACATTCAGTTTAAGGATTTAAAACGTTTGTATGTTTGTTTCAGGAGCACCGATACCATTCAGCAAAAAGGGGTGCCATTTGAGGGTGGCTTGGGAGGTAATTCCCTTCCCTCAAGAAATTAGATATTTAAGCGATCATCAATAATCGCACGTCAAGCTCAAAAAAGAAATAATAATTAATAATTACCAATATACTCTCAAAAACTTTTTATAAATATTTTGGCTAATTTTTAAAAAATGTGTGCGAAATTAAAACTGTATGAATGGCTTCACAGCTATACATAACAAAATCGAAAGATACCCCCCCCCCCCCGTCAAAGAAACCCCGCACGCAAAAATAAATAAAAAACTAGTCGGATGTGTAAATCCCAAAACTTTCTTCTATCTCACAAAGATTTCGCATACACTAAAAAGAATCAATACCAATATATATCAAGGTCTAACTGAATCTAGAGTTTTATTAAATTCCGTGCATTACTTCTTGAGATATGACTATATTGCTAAAATCGTGTAAATCCTGCAAAATGCAGCATAGCAGCGCCACCTGTTGGGAGATTTAGACCAAAACCTAATCCACAACAACGTATGTCAACGTCTAACTGAATCTGAAGTTTGGTGAAAATCTGTGCAAGAGTTCTTGAGATATAGTTATCGTGATAATAATGAAAAAAGTAGCATAGCAGTGCCACCTGTTGGGCAATTTATACCTGAGTGTTAGCAGCATCTCTTTATGTCAAGGTCTAACAGAATCTGAAGTTTGATGAAATTCCGTGCATTATTTCTTGAGATATAACTATCATAAAAATCTGGAAAAAAAGTGGTATAGCAGCGCCACCTGTTGGGATATCTACACTAAAAGATTATCAGTGTCTGTTTATGTCAAGGTCTAACTTAACCTGAAGTTGGATGAAAATAAGTGCATTAGTTCGTGAGATAGAGCTATTGCGGAAATCACGAAACATGCAGCATAGCAGCGCCACCTGACGGGCGATTTTCATCAAAAACTAATCAGCACCTATTTATATCAGGGACTAACTGAATATAAAGTTTTATTAAATTCCGTGCTTTAGTTCTTGAGATAGAGCGCCCACAAAATTTTGTCACATACAGACAGACAGACAGACTCACAAACTCACTGACAGACATTTTCTAAAAATGGTCAAATCGTGTTCAGGACCTTCTAAAACGTATAAATCCGTCGAAAACCGGAAGTCGAAAATTTTCATGAATCCAATACTTTCTTCTTGTAAAGATGGAAGAAAGTAATTATTAAAAACTACAAGTGGGTAAATGTGATCGAAGATCGCGCAAAGGGTTTCGTTTAATATTCCTTTTAAAACACTTTATCCTTTAATTAATTAATCCAAATCATTAACTTATAATTATCTTCAGCATTTATCAGTACACTTTATCAATAAAAACATAGATGGCAGCACCATTAAATTTAATAATAAAATGATGAATAGAAGAAGCTATTTTGTTAAATCAAATAAAAAATATTCAGGAATTGCATTTCAGACAATTGTAACAGCAAGTGTTTCTATATCTGAAATTTTCTTATTAAAAAAATAAATAATTATTTAATTAATATTTAATTACGTGTAATTTTAGCTACAAAAAGAAGAAAAAGAAGAAAACAAACCCTTAAAATGGCAAAAAAAAAAAAAAAAAAAAAAAAAAAAAAACGAAAGTTTTTTAAATAAAATCTATTGTACAATGAAATGTAAAAGTCGAAAATACAAACTTCCGTCATCGAGAATAGAACCCAGAACCTTTGTTTTAGGAGGCAAACGTGCTACCACTAAACCATCTGGCCTGCGCGAAAAAGATTGAAATTAAGGTTCGGTTTTAAAATCTAAGAACATTGACAAAATGGTCATATGTCATTAAATTAATTCATTTAATTAAAATAATATAAGACTTTTTCAAAATTATATGATTTGTCGTGTAAAAGGAAATATTCAGCTGTATATATATATATATATATATATATATATATTATTTTATTTTATTTATTTATTTTTTTAAGTAAACAAGAATATTACGTCTGAACATATTCATATTTATATTAAAATCATTAAAATTACAGACATTACATTACAATTACATAAAACATTAAAAACATATTAAAATTGGACGTTTCGGATTTACATGAAAATCCCTCATCAGTAAACATTTTTCTTAACGTAAGTCACAGTTCTAAAATATCAACGAATAAAAAATACAAAAATGTCGAGGACAAAGTTACAGTTACAATCCCTAATGAATACTCCGTGTTAATATAACTGTAACTTTGGCCTCGGCATTTTGATGCGTTGTATTTTCTATGTGTTGATATTTTAGAACTGTGACTTACGTTAAGAAAATTTTTTGCTGATGAGGGATTTTCATGTAAATTCGAAACGTCCAATTTTAAAAAGTTTTTAATGTTTTATGTAATTGTAACGTAATGTCTGTAATTTCAATGATTTTAATATAAATATTCTGCTACAAGAATGCAAAATATCAAGTCTCTAACATATACAGTTTCCGAGTAGGAACCCTGTAACAGATAGGTCGAGGAATGAGACGAATAACGTTTCGCCAGATGAACGAAACCCTAAAAAAAAAAAACAAAGTTTGAAATGGAGCTCCTGGCAGCAGTGTTCACCAGACAGAATCAAGACAGCGAATCATGTTGTGAGATACGTGATACTCCAGATCCATTTCTTTTTTGTGCAATTTGTTGTTTAAGGTTTGCTTAATCTAATTGGAAATTTCCGTTTCCAAATAAATTGCCATTTTCTTTCAAAATCCACAAAAATGATCTTAAGCGGCAACACCACTTTGACAGGTTCAAAATGTCGGATTTGCCTTCTTATTTATTGATTTTTATCTTTTTCATTTATCACTTAAAGTACACTTTATGCACACAAAGATAATATTTTATTATATAGAAATCAATATTGAAAATGAAAGATCAATTTCGGAGGTACATAATTTAAGAATGCGTTGCAGCGAGTAAACAGAAACGGAAATTTTAAGATTTTTTCTTTAATGTTGTTTTGTTTTGCAGAATAACATTTTAAAAATCGGTCGACACTCATGACCAGCCAATTTTCAATTTATCAACCTAACTTTTTTTTTTTTTTTTTTTTTTTTTTTTTTTTTTTGTAAGCATTATAGTGTGATTTTGAGTAACGACAGTTTTCGCTGAAAAGTTACATTTTACTTTAATTAGCCCATTTCATTAAAAATGTACACTTTTTAAATCAGCTTTGTATTTCATTAGCTCTCTGACTGAAAAAAAATCTCTCAATGATCTCATTTTTCAAGGTAAAGTATACGACGAGTTATGATGAGACCACCAATATATTAATATATATGCTAAAACAAAATTCAGCTTGCTACTTTATTGCATGAATCTCCAACTATAATAAGAAGCAAGTTTGTGTGTTTGTGTGTGTGTGTGTGTGTGTTTGTATGTGTGTGTGTGTTTCTCCGTCGTGTTTTGAAGAGACCGCTGCACGCGGAGCTACAAAATTTGGTGGGAAGGTACCTCTATGAATGTAGTTTTACACCTCGAAGCCAGATTTTGGAATTTTGGAATAGATTTTTTTAATTAAATTTTTTATGCGATTTTTAGTGTTTTTTCACGTTTCGATGCGATTTATCCACATTAATAAGGGGAATCTGGTTCCAATCTTTTAGCCCAATATAGTAAATTTTATCCTTTTTTCAATAAAGTTTATGCGAAATTCGTACAGTGATTTTTGAATTTTTGGAGATTTTTTTCCTTCGACACTAAGAAATTTTGCCAGAATGCTTGATTGGTTCGGTGGTTGCGCTTCCATTTGAGCCTCAGATACGATCAGAATCGTCATTTTTTTTTCTCTTTTTAGCTTGGAGAAAGTTGGTAATTCTTTACAGATAAAAATTAGTGATTTTAAATATGCGAATTTTAGTGTTTTTTGACGTTTCGCTGCGATTTTGCTACATTAATAAACAGGAATCCGGTTCTAATCTTATAGCCCAATATAGTAAATTTTATCCTCTTTTCAATAAAGTTTATGCGAAATTCGTACAACGATTTTTGAATGTTTAGCGGTTATTTTTCCTTCGACACTAAGAAATTTTGCCAAAATGCTTGATTGATTCGGTGGGTGGTTGCGCTTCTATTTCATCCTTCAGATACGATCAGAATCGTCAATTTTTTTTTCTTTTAGAAAGTTGATAGTTCTTTACAGATAAAAAATCTTAATTTTAAAAAAGAAGAGCGGAATATTTATTATCCCGGTTTTTTTTTTTTATTAGATTTTTTTCCTTTTAATTTCATTTTTATGCATTTTTAATTTTTTTTTTCATGTTTTGCAGCGTTTTTTATTTCAAATGACGTCACAAATCGCCCACTACAAGTCAAACGCCATTGGAGGGCAGTTGGATTGGTAGCTGATAGAATTGTAGGTCAACCGGGCATTTGTGATTGGCAGATGAAAAGGTCGTCAGCTGCTTGCAATTCGAACAGCGAGTTGTGAATTTTTTATATTTGTTTTATGCGATTTATAGTTTTTTTTCATGTATACGTCATTTACGTATTTGATTTCAGAAATTAACAAACTATTTTTGTTTGTATAAAAAAAATGTAATTTTGTTTTTGTTTCAAAAGTTAATGATAATTCCTAATTTTTTTACGTCGTTGGTTTTATTGTGTGGGGAAGGGGAAGTGAGTGTTTGGTTGTAGTTTAAATATCGCATTAATGTTCTGATCGAAACCCCCTCCTTCCCCCCCTGCCTCCAAAATCAGAACTAATTAATTATTAGTTCGATTTAAACGTAACCTTTTCTCACGTCCCCAGGTACTAGATAAACATCGGTATAACTTTTTCGGCCCTTGGTTACCACTATTTCTGAAAATTAATGACCAGGCAGGGGTATTTTCTCGGGTTCAATGGGACCAATTTCAATGAGAATTAGTTCATTCAACTTAACACGAACTAATTAAGATATAGATAACTAATTAAGATACAGATTTTGCGCCAACTGGCGGTAGAAAATGGAACTAAAAGATTTTGCAGCGCCACGCCTGCTATACGGTGTCGTAGGCAGCAGGGACACGTGCCGGAGTTTCAATCAAAAAGGGTTTAATTTACAACTGAGTGCACCCTCTAGCGGTGGAAGGTGAAACTAAACAATTATGCATTTAAAATATGTCCGATTCAAACAAAGGGCCCGATTTCAACGAAAATTGATTCATTCAACTTAACATGAACTAATTAAGATATAGATAAATAATTAAGACATTTGGCTCCCCCTGGCGGTGTAAATCGGAACTAAAAGATTTTCTGCGCGTGCACAGAAAGCCTCCTATACTTTGTCAAAAGCAGCGGGGACACGTGCCGGAGTTTTGTTCGGAAAGAGGTTTCTTTAGATCAGAGTGCACCCTCTGGCGGTGGAAAATGTAACTAAAATATTTTGCATTTAATCTTGGTCCGATTCAAACGAAATCTTTTCTGAAATTCTTCCGAGGCCTCCCAGGTACTAAATGAACTTCGGTATCGTTTTTAGACTTTGGTTACCACCTTTTTTGAATATTAATATCCAGAGGGGTGATTTATTTTCTCGAGTTCTATGAGTTCGATTTCAACGGGAATCGGTTCCTTCCACTTAACATGAACTAATTAAGATATAGCTAATTATTTATGACATATATTTGGTACTCTCTGGCGGTGGAAAGTGGAACTAGCAGATTTTTCGCGCGTGCACGGCACGCCTTCTACACGGGTACACAAAAGAAGTAGGAATGAGTGCCGGATTTTCATTAGTATATAGGTTTATTTAGAACAGAATGCTCCACCTGGTCGTAAAAACTGGAACTAGAAGATTTTGCAGCGCGTGCCTAGCACGTCTTCTATACATGGTATCGTAGGCAGCGGGGACACGTGTCGGATAATTTGTCTAGAACAAAATGCATCCCCTAGCAGTGAAAAAAAAATTCCTGCGCGTGCGCCAAAAATGGCTATTTTTATTGAAACCGCAAAAGAAAGTTACCTATTTGATAATCCCAGACAATGAAAAAGTTTCATTTTCACTCATCCTCAAGTATTCAGAAAAGTATTGGATTATTTGAATCGAAACTCACAGCTTATTTTTCTGATTCCGAAATTGCAAATTTTGTAAAAATCCGACGGTAACTTTTTTTATAATTTTGACCAAAAACTGACCAGTTTTAAATCAAATGATTTAGACATTTGAGGAGGTGGTATTAAATTTATTTCCACTTCGTGTCCATCTCTCTATTTAATTTCCGAAAGACAAAGAGTTACCAAAGGAAGGGTTTTGTGCAGCGATTTTTAGAGTGGTTTCGTATTTCGTAGTATTTTTTGACGGGACCGGGCAACGCCGGGCGGATCTGCTAGTAATAAATAAGTGTATATGAATTTTATGAGGGTACTCATAATATTTTCATTGATCCGTGTTCACTTTCTTATTCTTCTGGTAGAATTTGAGAACTTCTTTAAACGAAATTTTGCAATATGCGCTCATAACATTTCATATACGATGAAAAATTCATTTAAGAAATTAGACAATAAATCCAATTTTAATTAATCCTTATAATGTTTTTAAAAAATGTAACCTAATTGTATGTTGTTTTTTAAGGAATCCGAAAATGATGCTGTATTGGAATATTCTTACGATAGCATCGGGAGAAACGAGTTTCCGGACAGTTTGGCCGAAAATAAATTTTGGGAAGAACCATTTCCGGAGAGCATTGACGAATTAGGGAATGGGGAATTTAAAGTGGAGGCATGCTACAGTGGCCCATCTAAAAAACAGGCTGAGACAGTATCCCTTTATGATGATGCACTTCAATGTAATGATGTACTTGAATGTGTGCACAGAATGATGTACTTGAATTCTCATCCTTCAGCTTCCAACAAGTATGTAAAGATTATACTAGCTTCCAACAGGTATTTAGGATCTAAGGGGGTCAGGGACAGAAAAATCTAAAACAAAAGATGCAATTTTTTTTTATTGGCTTAAAAAAATTACACAGTTTTTAGAGTTAAATATCGCAAATAGCATGCTTTTATCATGATCAGTTTCTGGAGATATAACATTTTTTGTCTTGTGATGATGAGCGCGACCTGCCCTCTGGCGTTAACTTTAACATCATTTATCACAGAATAATTTTTTTTCATGATTTGTCAACTTTGAAAAGATATATCTAAAATTCCTTGTAAGGTATATGTATGAAATTTTCAACACTGTTTCTGTATTATATTTCTAACAAATTATCCTCAAGATTTTTTATTTTGAATGAGAATTGCGAAAATATGCTACTTAATGCAAAAGTTACTCATGAAAAAACTTCATTTTTTCACTTTAAAATTCAGTGTGGACTTTATAATTAATATTTTTTAAATCCTTAAGTCAAATTAAAATTACACATTTTATGTACACAATAGTGCAAAAATTATTGAAATCAGGCAAGTGGTTCCAGAGTTATATTAAAAATTAAATATGTTAAACTTTTTTTAGTTAAATTTTTTTTAATGTTTTAAAGTTTTTGGTATTTTTTTTCATGCAATATGGTTATTATATAAACACATATTTCACAAAAAAAGTTCATTCGAAAATATCTATAAATAAAAAATAGAACTTCGTCTCCCAAACCTTCTTAAAGAAATACAGTCAAAAATGCGCCTCTGTTTTTCAGTCAGCAAATTTAAATTTAAACAATTTCTGGACTTTTGAAAGGAGAAACTGCATTTTTTTCCTTCAACAAAACATTAAAAATCTTTATGTCGTAAGTATTATTTCAAACCCCATGCTGACTATTAATTACAGGGAGAATAACAAAAAAATATGAACTCAATTTCTCATGGCTGTATTACCGAATTTTGCACAGTTGCAATAAACATTGCATGGAAATAAACTAATATAAACACTATAAAAAAATCTGTTGATTTTTCACAAGAAGCTGCATTCAAAACTTTCTGATACTTCCTGTGAGGAGAGAGGTAGCTAAATGTCATCTGGTACACAGCAACTTCAATACTCATCTAGATGGCTACCATGCTGCACAAGATGTTTTTCAGTCGTGAGTATACAGAAAAACTATAAAATTTTGTTTTTGAGCGTTTGCGAAACAAGCAGTTGCTAAAACACCCCCTGTAGAACCAATTTTGCATAACATAAAAAAAATTATCACTCATGCATTGTCATTGACTCAAGTTATTCTTTATGAGGGATGGAATAAATGCAGCTAACGTCTAGTATATAATTTATCCATGCAGATTCAGCAGTTTTTCGCATTATTTAACGTATTAAGAAAGTAAATGTCTTAAACGCTGCAACTTGAATCTGTGCCGTACTATCGAGAGCGCGCTTATAAAGACTGCGCCAAATGCTGCAAAATGATTTGGCAAACGACATCTATTAGAATTTAATCCAGTTTTAATGTGTTTTTAAATTATTATATCTAATTTTTGTTTTATTGAGGAAGCATTAGCTACTATTTATAACCATCCAGCGTGCGACTATTTTAGAAACATAAGCAATATAGTTGGCACTACATATGTCAATAGCACATAAATACAAATTTTTGACTGAAAATTTGAAAAAGTATTTTTAATTCTTTTTTTTTACTCTTATTTATCACACTCACAATGTACCAATTACTTTTCGTGTAAGGATATAATCGGACAGTAAAGGAATTAAGCTGTTAAATAAAAATTAGAATTTTTTATACCGGCTACTTTCTGACATGATATCAGTCATATATTTTAATGCACGAAATCTTCTGTATTCTTATATAGAACCAAACAAAAGCGAAAGGTGTTTATCATTTTTTGATAAAGGCAAATTATCTCTCAGAAAAATTCTCTTGAGTCGATTTTCGGTACGTAATAGTCCGGTAAAGGTCGCCCTGAGATATCAATCGACTATAACTCAATATGCAATCGATATATCGAACGTTGAAAAATTCTATTTGATTCCAAATCACTGCACTAAACATTCTTATCAGATTCATAGTTTTAACTATAAAAATCAAATGTCACAGCGAATGTGTCAAACAGTTTCGCGCTTTTGAAATGGAAAAATATATTTTATGTGTAAATGTTAGTGTATATTTATTTCAACAGATGCAAAATGCTGTTATTTTTTTTATTGTTTGTTCATAATGTGTTCAATATATATCTAAATACATTACAAATTGAACCATTATATAAAATTCCTGATTTGTTTTTCAGAAAATCCCGCAAAAAATGGCCATTTTGGTGTAAACATGTTGAAATCCTGCCCACCATATGCGAAGAGGATGAACAGAGCGATGAGGAGCTCGATTATGGATTAGTAGGAGAACAAAAAGAAGTAGGTGATATTTTCTTATTTTTCAATAACTGTCACTATCATATGAGGATGTTTAAAAAAAAATGATTGGACACACTTTAACAGATAGTTGAGCACATTACAATAAGAAATTTTTGTACTGGAAAAAATACTCGCAATCCTTTTATTCAGTCATACATACAGAGTGTCTCACTCTAGTCTGAACACGGATTTTTTTTCATAAATTAAACAATAATGAAATAATTTTAAAGAAAGTTCCAACGAATTTAACTTGCTTTGTGTGAAACGTTACATTAAGTGCTGGAAGTGACTCCCGAGCATATATAAACACCGCTAAACTAAACGCTCCATATTTCATTATGTAGTTAACACTACACATGCTACCACTGACCGAAATACTGTGAATTACCTGTATTTTTGTGATTACGTCGCATTTAATACATCCGAAGGCAAATTTTTACAAAATTTAGTTAAATCACGGTAATATTTCTGTAAGATGTACTCTGTATAAAACGGAAAACTGTCTAATGTGGAACGATTTTAAATTCCACCAGAACGACTTTCAACAGAGTAACATTGTCTAAGATGAAATACGAAAATACATTTTCTCGTTCCTGTGCCATTCCGCCTTAGACAGAATGTAGAGCAACAGCATTTATTGTCAATAAAAATTCTACTTCAGATTTAAGTATGATAACCTATATTTTCGAATGAATAAATAAATTGATTGCTATCCTGGTTTAATATATGAATATAATTTGTTGTAAGTGTGATTTTACCACATATTACAGTTTCCGCTTCAGTTAAATTTAATGAAGTTGCTACAAACCATTTGACAAAAGGTTGCATATTTTTAAGGAAACAAATAAGGGGCAAGTTGGGCAATTTGGAAAACATAACGTGACAAACGGCGTTTTCGTCATGAAATCCTGAAATCCCGTAATATCTTACGGGGAAATTTAAAATCAGGATACCCAATACAGTTTTAAAAATTTGGTTTTCAGTATTAGAAAATTAACATCCTTCATCAACCTACCGTATTTTCAAGAAATATTTTTGTAAATTTTAAATATTTTCAATATTAGTTAAGTAATAGCCAATAAAACTTAAACATATTACTTGAGAAAATTTTTAGAAGTTTATTAGCTTCATAAAAGTATTTTAAATAATAATAGTAATAATAATAAAGCACTTACGTACCCTCCACGCAAAGAACAAGGAAAAGTGTTAAAATAAGATATGTGATAGAAGGAAATTCGTCATTTTATTTTATGTGTGAAAATTATTGTTTTAGCATCGTGTTAACATCTAATCTTTTCGAAATCTTATACAAAACTCATATCATTTTCCGCTTTTCAAACTTTTTTCCGAAAATAAGGAAGAGTGATGAATTGTGTTACTAAATTGCTGTGGATAACATTTGAGGGGGTCGAGGCAAGAAAGTGCTAAACCACATTTTTGAACTTCTGAGATATTTGAATTTGAAAATTTGATCATATACTCAAATCAAGATATATAACCTGTTTTTTCGCCAATGTCTTAGTAACATTGAGATATTCGGAGTAACATTATGGTATTACTTTAATATATTACTATCACATTCTTTGTAAATTAGCTATCTTCATTGGGGGCATAAACATCTGTGGCGAAAAAAAACCTGGAACGCACGCTGCCACCAATTAACATTAGAAACAAATTATATGTAGGCTATTATAATTTATAATATGAAGCAACAGATTACAGTGTTAGATTTATTTCACCAAAAATGTGATTGGCACTTTCTTGCCCCGGCCCCCTCATTTTACGATCATATTTGTTCTCAGGAGTACACCGGGGGGATGAAATTATAAGAATCTCAGTATAAAATTTAAGCAGTTTCGTACATTTATTTACTAAAATAATAAAACAAAAAACTGTAAATTTTTTACTAAAAAAATTAAATTTATTAATGCTGTAAAGTTAATATTCTACGGAATGGGGTATATTTTTAAATTTTTTAACAGAACTGTGAACTTAATCATTCTTTGATGTCTTTTATTACAATCTTTACATTCTTACAACCAAAATCTACTGATAAAGCCTTCCTGAAACACAATAAATTTTGAAACACTAAAAGAGTCTCTAAATATATAATTTTTTGACATATAAGTTCAAAACTTTAAAGGTAAGTTTATTTTTTAAGTATTCAACATACCAACGTATGACCTAAAACAAAACTATTATGCATTTTCCTAACGCTATATCAGGAATAAAGAGAAGCGGCGATTCAAAAGTTTCCAAAGCAGCCAGTTTGGTGGGCCTTTTTCTGTTTCAGACCTTCCTGTATTTGTAAATATGAAAAATATATATACATTTATGAATGTAGCGACGTATTAAACATTATAAAAACGTGGGAGGAGCAGTATTTTTAAAAATATAAACAATAATTGCCAAAACCGCAGTATTTTTCATGCATGTGGAAAGAGCGATATGTCCGCTGCTAATACTCTCTTCAAAATTATTTAATATTGGATTTGATAAAAAAGAATGTTATTTGATGCATAGTAAAAAAAAATTCCATTAAAATACGGAAATTTTACTGGCAATTTGGTCGCCGGTACTATTGCTAGCATCCCGATCTTTAGTACAATTTCCATATTTTAACGGAAAAATCTTTGGTATACTGGATAATACCGGAAATGTTTACGGAAATTATCCGTAATTTCTCAAATATTCATTTTTCATTTTTCATTTTCTTACAAAGATCTTCCGTAATTTTTAGGAATTTTTATTTCGTTAAAACAAACTTTACAGAAAAAAAAAAAAACACTTTTTAATGACCACGCAACTAACAATCGCGGAAAATACTCTTTCATATACTTATCAATTATACTTTTCAATTTAGCCGACATTGCCGTATCATTGAAAATAGTTACAATGTAGAACCAAATATTGTCGTTTCACTTTACATATGTCAGATTTAAAGCCTATATTTCTGTAGCTTTTGCGTTTTAATACAAATATTTGCTATGAAAAGCCAATATTGACAATATTGGTGTTCCTTTGTCAATATTTCCAATCTAAAAAAATATTTGTGCAATATTGACGTTTCAATCGCAATATTTACAATGTAAATGACATTTATACAATAATCAAATATCATGCCCTCTGTACCAAACCTCGAAATATCATTTATGAAAAATGTACTGTTGCAATACGGAAATATTACATACTATTTACGGAAAACTACTTGAATTTTTAAGGACTTTTTTTTACAGATGTAATATATTGATGTAATTCTTCAGAAATTTGAATTGTTTTATGTTCACTTTTACTTTTATTTATTATGTTGTTTAAATTTTTATTTTATAGGTAGGCCCTTCTAAAAAGCCAAAAAAGGAAAGATTCAAAGGAATTCGGAAATTCTTTTCGGGTCTCACAAGATGCTGCTCGAATAAGGAGCCACCAGGGTGAATCCATATGAGCACCCAATAGCACATTTCTAACCCTCTAAAAAATTAAGATTATGTAAAAAAAAAAAAAAAAAAAAAAAAAAAAAAATAGATTATTGTATTATACTAAAAAACACAACCATATTAACAATAGTTTGTACTCCCTCAATCAATAAAATTTAAAAACAATAGTAAAATATTGCCTCTGTTTTCTTGTTTCTGTTTCAGTTATTCATGTAAAGTAATGTTTAACGTTTATATTTATGAATTTCCCCAAGTTTGCCTGAAGTTCGAAAGCTTTTCTGTATTTCATCTTTAAAAACAAGCTAATAGTTAATATAGAGTGTAGGGTTAGTAAATGTTTTAGTATAAAAGAAAGGAAGAGATGGTTTCCTCTGTTTTAAGAAACTTTGAATACACAGGTACCCTTTAGTGTCAGCTTATGAATTTCACAGCAAAAAATCAAATCATTCCGCGGAATTATTGAGGAAAATAACGAACTAATAAAGAGCATTTTTTTCCCCTGAATATAACAAAAAGTATAAATTAAAAAGAATCATGTTGTAAAGATAAGATTAAAAAAAGTTATTTTCATTTACAAATTCAAATAGATTCTGTTGAATTTAAAACTTTTTTCATAAAAGTATGTATGGAAGTATGAAACTGTTCATTCGATACTGAAAAAAGAGTAAATTCACGGTATTTGCCGTATAATTTTACAGAAAATGCCACTACATAAACGGCCAAATTGAGAGTTACAATTGTAAAATTTTTGCGGCAACATCGGGAATGGGGATAAGGAACAGTTTGACAGAAAATACACAGCCTTAAAGCGTTAGTTCATGTAATCATATTTCCCATTATATAATCCATAAGCGCTAAATCGTCTGAAACTGTTAGAAATCTTATTTGGAGTAAATATGAAAGAGATGATAGTCTAAAAGTTTTAAAATATTTAAATATAATCAATTCGAAATAAATATGACACTTGTGGAGCTGGCTCTGAAGCCACCTATTTGCAGATTTGGTAGTTAGAAATTTAATCCATATTTATGCAGTACGTCTTTATCTTTGTGTTCCAACGTGGTTTTATATATATATATATATATATATATATATATATATATATATATATATATATATATATATATATATATATTTGAATGGGATGGGCAGTACTTCCCTATTCTACGCCTTTGTTGTTGTCAGATTTTATAAATATTTCTTTGGAGGGGGGGAGGGGGGGGGTCCGGGAGAAATTTTAAAAACATTTTTATTTATTAAACTGGAAGTTTACGTTTTTTTTTTTTTTCTTTTTTGTGTGTGTGTGTGTGTGTGTGTGTCTGTGATGGTTAACCATATGATTTGAAAACAAAATCAACTCATAAAACTTCTCATAAAGTTTTTTATTATTACTATTTTTTTTTTTAAGTGGGGTATTTTAGAATCATTATAACTCGAAATATTATTCTTCAAATTTATAAAAATTTGAAATAATAATTAATTAAATAGAAATATAAAAAAATTAATTATGATTTAGAATTTTTTTAACTATTAATTAAAAAATAATATTTAAAGTAAAAATTTTAAAAAATTATGTAACTTATTTTTTAAAAAATCATATTTTTAAAAGTAAATATTTTTTTCAAATTTGCTGAATCAAAAATAAAGTAAAATAATTGAAAAAGATATGTTTTAAGTTTGAACCATTTTTCTTTAACAGTTCTTGACTTATAACATTTTAAGCGGGTTTTGTAATGCAATAAAATATTTAAGAAAAATTTGAAGCTTTTTGTGTCACGGAAACCCCCTAACCTTTAAATTACCTACATGCTGAATATTCAATGCTGATTAGTCATTACATTATCTCTACATTTGCACACTTTCTTACTTATTTATACTTTTATTACATTACCCTACTTCTATTTATACACTTACATACACACACACTAGTACAAACAAATTATTTTGTTAAAAATATTTTTGTCTGCAGCCATTTTAACATGACTTCTAGTAACGGAAAAACGCAGGCCTAACGCTCAAAGGGTTTTAAAGTTATTACCAAAAAACCGGGCTCAAATTGAATTGAAGCATCTTGTATTCTACCACTTCTTAAAGTTTGTAAACCTGGTATTGAAACAACCTGTTGTTTCGTCATTTTGGACATAATGATGTAATTGAAGGAACACCAACTGAGAAAAAAGAATTTAAACCTGACTCATTTAAAGTAATGGATTCAGTGAAAACCCTTTTCGTACATTTATAATTCTTCTACCTTTACGAAACTTCGTCAGAATACAGTTACTCTAAATACATTTTAGGCAAAAAGTATTCAAAAATCGATATCTTCGTCATTTTTCACCGAATGAAAAGTAGCAAGCCACCTTAGGTACTTTTTGCTTAAATATTTAAAAGCAATTTTTCATTATACAGTAATCTTTTAACCTTCGCGAGGGTTACGTTCCAGGAAAACCTCGCAAATCTCAAATACGCGAATGTTGAGTCTTTCTGATAAAAGGTAGATAAAAAAATTTGAAATTGTTTATTTTAAGGAGTGAATATATAAGAAAATTAAAAAAAAACACAAATTTTGCATAAAGAATGAAGTCGATCGGATACTGAGTTTACGAGGTATTTGGAATCCTATTTTCTACGCTCTTCGATTTTTCATGACCCTGTATTTCATTCAAATTTCAATTCAAATAAATATTTTAATTGGAAATGTGACGCTTCATCCGACGCAGTAAACCGTTAGTTAATAGGATTATCAATTTTGGAGTTATAAAGATGTTTTCTTTACGCCAATCAGTCATAGAGCATTTAAAGTTTAGGACGTCATCAAGCCACGATTTTATTCGAATTGCAGCGCATTTTATTTTACACATGTTTTATTTTCATATTTTATATTATGAATATTCATGATGGGTAAGTATTATGGTGGCCCCCAACGACTAGTTTCAATATACAGTAATCCCTAAATATTTGCTAGGGTTACGTTCCAGGAATACATCGCGAATGTTGAGACTATCTTTCTGCAATAAAAAAGAGTTACTTAATATGACATTTTAATTAGGGTGGCACAGCATGTAAAATAAATCGGTCAAGTGCGAGTATAACACGCGCTGAAAGGGTCCCGTACATTGAATTTAGTAATTACAATTTATTAATTAACAAACTCCCACTACCCTTAATTGTTTCATAATTTTTGTTTCAGTGCATTCGGAAATTGGCTTATTTTTCCAGTACTTTCGATGATATCTCTTAAAATATAATATCTAAAATTAAAACAAATATATTTTTGAGTTCGGTGTTACGGGATCTTTCGAACGATTCCCTACACGATATATATTTTTTTTCAAGAAATTTAATTAATAACTCGGTTTATTACCGACAGTTTTTTTTAAATCATTAACAAATATTCTTGTATGATTCTGCGTCAATAGATATCTCGAGCGCCCGTCAACTCCCCCGCTGACCGCCGGAAAAGTAAAGTTTATGTGTAACGGAAAAATGCATTTTTCTCAAAAACTATGTTACCTAGAAAAATCTCTACAGTTTTCCTGGAATAAACTTCTACTACCCCAAATTTTTCCATAATTTTAGTTTCAGTAGATTTGGAATTAGATGAGGGGGGGGGGGGAGACATATTTTTGCATTGCATTTTCGACGATATCTCTAAAAATATAATACCTAAAATTAAAACAAATATATTTTTGAGTTGGGTATTACGAGATCTTTCACACGATACCCTACACCAGCGTTTCTTAAACTGTGGCGGACCCCTGGGGGTCCGCCAGCTTACAGCCGGGGGTCCTCGGGCGCAGTGTTGAATTCTGATATTTTTTTTTAGGCAGGAACTTTTGTAGCTGCAGCGGGAAACGGGTGAGGGGTTGTAGGACTAGAACTACTGGTCAAGGACCACTAATAAACACCTAAATATTTCAGGGGGAGACTTCAATGTGCAGAAGAAGATTCATTCCCCATACCTACAAGAGCCACACTCTGAATTCAGCTCTGCGCAAACCAAATATTTTTAACGAATATTTATTTCTGGAACAATGAAACAATGTACGCATCTTAATAGACTAATATCAACCAAAGTTCGCTTTAAATGTGCATACTGTTTCGTGTTGTCATAGTAGCATTCACGTGACCATACGTCAGCTCATTAAGAAAGACGAAAGCAAAGTTCGTTTTTAATAAAGGTTCTCCATTAAAAAAAAAAAAAAATCTTAAATATTCATATATAAGGAATATTTTTCAATTACTTCTGGTTCCGATAAAAAAAAAAAAAAAAAAAGAGAAAATCTTCATTTTTAAATTTCTGAAAAAAAAAGTCAACGAAGCCACGAACTTGTGATTTCTATTATTTAATGTCTAAAGCCCATTATTATCCACAGTTTTAAAATCTAAGAAAAGTACAATTTTTTCCTAAACTGGAGTATACTTTCTGGAAAAAACAAACTTCACTAAATTCACAAACTTTTTTTTTTTCTAAAAGTGCAAGAATTTTGATTAAAAAAAAAAAAATGTGGATTCATGTGTGAGAAATGAAATTTAATTCGTTTTTATGATGTAATGGAAATCGGTTCGTATTTTCCAAAATATTTACCTGTTGTTTCAGGCTTACTTCTCCGATTAGCATTTCTTTTGTTAATTCTGCAAGTGTAGTGGGCATGCGTTATTATGTTGCCAGAAGAAAACGGTAGAGGGAATTCCAGCCAGCCATTGTCATTTTTAAATGAACTGCTCGTATTTTAGTCCCTGTTGTTCGATACTTATATCTTTTTTTATTTACAACACACAATTATAAACACTCATTCATATAAATGAGTGTTTAAAAGATACCTGTAATAAAACCCTGAACTGCTTGTCTGTGTTATTTGTCACGATATACTGTCAAATGAGTGTGGGAAACCACAACACTCAGTGGACATTTTCTAACTAAACACAAACCAACTGACTTTTTAGCTCACAGGCTATCAAAGCCTGAGAGTTTATGTGCCCGCCAGTTCTGTATGTACGTACGTACGTATGTATGTAGTATGTATGTACGTAACGCGATAACTCTTCATAGAACTAACCGTTTTACTTTAAATTTTGTTTATAGGTTCCTTGTGATAAGGCGCTTCCCTGATTAGTTTTGGAGGTTTATTGGTTAAGCATAAAGGGGAAAAACGGGGGGCTAACCCCCCATAATTTAGATAAATGGGTTTTTCATGTAGAATTATTCCATTTTCTTCAAATTTTGTATATAGGTTCATTTTGATAATGCGCTTCTCTGAATAGTTTTGGGGGTTCATTGGTTAAGTATAAAGGGGGAAAGGGGGGGCTAATCCCCTCTTAATTTAGATAAATGGGTTTTTCATGCAGAATTATCCAATTTTCTTCAAATTTTGTATATATATTCATTGTAATTAGAGACTTCCCTGATTAGTTTAAGGAGTTCATTAGTTAACTATGAAAGGGGTAACGGGGGATGACCCCCCCCCCTTAATATATTGTTGATTTCTTTATTTTTCGAGGGGCATATTTCAAATTCTTTGAAATAAGAGTATAATATACAATTAGTGTGAATAGCCTGTGAGCTCATTGCCCTCAGTTTAACTGGGCAGTTTTCTTTTTTATTTAAAATCAGGTTAAAATAACTGAAAACAAGTCAGAAATATTATTTTTAAAGTATTTAACTTGTTCCAATATAGAAAAGGGCATTTTTGCCTCGTATCGGCATCTGGTGATCAGCCTTCGTTGGAGGCTGATCACCAGTCGGTCACCAGTTTTTGCATCTGATGGTAGCAAAGTTTGCAAAACTTCATATGATTGCGGAGAAGTGAACTGTACCAGATACACTAAAGCAATGGTCACAATAAGGCTAGGAGAGAAAGCAGCAAATGATTTAAATTTATCTTCATTATCAGTGATACTGTTAAGGACAGAATCAGAGATTTGTATAAAAAATATTGAGGACATTGATAGATCACGTAAAAACCAGTCTTTATTTCACATGTTGATTCATTAACATGTTGTTCATTGTTATTTCACATGTTCATTAAGAATGTGGTGGTAAGATATGTGACGATTTTTTAAACAATAATTTCGAACTTGCACACAAAATGAAACATTTTTCACATGTTTAGACAATTTCATACTAAAAAGAAGAAATAAAATCGTCAAAATGTGTCTGAATAAGTACCGATGGGGATCGAGCTATGAGTGAAAATGCATCTGATGGTAGCAAAGTCTGCAAAACTTCATATGATTGCAGAGAAGTGAACTGTACCAGATACTAAAGCAATGGTCATTAATGGTTTGATCAGCTTGGTTAAAACTAAATCACTACACGTAGTTTGGATACACTGTTGTATTCACCGTCAATCGCTAATTCCCAGAAAAATGCATGAAGCTTTGAAGTCTACATTCAACGAGGTTGTTTCAGTAATAAATTATATCAAGGCTCGACCATTGTATTCGAGACATTTTAAAATTTGTGCGAAAAAATTAAGAGTCAACACAAACATCTACTTTTGCATATAGAAATTGGTGGCTGCCACGAAGAAAAGTTTTAAATCTCATTTTATTACTGCGTGATGAAGTAAGACTGTTTTTAATGGACTGCGTGATGAAGTAAGACTGTTTTTAATGGATTCAAATTTCCATTTGGAAGGTTGTTTTAATGACTTCTTCTGACTTGTCAAGGTGGCATACTTGACACATATTTTTAGTTTTCGGAATGAGCTGAATTTAAGCTGATAGGGAATGTCAGTACTACATTTCAAATTCGAGGACAAAGTAGAAGCAAACAAAAATATATTGATTTCTGGGCAAATCGATTTGCAAATAATATTTCTGAATCATTACCAACATTATTCGATTTCTTACAAACCTCTGGCAATACTATTTACCCTGATATTATTATTGAAAATTTTATTTTACATCTGAAGTACTTGGAATAAACTTTCAGAGTTCATTTTCCTCCCTCGAAGTCAGAAATGAGTGGATGAAGGATCCATTTCATTTCCAAGAAATTGGTGAAATCAAAACCTTAATATTCTTATAGCAGGAACAACTTGCGGAATTATCATACGATGGTTTCATAAAAATTGCTTTCCAAGTATATAGCCTTCCTAGTTTTTAACTGTGCCTGTGAAATACGTATGCAGAAAAATCTGAAAAGCAATTATTTGTGTGAAAAGACTTTCTCCATCCTTGTGCACACGGAAAACAATGTAAAATTCAACTGAATGAACCAGACTTGTGGATACATTTTTCAAACAATAAACAAGACACCCAGTTGCAAAAAAGCAGCAGCATCTTTCTCATAGGAATTAGTAGCATGTACATTTTAACCTCCTTAAAATGCATGTTATTTTCCGTATAAATGCAGCTGATTTTTCGAACTAAATACATAATATGTGTAACTGAAAATAAATAAGGTGCATGCATTAGAATAATTTCTTATTTTAATAAAGAAAAAAATGTTGGGGTCCCCGAAATGCATATTACATCAATGGGGGTTCGCGAGATTACCATGTTTAAGAAACGCAGCCCTACACGATATACACTAAGAATTTTTTTTTCAAGTAGCTTAATTAGCCCCCAAATTTTTTCTTAAACAAATTTGTGAATAGCTGATAATCTAAAACTATGTGGGTAAAAAGGCTTTATAGCTTTCCAAAGTTTAAACGTTCCTCTTCCTATAGTTTACGAGTAACAGACTCTCTGACAGACGAACAGACAGACACAGGGGTGATCTTATAATGGTCCCCGTTTTTACTTTTTAGGTACAGAACCCTAAAAAACAAAAGAATATACGCATTAATAATACGTTATACCTAACGTATATGTCGAAGTTAAATGTACGGACATATCCATATATATGAAATTTATTTATGAAAGATATTTCAAATTAACTGGCTGGAGAAATAATCACAGCTAAAAAAAATCATATGTTTTTGTATAAAGTAATTTTGGCTATCTCTATTCGCAAAGATATAATTATTAGTGGGTCAGTATGCGATACAATATTAAAATACGATATTTAAATACAGCTAAATGCTTTCCTTTATTTTCCATCTAAGAGCAGTTTCAACTCCATCTCTACGAGAACCTGAATACGTTAAAAAAAATACTTTAAGATGCCGTTACATTACCACTTCTAACATCACCCACCATTGCAATGAATATTCTGCTGTTATTACACTCAAAAACGATATTTTCAAAACTGAGCAGAAAATACTGCAATCTGAGTATCAGTGTGTCGCATAGTTAAAAAGGCTTGGAAACAAAATTACTCAAGTTTGAAACATGTATATAATCATTTCTGAAAACGTACACAAACTCAAAAATAAAACGCCATGTGCTCCTATTTTAGTATGTCCATGTTTCAAAAATTAGTATAAAGTGACTTCTATGTGTTCATTTTTGATGATGTTCACGTTTCAAAAATATGTTCGAACTTATCCTAATCGTTTTTGAGTATGTCCATGTTTCAAAAATGAGTATGAACTCACAACTATGTGCTCAGTTTTGAGTATTTCCTTGTTTCAATATTCTGAGTATTTCTCGTATTTCAGAATTGAAATCATTGGGTCGTCCTATTGGAAACATAAATTTTCATAACAAAATGAAAACAACGATTTACTCAGATTTGAAAGTGTCATTTTTCCCAGTGTATTATTTTACTTTTCTACAATACTTGCTCCTTTTTTAGGTGACAGGTGAAAATTGATTTCTAAATACATACTCAGAAAACACAAGAGAAATAATCTTTAACCACTATGAATACTATAAAAGAAAGATATAATAAAGAAATTGCGAATAATCAAATATGATTCTGGCGAATGTTACATTTTTCCGCATTTTCATGTTTGCGAATAATCAAAACTCGCGAATTTTAAGGAATTACTGTACTTTTTTAATGGGACAATATACAAAAACTGTACTCAAACGATGTGGGTGTAATAAAATGTAATTTACATCATTTACATACAATGTACAAGTAAATGCAAATTTACGTATGAAGTTAAATTTATCATTTTAAATAGCGCTGTATGAATTATTTAATATAGTTTTAACTAACGTGTTTCAAGTGGATTAATTCTATATAAGATAAAATGTATTAATATTTTCAGTTATCGAATTTCTAGTTAAGAAGACTTCACTATATTATATAGTCGAAATATTCTAAAGTAAAAATCTGCGGAAATGTTGATGCGACGTAAATCAGTGCTAAACCTCGTCTTCTGTCAGTACACAACCGGCTGTGGTCAAAAATGTGGATGTAGAAAGACAGGAATCACATGCACTACCACCTGCTACTACTGTCATGGATACTATGCTCAAACAGTCCACCACCTGTTGAGGAGGATGTCCTAATCGAAGATAGAATGTAAATCAACATATTTTGAAATTTGCTATTGAGGCAGGGTAGTTCAAAATGATCGCGGACATCAGTATATTGTCCATTCATATAATATTGTATTTTACGCATTTTTTTTTTTTAGTGGCTTTAGTTAATAAAAAATATCATTTGTTGAAATCATTGTCCATGCTTCCATTCACCTGACCACAACATTACTTAAAGTTCGTTTAAATTTAAGTTAATTAGGTTGTAAGTGCCGTTGACCCGATCATTGACGCTGATGTGATTTTTGGCAATGTTCTTCATTTTTTAATGTGATTATATAGTGAAATATGGAATCATTCAAAATTAATAGAACCTTTTTTGTAAATAATTTATTTGTCTTTATTTTTGGTAGCAGCAACTCTTTCCGTACGGACATTACATAATGAGATATTAACAAAAACCAAAAAAGGTGTTTTCTGTTATCCCCCCACGCCCCCGCTCATCCCCATCCCAAAGGACTTTTAGTTTGTTCATTAGTAGACCATCCCAAAAAAAATTTACAAAATTTCAAAACTTTGGGAATTAGTATGTCCAGAAAAAAAAAAAAAAAAAAAAAAAAAAAAACAGAAAATTTGATTGGACTACCATTAGTTTTCTGAAACCGGGTTATTTGATTTTAGAATACTGTCCATTATTAATTAAATATTTTCAGTTACCTAACTAAATATAAACATGCAAGAGTAATAAAATAATATTAATTTTAATGTTAGTGTCAATACAATTAATTTATAATCTTTTTCTGTAAAACCTATCTGGTGAACATGTTTTGTTTTACATGTTTTGTTTGTGTCTTCCTGTATACGAACTATGAGATCTACATACTTGCTTTGTAGCGTACCGTGCAAGGCCGCCACTTTGGAGTTGAGCCTTGACTAGCTTTTATAGGTAAAATAACTCTTTTAAGACTAATAGGGCAACAAACGTGATGGAGTCACTTTGTAAATTTGCTTTTGCTATTAACGGAAGTTTGTCCTTAAAACAATATTCACTCACAATGAATATAAAATATTCTAAATTTCAAACCTCAGAGCAAGCAAGGTTTTGGCAGCAAGACAAAAGTAAAACCAAAACATTAAACACTGTCTAACGTCACTAAAATTAGCAACCCGTGGCTGTCGGGCAAGTTATTTGATTATCAGTAAAAAGCACTCTTATCCATCTTGCAAGTTCCACGCAGATAAATTAAACTATTTTTATGCACGTGTTGAAACAGGAACTCCAATACTCGACGCTGGTCCTTTTCTCCGGAAAGACAGGACTCGACCCACATCCGCTGATACAAACTTTTGCTTCTGCTTTTATATTCCGCAGATTGACCAACGAAGCCCAATGTGATAAACTCGCAGCGAAAAACACTAACCGTAGATTCCAAGATATCAAAACACACTTCGGAAAAATAAAGTAAAATAATGTACAGTGCCATTATTTGATGTACAGTGACAATGTACAGTGATGTAAATAATGTACAGTGACAATGACATGTATGTCGCTTTGCGCACACAGTTTAATGTTAACAAAACGCTCACATTCAACAAACTAGAATCCTTTTTAATAGAGTTGCAAGTCCACAGCCGGTTAAAGAACTGGTCCACGATGGTAACATCCGTACATTGGCAGATGATCGTATTAAGAAACAATATAATCTGTTTTTTCCATATTCTTTAAAGCATAAGATTTTTCGGAAAATGCTGTCAATGTTGGCGATTTAAACTCAACTTTCGAACTTGACAGCGTTAAAAACTAATAATCACTTATTGAAGTAACATGATGCGAAACATTTATAAAAAATTTTAAAAAACTGTTCAATTACAAATCACTTCAATATTCCTTTCTGTAAGTATCATGTTTTTACGTTTAAAAAAGTGTCGAAATATGTGTCAGAAAGTTTCGGTTTGATTGGCAATGAAAAATGTTTTTTGAGAACTCACTGCCTTAAGCATAAGGAAATTTTCTACTTTAAACGCAAAAGCTTGCGAGTACGATTATTGAAGTGGTTTGGAATCGAACAGTTTTATCATTTTCGATAAATGAAACCCATCTTGAGTTATAAGCGATTTAACACCCGACATATTTTCTTCACTTTCCTGTGCTGTCGTGTCCGGTAACTTGGCTCAAAACGCCAACTTTGTCAGCATTTCTGAAAGATCTTCTGATTTACCGAAAAACGGAAAAACTGTTCAATTACAAAGTTTCTTAACAAAGGCACCTGCCAATTTCGTGTGTTTTCGAACAAAAATGAATTTAAAAAATGTATCAGAAATTAGTCAGTTTGGGTTAGAGAACAGACTTAAAGAAAAAATAATACTAAATTAGTACAAAGATAGTTTACAATTCAAGATCTGCATTAACAAACTTTTTTAAAATCAAAATTTAAAAATAAAATAAAATAGGAATTTTAAACAAGAACGAAAAATCTTGCGTCAAGCATAGATTATGTAACACTTTCCAACGCTTCCAAAAATAATTTTACAAATCCTACCGTTTAATAAGCTGAAAGATAACATCTAAGTAAACAATTTGGAAAACGCATAACATATTTAAAAACATAATTTCAGGAATTTCCAACGTATATAATATTCGGAAAAATATCCGAATACTTTTATTCAGAAATGTATATGATCTATAAATTTGTATATATACTACATAGGATGCTAAATTTTAGTTCAGTTAAGAAACACGTAGCACAGTTTAAAATTCTCCTTCTGGAGTTTCTGTCAATAAAAAGAAATGTGTTCGCGAACTTTTGTGCTTCCCTGTATAGGATCTACAGAATTTATGCACACCACGTAATAAACAAAAAGTGAGTTAAATTTAAAATTGCGTTCAGTAACTTAAAATGCACTTCCAGGAATTATTGTTAACAGACAGTAGAGAATTCTTTTGTGTGTCCCTGTAAATGAACGATGACTGCTATACACACAATATTCCGTAGTAAGCCTCTTGTCATGCACCTTAGTGATATATATAAATTTCAATGCGTTTAAAATAGTGAAACATTATATAAATAAACCGCAGACGATTTTTCTCCATAGACGTAATATAACGGAATTCTTTTGATTGTCCCTGTAAATTAACTATAAGTGCTATGCATACCCTATTCCATATTAAGCTTCTTGTAATACACCTTAGTGATATATATCAATTACAATGTGTTTGCAATTGCGTAACATCATTAAAATAAACCGCAAATGATTTTTCCCCATAGACCGTAATGTAACGGAATTCTTTTGAGTGTCCCTGTAAAAAAACTATAAGAGCCACGCACTTCCGTTGAAATAGGACAGACGGCAGACGGCAAGACAGACGGCAGACGGCCATACGGCCAGACAAACCGAAGTCATAAACACTTTTCAACTAGCTTGGAAAGTGTTAAAAAGGAAGAGTAGTGACATATCACATCACCCATTAAAACTCGTAAGCCATTTAGTTAAAACAAAAGATAGCCAAACTGCGAAAACTAAACTTTTAAAATGTTTGGTAAGAAATCAAAAAGATAGATATTAAGAAAAATTACCATGACACATCTAGTAATCATAAGCATGACACTATACTAGTACACTTTAGCCTGAAACGGTCACGATTGCATCAAGAAATTCAGCTGATAATTACGAATAGCAGAAATTAATATAAATTCCGAAGAAAGACTTTGTGTTGACTGTTAGCGTGGTCAGCATTGTATTTAGATATTTATCACCGGGAGGGTACATATAATATTCCGGAGAGGATAGTGTGGTGGTCTGGGAAGAATTTAGAATTTTAGGTTGTTAATAAACATAAAATCCTAAATCTTACGGAGGGAGAATTTGATGTTGTTGTGTGGTGGGTGTAGTTTATCCCGGACAAAACCCGGAATTTTTATTTATAGAATAAATATATTGAGAACCTAGTTTCTGATAAAACTCTTTTTTCTTGGTCTAACAACATTGTTGCAAGCATCGTTATGACGTCATCGTCCCTGATGCACACGTTTTTGCGTTGTAATAGAGATATTGTTAGTTTAAAATGTATTCAACTTTTAAACTCTTCTGTTGGGACCAAAATGACATCAACAATGGCATTTTCATTGTTGAAACAGCAATATTCATTTACATCCTTCAAATAACAATACACTCGCTTAAACAATGTTCACAACAATGCTCATTTTGCCATAAACGATGTTGAAATTTTTTCTTACTGATTCCATTATTGGGGTTCTTTCCAGAAACGTTGTATTTCATTTCTGAGAAGTTTTCTGATTTTATTTTGACTGATATTATGATGTCAAGTGCTTATCTTAACGAGTTTTGCGATAACTTTTGCCAGGTAATACATGTCTTCTTACTTTCGTAAATTTTAGAAGGTTTTTATACTACTTATGTGTCAAGCTTTTAGATCTGAAGTTCTTAAACATTTTCTGTTACGGGTCTCTCTGATAAAGCTGCTTCTTTACAATTTTAGTAATAAAAAATACATATACTAACACGAATATATAAACTGTAAGTAATTTTTTACCTCATTTCATCACATTGTTTTGAAATTTAAAATTGTGTTGCAATCTGCTATTCCAACAACTCACATTTTGGTACTTACGTATTATCCGGTTCGCATCCAGCTAAGCCTGCCAACATATTTTCATTCATTTTCCTGATGCATGTATTTTATTTTTTGTATTCGTTTATTTATAGGTGATTTACATATTTTTATGTATATTTTATTACCTACAAATATCCGCTTATCTTTTTGTAAACATTAAATACCATTTTAAAAAAACAATCCCAACAATCTAAAAAAGGGCACGTGGTACGGTAAATTTATTATGTAATCGTTTCTATTTGCGTTTTGATTTCAAATTTCTAAACCAAAATATATGATACCATATTTTGAACATGAAATCTATAATAATCAAATATTATTTATACATGCAGGGTTTTGGAACCAACCAGTGTCTTTAATGTAGGATAGAACAGAAATATTACACATTAAAATATGATTAAATCATTAAATCAGTAAAATATGATAAAATATCCACTGATTTTTCAGTGGATAAATGCCACACCTTAAAATTCAGTTATTTTTTTATATCAGTCTCGGGTTTAGGTAAGTTCAGATTGAATTATTTTACCGGTTTACACACCGTTTATATTGTTCTGTATTACAGTTATAACACATTTAACACAAGGAAAAAGTTCGTGCATGGTACATTTATAAGCCTTAATTGTGCGACACTCATCAATTGGAATTTTTCTCAATTTTTATGTTAAGCTTATTACTGAAATAATCTTTGATGTGAGACTTCACTTTAAATTATAATAAACAAACTGCAGATGCCAGATTTAGAGAATAAATAATAGGGAGAGGACATCTCCCTATCTCATTTTCATTTGCTACTTGTAAACTCGGAACATACAGTGGTGGCCAAAAATGTGGACATTTTTTGAAAGTTTCATGTTTTTCAACTTTGTGTGCTTGTAGAATATATTAATTTTCACTTAAATACAAACGTTTATATATCAAATTGCAGGTAATTTAATGTAAAATTTAATAATAAAAACAGTATTACAATATCTGTATTACAAAAAAAGTTATGCGACTAATAGTAAGATCTATCTTAGATTTGCATTTTTTAAAGTGATTCTTACACAATCAATACTTAGTAGGAAAACCATTATTTTTTAAGACAGCTTCACAGCGTCTTTTCATCGAGTGAACGAGTGTTTGGAGTTCATCTTTTGTAATCACATGGTGCCAAGAATCAATTATAGCTTCAATAAGTTGTCTTTTATTGGATGGACGTTTTTTTCGTACACGAATATTCAAACGTCGCCACAAATTTTCAATTGGATTGAGATCAGGGCTGTTTCCTGGCCATGGTACTATATCCATGCCTTTATTTTGATACCATTCTTTGCATACTTTTGCTGTGTGGCATGGAGCTGAATCCTGCTGAAAAATAAATGGTGCGTTGTTGGGGAAGAGATCCTTGATGGAAGGTATCAATTTTGGTTCCAGCACAGTTTCGATGTATTTTTTGGCATTCAGGATGCCATCAATCACTTGAATTCGGCCCACACCATCTGCAGACATACATGCCCAAATCATGACATTTGTTGGGTTTTCTGTAGTTACTTCAATGTAATCAGGATGATGTGCTTCTCCTACTCTACGTCTCACGTATTTTCTACCATCACTACCAAAGAGCGATATTTTACTCTCATCGCTCCAGATTACTATCCATTGATTTCCATTGATTTTCTGACCATTTTATGTGTTCTTTTGCCCAAATAACTCGTTTTCGCGTTGCTTTTGATTTAAATGTGGTTTTTTCCTTGTAGTCCAAATCCTGATAACCTTCTTCTTATTGCTCTTGAACTTACTGCAATACCCGCTGCATTCATTGCACATCTAATGCCATCTGATGAAATTTTTCTATCTTGAAGGCATAGCCGTTTAATTTTTCTATCGGCAGTAGGACTTGTGCATTTTTTTCGGCCTGATTTGGGCTTATTTTCCACTGATTTCGTTTTTTCATACGTAAACAGAACCAGGGGCGTAGCTTGAAATTTTTATTGGGAGGTGGGGTACCTCAATTTGGCGCCCTTTTATAATTCTAATTTTCCACTTCCCCATTCCACCCCACCCCCTTTCTCGCCACATTGTCATCAGCCGCGCTAAAGGTCTGCAGGTGCCAAAATTTCTAGGCCGAAGCAGGGCCTGACCTGGCATAAAAGCAAAATGTACGGCCTGACCTGTTCAAAAATTATTTTGGTCCAGCCCGATATAAAAGAAAAAAGTTCGGAATGCCCTGGACCGACCGAATATCTACAAAGCATGCCGATATTTCTGAAGCAACAGTAACCTAATAAAATTAAAATTACACTTACTTATTCAACAAGCACACTTACTTATGTATAGATTTTATTTTCAGATTATGTTCAAAATGCGTGGAATGCAAAATATCAACAATATTTATGATCACTTAGACAATGTACATAAACACTGATTAAAAAATTGAATTAGACTATTACATTCAAATGAAGATTCAGTAAGAGAAGAAAAATCGTTATAGCCATGTTCCATTCTTAGCAGATACCTAGTCTGTTGTATGTATTGAGTTCTTTTTATACGGATCAAGACATTTTTCAGTTTAAGAAAGATTTCCGTCATAGACTGTTTCTATTTCACAGGTTTTACTGTAGTTTATTTATTTATTTTATTAATTTTTATTTTTTTGCTTAGAATAGTATGTACTATTCTTTAAAAAGAATTTTAATGGTAGAATAATGGCTATTTAAAAAATATTCCTTTTTCACAAAAATTGTTGTGTCAGGCCTAATTTTCTGATTTTTACGCTGGCCTGCAAATTTCGGTCCATGCAGACTTTTAAGAAGAATAGCGTCACAGCACAGCTTGGCCCAGAGAAAAAGAAGTCTGGATTGTCCCGGAACAAGCCTGCAGAAATAAGTTAAGCCCGGGCCGTGCGGATCTCTAACTCAAAAGCCTGTTTAAAATATCAGTTATAATTTTTGCAGAAAAATTACTATACCATTTTATTCTTAGAGACTTGATTAAAAATATATGAAATTTTATATGCAAACAGTTGATAATGATTTTTTGAATGTGTCGAACGTAATAACAGAAATGAATTTGAACCTTATCTAAAGCAAACATTTGTAAATGCTCTTACATTCTGCTCCATCACCAACAATTTGAAACCACTCATTAAATGAATGAAGTTACATAATCTGCTTTCTTCTTAAATTCATTTATTGTTTTCATTTTTGTAAAAGGTACCTAGTTTATTTCTTTATTTGATGAAGAATAATAAACAAGTCGGGGCGGGCCTATAAAAATATTAAGAAATTTAAAAGGATCAAACTAAGCTGATAAAATATGAAACATTTTCAATGGATTTGTCTGGGACGAGAATAAGTAAATGTACTGCATGAGCCGATCACAACATCAATACAGAAATATGTCAAGCATAGAAATCGGCATTGGACACTTGCATCATATTTGAGCCTGGGCTTAATTTATTCAGCAGACTCGGGCAGGCTGGGATCAGGCTGCCATTGTTTTCTATGTACTCAGGACGGCTGGAAACTGGGCTTTATTATTCCCAGGACGTGTCGAGTTGTTTCGTAATAATATAGTAATAGTGGTAATGAACTTCTATTAACAAAATCTTTAGAAGTATACTTTAATAAATTACAGATTTTTTTTTTTTTATTGTTATACAGCAACAAAAGTTAGGATTTTTTTAACCGTCTTTTTCTTTTATTCTAAACTGCATTAATTTTTTTAATGTCTTTATTTGAATGTAATACTCTAGGATTCTAAGTGATCATTAATAATACTATTCTGTATGCTATGGCATATGACATGTATAAAGTATTCTAAAATATACTGTAAAATTTTCCTATAAAAATGCATGCAGTATTCATTAAAAGAATCTCAATCGTATGTTAATAAAAATTGGAATTTTTTGTAAAAATTGGGTTGGTCAGGTCGGGTCGGGCCTGATTTCATTGTTTTTTCAACGGGCCGGGCCTGTTTTCACTGAATTTTCAACGGTCTGGGCCTGTTTTCACTGACTTTTCAATGGGCCGGCCTGTTTTCACTGAATTTGCAACGGGCTGGTCCGATCCCGTGCCAAACATTTATATTTTAGACCGGACTGGGCTTGGCCAAGGTAGCTTTCGTTGGAGCCGGGTCTGTAAATTCTGGCCCGTGCAGACCTCTACCTTAGAGATCACGATCTACACGGTCCGATTCCCGAAATGAAGTCAAATGTTCAAATGGGCCGGGCTAATAAAAATAAATAAATAAACAGGCTAGACGGTCTGGTAAAAAAAATTAAGAGGGATTGCCGGCACCGATATACCAAAATTAAAAGGACCGGACTGAGCCGATGAAATATGAACAATTTTCAATAAACCTGGCTATGCCAGAATACGTTATAAATATGTTGCACAATTCGATACTAGTTTGACAACATCAATACAGAAATTTGATATGCCTAACATAGAGAATTTCATCGGACAGTTACATTGTGCCTGAGCCTGCGCCTAATTTTTCCTGTCGACTCGGGCCGTGTTCAGGCATACATTTTTTCTATTCGCGGGCCGGGCTGGACCTGAACTTAGTTATTCCTAAGACGTGTCTGGCAGTCAATTTTTCATTCAAAACTAAAATTGATAATGGTTTTTTGGTAACAAAATCTTTGGGAATAAACTTTAATGAATTCCGAAGAAATGTTTTTTAATCTAATTTTTTAATTATAAAACTTCAAAATTTGTGATGTTTTTAAACATTTTTTATCTTTACTCTAAAGTATATATTTTTTAATGAGTCTTTATTTGAATGTAAAAGTCTAGAAGTCTAAGTATTCATTAATGTTGACATTCTGTATTCTATGGATTGCCCACATGTAGTCTGAAATATACTTTAAAAATTTCGCAAAAAAATATGTGCAGTATTCTTTAAAAGAATCTTATGTTAAGAAAAATCGGATTTCTTTTTGTAGAAATTGAACCATTCCGGGCCTGGTCGAACTTTCGGTTTTTAAAACGGACTGGGCAGGACCAAGATAGCTTTCGTTTGCACACGGGCAGGTCCGACCCTAGAAATTTCAGCCCGTGGAGACCTCTAGACCACCCCCACCCTCTCTGAGCCGTTCTGTAACCTCTCTCCAGTCACTTCCATTTCTTTACACTTTCTTTAGATTACCAAAGGTGACCAAAAACTACTGAGATAAGGAAAGAATTGTACTTCTAAGGATCGAATTATATTACTGCGATGCAATTGATTGCAATTCTTAACATTCAAAATAATGTTCTTGTATAATTACTTGCAATTACTATTTAAACACTTTCTTTATGGGTACCTGACGGCGCCCTTAAACAATCTTTGGCCCCCTACATGAACGTATTGGAGAATCGTTCTAACCCCCACCAGTCAGTTCCACTTCTTCACAGTTTCTTTCTACTACAAAAGGTGGCCAACAACTACTTCTAAGGATCGAATTATATTACTGCCCTGCAATTGATTGTAATTCTTAACATTCAAAATAATGGGAATGTTTGTATTTCTAAGGATCGAATTACACTTACCGTCCCGCAGTTGATTACAATTCCTATTTTCAGAATTTTCCCTTTTGCATGTATACTTTTTTTGACGGGGCGGGGGGGGGGGGGGGATAGAAGTAGTGACAAATCTAAAATTAAACCCCTCATGCAAATTTGTATGTTAAAATTAACTTACTTTCTAATTTAAAATAAAGTGTTTGTATAATCACTTATTACTACTAATATACCCTTTCTTTATGGGCGTCTGACGGCGCCTTAAACCTTTTGTGGCGCCCTACTACTTGAACTTATTGGGAGGAGAGACTCCCCCCCCCCCCTAAACCTACGTCCCTGAACAGAACTTTCGTACACCAGAACAAGTCACTGAACCACCAACTTGTCTTGCAATTTCAGCATTAGAGAGGCCATTTTCTCTCAATATGACAATTCGGCTTCTTTTTGTAGATGTCCAATTAGTTATTCTTGTTGATGACATTGTTTAATATTAGTTTAATTAAAAAAAAGGACTTTAAATATTCAAAAACAGCAATACTCTATTTAATTGTACTAGTATGCATCATTCCACAACAATAACTCTTTTGCCATCCAAATAACCTAAACTATAGTTACAGACATTTGATTGGTCCTCTAAACAGTGTTTGTGATTGGCTAGTACGCTTTTATTACAAAACACGTCCTTATTCAAAACGATTTGTGTTTGTTTGTTCTACTAAAATGAGCATAACTTTTTTGTAATACAGATATTGTAATACCGTTTTTGATATTAAATTCTACATTAAATTACCTTCAATTTGATATATAAATGTTTGTATTTAAGTGAAAATTAATATTTTTTACATGCACACAAAGTTGAAAAACATGAAACTTTCAAAACATGTCTAAACTTTTGGCCACCAATGTAGATAGACATGGTGCCATCTACGTCTACATACTTAGGTGTACAGCTCATTGCATTGGTGATAGTATGAAATGGAACAGCAACCAAATCACAGTTGAATAAACTAACCAGAAAAATTACGAAGAGAATATGCATATGAGCGGGAGGAATAGGTTTAAACGAAAAAACTTGATGCCATTACACATGACGACATGCGTAGAGTATAATTTTATGGGTCACAATGATTTTAGACAATAATCGAATCGCCAAGGAATTTGGTGAACGTCCTATTATCGCAAAGCTAATGTTTGTTGAGTTGTCGTCTCACTCGTCTAATAGAACTCATACAGGCGAGTATCACAATGTTCTGGTATATGGGTTGCCATAGTTTGGATAAAACCTTTAACTTGAGCGCCCTATGCGTATTTAGTCGATATCTTATGAATAAAGTCCCTCTTGGCAGGTACTTATCATCCAGAAGATTTAATTCTAGCACTATATTTATAAAAACTATATTTATTCTTATAAAAAAATCTTGGAGGCCTTCATTTTAGTAAAAAAAAATTTCGTACTTTTGTCAGGTGCATTATATGGATTCCAATTAATTTCAGTTTACATAGAATTATAGGAACACTAAATTGTAAACTGAGGATTATGACTACATGTATGTCTCTTTATCACAATCTTTAAGATTTTTCTAGATACGTCTTTGTACTTTCTTTCTTTGTACTATGTGTTCAATCTGGATTTGCGTTGTATGATTTCAACTTACATTTGAACTGACTGGCATTTTCTTAATAATACCTTTCTTCTAAATCAAGGATTGTGTGAACTTGAATACCTATTTGTAATTTTACCAGAACCGTCAAATTCAGATAATATCTTATGCTAGTACATTTCATATATCACTTGAATTAGATTTCAACGAAATGATAAATTATTTCTGTTGCTCTGCAAATGTGTTATTTCTTTTATTAGGATTCATCGACCGCCTATACTTAGTTACAATATTTTACTTCTGTGCTCACGAAACAGTTTTTCAGCTTCTCACAACTTCCTTCTTCTGAATTCAAAATGGCTAAGTCCTAATTAGTGTAGCCAGTCACCGAGATGAATAAGAAAATTATAGCAATTTTTGATATTATGCTGCGATCAATATTATAACATTCCAGGCTGCTATGACGAAACATAGTTCTATATCTTACTTCTCATATCTTAATTCTATTTAAATGAAGGTTAGCACTAAGTATAGTTGTCTCCCTTAATTAAAATGTAATTAAAATAATTTTTTTAATTTAAATTATATTCTGAAACTATTAAAATATTATTATCGCGAATACACGAACATAATTTCAGAACTCTAGCACAATAAGTCCTGAGTGTAAAATAGATTACAAAATGCCATCTTTAAAATTTTGACATAAGTTAATAAAAAGCATTTCTATAATATTTTCTTCATACTGATATATTACTTCTGGCATTACAGTTGATTTTTTAAATGGCATTAGATACACAAAATACACGCTTTCGTGAAGTGTCGCAAAACTTTTGCCTCAAGCTGTATTATATCTTTTATAACGTTATCCATTAGGCCTGTGGTTCTTAAAGGGCCACTTCACTGAAAGTCCTCGATCGGTAAATCCCTATGAGAAAATTTAAAAGCGTTATTACTGATATCCTAATATAATTATTGAAAGACTGTTTTCACCATCAGAAAGCAGACCTCAGATGCCAACGAATTTTTTTTAATTGTCTCTTTAAGTGTTACATATGTAAAAATTACTTATGAACTTTGAAATTTCATAGATGTAGATCTTCTTAAAACTAATTAAAATTTAAGGAGACAATTTTTAAAAACTTACTTCGGTGGCACCTGACTTCTGATTTCTGATGCTGAAAACCCTATTACAATAATTATATTAGGTAATGAGTTATCAAGCATTTAAATTTTTCCAGAAGTTAACATGGGATTTAGAGATCTCGAAGTTTCAGTGAAACGGGCCTTTAAGCAATTTTCCTACCTAAATGGGTCCGCAGAATCATTTTCCATGTCTCGTGACAGAAATGTGGAAAATAAATGTTGCATTTGAATTGCGGAACTTTCACATTTTGGTCACGATTCGATTCGGGTGATTGCAGTGTTGTCTGTCCAAAACACACAGGACCAAGGAAAATAGATGTCTTGTTCACGAAAATAGCTTATCGAGGTTTTACTCCATTTGGCCTAGATATCAATCATGTGCCATAAGGAGATTTTAAAAATTTAGTCGTCTTAGCTTAAGTAAAGGTTTAAGTATTTTTAGCGGTATATTGAAAATATCAAAATACTCGTATATGACGAATGTATGATTTAATTTTTTTTTTTTAATTCTTGTTATCAAATAAATAGCTCTTGTCGTTAATTTGACACACACACACACAGGAAAAAAAAAAACTTCCGTTAGCTTAGGCGATAAATCGCGCAAATGTGACTTTAAATATATTTCGGTAAGATTTTTGGCAAATTGGCCTGTTAGGAATACAGTCTACCTTTTTTTTGGGGGGGGGGGGCTAAAGTTGTCACTTGTGTGAGTGCATGCGCGGTCGAGCATGTGACTGCGTGGTTAATATATACGTCTATATATACGCAAGTACGGGTACACAACCAACTGGCATATTTTAGTGAGTACAGTTTGGTAGACAAAAATCCAATTTTGTGATCCTCGTACAGTTGAAACCACATTGTTGCAAGCATAGTCATGATGTCATCGTTTTTGATGCACACGTTTGTGCTTTATAATATAACATAGATGCAATGCACAGTTTACGTTTAATTTTTCTATTCTTCTGTTAAACAAAAATATATATGAACAATCGTCTTTCCCATTGTGGTAACAAGAATATTCATATTTATACCCTTGAAGCAACAATTCTTTGCTATAAACAATGCTTAAACAAAGCCCGCAACAATGCTCATTTTGCAAAAAACGATGCTGAAATTGCTTTTTTAACCATTCCAATTTTTGGGGTTACTTGCAGAAAGTTGAATTTTTTTTCTGTGAAGCCTTGTTCTATTTATTTGACAAACTATGATGTCAAGTTATTATTTTAATGAATTTTCTGCTGATTATAGCGAGGTAATATAAATCTTGTTATTTTATTAAATTTTAGAATAATATTTTTACGAGTTATGTATCATGGCTTTCGATCTGAAGTTCCTGAACTTTTTGTGTGACGGGTTTCTCTGATAACGACTTTCCTTTATAATTTTACTAAAAAAAAATTCATGAACTAACACGAAATTATAAACTGTCCCATTTTTACTACCCAAGTTCATTTGAGTACTTTGTTGGTAATTCTGAAAACGCCCCACTTTGACTTTTCTAAGTGAACAAAGGTGACTTTTTAAAAGTGACTTTTAAAACTTTAAAGAAAGAGGTGCCAGATTATATTATAATTTTAACATTATTCTCGTAAAATGTGAATAAAGTGTGATTTTTCTTTCTTATTTTGAATTCTAGATTATCATATTAATAGTTTTTCTTAATTTGCATATTGCTCAGTTACAATTTATTTACTTTCTTTGTTTTGGGTTGAGACCAAACATACATCAACAATGGCCACGTTGTTTCCATTGTTATAACCACAAAATTCGTTTAAATCCTTCAAACAACAATACATTCTAAATGAAAAATAATTCTCTAACAAAGCTCACAACAATGGTTGTAACAATAGATGCAACAATGATCACAAAAATTCTCATTTTAGAATGTACAATGTTGAAAGTTTTTTAATCAATCCATTTTGGGTATTGCTTTGTAGAAGTATCTTATTGATTTTCTGCGAAGATTTTTGCTTTTAGTGCGATTATTTATGATATCAAGCGTATATACAAATATGTTTGGTGCTAATTATAATGAGGTAATACAAATTTTGTTACTTTATTAAATTTAAGAACGATATTTTTTACTATTTCTTTTACATGTTTTTGGAGTAAGAGTTCTTAACTTTTTAGGCCTCATCGACTCTTTTGCTAATGTTCATATTGTAAATTATATTATTAAAAATGTTATTTTAATAAGAATTAATAATCTTTCTTTGACTTTAAATCTGCCTGCAAGGAATTTTTGACTTCGATATATCAACATTCTTTTAAACAGGATTTATTTGTGACAAAACTCTAAAATTGGGACTTGTGTTATTATTTTAATGCATAACAGGTAGCATTGTTATGCCAAGTCCTTTAGACCATCTAGTAGAAGTTCTAACAACTTTCAAAATCCTAAAGAAATGTGATATGAACATTCTTAGAACTTCACAAACACACTTTTCTAAACACACATTTATGAGCACAAGTAATTTTTTTTAGATGCAAAAAAATTAAAATACGTTATAATAAATACTATATGACGTTTCTCTTCTTCATAATAAATACAATTAAAACTTTTCTTTTTTATAGCATGTATCACAAAAGTAGAAAATATGTATTTAACAAATTTTGCTTAAAATAGGTATATAATGAGCTGATTTTCTTCTACTTCAAGATCACGAGCCCCTGAAATCTATATCAGGGCTTTTAAGGGTTCGTACACTTTTATTTACCTTAGATGAATAACTGGATCGGAATTTTAAATGTACAATGCACTTTATCTGGATGATAAAAAAAAATAATTAAATAAAAAAGAAAAGAAAAAAAATTAAACATACGTATTTAAAACTTTTGCTTCCCATTTAAACAAAAATTCGAACTATACATACATCTCAATTCCTAAATACAATATGGCGTCCAAATTAAGACAATTACGTACTATTATTCCCAGAAACAATTTTATAATAATATAATAAATTAACAGAAACATAATTTGCAGAACAAATAATAAAAAATAAAAAAATCCCACAATGTTTAGGCCGGAGAAGGGGCAGATATTAAGATACTTAATTCAGTTGGTTTTACATTAGATGTTAAATTTATAAATAAGGTTAAACCAATTGAGCTTTAAAAAAATAAAAATAAAAACAAACAATATCATATTTAATCAAACGTAAAACTTAGATTTGTTCGAGTGAAATTGAAATAAATCTTACACTTTTTTAAAGTTTTGTATTTTGCATGTACCTTGTCATTTTACATACACCCATCAAAAACATGTTAAAGTTTAATCTGTAATACAAATGTCTGCAGCTTGTGAAGCTTAGAAATGAAAAAAAGTCAAACATTTATTTCAATTTCAGTTTTACGGATGGATTAAATATCATATTGATTTTCTTTTTAACTTCTTTAATATACTATAATTTTATTGTGCTGCACTAGCTTCTGTAGTTGTGTCGCTCGATAAATGCAATTATCTACCGCATTTTAATTTTAAAAAACTGTAATATGCGTACAAACAAATGTTTTGTAGATGTGAATTTGTTGGCAAAGATATTTATTTATTGGTTATCATCTCTCATAATTTTTAATACCGGTGGTTATATACCGTTCTATTTTGTTGACCGCTGACAGCTGCAAGATAACGAGGATGTTTAAAAAAAATTACTTGAAGCCGAGGCTTTGCATATAATTTTATTACTTAATTACTGTGAATTTTATACTGATAACAACATTTTCTTTGTAAAATTGAAAAAATTCAATGTTTTATGTCATCTAATAAAGGCAGATAGAGATAGATTTAAAATATTTTTTCGAGATTTTTTTAACTGCTCATTTTTATTGATTTTGTTTTACAGGTTCCTGTGCCTACTACCTATAGGGACCAATATGTGAATGATTATGTGACGAGTGATGGGTAAGGCTTTCTTTGAAATTTCAGTGTTACTGTAACGAACCCGTTAACATCCTTTTTATGGCTGTATTCTATGTAGTTAAATCTCAATATAGAAATCCTATCAAAGCGGCATTATTTGACTCGTGCATAATTCGTCTATTCCAGTAAAAAATTATTACTCTCATCTGTGTCCCAATATTAGTAGTTCCGGAAGCATTGTCAGATTTTGGCAACCAAATTTAGCGTCGATGATTTTGGTATAATGGTAGATTATAGTGTACCGATAATGGAAATGCTGGTCAGCTGGTGACCATCCAAGGATGTTTCCATAGCAGCATCGTACAGCTTGCTACATTGTGAAATGAATTGAAACCCGATTACTGACGTTACTCCGGCTCGGAGATATCATCAGTAATATGATTGCTATTCATTTCCACACTTTTCCGCCAGTGAATGTTCGCTCTCGAAAGATTATGTGGTGCCGATATCTATAGTGACACTTTGACATAGTATTAAGGCGGTATTCAAAAAAAAAATATTTTTCCACGCTCAACAACTCAAAATTTTGAGACACATTCCCAGACTCATTTTTAAAAGTAACAACAGGAAACTTGGCGGCGTGATTTATAAAGACATTTATAAGGGCCCCATGTTTTTATTTTTCGTTCAATTAATTAGAAATTGATTTACACACAATTATTTAAAAAAGTACGATAATTTTTTTTTTGTTTCAAGCGCTATCGCGTTGGGAAATTCGGTTCAAAATGTCCACTTTGACAGCATTTTTTGAAATATATTCTGCCTTTATGAAAAAATCGAGACAATCGAGACATTATAAAGTTTCTGAATAAGAGAACCTGCCAATTGGATGCATTTTAGAGCAAAAATGAATTTACAAATGTGTCTCAAAATAAGCAGTTTGGATTTGAATACACCCTTAAGCAAGAGAAAAGTAATCTTCCCCAAGCATGTTCTTAGAGGGAAAGTTATTTTCTACAATTTAACGACAAACAATATTTAGTCAAAAAATTATCCTTTTACTGAATGATTTTTTCGTTATATGACTAAACAAAAATTATTATTAATCTTTTTTTATTTTTAAATATTAATTCCATTTTTTAAATTTTAAATGGCTTTGCATTTGACATACGTTGCACCAGTTACTGTTTACATATTTATTGCAGCATAACTGATTTTGCACAAAATCTATCTCAAACCAACATTTGCCAGATATCTTTTCAAAGTTTGTACTTTTGATTATTTACATATAAGAACAGAAATTAAAATCTAATGCTTGATGATAACTGTCGTTACAAAAGTTTCAGGATTTCTAATGTAGAACAAATCTTTTTTTTTTTTTAATCTATATGCACATGTAAGATTTAGTGGTATGTACCTTATGTGTTACACTATGCCAGTGATTTCCAAACTTTTATATTACATGCACCTCTAGAACAAATGCGCGTGACAGTATACTCCCAATTTTGTAGATGTAAGAATCATGATTAGAAAAATGATAAGAAATATAGAACGAATGGGTGTAAATAAATATAAGTTTTATTCTATATTTAACATAAGCATTACATGTGCAAGTATTTTCATCCTTGCATATTCCTTACATATTTCGCGTTATTCTACTTAAATAGAGTCGTCAACACCGAAGGCACGCGAAACACACTTTAGGAAACCCTCAACAATTTCAGTCAAGGCTCAACTGTTCAACAGCAGTGGAAAACCTGGAAAATTATACAAACGTTTGCACTGACATATGAGTGGAAGTTTTCCAGCTGAGTGAAAGAGTGTCTGGGCCAGGATTCGAACCAGGGACCATCTTGGCTTAAGCTGCCAGTGCTCTGCCAACTGAGCTATCCTGGACGAATCTGATGAATACATGTCACCCAGCTAAATTTTTTGATTATGGGGATCGGGTCTGTTATCTGAAATAGCTCAACAGAATAATTCGCAGGTTATGGAACTCCTGTAAACGCAGGATACGTAATTACATCGGAAACATTTTCGCTCACACTGTAAAAAGAGTTGCAGCAAAGTAACTTAAACTGTACATAACCGTAATTTAACGCTATTTTGACCATAATATTGCTCATATTAGGGTCAGAATACAGTTAAATTACCTTTGTGTAACCGTAATAAAAACGGTCGAATGACCGGTTACTCTGCTGCAAATATTTTACAGTGCAGTTGGAAAGTTACAACTCATATGAATTATTTACGAATTAGACTAATTTTGTTAAAACTAATCACTTTTGTATTTACATTAAATGACAATCCCAATTATCGATTGTTTAGGTTCGTTATTCATTTTGGATTACGTTATTTTTCATGCTGAATATCATTCCACACATGCATTGTATTATTTTTTTATACATATGTATTTCAATAAACAGATTTAAATTTGCAGTGAAAGAGCAGTGAAAAATTTGCGTCCTTGAGCAGCGACATTTTCTTTTTTCTTAAAACAAAATCCACTCTCGGATACAAAAATCTCGAAAAAAAAAATCACCTTTTTACTTTTTACTGTCGAAAAACTTCCTCTAGGATATTTAGAATAAACTGACGCTGATCGCATTGTAATTTTTATTATTACATGAACAGACAAACGGTCTCTTGAAGTTATAATGTATGTCATTACCTTCTCCCACCATTTCAATACATCTATCTCAGAGTGTATTATTTCAAGATTTGTCATTATTAAATGGCGCGTCAAAATTTCGATTAAATATAAGACTGCATCAATTTTTCAATGTTTTTCACTGCTATATTCTTTAATCTTATTTCTGGATGTATAGTTTTGGTAGAAAAGCTTAAAATATGATTGTTGTAATATTAAAACATACTCACGAAAAAGTTTTTGTTTCTATTAAAATTTATTGATTTAAAAAAAATAGTTTTGTAAATCTCGAAGTCAAATTACTAGTAATTTTTTTCTGTAATTAAAAATGAAAACAGAAGCAAAAAGAATAAAAGTTTTAAGAAAATGTATAAAATTTTAACTATAGACAGTATTTAAAATTTTTAATTTAAAAAATTAAATTGTAAAATCCTTCTAAATAAATTGCATTTGAAAAGAAAAATTCATTTCAAGAAAATTCAGTCGAAATTATTCATAAATTAGAAATAAATAAAATTTTGTGTCTTAAAATACGTTAAAGAATTGAATAATCCGGCTTTGTTCAGTTAAGGCACACAGATTAAAACTAGCTATATACTGGCACATTCCTGAATTTAATTTTATTCTTAAACGCCAAAAAAAAAAAAAAAAAAAAAAAAAAAAAAAAAAAAGGAAAAATATTCTTATTCAGAAGCTACGAAATCAAATAGTGATTTTTAGGCTTTGATAAAGACAAAAGATCTTCCAGAAAATACTGTCAAAGTTGGTATTTTGAATCGAATTTCTGGACTCAATAGCTCGAGATAGATCTTCCTTCATGAGACAGTGCAGTGTGGTAGTTCTAATGGAAACCAAAAAACACAGACGTTATACACTATAATCACAGGCTATATGCTGCAGAATATACACTACAGATTTGCGTGCGAAACAGACGCTATACGAAGTCTCTCGAAGTATTACCAAAGTTTCACAGCGTATACCACCTTACAACCCTCCACTACAGCCGTACTAACAATTAAAATGTTATGTATTTATCGAAAAAGGAAAACTGCTATTCGATTCTAAAACACTTCAATGACTATTCCAGCCAATTTCGTAATTTTGGGTATAAAATTAAATCCGGGAATGTGTCAGAAATTATAGCCTTGTTGAGCAGGGGTAAATATTTTTTGAGAAATGTCTTAAGATAACTGTATTCTGAACTCTCCTTTTCATATATACAAGCAGTGTAGAGATAAAACAAGAGTGTTTTCTATGTAACAAATTCGTGTTCGCTAAATATTTCGGTAAGTATCGTAAAAGTATCCCAAAGTCTCGTAGAGTATGTTTTACAGATATTTGTCTGTATATTATAGTGAGGTAATACTACATAGGCGGAAAAAAAACATATAAAATTCCAATTGAAATCAAAGAGTGCTACTAAACTGTACCCCTATAGTTTTATTGTCCCTACATGAGAGATAAACTTCACACAACAGGTTGTTGAAACTTTGTGATAATAGTCATATTATAAAAATGCGACTCTCACATTGATATCACACCCTGAAAGCACGAGGTAATGAAAGTTCATTCGGGTGCTGAAAGTTCCAAAATTGACTGTGACCGATACCGAGAAACGATTCCAATATTTGAAACACAATATTAACAGTGTAGATGGAGGTATAAGATTAAAAATCAAAATACCAAATAAGAAAATGAAATTTGACAATAACGATGATACATTCCGTAGTTTCGATGGAAAAAGTCGCAAACAATATCATCAACCTGGAGATGGTTTGAGAAATTGTGAAAGAATACCTTAGGTATTAGAATGTTTAACAATGTCGGAATCTCTTGCTTGTCACCAAAAATGTAAGAATTGAAAAAATGATTGCACCAACGAAGCTGGCCATGCATTAACAATGACAAAATTATTTTCTAAATTTTCACAATCTATCTTTTCCACAACCGACACAGCAATCAAAAGCGATATCTTAGTTTATCATAGACATTAGCAAGAGATAACAAAAGTTAAACTCGGTTAAGATTTGAAGAGAGATTTTTTCAACTGCATGCTTTTTTTTTTATATAAAAGCATTAAAATTAAAAGCCTGCAGGTCGCCAAGCAGTTTTTACATACTGTACCTCACTCCGAGTCCTTTGGAAACATTATGAGTGGTGATAGATTTTTACACGGGACTCTGAGTATGCACTTCTATATCGCTTCTTTTTATGTGATACCACTTCTTTTTATGGCTGACGGTTTAGCTTTGTGGCTTGGCGGGATCATTTACAAAGAGTTGTTTTTGATGAGATATTACTCCTTTTTGTAAGGATTTAATTTCAATTACACAAATTCCATTTTTATTCAGTAAAGAAAAGATAAAAGAAAGATAATAATTGTGATGCTATAAACAGAATTATACATCAGAATTATACAATTAATTGAGTGCCTTATTCCAATGTACATGTCGCTACCATAGCAACGGGAAACTTTTATATTCATTTCCTTACATTGTATTCATCAGATTATTTATGACATGTTTATTTTCCTTTTTCTTTTGTTTATATCACTCTTCCGTTTATATACATTCAAAACACAAAAAAATAGAAAATTTTACAGTAGTTTACAAAGTAATTAAAATACTGCAGTTTCAGAAAAATGTGGAAAAATAAGAAGCACCTTTTTTTCGGTCAATTAAAACAATAAGTTTAAAGAGCATACTTTACCGAGAATAATCATTTTTTTTTCTACGAACCATTGTAATTTACAAGGATTTTTATACTAATATATTAAATATTATTCATGAAAATTACTCAGCACCTTAAAAGTTTTTTTATTTGTTAAGATTTTTAACTCTACGTTTCGAGAATTGGAAAAATATTAGATTCGCAACGTTTGCAAAAGTATAAAAACTATTAAAGTGATTTCAAAATAGAAAATGTTCATAGGATGACATGTACTCCAAAATTTTGTGTGGTTTTGTAAATATACCACAAAGACTAATGCGTTTACATATGAACCATTTAAAAAAACGTAAAATTTTATTAAAATTTTTGGTCTGATAAATCATAAAGCTTTAAATTAGATTTTAAAAAGGAGCGTGATTAAACCAAAAAGGATTATATTTACTAAATGCACAAAATACATATAGACACAAAATACATAATTAATGTTTCTAATCTGTCCATTCCAATTCGGGGATCCTAAAATATAGGTCCTCAATCCCCGGCAGTCCATGAATTAATTAGGACATATGTATGCGACTGTTAAAATGTTCCCAAAGTCGACAATAGAAGCAATAAGTATAGCTCGGCAAATATGAAACACGGCATTGCTTCATCATGACTTTGTTTCGTGAGGTGTTCGTTCTCCAAACATAAAAATCTCTTGAAAGTGTTCGTTAACCGAACATGTGTTCGTTATCCGAACATAAAAATCTCACGCGAAAGTGTTCGTTAACCGATTTGTTCGTTAACCGAACATGTGTTCGTTATCCGAACATAAAAATCTCACGCGAAAGTGTTCGTTAACCGATTTGTTCGTAAACCGAACAGTTCGTTACCGATCACCTATTGTATACGAAATATAGCATTTTTAATTTTTATGGGGAATTTAAGAAGTTATTTCCTTTTCATTGTGCTCTCGGCCCGTTTTTAGAGCATTTTAAGTTCGTTATAGCCGGAGATTCGATGAACGGCAAATATTTAAACGCAAAACTTCTAATCTTGGGGTAGCAACATTTTTACATTCTATTACTCAGCGCATGAATGTAAAGTTGGATTTTTTTAATCGCTTTTTCAATCAATTCCTGATACATTTATTAATAAACACAGTTTTTTTTAATCGATGAAAAAACTATATTTTAATAGATCTAGAACTTAAGATCGACTAGCTTTCAGGCGAACAAAATGAACTCGTATAAAATTTTAAAGCAAGATAATAAAACTTTACAGAGATTGAAACAGTATAAAATCATTAAAATACATCTCACTCAGTAAATATACATCGGTTGTAATGTAATCAAGATCTTCTAAGAGACTCTGTAAACGAAACGTATATGGTTCAACAATACAAACAATAGAGAGTTTAAATGAATCGAATGTAGTAACATATTTGAATATCTTGTGTATATAGCCTTTTTGACAAAAATTATGCTATTTACTATTGTTTTTCCTCTGTGTTGAGGAATCAAGTACTTCAACGTAAAAATTCGCTAATTACACAACTATTTAGTCGTATTATAAAATCTTTTGAGTTACCCTGTAAACGAACAGTAAATTCTACAATTCTGTTTTACAATAGGAAGCTAACTTAGGTCGTTCGTAGTAACATATTTTAACATCCTGCACATACGTTCTTTTTAAAAAAAGTTAGACCATTTAATATTTCTTTGCTTCATCTTAAGTATAGGAATAAATCACTTTAAAGTGATATGCATAAAAAAACTAATTCATATTTTTACACGAAATATTAAACATTTGAACTATTCATAAAAACAATGCAATTGCTGCAAACCGCGTAAAAATCGGATAATTACACAATTCTTTAGCCCTATATCAAAAGATCTTTTGTGAGAACCTGTAAACGAACCTTAAATGTTACTATTTTTTTATAATAGGGAGCTTACTTGGGTCGACTGTAATAACATATCTTAATATTATGTGTATACGACCATTTCTAATAGAGTTGGGTCATTTATTATTTTTTTGCTCTATGTTAAGTATAGGAATCAATAACTTTAAACTGATATAAATCAAAAACTAATTACTATTTTTTCATGAAACTTACAAAAGTTTGGAGTACTCATAAAAACAATTCAAATGACGTAAACCACGTAAAAATCCAATAATTACACATTGCTGTAGCCCTGTCAACAGTTTTTTGCTATATGTTAAGTAAGGAATCAATAACTTTAAACTGATATAACTCAAAAACTGATTAATATTTTTACATTAAATTTACAAAGGTTTGAACTACTCATAAAAACAATTCAAATGACGCAAACCACGTAAAAATCCGATAATTACACATTGCTGTAGCCATGTCAACAGTTTTTGGTCTGTACAAGATTTAAAAAGTGCAAAAAACAGCACTTTTAAAATCGCATTTCCTGAAAACCTATCCGACAGATCTTGCGTTTCTTTTGATTTCTTAGTCATTTGGCACGCCCCATTCCATAAAATCAAAAATTTTGTTTCTATCATAAATAGAACGCGAGATATAGATGTGTCAAAAACCCGTTTTGTCCCGTCCGCAAAATATAAACTAGACAGAGTTAAAAAAAAATTGTAAAATCGTTTGGCATCCATTGGCGGAAATTCCTTTCATTTACGGTTCAATGCATTGCTGTTTCTTATGCTTATCGAGAAACTCTGTCGAGTTTCTATGATAGAAGTCATAGCTGCCAAACCTTCCAATTTTAAAATACGAGAATTCTGAATACGCAATTCGTGCTATTTAATGAAAAAGACATTTGCGACAGAAACATGATGATCACTATTCGGATATTCAAATGTTGGAAGGTTTGACAGCTATGCAACAGCCTTCTGTTAATGTCTATTCTATAAAAGTTTAAAAATAAAGAGAACGTCCTTAAAAATTACATTATCAAAAATGTATATGATTATATATAAATTTTACTTACCCATCATACGTAGTATAGGGTAAGTCTTGTAATCGTTTTGAAAATCGAAAAAAAAAATTTGACGGATTTACACGTTTGAGACACAGGAGATTCCAAAAAACATATTTTTAGAAAAAAAAAAATTTGCCGTTCGTCTGTGTGTCTGTAAACGTTCTATCTCCCGAACAAATTTAGATAGAGACTTGAAATTTGGTATATACTTAGTATGTAATAATAGGAAGAAGATTATTGAATTTCAGTAACCTCGATTATCCGGAACTATTTTTTTCGGACTCTTGAAATATTCGTTGTGATAAAAGGTATATAAAAATTTTCGAAATTGTTTATTTTAAGGAGTGATTATAAAAGACAATAAAAAAACAAATTTTACATAAAGCATGAAGTCGATCGGATAATGAGTTACCGAGATATTTATAATCCTATTTGCCACACTCTTCAATTTTTCATGACCCTGTATTTCATCCAAATTTCAATTCAAAGATATATTTTAGTTGGAAAAGAGACGCTTAATCAGATGTAATAAACTGCTAATTAATAGGATTATTGTTTTTGGAGTTATAAGGATGTTTCTTTTAAGCAATTCAGTAATCGAGCCTTCAAAGTTTATGACGTCATCAAGCCACCACTTTTTTTAGAATTGCAATGCATTTTAAAAGTAGTTTACACATTTTTTATTTTAATATTTTACATTATGCATATCCATGATGGGTAAGTATTACGGTGGCCCCCAATGACTAGTTTTATTATGTGTTAAACATACAGGTCCGCAAAAAATTAACCCGAGAGCCGCATGTGTCCCGCGGGTGCGTAGTGAGTACCAATAATAAAACCTTTTTGTAATTTGTTTTTTCAGGTTACAATTGTACCCAATATACTACCCTGTTCCCGCATATTATGCAATCTATGACGGAGTTTCGTGCATGGAATGTAACGGTGCAACGTACTATAAGTACTACAAGTTCGCTGTGCCTGTGTATGGGTAAGCAGAATACTCGTTTTGTAGATTAAAATAAATTACATGTGTTTATAATGTTTTGCACTTACCTAACATCATGCCTAACATCATGCCATTTTTCCACATCATCAGAAATGTATTATTAAAATATCATTTCTACATTATGTAGATGCCAATATTCTTAATAATGATGTGCACATATCTGGTGCTTTTTACATAATTTATTTCTATCCCACATGCTAATAGAATTGAATTGAATGATGCTACTGAATTAAATTTTGTTTAATAACCAATACACATTATTCGATGTATTTTTTTTCTATTTTATAATTCATAGCTTATTTTGCCTTGTCCACGAAACTGATGGTGAATTAACTTTACAAATTTCTGAGTTATAAAAAATAATACATTAAAGAAAATTATATCAACTTTACAGCCCTATTAAGTGGTACAAACTAAGGCTATAACAGGCCACAAACATGATTTGTCAGCCTCTATGAACACACTATTGATATTAAAAAAGAATATTTGTTATTATTTACGTATTTAGATGTACTGCAAGGTTATACTACCACCATATATTTGCATTATAATATTTTTTCAATTGCATATAATTAAAAAAAAAATATGTCATATTTTATAAAAGTATGATATCGTTTTGTAAGTTTCTAGGAAAACTATCCAAAAGCGCCTTTAATCAAAATTCTAAATAAAGAAACGTGATTCAAAAAATGAATAGCCTAATTTTAAAAAAATGTGCAAAATATCAAAGAATCTACTAGTAATCATCTATTTTATGTAAATTTGCAAGGAACTGAAAAAACGAGATTTATTAAAACACGCAGAAATTGTAGTTATTCTGCAAATTTACCGTAAACTCAGTATATTTATATCTATAAAAAATGCCCAAGACACTGTAATTTTGCATGAATAAAAACAGACTACCGTACTCATTTTGTTGCTCAAACGGGGACTCAATTATAACATATATTATGAGAGTGTTTCGTTCAGCAATAGAGGTACCGCCCATAAATCACTGCGACGTCACATTGCGAATTTGTGACCGCCGATGTGCTGTCATGTGTAACATGGATGTGAAATCAAAGTGCCGTGGATGTGAGGTCGTTATGGCGTATTTAGGTGTTTGTGTGACCTCTCACTCTGACCAATATGTGAAGTCACAGTGTGACTAATTTGTGAAAAGTGATACATTTGTAACGATTCTGCATGGGGTCTAGGGACAGCATTTTATCCGAACCCAAACCGACATCATTGAGTTAGCTGACTTCTTCTGTAGGCAAGATTCGGATTCTGCATCGTGTCTGTCAACCCTATTTTAACAGAACTCGTCCCAACCTTATAGTGCCGGCTGGTGTCTTTTTCGTTTTGGCTGCAGTTGAAATTTGGATTAGAACCTTGAATCGTGTCGGGTAACCAGGTTGTACACGAAACCCGACAATGATCCTGTGAAATAAAATTGGTTACTCGACTAGATGCACAATTCTAATCCAAATCCAATCTGCAGCAAAAAGTAAAGAAATCCATAACATTGGATGCGGTTCCGATTAAATTTAGTCACTAGACCCGATGCCAAATCGTCACGTTGGTTTTGAATATTGATATTTTTAAAGAAAAGTTTTTAAAAAGTTTTCGAAAACTGCTATGCTATGGATCTAAATTTTAATGTGTTCGATTATACCTCTTATCTTGCTATGTATAATATTTGCATTTATAAAAAACTGGTGAATTAATGATTCAGAATCTTGATGTGATGATTCTTTTAACCGAGAATTAGTGTAAATGTGCCAACAATGTCTTTCTTTTCCGTTATTTTATGGAAATATTTAACACTACACATTTTTTTCAGTTTGTTGGACACCACAAGTAATCACTGTAAAAATAGATACAGGGAATGATTAGAAAATAATTGTATATATTACTTTCTGCTGTAAGCTTTTCTTTAAATACACGAAAACTTATTTAATAATGATTGAAATAATAAGGAGGCTTTCTTTTCGGTTAGAGGAATCCATATATAATTCTATTATCATACAATTTTGTGCAAAATATGAATTAAAAATGGTGTAAAGTGGAAGTGTAACTATGCTCCCCAGTATACGTAGGAGACAAAATAGGCTCAATTTACTTCCCCCTATTTTAAAAATTAATTCTCTCTCTTTCCTTTTCCTTTTTTCTGATAAATTCTGAGGAATACAACAAAATTTATTTTTCCAAAATGAACTGAAGTATTTATTCTCTAAGAGAACTATGGATTCGAGTTCTTTCATCTGAGGGAAGGGGTTCTCTCTGCCTGAACTTATTAATCAAGAATTTTTTTTGTTCTTTATTATTTATTACTTATGCTAAAGCATTTAAAAATTATCTAAAAGAGAAAATTCAGGGAACCCTCCCCCCTCCTCTCTTTTACCAGGACGAGAATGAGGCAGAAATCGATCTCCGACCTTTGGAATAACTCTCCGAGTGAGAGATGACAAGCTGGATGTCTTCCTCGTAGCTCAATGGTAGAGCATTGGAGCGTTATTCCAAGGGTCTGGGTTCGATTCCCGTCTTGGACTTTTTTTTTTTGCCTTGTAGGATTATGCTTAGTTAGCACTGTAAAAATTATCTTTAAGGCTAACGCGTTTTAATATTTTTCATATTTTAAGATTATTAAGTTGAAATGATTGAATGATTGAACATCTTCAATATTATGAAGAAGTTATTAAAATAAAATCACAGATAAAGGAAAAGTGTAACATGTGTGAAGACTCATTTTTTTAGTTTGGTGTTCTAACGGAGCAGTGTATTTCTTTTCTAGAGTTCCACCACAGTTAACAAATGAGACTAACATAACTACCGATGTAAGCTGTGTAAGTTCTGCTGAAGATTTGCCCAATGAAATTACTGAAAATGCGTCTGAAGACAGGTGAGTGTGTCTATAATGATTAAAAGGATTTTTGTTTTTTGTTTCATAATAAAAATGATAAAAAGTAAAAAAAGTAAATGGGAGAAAACAGAATTTTATTTAACATTTTGTACTCTAAACCATTTGTGTATCTTCGTAGCTTGAACAAACAAGAATTTCTTAAATTAATCATCATGAATTGTAAATATATGACAGCTTAGGGGAAATTTTAGGATATATTGTATATTCAGTACTGTAAAATAATAAATATTATTTGATTTTACAGTGTTCCTAAAATGTATGAAGTTGAATCAACTTCTGCGTACTCAACATCTTGCGACAGGATTTATTTTTCAAATAAAACTGTACATAAGCAAGATTAGTCTTTCAAATTGAAACTGAGATTAACTTTAAAAAACTCAATAAATAATTCGTCATGAAAAAAAGTTTTAAATCAAATTTATAGCCCAAGTAACTTATAAAAACTAAAGCTATGACTGTCCACGGACATAATTTGTCAAACTCGATGGGCACATTATTGATATGAAAATAATATATGCTATTATTTAATTATTTGCATGTATTGCATGGCTATACTATACCATATATTTGCATTAAAATATTTTTTTCAATTGCATATACTTGTTTCAAAAATACATACTGTGACATTTTTCTATATGTTTCTAGGAAAACGATTCACAATCGTTTTTAATCAAATTCTTAATGAAGCAAAATAATTCAAAAGATGAATCCTACAGTATTAAAAATAATCTGCAAATCGAAGAATCTACTGGTAATCATAAATCTTATACAAATTTGTATACAACTGAAAAACGAAATTTTATTAAAACACTTAAAATAATGTTCTGCGCAAATTTATCATAAACTGAAGTATATTTATGTCTATAGAAGATACCCAAGACCCTGTAATTTTGCATGGATGAACAGACTACCATACTGATTTTGTGTTCCAACCATGATTAAAATGTAACATATTGTATGCGAGAGTAATGTACCACATACAAATAACGTCACGTATGTAAAAAATTTGTGAGGTGACCGTCAATGCGACGTCCCGTTACATGAACGCGAAGTCATTGTGTCGTAGATGTGGGATCTTTATGGTGTTTCTAAGCCCTTCTGTGACTTTAAACTTTGACCAAATTGGGAAGTCACAGAGTTACTAATTTCTGAAAAGTGTGTCATTTGAAACGATTCAGCAACGGGTCGACTAACGACATTTTACCCAAACCCAACCCGACATCATTGGGTCAACCGTTTTCTTCGGTACGCATGATTCGGAACTTGCAACGGATTTGTGGACCAGATTTTATCTGAACCCGTCAAGACCTCATTGTACCGGCTGGTGCTATTTCTTTTTGGCTGTAGATAAAATTTGGATTAGAATCTTTAATCGGATAGGGTATCAAGGTTTTACACGTACCCGACCGGTGTTCGGTTTAATGAAATCTGGTTACTCGACTCGATGGGCAATTATAATCCAAATCCAACGTGCAGCAAAAAGAAGAAAAAAAACTCAATAACATCGGGTGGGGTTCCGATAAAATCTAGTCACCCGACTCGATGCAAAATCGTCGCGTGTATTTTGAATATTATTTTTGAAGAAAAGTTTTTTAAATGTTTTCGAAAACTGTTATGCTACGGCTCTAAATTTGAATGAATCCGATTACACTTCCTACATTGTTTTCTGTATAATATTTCCAGTAACGTCACCAAGATTAGAAAATATTTGTATATATTGTTTCTGCTGTAATTATAATAAAAAAAAATACATGAAAACTTATTGAATAATGAATGCAGTAATAGGAGTCTTGCATAGGTATTATGGAAAATATTTTCATTTCGGTTAGAGTAATTTGTATATATTTCTATTATAATACGATTTTGGATTTAAAAAAATGAAATGAAATGAAAAAATGAAAAATAGCATAAAGTGGAAGCAGGACCATGCCACCGGTCTACGGAGGGGGCAAAGTAGGCTTACTTATCCTCCCTGGATTTTAAAAATTAATTCTATATCTTTTCTATTCCTTTTTTTCTATAAAACAAATAATACATAATTTAAATAAAACGAAGTTAAATAAAAAAAAATTATTTTCGCGAAACGAACTGGAGTATTTAATCTTTAAGAGAATTAGGAATCTTTTTTTTTTTTTTCATCTCTCTGCCTGAACTTAATAATTAAACATAATAATTGAACTTAAACAAAAAGTTCATTTGACCTCCCCCCACACTTTTACCCGGAAGAATAGTAAGAAAAATCTCTTTCAGTTCTCCAATCTGAAAAATGTCTATATAAACTTGTTTTTGAATATGTAATGTTTCTTAACTCTTGATTTCTGTACCTCTTTTTATGTTCTTGCGTTTTAATATTTTTCATATTTTAAGATTATTAAGTTAAAAGTACTGAATGATTGAAGAGCTTCATTATTTTGAAGAAGTAATTAAAATAAAATCATAGGTAAAGGAAAACTGTGACATGTGTGTGAAGTCAATTTTTTTAATTTGGTGTCTTAACTTAATTAATTTGTTTTTTAGTGTTTCTTCACAGTCAACTACAGAAAGTGACTTGACCTCTAATGTAAGCAGTTATGCTGCAGATTTTCCAAGTGAATCTTCTGATACTGTATATGAAGATAGGTGAGTGTGTTTATAATGAATTAAATGTTTTCGGTTTTTCGTTTTATAATAATTATTACAATAATTAATGAAATTACGTGGGAGAAAACGGAGCTATATTCAACACTTTGTACTCTAAACAATTTGTGTATCTTCGTAGATTGAACAAACAAGAGTTTCTTAAATTAATCCTGCAGTAATTGCAACGTTATGACAACATTAGGCAACTTTTAGGAGATATTACGTATTTTGAACTGTAAAATAATATACCTGTATATTATATGATTTCACAGGATTCCTAAAATCTATGAATTTGAGTTTCCTATTTCCAAATAGTGATCATCCCCTGTTTAATCTCAGAGTTTCTGACGTTAAATAAGGTGAATATTACTTTTCGAAAGGAGTACACTTAAATTCAAGGAACCGTGAGGAAACCTTTTTAGAATCAGAAGCATAGCTAATTTATTTTTGATTTGCCCAGTAAAAATCCAAAACATCTCACAATCATTTTTTTAAGTCGAAATTTAGAAAATAACAAAGGATATGAATTTTCATATGCTACACAGCGTACAACCAACAGAGATAAAATTATCCAGCCCGGGGATCGAACCCGAATACCTTGGCATACCGCAGGGGGTTCGATCAACACATCCTACAAGATGTGTTGGTTCGATCCCCAGTCTGGACGCTGTGTAGCAAAGTGAAAATTCGCATCCTTTGTTATTGTCATTAATTTTCGGCGTAATTTCAGCGCTACTGAAAATTTAATTAAGATGAAATTTAGATGTTTAATACTTGGCGATTAATTTGTAAAATCAGTATTTCTCATGAGAATTTCCTCATGAAATCAAATTTCGACGTGTCTAATGAAATTAGGGGAAAAGTAGGAGATTTATCCAGTTTTTTTAATACCAAGACATACTCCATAACAATATTTGCACTTGCCATGAATATCGAAAACCTTTAGGTATCACAATTTAGAATTAAATAATTTATGCAAATTTTAAAATTATTCCTACTATATACATCCGATTAGAATACACAGAATATTTCTTATTATTTTCTGTTATTTTTAACAGAATCATGTGTAAAACTAAAAGTAATCAGCTATATTCCGATATTGGTTAGTTATGCAAAAACATACACGGATAATCATATCATGATTAATTCATAAATATTAAAGAATAAATAATATTATGATTTCGTAAAATTTCTTATTTTCTGCTATTGTTACCCAATGTTTCACATTACTTTAAATTAACAAAATAAATTATTAATAATGTGGAATGCAATTTTTTAGCAATTTAGACTTATAATATAATTACTAGGTTGTCGTCTGCCGATTATGTTTGGGATCTTTTAATTTAATTTTTGTGCAGGAGTTCGTTTGTAACATCCTAAATAACACATTACAATTGCGATATTAGATGAGCTAAATAAATGTTATTTTTTAATATAGATTTTATTCTTTCATGTAACATTAAATGTTAAATTTCACTCGCATTAGTGCATGGTTTGCGCTCTTTCAATTTATACATTTTTTTAACTGTTGTGCAACAATAAAAAAACTAGTCATTTTACTTATGTGTTATTCCATCTTATGGATTTATTAAGCTACTATCTATTAAACTTTTTTTAGATACTCTTGATTAAGTAAATAAATTTAAACAAACTGACAAAAAAAAAGAAAATAACGAATTTTCTCCTTAAAAGTAATATTTTCTTTTTAACCCTTTCCACCACAGTGGTCCCACTCCTGGCACACTTAATTTTAATTCTAAACTTGCATTCGGCACCAAGAATATTTTAATAAAATTTTGCTTCTATAATGAAATCTTAAAATAAGAAGTTCTTATTTTCTAAAAAAGTCATTTGTAAATTCCGGTTTCAGTCAGTAATTTCGCATTTTACGAACAGAATTTGTCTGTGCCGGAAAGGGTTAAAAAAGAAATTACTAGTGGCATATTGTATAGTTTTTGCGCAAAGCATTCCTGAAAAAATTCTCGCCCGCGATTTATTTCTTATACGTGAAACATGTCTTTAACTTTCGTATTGAACATACACGTTGAATAAATGTTTTTTACAAATACTAGATAGTATTATTGCTATTTAACATACGAAAGAGATAAACAGTAAGTGGTTTTAGCACATTATTTAAATATATGGTATTACAAAGATCTTAAAAACATTCTCTAAATTTTCAATCACTTGATACCCATTATAGATATCTGGTTGGATATCTAGACTCACTATCTCAAAAACTTAAACCATCTTTCTGCTATTACTGCGTAACTTTTTAAGACAGTATAAATTAATTTAGATTTGTTAATAATTTTACAATTCGATGTTCTCATTTAAGATCATTAGCCTGCAAAATTTATAAAAACTTTCAATTAATCAGTAAAAGACTGTGATCAGCAGGGTAATTAATATTTAAGTAGTTTTGAAAGCTGTGTGAAAACCCCATGAACGCAACCATAGGAGAATATGTGTTTCAGACTATGGGAAAATGATTGATCAAAAACATTTTAGTTGAAAAATGTCCAATATGTAAAAATATGGCATTGTGAGCATTTTCTCATAACGATATTAAAACGACATTACCAATAAAGATCATTCATTATACGAAGTGTCATTGTGTAAATTTATGTATTCATATCACATACATTAAATTTTCCATCATGCTATGAATTCAGCATCAACAAAGCATAAATGGCTAACATGACAGCAGAAAAATAATAAAAGCTACAACAAAATAGCATGACTGTATTCAATATGCCCACGTAGTTCAGTGCAATGCACATTGTTCATGTAATATTGTTTATTAAGACCATTTCACAACATGATCCACAACATCCCGTAGCTGATCAGCGTAATTGTTAGAAACGTGTAAATTAAAACGTAATTTCTTCATATGACTTTTCTTCTTTTACAAGACACATTTAACTTTTATGTAGGGCATATCCGAATTCCTGACTATAGCACTAAGACCACACGTTCCGCTAATTTCACATTGGAATTCTCAATAATAACCGCTTGGCTGCAACATTTCCAGCCACTTTCGTTTCCTTTACCACTTGAACGAAAAACAATGATGTCTTCTACAACCAAAGAACAAGAACTATTGACTGCAAACCACAATATGTTAAGATGGACATGTAATATCCCTTGCACTCACGATGAACTTTACAAATATTTCCACTATATTTTGGATAACAGCATTATTAACAACGCGTTTTTCTTCAACAGCAGAACCATTATCTTCGTCAAACAATGCTACAAAAAGTCTATTACATCTTTCTATTTCTGATACGAAATGCAGATGTGTGCATATTACGCAAATTTTATTTCTTGAAAGCATTTGTCATCCCATGCTTCGGCCATTTTTGTAATATAAAAAAATCGTTGCATCAATCATTTCCTCAGTCTGAAATGTAAATACCCCAAACAGAACAGCATTGTGTCCACTGGTTTTATCTCTCGAGCATTCCAAAAAGAGGTAATTTAATTTGAATCACCCTGTATTTGTGAAAACTCATTTGTGTTGGCTTATTGAGTTAACAAAACAATGACATTATTATTCTGATGATGCAAAAGAACCATCAGTCTCACTGTCAGACTTAATTGTGTGAGATGAAGTTACATCTGATTCAACTATTGCCTCTAATGCATAGCTACCAACTTTTACGCTTTTTTCCTACCACTAAAATTTTATAGTAAATTTTAGGTTATTAAATCGTCGAAATCACATGATTCAATAAGGCAAAAATTTCTATTAATTTTTAGTGGTAACAAAAAAGCGTAAAGTTGGCAGCTATGCTCTAATGTAAACAGTGTAATCTGTTATGCAGAATTCACCAATGCGTTCACAGAACAACTTAATGAAAATACATGAGCGTATCTATAACAAATTAAACGCTAATAATAGTCAGTAAAACAAACCTCAGTAATAATGGTCATAATAAATAAAAAAAAATGAGAGAGAAGAAAGTGTTGCATTTAACTCTCTGAACTCCAAAGCACTTAAAGAAACAATGAATTTTTCTTTCAGTTTTGTTGACGAAATCACTCATGAAGATAGCTATACTGACCAGATCACTCCTGAAGATAACTATGCTGACCAGATCACTCCTGAAAATAATTATGCTGACCAGATCACGCCTGAAGATAGTTATTCTCCTGATTTAAATTCAAATAGTCATCACCAGGAAATTTTAGTTGGATATACAAAATTTCGTAATGAACAAAGGTGAGTATATTTATCATAATATAAACGTTTCTGTTCCTCAATAATAAGAGTAATAATAAATAAGTAAAAGCAAAGAGAAAACAGTGTATTGTTTAGCACTTTGTACTTCAAGTAATTCACTTAATGAAACATTTTTTTTTCTTCTACAGCCAATTTTCAATGATTATACCTGACAACAGTTTCATGACTGCACAAAGAAAAAATGAAATTAAGTTGAGAAAAGAATGGCTGTACTTGCTGTCTTTGAGTGGGTATGTACTATGATGTACTTCTATTTTTTAATTTATTAAAATTAGCTAAAATTAAAAAGATGTCATGTAAATCGATAGATGAATTTCTTTTAAAAAAAATTTCTTTGTTCTAACTCAAAACATCACAAATTAACTACATTCTAATACGAGTAAAAAAATAGAAATTTCGGTGTTATAATTGATCCCTGAAGGTTCCTTAACAGTTAAATCTTCAATTTCCAACGCATGAATTTGGAAGGCATTCGCATTTTAAAAAATAATTATCAAAAAATTAATCTTTTTAATTTCATTCTTCTCCATACTTGTTGGAAGGATCTGTACAAGTTAAAATCAAACGGTTACTCATACAGAAAAACCTTAGAAAACCATCCAGACTAACCTATTTGTCCTCGTGGTATAGGGATACAGTAAAAGATGAAATTGAAATAAATGTTAAGTGATCGCGAATTCTTGTGCCAGTTAATGGGAATGGTCAGAAACAATCTTTAAATTTCCATATAAATTAAAAAAATAGTACAAAATAGCACGCGTTGTGTTGTGGTTGAAGAGTTCCTATTTATAAACTATTATAGCCAATATAAACAACCATGGTCGCTAATGTAGACATTAATTAGAAAAAACCACTGTATACTTATACCAAAAAATAAAAGTACTCAATTTTGAGAGCTCATGTTTTTCTGTGTATGCAAAATGATAAAAAGTTTTAAAAATTTACTCTTACGCTTAAAATTTAGATTTTTTCCCTTCTATTATTATTAAACAATAAATAATCAAATATAGTTTGTTAAAATATAAACTGAAGTATTATACTGTATGTCTTCTGTATTTAGAAAACTAAGCCTCAAAGATCACATCCCCTCTGTTGATGTAATGCCAGTTATTTTGGAAGATGATGATGCAAATGCTGAAATTTCAGCAGAGACGATAGAACCGGCTATTCTTGATGATGCATCGTGGATGAATGCTTCTCGTGATATAGATAAAAGCTGTGGAGATAAACAGGTGAATAAATAAATATTATATTTATATATATATTTAATTTGTTATATTTTAGTAAAAGGGAATGCCGATGTAAAACATAATTTAAAAAGGGGTAGGGGAGGGTATAAAATGCAACTGTATTACTTTTTGCCTCAATTAAAAAAAAAAAAAAAAAAAAAAAAACAAGCTAATGCACTTTTTTGTTTACGTTGCGTGCCGAAAATCATTTCAATCAATCATCCGAAACCGCCAATATTTCTTCCAAAACGCTTAAATGCGTTTATCTGAAAATGGTGTTTTTTTGTAAATGTGGGTATAGTGGAAATAAGTTCGTAATTAAGCTATCGACTTTAACTTAGAGTGAAGTTACATGGGAAATATGCTTATCTATTGAACCACTAAAATTGTCTGTATGATTATTTTTTTTTCTTTACAAAACTTGGCTTTTAAAAGCATCTTTTGTATTATTTGCCAAATTTTCTTTAAAAAATAATAATGTAATGTTTATGTAAAAGAATTGGCTGGCCAAATTTCTACATTCACATTAAGGATTTAAAACCTTTGTATATTTGTTTCACAATCACCGATACCATTCCATGGGTGCCATTTTGGGGTGGCTAGAGCGGTAATTCCCATCCCTCAAGGAATTTGATATTTAAGTGTTCATCAATAGTTACAGGTCAAGCTCAAATAGAAATAATTAATAATTATCAATAATATTTTCAAAAACCTCATTTTTAAATATTTTGGCTAATTAAAAAAAATGTATGTGAAATAAAAAGTGTATGAATTGCTTCTCAGTTGTACATAACAAAATTAAAAGATACCCTTCCACCCTCAAAGAAACATTTGCCGCCTCCCCATATCTAAAAATAAATAAACAAATAAGTAAACAAAACAAGTGGGTTAATGTGATCGAAGATCGCACAAAGGACCCTTAATTTTCTTTTCAAAACACTTTATTTTTTAATTAATAAATCCAAATCGTTAATTTATAATTGTCATAATCATTTATCAGTAAAATTTTTCAATACAAGCATAGCCTGCAGCAGAAATACGAAAGCTCTTTAAATTAAATCTATCTGACACTGAAATGTAAAAGTCTAAACTTTCAACTGCCGTCATCGACAATAAAACCCAGAACCTTTGTGTTAGGGGGAAAACGTGCTACCACTGAACCATCTAGCCTAAACGAAAAAAACTAAAATTAAGTTTCGGTTTTAAAATCTAAGAAAATTGACAAAATGGTCGGATGTCATTAAATTAATTCATTTAATTAAAATAATGTGGGACTTTTTCAAAATTTTACGATTTGTCGTGTAAAAGGAAGTATTCAGCTATTTTTTTTTTTAAGTAAACAAAAATATTACGTCTGAACATATTTATATGTATAATAAAATCATAAAAATTACAGACATTACATTACAATTACATAAAACATTAAAAACGTATTAAAATTGGACGTTTCGGATTTACATGAAAATCCCCCATCAGAAAAAATTTTTCTTAACGGAAGTCACAGTTCTAAAATATCAACACATAGAATATACAACGCATCAAAATGTCGAGGCCAAAGTTACAGTTACAATCCCGAATGAATACTCCGTGTTAATATAATTGTAACTTTGGCCTCGACATTTTGATGCGTTGTATATTCTATGTGTTGATATTTTAGAACTGTGACTTATGTTAAGAAAATTTTTTGCTGATGAGGGATTTTCATGTAAATCCGAAACGTCCAATTTTACTATGTTTTTAATGTTTTATGTAATTGTAATGTAATATCTGTAATTTTAATGATTTTAATATAAATATTAAGCTATAAGAATGCAAAATATCAAGTCTCTAACATATACAGTTTCCAAGTACGAACCCTGTAACAGATAGGCCGAGGAATGAGCCGAATAACGTTTCGTCAGATGAACGAAACCCTAAAACAGACAAAGTTTGAAATGGTGCTCCTGGCAGCAGTGTTCACCAGATAGAATCAAGACAGCTAATCATGTTGTGAGCTACGTGATGCTCCAGATCCATTTCTTTTTTGTGCAATTTGCTGTTTAAAGTTTGCTTAATCCAATAGCAATTTCCGTTTCCAAATAAATTGCCATTTTCTTTCAAAATCCACAAAAATGATCTTAAGCGGTAACACCACTTTGACAGGTTCAAAATGTCGGATTTTATTTCTCATTTATTGATTTTTATCTTTTTCTTTATCACTGAAAATACTCTTTATGCACAAAGATAATATTTTATTATTTAGAAATAAATGTCGAAAATGAAATAGCAACTTCGGAGGTACAGAAATACGAATGCGTCGCAGCGAGTAAACAGAAACGGAAATTTTAACATTCTTTTTTTTCTGTAATGTTGTTTTGTTTTGCAGAATAGCATTTTCAAAATTGGTGAACACTCTTGACCTGCCAATTTTAAATCTATTAACCTGACTTTCTTTTTTATATCATCGTAGTGTAACTTTGAGTAACGACAGTTTTCGCTGAAACGTTACATTTTACTTTGAACTATCTCATTCCATTAAAATTGTACACTTTTTAAATCGGCTGTGTATTTCTTTAGCTCTCTGACTGAAAAAGAATAATTTTTATCTAATTTTACAAAGTGAAGCGTACGATGAGTTATGATGAGACCACCAATATATTAATATATATTCTAAAACAAAATTCAGCTTTATACTTTAATGCATGAATAATAAATAAGTGTATATGTATTTTATGAAGGTAATATTTCCAGTGATCCGTGTTCACTGTCTTACTCTTCTGGTAGAATTTGAGAACTTCTTGAAAAGAAATTTTACAATATGCACTCATAACATTTGATATGCGATGAAAAATTCATTTAAGAAATTAGACAATAAATCAATTTTTAATTAATCCTTATAATGTTTAAAAAATTTAACCTAATTGTATGTTGTTTTTTAAGGAATCCAAAAATGGTGCTGTATTAGAATATTCTTACGATAGCATCGGGAGAAACGAGTTTCCAGACAGTTTGGCCGAAAATCAATTTTGGGAAGATCCTTTTCCGGAGAGCATTGACGAACTTGGGAACATTGGCGCATTAAGGAGTGAGGAATTTAAAGTTGAGGCATGCTTCCGTGGCCCATCTGAAAAAAAGGCTGAGACAGTATCCTCTTACGATGATGTACTTGAATGTAGTGATGTACTTGAATGTGTGCACAGGATGCTGTACTTGAATTCTAATCCTACAGCTGCTAAAAGGTATGTAAAGGCTATACTAGCTTCCAAAAGGTATTTAAGCTCTAAGGGGGTCCGGGACAGAAAAATCTAAAACAAAAAATGCCACTTTTTCATTGGCTTAAAAAAATTACACAGTTTTTAGAGTTAAATACCGCAAATCGTATGCTTTTATCGTGGTCAGTTCAGGAGATATAACATTTTGTTGTCTTGTGATGCTGAACGCGACCTGCCCTCTGACGGGAACTTTAACATCATTTATCGCAGAATGAATTTTTTTTTCATGATTTGTCAACTTTGAAAGTTCTCATGACTGTATTCGACTGAATGTTGCACAGTTGTAATAAACATTGCATGGAAATAAACTAATATAAACACTGTATAAAAAATTCCGTTGATTTTTTACAACAATCTGTATTTAAAAATTTATAATACTCCCTTGTACAGAGGGTAGCTAAACATCATCTGGCACACACCAACTTCAATACTCATCTAGATGGCTACCATGCTGCACAAGATGTTTTTCTCTCGCGAGTACAGCAAAACTATGATATTTTTTGTTTGAGCGTTTGTGAAACAATCATTTACTGAAACCTATAGAACCTATTTTGAATAACATAAAAAAATTATCAGCCATGCGTTGTCAATTACGCAAGTTATTCTTCATCAGGGATGGAATGGATGCAGCTACCGTCTAATACATACTTTATCCATGCAGATGCAGTTGGATGTTTTTCCCATTATTTAATGTATTAAGAAAATAAATGTCTTAAACGGCACAAGTTGAATACGGGCCGCACTAGTGAGAACGTGTTAATAAGCTGTAAAGAGTGCGCCAAATGTTACAAAATGATTTGACAAACGACCTCTATTATGTAGCTTTCATTACAAAAAGTAAAAATCTACCTATTGCAGCCGTTCGGTGGACAGCAATTCTCGAAATATTCGGTATGCTTTCACCGATCTTGATCCCTAAACTCCAAAACCTCCCTCCGTTCAAATGTTGATTTATATATTATATATATATATATGAGATCTATGTCATACACTGTTAAAAATTTGCAGCAAACTGTCCAGTCATTTGACCGTTTTTGTAGAAAACGGTTACATAACCGTAATTTAACTATATTCTGACTGTATTATTGCTCATTTTATGGTCAGAATAGAGTTAAATAGCGGTTATGTAACCATTTTCTACAAAAACGGTCAAATGACTGGACAGTTTGCTGCAAATTTTTAACAGTGTACGATAGAACTCGTATTTATGAACCGTTTTGGATGAAACCAAGCGTGTATATTAAGCTCACCAATATCTCGACAGAGTTTGGTCCGCCATCTTGTTTCAAAATGGCGGCCACTAAAAGATTTATAACTAAAAAATATATACCAAAAAATTTTGAAATTCAAATTTATTTTTTGCTTAAGTATTAATACTTGATACAAGGATTCCGGAGCATTTTTTGTTTTGCCTCTATCTTAAAAAATGGCTGAGATAGAGTAGTTTGAAATTCTAGGGTGGTTGACATTTTGAAACAAGACAGCAGATTAAAGCAAATCAGGGATTAATTTATGTGACTTAATGAACGGTATTTTTCGCAAATTATTATCTTTCATTCTCGTAGTCATTTTCCCAATCATACGTATAAAACTATATTCATATCCGTTAGCGACAAATTTTGACCAAACTTGGCGACACTTGGCGAAATATCACCAAATTTGGCGACCAAAAATAAGTCTCCATAAATGAAGCCAACTTGGCAGTAGTTGACTAATTTGTTGAATTTCCTATTCAAATTCAGTATTAAAGAATCCTCTGAAATCGGATTACTTGCATTTTACCTTGCTGCTTTCGAGTAACATTATCTAAAATTATAAAACGAAGATATAGGAAAGCTACCTTTTCCTCCCATTACCAGCCGGAAGGACTTTTAAAATTTAATCCTGTTTTAATGTGTTTTTTAAATATTATACCTTTTTTTTTTTGTATTGAGGTAGCATTAGTTACTATTTATAACCATCCAGCGTGCGACTGCTTTAGAAACATAAGCAATATAGTTGGCACTACACGTGGGGTCAAGAGCACATAAATTCAAATTTTGGATTGAAAATTTGAAGAAGTATTTTTATTTATTTCTTACTCTTATTTATCACAGTCACATTGTACCAATTAGTTTTCTCGTAAGGATATAATCGGACAGTAAAGGAATTAAGCTGTTAAATAAAAATAAGGAAAAAAAATTAAAAAGACAGGCTCCTTTCTGACATGAAATCAGTCCTATTTTTTAATGCACGAAATCTTTCTGTGTTCTTATAGAGAACCAAACAAAAACGAAAAGTGTTTATTATTTTTTGATAAAGGCAAAGTATCTGTCAGAAAAAGTATCTTGTGTCGATTTTCGGGACGTGAAAGCCCGGTAAAGATCGTCCTGAGTTATCAATCGACTATAACTCAATATCCAATCGATATATCGAAAGTTGAAAAAAATGCTATTCGATTCCAAATCACTACACTAAGCATTCTTATCAGATTCATACTTTTAACTATAAAATCAAATGTCACAGCGAATGTGTCAAACAGTTTCGCGCTTTTGAAAAGGAAAAAATATATTTTATGTATAAATGTTAGTATACATTTATTTCAACAGATGCAAAGTGCTGTTATTTTTTTTATTATTATTTGTTCATAATGTATTCAGTATATCTAAACACATTACAAATTGAACCATCCTATAAAATGCTTGTTTTGTTTTTCAGAAAATCCCGCAAAAAGTTTCCTTTTTGGACTAAATATGTTGAAATTCTGCCCACCATATACGAAGGGGATGAACCGAGCGATGAGGAGCTCGATGATGGATTACCAGTAGAAACAAAAGAAGTAAATGAAATTTTCTTATCTTTCAATAACTGTCACTATCAGATGAGGATGATTAAAAAAAATGGTTGGACACACTTTAACAGATAGTGGAGCACATTACAATAAGCAATTTTTGTACTGGAAAAGATTCTCGCAATCCCTTTATTCAGTCAAATATACAGAGTATCTCACTCTAGTCGTAACTCGGATTTCTTTTTATAAATTAAACAATAATGAAATAATTTTAATGAAACTTCCGACAAATTTTTTTTAACTTGCTTTGTGTGAAACGTTACATTAAGTGCTGGAAGTGGCCCCCATGTGCATGTAAACACATTTAAACTAAACGCTTCAGATTTTATTATGTAGTTAACATTACACATGCTGCCACTGACCGATATACTATGAATTACCAGTATTTTCATGATTACATCGAATTTCACACATCCGAAGGCAAGTTTGATGAAAAATTAGTTAAAATACGCTAATCTTTTTGTAAGAGGGTCTCTGTGTAAAACGGAAAATTGTCTAAAGCGGAAAGATTTTATTTTCCACCAGAATGATTTTCAACGCAGTAACATTGTGTAAGACGAAATACTAAATTAATTTTTTCTCATTAATGATCGATTCTGCTTTAGACAGAATGTACAGCAGTTGCATTATTGTAGTGAATAAAAATCCGATTGCAGATTTAAGTACGATATCCTATATTTTCAATTGAATAACTAAATCGATTGCTATCCTGGTTTAATATACACTACTGCTCAAAACAATTAAAGGATATTGCAGTTTTAGGTGGATTTTGCATCTGGGAAACTTCTTAGCTGATTGATACATGGTCGACAGACATAGTAGGTTATATGAGAATAAATTACACATGTTTGGCAGAAAAAAATGCATTTTATTGCGCATTTGTGTACAAAAGGAAAAAAACACAATTTGTGCATATGAGAAAAAAAGAATAAGAAAAGGTGTTTTCTTCAAAGAAAATCATTTTCAGTAGGGGGTATGGTTTCCACGGGCGGCCAGCAACGTTGAACACCTTTGAAGCATGGACTCAATGAGGCTATTAATGAAGAGTTGGGGTATTCTGCCCCACTCTTCCAGAAGAGCTCTTTCCAGTTCTTGGAGAGTTTGTGGGGGTTGTTGGCGGCCAGAAACTCGTCTTCCTAGAGCGTCCCAAACGTGCTCGATTGGATTCATGTCTGGAGAACACGCTGGCCATTCCATTCGAACGATTCCTTCCTCGAAAAGGAAATCCTCCACCAGGTTTGCACGATGTGGCCTGCAGTTATCGTCCATTAAAATGAAGTTATCTCCGATTGCTGCAGCGTAAGGGACTACAATAGGTCTGAGGATCTCATCCCTATATCGGCGACCAGTCAGAGCTCCATCTCGAATGATGTAGAGGTCAGTGCACCCGTCAATGGAGATGCCACCATACACCAACACTCCTCCACCGCCAAATCTGACACTTTCGTGCACGAACGCAGGATTATTCCTACTGCCACGGTCCCTCCAGATGAAAATACGCCTATTATCCGGATGCACAGAAAAGCGGGACTCGTCAGAAAACAGAATACTGCTCCATTCATTTCTCCTCCAGTTGACATGCTCGGTTGCCCACTCCCTGCGGTCGCGACGATGCCTTGATGTTAATCTAACACATACCATCGGTCGGCAAGCATACAAACCTACAGCATGGAGCCGGTTTCGGACAGTCTGAGTTGAAATCGTGGTGCCTGTAGCCGAGCGAAGGTGTTGTTGGAGAAGAGTAGCGTTCATGTTTCGGTGTCTTCGAGCTGTTAACGCTAAATACCGATCTTCATTGAGCGTTGTTGCCCGTCTACGACCTTGCCCTGATCTTCGGCCTGCACATCCACTCTCCAAAAAACGGTTCCAGATCCTGGAAATGACACTTTGTGACACTCCAATGGCTTGCGCTACTTCGGCTTGAGTTTGGCCCCCTTCTAACCTACCAACAGTTCTCCAAGCTTCTGAATCTGTCAAATGACTTCGCTGGGACATCGTACTAATCGAAACAAAGCAATCACTGAATGCCGATCATCCTTGTCTTCATTCCCTTTTATCCAGTTGAAAGTCAAATTTCATTCGCTGTCGCTGAAGCGACGTTTTTGACGTCGAACTCAAAATTTGCATACTCCACAGTTTGAAAAACAGAAAAATTTGCATTTGTGATTCTCTTCTTCTATTTTTGGCAAAAAAAAATTTTCGTTTATATCTTTATTTTATATAAAACTTCAAATATCCTTTAATTGTTTTGAGCAGTGTATAAATATAATTTGTTGTAAGTGTGCTTTTACCACATATTACAGTCTTTTTCTCCAGCCTTTTTTGAGTAACCGTGTGTATTGCGCTATATTTATTACAAATTCCATTCAGTTAAATTTAATGATGTTGATGCAAAACATTTGACAAAAGGTTGCATATTTTAAAGGAAACAAATAAGGGGAAAGTGGGGGCAATTTGGAAAACATAACGTGACGAACGACGTTTTCGTCATAAGATCATGAAATCCCGTATTAACTTACGGGGAAAGTTAAAATCAGGATACCCAATATAGTTTTAAAAATTTGGTTTTCAGTACTAGAAAATTAACATCCTTCATCAACGTACAGCATTTTCAAGAAATATTTTTGTAAATTTTAAATATTTTTTCAATATTAGTTAAGTAATGGCCAATAAAACTTAAACATATTAATTGGGAAAATTTTTAGAAGTTTATTGACTTCATAAAACTATTTTAAATAATAATAGTAATAATAATAAAGCACTTATGTACCCTCCACTCTAAGAACAAGGAAAAGTGTTAACATAAGATATGTGATAGAATGAAATTTGTCATTTTATTTTATGTATGAAAATTATTGTTTTAGCATCGTGTTAACATCGAATCTTTCCGAAATCTTATACAAAACTCATATCGTTTTCCGCTTTTCAAACTTTTTTCCGAAAATAAGGAAGAGTGATGAATTGTGTTACTAAATTGCTGTAGATAACATTTGAGGGGGTCGGGGCAAGAAAGTGCTAAACCACATTTTTGAAATTCTGAGATATTTGAATTTGAAAATTTGATCATATACTTAAATCAAGATATGTAACCTAAAGTTTTTTCACCAATGTCTTACATTTTTTGTAAATTAGCTATCTTCATTGGGGGCATAAACATCTGAGGCAAAAAAAAAAAAAAAAAAACCTGGCACACATAAGTAACATTAGAAACACAATTATATGTAGAATATGGTAATTTACAATAAGAAGCAACAGATTACAGCGCTAGATTTATTTCACCAAATATGTGGCTTGGCATTTTCTTGCCCAACCCCCTCATTTTACGATGATATTTGTTCTCCCGAGTACATCCGAGGTATGAAATTATAAGAATCTCAGTATGAAATTTAAGCAGTTTCGTACATTTATTTACTAAAATATTAAAACAAAAACTGTAAAATTTTTACTAAAAAAATTTTAATTTATTAATGTTGTAAAGTTAATATTCTACGGTATAGGGTATATTTTCAAATTTTTAACAGAGCTGTGTACTTAAATGTAAACTTAATCATTCTTTGATGTCTTTTATTATAATCTTTACATTCTTACAACCAAAATCTACTGATAAAGACTACCTGAAACACAATAAATTTTGAAACACGAAAAGAGTCTCTAAAAATATAATTTTTTAGCATATAAGTTCAAAACTTTAAAGGTGAGTTTATTTTTTAAGTATTCAACATATCAACGTATGACCTACAGCAAAACTATTATGCATTTTCCTAACGCTATATCAGGAATAAATAGAAGCGGCGATTCAAAAGTTTCCAAAACAGTCACTTTCGTGGGCACTTTTCAGTTTTAGACCTTCCTGTAGTTGTAAACATGAAATATATACAGGGTGTCCCAAAAAGGAGTACCCATTTTTAAAAATGAATAGGAAAAAAACGAATAGAGTTATTAAAAGAATTCTTGCAGGAAACGGATATGTGAAGTCTGGAATTTTATTTAGAGTATTTTATTATGTTAGTTCAAATTCTTACCGACAGATGGCACTGTGGCTACCGCATTCATCAGCAATAGTTGAAAATTAAATGACAATATTTTCAATATGTCCTCCATTCATCACAATAACATGTCGGAGTCTTAGAATGAAATTAGCACACACCTTCTGCAACGTCTGTACGGAAATGGCTGTACACTCTTGAGCGGTTAATTGCTGGAGCTCAGCTAGCGAAGTGGAATTTTGGCAGTAAACTATATCCTTCAGATGGCCCCAAAGAAAAAAATCTCATGGATTTAAACCTGGTGAGTAAGGTGGCCAATTCATACCCTTGCCGGTTAATTTCAGGTAATTTTCGGTGCTGTAGCGCCATCTGTCGGTCAGATTTTGAACTATCATAATAAAGTGTTATAAACAAAATTCCAGACTTCACACATCCGTTTCCTGCAAGAATTTTTTAAATAACTCTATTCGTTTGTTTCTTATTCATTTTTAAAAATAGGTACTCCTCTTTGGGACACCCTGTATATACATTTGTGAATGTAGCGACATATTTAACATGATAAAAATGTGGAAAGAGCTGTATTTTTATAAATATAAACAATAATTGCCGAAAAGGCGATATTTTTCATGCATATATGGAAAGAGCGATAGCTCCGCTGTTGATACTCTCTTCAAAATTACTTAATATTGGATTTGATAAAAAAAATATATATATATATTGTTATTTGATGCATTGTAAAAAACAATTCCGATAAAATAAGGAAAATCTACTGGCAATCGGTTCACCAGATCTATTGCTAGCATCTCTGTTGCCAGTACGATTTCCGTATTTTATCGGAAAAATCTTTTTTAAACTGGATAATACCGAAAATGTTTACGAAAATTATCTGTATTTTCTCAAATATCAATTTTTATTTTTTATTTTTCTTACATATGTCTTGCGTAATTTTTAGGAATTTTCATTTCGTTAAAACAAATTTTACAATAAAAAACTAAAAAAAATAAGCACTTTTCAATGACCACGCAACTATAATTACACAAAACACTCTTTCATATATTTATCAACTATAATTTCAATTTAGCCAATATTGTCGTATCATTGAAAATAGTTCCAATGTAGAACCAAATATTGTCGTTTCACTTTACATATGTCAGATTTAAAGCCAATATTTCTGTAGCTTTTGCGTTTTAATACAAATATTTGCTATGAAAAGCCAATATTGACAATATTGGTGTTCCTTTGTCAATATTTCCAATCTAAAAAAATATTTGTGCAATATTGACGTTTCAATCGCAATATTTACAATGTAAAAGACATTTATACAATAATCAAATATCATGCCCTCTGTACCAAACCTCGAAATATCATTTATGAAAAATGTACTGTTGCAATACGGAAATATTACATACTATTTACGGAAAACTACTTGAATTTTTAAGGACTTTTTTTTACAGATGTAATATATTGATGTAATTCTTCAGAAATTTGAATTGTTTTATGTTCACTTTTACTTTTATTTATTATGTTGTTTAAATTTTTTTATAGGTAGGCCCTTCTAAAAAGCCAAAAAAGAAAAGATTCAAAGGAATTCGGAAATTTTTTTCGGGGCTCACAAGATGCTGCTCGAATAAGGAGCCACCAGGGTGAATCCATATGAGCACCCAATAGCACATATCTACCCTCTAAAAAATTAAGATTATGTAAAAAAAAAAAAAAAAAAAAAATGATTATTGTATTATACTAAAAAACACAACCATATTAACAATAGTTTGTACTCCCTCAATCAATAAAATTTAAAAACAATAGTAAAATATTGCCTCTGTTTTCTTGTTTCTGTTTCAGTTATTCATGTAAAGTAATGTTTAACGTTTATATTTATGAATTTCCCCAAGTTTGCCTGAAGTTCGAAATCTTTTCTGTATTTCATCTTCAAAAACAAGCTAATAGTTAATATAGAGTGTAGGGTTAGTAAATGTTTTAGTATAAGAGAAGGGAGGAGATGGTTTCCTCTGTTTTAAGAAACTTTGAATACACAGGTACCCTTTAGTGTCAGCTTATGAATTTCACAGCAAAAAATCAAATCATTTCGCGGAATTATTGAGGAAAATAACGAACTAATAAAGAGCATTTTTTTCCCCTGAATGTAACAAAAAGTATAAATTAAAAAGAATCATGTTGTAAAGATAAGATTAAAAAAGGTTATTTTCATTTACAAATTCAAATAGATTCTGTTGAATTTCAAACTTTTTTCATAAAAGTATGTATGGAAGTATGAAACTGTTCATTCGATACTGAAAAAAGAGTAAATTCACGGTATTTGCCGTATAATTTTACAGAAAATGCCACTACATAAATTCGAACGGCCAAATTGAGAGTTACAATTGTAAAATTTTTGCGACAACGTCGGGAATAGTGATAAGGAACAGTTTGACAGAATATACACAGCCTTAAAGCGTTAGTTCATGTAATCATATTTCCCATTATATAATCCATAAGAGGTAAATCGTCTGAAACTGTTAGAAATCTTATTTGGAGTAAATATGAAAGAGATGATAGTCTAAAAGTTTTAAAATATTTAAATATAATCAATTCGAAATAAATATGACACTTGTGGAGCTGGCTCTGAAGCCACCTATTTGCAGATTTAGTAGTTAGAAATTTAATCAATATTTATGCAGTACGTCTTTATTACGTATCTTACGTTTTCACGTGTTCCAACGTGTTTTTTTTTCTCTAGAGACGTGGTATCAAACATTGAAGATGGAAAATAATGTTTTTTGGAAGAATTCATGTGATTTAAATATATATGTCGTATTTCCAAGTTCAAATCCGGGATAAAAGGCAGTCGTGCTCGTGATAAACAGGGTTAGCTAGGTGATAGGTTTCCCTTTTAGCTCGCATCAGGCGGCCGTGTGGTATCATCAACAGCAACAAGAAATGTCAGTCCATATTTTTAGTCGAAGAACATTTTATTTCCAGTTAAAAACATCTCTTCAGGGAAAATGCTCATTAGCCAACGCTAAACGAAAAAAAAAATCTCCACGTTCCATTATTTTCTAGAATCCGTCCCGATTCTTTTAGCAAACACCAGCGTCAAAAAAAATCCTCTCCGAATCAGGATGATCGTGTTTTTAAACTAGCTTGCGTAATAATACAGAATACGTCACGTGACCCACTTCTATCGAATCAAAAGGTCTCTTTTGGAACTTTATCAATATTTCCGGTGGATTTATTTTGTTGTAAAATGACTTCCTTACCGCCAAAAACTTTCTACACCCTTCCAGAATATTCCATAATCTCGTACCAGATGCCTTCCATATCAACAACCGAGCTTATCTGTTTTTGAGGCTGTAGCTAAACTTCGAATTTAATACGTAATAAAAATAATAAGAAGAAAAGAAAATGAATCTTTATAAAAGGGAAAAAAAAGAAAGAATTAAAGTTTTTCGGAAATATTTTAATAGACATTTGATATTTAATAATAGGATAACTTTATGAAATAAGGTTTTTTGAGCGGAATATTTTAAGAGGTACGATATTTTAGCATTTAAATAAAGAAGTTATAGCAATTTGACCACACGGGAATAATACTAATGAATTTTAATAATGGATTAAAATAAAGATGTTCTATTTAAAGAATAAATTAAAAAAGCTATCGCCATTTTTAGACTAGCTACTTTCGAATAAATATTATTAAGTGGATTAGGACAACTTGACTTTACATATGGATAGTAAAAGGCTATTTTAAGAATGAGAATTATTTTAATAAGCTGGGTTATATACCGAATATTATTGAATGGACAAATTTTATAGAATAATTGCGGAAAAAAATTAAATTTTGTAATATTATCCCCCCTTCCTAAAGATTTTGGATGAAGTTAATAGTTAAGTAACTATAAATTCAGACAATATAAATTTAATACTTTAGAAATTTGAATTTTGACTAGTATAAATTTAGAGACTGCCAGCAAGGAGATGGGAAATTTCTGAAGAACTGGAAGACAAAAACAAAAACAAAATAATAGTAATCAATTAAAATTAATAGATAAATAAAAATAAAGCTACGAGCATTTCCCCTGTAAAATAATACAAGAAATGGTTACAATCTCACCTACCATTTGTAAGTGCACAAGAAAAATACAATAACAATAAATAATAAATATTAATAAACAAGAAAAACAGGATAATAATAGTAACAGAATTTTGCTTTTACCAAGTTCACAAGCTTTAGAATAAGTAGTCACTAGCAAATTGTTAAAACAAAGTTTTTAAAAAAAATTCTACTTCATTCAAATTTGAGTTCATTAGATCCAACTGTTTTATTTCAGTCTCTTTCTTGGATCATGATAAGTCCTCATTTTGTTTTTAAAAAAAATGGTTACTGCAGTCCCTTTCTTAAAAATACAGTTTTTATGTGAAGGCTGAAAATAAAGACATTACTCCATCAAAATTTTAAAACTGTAGTCATTCTTACCAATACTTTATAATGACTTTATAATGCTAGCATTTTTTATAACATCTTTCTCTTTCTCTTAAGTATCACAGTAAATTTCTCACGTAATAAACAAGTCAAATTATCTCTTGGTCGTTTATTGCACTTGGAATATGTTATCTTTGTTATATTCCTGTGGGATTTGTTATATTTCTGTTGGGATCCCACCATCTTTAACTAATATTTGTCAAACATTTTTTCACTAATAAATAATATAACTCTTCAATAATATAAATAAATGCTATAATAAAATTCAATTCATAAACATAACAATAATAACTTTCAATATAACTAATACTTCTCAACATATGTAGTAATTCATAATATAATTCAATAGTAGAAATAATAATATTATAATAACATTTGTATAATTTAAGAAAATATCACAGTTTGTTTATTTATTGTTAGGGAAAATATTGGTTGAGGAATAAAATAATTACATAGCAAATAAATAAATTTCTTATTTTTTAATTATATAAGAAAGTATTTTTGCCAGTCGAAAGTATACAAAAAAAATATAATAATAATTTCAAAATCCAAATAAATTTAAATCTAAAAATTTAGAAATTGAACTCTCAACCATTAGTTCCTTACAATAATTTTTTCCTCTGATACCCTTTTACAAAATTATACTGTTAAGTTATAAGTATTCATCCTAAATGTAGAGAGTTGTTTTTTGGCAAACTGAGAATAAATAAAGACAATACATAACAATAAAAGATGTTAATTTTAGCTGAGAAATGGAATACAAAGGCAATTAGTTTAGATACTTAATTTTCTATTGTCACACCAAAACAATCACTGTAAAATCACATCATCACTATACAATCATTTATATAATTATAGAAATACTTATAAACGGTTACTATTTGATTATCTATTGAAGTAAATAACATAATATTAAATTTTTGAAACAATTGGTTTAAGTAAAAGTAAATTAAAAATAGTTTATTTTGATATAGAATTAAAACATTTAATTTCATTTTTCAACATCAATTTGACAATTCCTAAAATCAAAATACACATCTTATGCCTGCATAAGGTGTCTACTCAACCTCAAAAACTCTCAAAAACAAGTAAATATTTTAGTTGATCAGGCTAAAATATAACCACAATGTTGAAATAAAAGCTGTGACATTTATTTTAAAATATTAAACTTTCAAAAATGGGTAATATCTCTGTTGTACACCAAAGACATACCTGATAATGTTGAAACTAGAGTAATAAGAGATATTTGAAGAATTAGAATTTATTCTATTGTTTTTACTTTAGTTTGATTTTGTGATGGTGATTGTGATGTCTGTGGTGATTTTGATTGTTGTTTGGGTTGCTCATGAAATAGTCTGAAATTATCTGGTGCAAAATAGGGTCGTAATTTAGACACATGTACAATAACTGAATTTAATTTAGTCTCATAATTAAATTTGTCTATTTCATAGGTCACATCAGAAAGTTTATTTATTATTTTGTATGGTCCAGAGAAAGTAGGTTCTAATTTTCTAGTGTTAGGATATTTAAATTCTTCACAAATTACATAATCTTGTATTTCTAGTGGAGATTCGGCAAATTTTTTATCATAGAGTCTTTTACTTTTAAGGTGGAATTTACAAGTTCGCGCTTTTGCAATTTTGAGTGCTTTATTAACAGGAGGGTAATAATTTTGTTTTAAAGGAGATTCATAAGGTAATTGACCATAAAATAAATAGGCAGGTGGGAATTTGGTTATGGAATGTGGTGTGTTATTGTATTCTTGGATGACTTGGTCTAATAATCTAGTCCAAGGTATTTTAGAAGAAATGGAATTAACTTTACATTTAAGTCTAGTAACTATAGTTTGGTTCACTCGTTCTACCTTCCCATTGGTTTGGGGGTGATGTGATGATGTATAACGTTGTTGAACATGATATTTTCTGAGGAATTTTTTGAATCTTGGAGACCTAAAAGATTTATGTCTATCGCTAAGTATTGTTTTAGGTGCTTGAATATTGAAAATTTGTTTTAAACAGTTAGTATATGTTTCGGTAGTAACACTTTTGGATGGAAAAGCCCAAACAAACCTAGTTGCATGATCTATTATTATGTGTAAGAATTTTTTTGTTGAATTGTAATAATTAAATCCACCCACAGTATCAATAGAAAGACATTCAAAAGGTTGATCTGTGGCTGGCATAGCTTGTAACAAGCCAAATCTTTTTTGTTTTGGTTTTTTATTTCTCTGGCATGTATCACAATGTTTAACAAATTGTGTAATATCTATTGTCATGTTGGGCCAATAATAATTTGGAGATATTAAGTTAAGCATTTTTTGTATTCCTAAGTGTCCAAAATTATCATGAGCAATATGTAATAATTTTCTCCTGAGTGACATTGGTACTACTATTTTTTTAAATCCTTTTCTCTGAATAATTATAATCCCATTCTCTTTTTTGTATTTTCTGTCACAAACATTATCTTTATCTTGCATCGCTATAATTTCTTTTTTGTCCAATAATAAACTTACATGTTGATTAAGATAAGCAACAGGATTTCGTGACAACATGTCCGCTTCGACATTTGTAGAACCTTTTTGATACTTGATCTCATAATCGAACATGCTAAGTTTTAAAGACCATCGAAAAAGTCTACCTCTTAGATTTTTAACATTCTTTAACCATATCAGAGATGCATGGTCGGTATGGATTGTGAATTTAGTACCATGAAAATAGTGATAAAACTTATCAAGAGTATCTATGATAGCAAGGCATTCCAATTCAGTTATAAAGTAATTTTGTTCATAACTCTTCAAAATTCTAGAATGGTAAGCAATAGGATGCAAAAAATTATCTTTCCCTGGTTGTTTTAGAACTGCACCTACTGCTACCTGCGAGGCATCTACAAACATGTGGAGGGGTAATTTTGGGTCATAAATTTTTAAAATTGGTTTTGCAATTAGAGTATTTTTTAATTTCTCAAAAGAATTTTGACATTCTGAGTTCCATTCCCATATTGTGTTTTTCCTAAGTAATTTATTGAGGGGGTATCTAATTTCAGCATATTTATCTATGAATTTGTGATAAACATTAATGGAACCTAAAAATCGTTGAAGTTCTTTAACATTAGAGGGAGGTTTAAATTTTTTAATTGTCTCAATATTGGTATTAGCTGGAGTTAAAGTCCCATTGGTGATCTCATAGCCTAAGAAATTAATTTTATTTTGATTTAGTTTACATTTAGAAAGTTTAAGTTTAAGGTTTTCTAGTTTACAGATTTCAAAGATTTTTGCTAAGTGATTTAAATGTTCTTCTAGAGAGGAGGAGAAAATTATGATATCGTCGAAATAATGGCAAGCAAAATCAATTTTATACTTATTGAGGATTCTTCTAATGGTTCTATTAAATATCGGGGGCCCTGTCTTTATACCAAAGGGGAGCACCAGCCATTCGAAGAGGCCAAAATTGGTGGCAAAAGCTAATTTTTCTGTATCGGATGGATGTATTGGTATGTGCCAGTAGCCAGAGGCTAAGTCCAAAGTGGAGAAATTCTGGGCACTACTCAATTTATCTAAAATTTCATCGATACGAGGTAAAGGTTCTGCATCATTTTTAACTATTGCATTTAATTTCCTATAATCTATACATAGTCGGGTCTTTTTACCTTCCTCTCTTTTCATAGCCAAGGTGACGGGGGCAGAATGCGGGCTATTGCTTTCTTTTATGAGACCAGCCGCTAATAAAGATTGAACTTGATTTTTTATTTCTTTTTCTTCTAAGGGGGAAGTTCTGTAGGGCCTCAAAGATATAGGTAGGTCAGATTTTAGTAAAACGCGTTGTGGTTCAATGTTTATCTTACCCACATCATATTTATGTTTTGCAAAAATATCCCTATAAATTTAAACTATTTCCCTTAAATCCCCATTTTCAATTAAATTTATTTCCCCAATTAAATCTGAATCATAATCATTAATATCGCGAAAATTTTGAGGAGTCATTGAACTTCTGTAATCAGGCTGCACGTTACAATCATTGTAATTAGCTGCAAAAAAGTCCTGAGTATTCACAAAATTTTCATTAGTATATGGTGATACTTTGTCATCATTATATCCATTTAAACTCTCATTACTATCACCATTTGTTAATAACTCATCTTTACATGAAATAGTATCTTCATTATAAGTTGTTATCAAGTTACCATCATTAAATAAATTCAAATTGTCACAATCAGAAGTTATCAAGTTATCCTTACCTTGTTGTAGTTTTTTTACAGTTACAGTATTAAAATGAAGTGATCTCTCATCATGTATGGATATACTCCTATTTATAATCTTCCTTCCCTGTTTTACTGTACAATTCTTACAATTTATATTCAAATTAAATTTTGAACATTCTTTTAACCCCAAGATGCAGTAATCCAAATCTGTATCACATACTAAAAAGTTAACATATTTTTGGATTTTACCCACTTTAAGAAGACACTTTTGATTAATTTGTAAAAATCCCTTTGCCTGACCAATAGTAACTGGAGGAACAATTTCAATTTTAGCATTCAATTTTTAACAAACTTTAATGGTAAAATTGCGATAGTTGAACCGGTATCGACGACACATGGTAAATTATAATTATTCGTATATCCATACACAATTAATTGTCAAACATTAGGAGTACCAATTGGAAGAGTATCAGAGGGTGTTGAGTTGTTATTAAAAATACACTCTTTTTCCCAGTGAAAAGCATTCATTACACCCTTGTTTACACAAATTCTACATGGCCTAGATGGGTACTGGTTCTGAAAATAATTGTTTTGTACTCCGTTTTGGAAATTTCTAGGTCTTTGAAAATTATAGTCGAGGAACCCAGTTTCGAGGAGAATTAAATTGATTATTGGGCCGATTTGACTGAATCCAATGCCTAGGAGTATTAATTTGTTGAAAATTTGGTCTATTAGGCTGCACACTATATCGAGGAATGTCAAAATTAGTTGCATTAGGTTTACTTGGTAATGATGGACTTGTAACAGCAGGGGTGGAAACTTCCACAAATTGCTTAACAATTCTATACCATTCTGTCGTACTCTCAGGAGGGTTAACAATTAGATAATTTTGATATTCTGATTTTAAACCATCGGTTAATCCTTGTAGTAATATAGTTTCACATAAATGCAATTTCCTACCAATTTCAATTTTCTTTCTAAAATAAGTTTCTAAGTTACTTAAACTATCCAATTTCAAAGCAGAAAATTCAGAAAATTTCGGGATATTTACCCTAATAAAATTCTCAGTTAAGATATCAGCTATCTGTTCGTATTTAGTGCAATTAAGGCAATCATTAATGTAAATCTTAAGAGCTTCTCCCTTTAAATTTTGAGATTTATTTTTAAACTTCCAATCATCATCCTTCTTTTCGTTTTCACAAGCATCATCAAAGTATTTTAACCACGCTTGTATCTCAACTCCTAAATCTGGATCAAATGCTATAAATTTTGGTTCTGCCATAATATTTAATCTAACAAAAGAGTTAACTCGATCTTCTTTTAAATATCCGGATCTTAAAAACATTAAATGTTAAACTTATAACACTATATACCATACAAATAACGAAATAGATAAAATAGTAAATAAATATGTAATTTACGATCTCAGTAACATTTTAAAAATAATAGAATAATTTTTTTTTTTTTTTTTTTTTTTTTTTTTTTTTTTTTTTTAAGAATATCTGTTCTTAAAACATGAAAATATAAATTATACCGCTGTCTATATATTACAATGACGTATCACACGAAATCATCAAATAAATTAATTAACCTTAACAACACTTAAATATTTGCAACAGAAATAAATTTTAAAAACAAAAATTTAATCAGTATAACATAGTATATAAAACCTTTAAATTTCAAAGTAGACTATTAAATAAATAAAACATTTTAAATATAACATAAACTAATAAATATCAACATATAAAGATACCAATAAATAAAAATACCAACTTACAGTTACTCTTGAGCATATTTCACAGGAAAGTTTAACGCATCTAAAAATCTTTAATTTCTTGATAACACAAAAGTTCTGCTTTTTCGCAATCCTTTAAAACCAACACCATGAAGACGCTTATGAAGATGAATAGTATATTCTCTAGCAACAACTTCACTTAGGCCAACTTTTCCTCTTCTTTTCTCTTTTAGGCTTGACCATTTTTAATTTATTATAAAACTACAAAATAACAAATCACCAGACGAAAACGTGCTGTAATGGCGTAGACGTCCTCGTAACATACTCTTCTAATCGGCAAATTTCACGTTTAACTACACAAACTTTCTGTTGATCACCAGCTTTTTATCCAATGTCCAATCCCTATCCTGTTCGACTTATTATATTAATGTTGTATTTCCAAGTTCAAATCCGGGATAAAAGGCAGTCGTGCTCGTGATAAACAGGGTTAGCTAGGTGATAGGTTTCCCTTTTAGCTCGCATCAGGCGGCCGTGTGGTATCATCAACAACAACAAGAAATGTCAGTCCATATTTTTAGTCGAAGAACATTTTATTTCCAGTTAAAAACATCTCTTCAGGGAAAATGCTCATTAGCCAACGCTAAACGAAAAAAAAAAAAAATCTCCACGTTCCATTATTTTCTAGAATTCGTCCCGATTCTTTTAGCAAACACCAGCGTCAAAAAAAATCCTCTCCGAAGCAGGATGATCGTGTTTTTAAACTAGCTTGCGTAATAATACAGAATACGTCACGTGACCCACTTTTATCGAATCAAAAGGTCTCTTTTGGAACTTCATCAATATTTCCGGTGGATTTATTTTGTTGTAAAATGACTTCCTTACCGCCAAAAACTTTCTACGCCCTTCCAGAATATTCCATAATCTCGTACCAGATGCCTTCCATATCAACAACCGAGCTTATCTGTTTTTGAGGCTGTAGCTAAACTTCGAATTTAATACGTAATAAAAATAATAAGAAGAAAAGAAAATGAATCTTTATAAAAGGGAAAAAAAGAAAGAATTAAAGTTTTTCGGAAATATTTTAATAGACATTTGATATTTAATAATAGGATAACTTTATGAAATAAGGTTTTTTGAGCGGAATATTTTAAGAGGTACGATATTTTAGCATTTAAATAAAGAAGTTATAGCAATTTGACCACACGGGAATAATACTAATGAATTTTAATAATGGATTAAAATAAAGATGTTCTATTTAAAGAATAAATTAAAAAAGCTATCGCCATTTTTAGACTAGCTACTTTCGAATAAATATTATTAAGTGGATTAGGACAGCTTGACTTTACATATGGATAGTAAAAGGCTATTTTAAGAATGAGAATTATTTTAATAAGCTGGGATATATACCGAATCTTATTGAATGGACAAATTTTATAGAATAATTGCGGAAAAAAATTAAATTTTGTAATATATATATATATATATATATATATATATATATATATATTTGAATGGGATGGGCATGAGTACTTCCCTATTCTACGCCTTTGTTGTTGTCAGATTTTATAAATACTTCTTTGGGGGAGGGGGGGGGGGGTCCGGGAGGAATTTTAAAAACATTTTTATTTATTAAACTAGAATTTTAAATTTCTTTTGTGTGTGTCTGTGATGGTTAACCATATGAATTGAAAACAAAATCCACTCATAAAACTTCTCATAAAGTTTATTATTATTATTATTATTATTATTATTATTTAAGTGGGGTATTTTAGAATCGTTATAACTCGAAATATTATTCTTCAAATTTATAAAAAATTATAATAATATTTTATTAAATAAAAATATAAAAATTTTAATTATGATTTAGAACTTTTTAAACTATTAATTAAAAAATAATATTTAAAGTAAAAATTTTAAAAAATTATGTAACTTATTTTTAAAAAACTCATACTTTTAAAAGTAAATATTTTTTTCAAACTTGCTGAATCAAAAATAAAGTGAAATAATTGAAAAAGATATGTTTTTAGTTTAAACCATTTTTCTTTAAAAGTTCTTGATTTACAACATTTTAAGCGGAAGAAAAAAAACAGAAAGTTTTGTAATGCAATAAATTATTTTTAAAAAATTTGAAGCTTTTTGTGTCACAGAAACCCCCTAACGTTTAAATTACCCACATGCTGAATATTCAATGCTGATTAGTCATTACTTTATCTGTACATTTGCACACATTCTTACTTATTTATACTTTTATTACTTTAACCGTCTTCGGTGGTTCATCAAGGTTCCGTCCCTGCGGAAGTTTCCTCCGAGATGTGGGGTTACTGTCGTAGCGACCTATGTCATCGACCTTGGTAAATTGGCTTGGGGGTCCGCAGTGGGGAGCGGCCCCAGGCCGATCGCAGCGCCGAGGCGAGACAAAGCCTCTGGTGCATTACAAGTCGTTTAGAGACTTTGGAGCGATGGTCGGAACGCGAGCCGGTGACCCCCGTGGGCGTCTGGCGGCGCGAGCTCATTTTACCCTTCTTCTATTTATATACTTACACACACACACACTAGTACAAACAAAGGGGGCGGCGGCAATTATTCCTCCCTGGATTTTTTAATATATTTAACCGCTATTTCTTTTTCTCTCATGTATTTGAAAATAAAACTATATTCATCTCAACTAGTTTAAAATAATTAAACTCTAATTAAAAAAGAAATTAAATGTTTTTCATCGGGGACAGAATTGGGTGAGGGTGGGAAGGGGGGGGGGTTCTCCGTGATACCTCGTGAAAGTTAATTTTTAGCCATGTTTTAAATGTTTCCATTTTAGTATATAAAATTTAATTCAAGCGGGCGAGTCAGGGAAACTCCGCCGCCTGAGGAAAAAAACAAGTTGGAAATTATTTGTTAAACGTGACAAATGATCGTACTACAACTAGTTATAGTACATATAGTAAATAAAGTTTTCGTACTATAACTAGCTTTACAATGTAAAAAAAAATCATCGTTTTTATTTCATTGAAATGAATTGTATCGTCTGTTATGAGCAAAATGAGGTTGCCTTTTTTTTCATTTATTATGTATGCCAAGTTTACAGATGCGAATTTTTTTTTCTCCACCAGATAGCGCTGCAAAATTCACCATGAAGATCTTGCTTTCCGAATGATTACCTCCATGGTTTAATATTTCTATGATTCACGAAGAACGAATCTCTTGTGTTTACTTACTTTGATGGATTGAGATAATCAAATTGAGATAACCTAATTTCCACTGAAGTTATCTCAGAATCTATACATTTTTTAATGCAACTCATCTCTCAAGCAAGCAATTTTTTGAAACAATCTCTCTAAATATGTAACTTTTTTGCAATTTTTTTCGAAAAAATAATTTTGAATAAAAATGGCCGCTTGGCATATGAAAAAAGACGTGCTTAGCCCCTGTTTGTTTTCCTCAGTCACATGACTTGCGCTTTTAGTATATAGATTACGTATGATAGAATTTAATAGAATGAAGAAAACTTTAATGGTATCTTTTTAAGTTTTGATTCGATTTTCATAAAATTTGAAATGATTCGACAAAATTCTTCATCGATTATATATATTAATTTCAAACCATTTGGTTGGGTAGTTTTTGCGCTGTTATTTGCGTATGGACGCACAGACAGACGGTCGGACAAGACGACGACTATAGGTGCTACGTGTTTATATATTTACGAATGCACCTACAAATGGTGGCTTACAAATGATATGTGGCAGTACTTCGAAAGATAAGCGTGAAGAAGTGCACACAATAACTCATTGTACATTGAATTTCGAACAATGGGACAAAAAAAATCGTTTTTTATTCCAAAAGCTAGTGAACTTCGAAGTTTTTTTTTTTTTTTTTTTTTTTGGAATATGCAATTTTAGTGCAATGACATCAATTCAAAGTAAGATGTAAATTTTCATCCAATATTTTCACGACTTAAAGTTACACAGATAATCAAGATATCAATATTTAGAAGAAAAAAATTCTACATATTTCACTAGAAGCGTAATGTGGAGATTAATTTTATAAAAGATAACCTTGATTTATTGAAAATTGTTTGAGCTGTCGGTTTAACATCTTTAAACTTTGTAAAATTAAGGTGAAACTTTACAGGCACTATTTTATTTTTTAAAAGAAACTTTTCCTTTTAAAACTGATTCAAACAAAATTTAAAGTGATTTTATTATCAGAAGAAGCCACTTTTTGTAAAATATTTCACAATCTATTGAAAAGTTGACAACTTTAATTATCTTTAAAGCACTTTAAAATTTATGAAGTTAACAACTTTACTAATTTTTTTTTTCGTTCTCCTTTGTACAAATTTTGTATATTTTAGGGAAGGCCATAACTAATCAGTCACTGTTATAAATCAAAATTGCTCGAAAGAGACAAAAGAGAAATAATAAAATAGTTTAATGATTTAAGACCTTGTTGCTTTAAATTTTTTCGTAACTATAGTTAATTTGATAAAAATTTAAAGTTAGTCATGTCAAATTTTTAAAAACCTATAATGAATTAAATTACTTTTTCTGAAAATTAATTGCATAACTTCTATTTTAAGAGTTAAATTAACTCGTTGCTTTTGAATATTTTTTTCCAATTTAAGTACAAGGTAAGTACAAGGTCCCATACGTATTCAAAAATTCATAAAAAATTGAACGAATCCGGAGTATGGTTTGGTAAAATTATTTTGTTAAAAATATTTTTGTCTGCAGCCATTTTAACATGACTTGTAGTAACGGAAAAACGCAGGCCTAACGCTCAAAGGGTTTTAAAGTTATTACCAAAAAACCGGGCTCAAATTGAATTGAAGCATCTTGTATTCTACCACTTCTTAAAGTTTGTAAACCTGGTATTGAAACAACCTGTTGTTTCGTCATTTTGGACATAATGATGTAATTGAAGGAACACCAACTGAGAAAAAAGAATTTAAATCTGACTCATTTAAAGTAATGGATTCAGTGAAAACCCTTTTCGTGCATTTATAATTGTTCTACCTTTACGAAATTTCGTCAGAATACAGTTACTCTAAATACATTTTAGGCAAAAAATATTCAAAAATCGATATCTTCGTCATTTTTCACAGAATGAAAAGTAGCAAGCCACCTTAGGTACTTTTTGCTTAAATATTTTAAAGCAATTTTTCATTATACAGTAATCTTTTAACCTTCGCGAGGGTTACGTTCCAGGGAAACCTCGCAAATCTCAAATCCGCGAATGTTGAGTCGTTCTGATAAAAGGTAGATAAAAAATTTCGAAATTGTTTATTTTAAGGAGTGAATATATAAGAAAATTAAAAAGAAACATAAATTTTGCATAAAGAATGAAGTCGATCGGATAATGAGTTTACGAGGTATTTGGAATCCTATTTTCCACGCTCTTCGATTTTTCATGACCCTGTATTTCATTCAAATTTCAATTCAAATAAATATTTTAATTGGAAATGTGACGCTTCATCCGACGCAGTAAACCGTTAGTTAATAGGATTATCAATTTTGGAGTTATAAAGATGTTTTCTTTACGCCAATCAGTCATAGAGCATTTAAAGTTTAGGACGTCATCAAGCCACGATTTTATTCGAATTGCAGCGCATTTTATTTTACACATGTTTTATTTTCATATTTTATATTATGAATATTCATGATGGGTAAGTATTATGGTGGCCCCCAACGACTAGTTTCAATATACAGTAATCCCTAAATATTTGCTAGGGTTACGTTCCAGGAATACATCGCGAATGTTGAGACTATCTTTCTGCAATAAAAAAGAGTTACTTAATATGACATTTTAATTAGGGTGGCACAGCATGTAAAATAAATCGGTCAAGTGCGAGTATAACACGCGCTGAAAGGGTCCCGTACATTGAATTTAGTAATTACAATTTATTAATTAACAAACTCCCACTACCCTTAATTGTTTCATAATTTTTGTTTCAGTGCATTCGGAAATTGGCTTATTTTTCCAGTACTTTCGATGATATCTCTTAAAATATAATATCTAAAATTAAAACAAATATATTTTTGAGTTCGGTGTTACGGGATCTTTCGAACGATTCCCTACACGATATATATTTTTTTTCAAGAAATTTAATTAATAACTCGGTTTATTACCGACAGTTTTTTTTAAATCATTAACAAATATTCTTGTATGATTCTGCGTCAATAGATATCTCGAGCGCCCGTCAACTCCCCCGCTGACCGCCGGAAAAGTAAAGTTTATGTGTAACGGAAAAATGCATTTTTCTCAAAAACTATGTTACCTAGAAAAATCTCTACAGTTTTCCTGGAATAAACTTCTACTACCCCAAATTTTTCCATAATTTTAGTTTCAGTAGATTTGGAATTAGATGAGGGGGGGGGGGGGAGACATATTTTTGCATTGCATTTTCGACGATATCTCTAAAAATATAATACCTAAAATTAAAACAAATATATTTTTGAGTTGGGTATTACGAGATCTTTCACACGATACCCTACACCAGCGTTTCTTAAACTGTGGCGGACCCCTGGGGGTCCGCCAGCTTACAGCCGGGGGTCCTCGGGCGCAGTGTTGAATTCTGATATTTTTTTTTAGGCAGGAACTTTTGTAGCTGCAGCGGGAAACGGGTGAGGGGTTGTAGGACTAGAACTACTGGTCAAGGACCACTAATAAACACCTAAATATTTCAGGGGGAGACTTCAATGTGCAGAAGAAGATTCATTCCCCATACCTACAAGAGCCACACTCTGAATTCAGCTCTGCGCAAACCAAATATTTTTAACGAATATTTATTTCTGGAACAATGAAACAATGTACGCATCTTAATAGACTAATATCAACCAAAGTTCGCTTTAAATGTGCATACTGTTTCGTGTTGTCATAGTAGCATTCACGTGACCATACGTCAGCTCATTAAGAAAGACGAAAGCAAAGTTCGTTTTTAATAAAGGTTCTCCATTAAAAAAAAAAAAAAATCTTAAATATTCATATATAAGGAATATTTTTCAATTACTTCTGGTTCCGATAAAAAAAAAAAAAAAAAAAGAGAAAATCTTCATTTTTAAATTTCTGAAAAAAAAAGTCAACGAAGCCACGAACTTGTGATTTCTATTATTTAATGTCTAAAGCCCATTATTATCCACAGTTTTAAAATCTAAGAAAAGTACAATTTTTTCCTAAACTGGAGTATACTTTCTGGAAAGAACAAACTTCACTAAATTCACAAACTTTTTTTTTTTCTAAAAGTGCAAGAATTTTGATTAAAAAAAAAAAAATGTGGATTCATGTGTGAGAAATGAAATTTAATTCGTTTTTATGATGTAATGGAAATCGGTTCGTATTTTCCAAAATATTTACCTGTTGTTTCAGGCTTACTTCTCCGATTAGCATTTCTTTTGTTAATTCTGCAAGTGTAGTGGGCATGCGTTATTATGTTGCCAGAAGAAAACGGTAGAGGGAATTCCAGCCAGCCATTGTCATTTTTAAATGAACTGCTCGTATTTTAGTCCCTGTTGTTCGATACTTATATCTTTTTTTATTTACAACACACAATTATAAACACTCATTCATATAAATGAGTGTTTAAAAGATACCTGTAATAAAACCCTGAACTGCTTGTCTGTGTTATTTGTCACGATATACTGTCAAATGAGTGTGGGAAACCACAACACTCAGTGGACATTTTCTAACTAAACACAAACCAACTGACTTTTTAGCTCACAGGCTATCAAAGCCTGAGAGTTTATGTGCCCGCCAGTTCTGTATGTACGTACGTACGTATGTATGTAGTATGTATGTACGTAACGCGATAACTCTTCATAGAACTAACCGTTTTACTTTAAATTTTGTTTATAGGTTCCTTGTGATAAGGCGCTTCCCTGATTAGTTTTGGAGGTTTATTGGTTAAGCATAAAGGGGAAAAACGGGGGGCTAACCCCCCATAATTTAGATAAATGGGTTTTTCATGTAGAATTATTCCATTTTCTTCAAATTTTGTATATAGGTTCATTTTGATAATGCGCTTCTCTGAATAGTTTTGGGGGTTCATTGGTTAAGTATAAAGGGGGAAAGGGGGGGCTAATCCCCTCTTAATTTAGATAAATGGGTTTTTCATGCAGAATTATCCAATTTTCTTCAAATTTTGTATATATATTCATTGTAATTAGAGACTTCCCTGATTAGTTTAAGGAGTTCATTAGTTAACTATGAAAGGGGTAACGGGGGATGACCCCCCCCCCTTAATATATTGTTGATTTCTTTATTTTTCGAGGGGCATATTTCAAATTCTTTGAAATAAGAGTATAATATACAATTAGTGTGAATAGCCTGTGAGCTCATTGCCCTCAGTTTAACTGGGCAGTTTTCTTTTTTATTTAAAATCAGGTTAAAATAACTGAAAACAAGTCAGAAATATTATTTTTAAAGTATTTAACTTGTTCCAATATAGAAAAGGGCATTTTTGCCTCGTATCGGCATCTGGTGATCAGCCTTCGTTGGAGGCTGATCACCAGTCGGTCACCAGTTTTTGCATCTGATGGTAGCAAAGTTTGCAAAACTTCATATGATTGCGGAGAAGTGAACTGTACCAGATACACTAAAGCAATGGTCACAATAAGGCTAGGAGAGAAAGCAGCAAATGATTTAAATTTATCTTCATTATCAGTGATACTGTTAAGGACAGAATCAGAGATTTGTATAAAAAATATTGAGGACATTGATAGATCACGTAAAAACCAGTCTTTATTTCACATGTTGATTCATTAACATGTTGTTCATTGTTATTTCACATGTTCATTAAGAATGTGGTGGTAAGATATGTGACGATTTTTTAAACAATAATTTCGAACTTGCACACAAAATGAAACATTTTTCACATGTTTAGACAATTTCATACTAAAAAGAAGAAATAAAATCGTCAAAATGTGTCTGAATAAGTACCGATGGGGATCGAGCTATGAGTGAAAATGCATCTGATGGTAGCAAAGTCTGCAAAACTTCATATGATTGCAGAGAAGTGAACTGTACCAGATACTAAAGCAATGGTCATTAATGGTTTGATCAGCTTGGTTAAAACTAAATCACTACACGTAGTTTGGATACACTGTTGTATTCACCGTCAATCGCTAATTCCCAGAAAAATGCATGAAGCTTTGAAGTCTACATTCAACGAGGTTGTTTCAGTAATAAATTATATCAAGGCTCGACCATTGTATTCGAGACATTTTAAAATTTGTGCGAAAAAATTAAGAGTCAACACAAACATCTACTTTTGCATATAGAAATTGGTGGCTGCCACGAAGAAAAGTTTTAAATCTCATTTTATTACTGCGTGATGAAGTAAGACTGTTTTTAATGGACTGCGTGATGAAGTAAGACTGTTTTTAATGGATTCAAATTTCCATTTGGAAGGTTGTTTTAATGACTTCTTCTGACTTGTCAAGGTGGCATACTTGACACATATTTTTAGTTTTCGGAATGAGCTGAATTTAAGCTGATAGGGAATGTCAGTACTACATTTCAAATTCGAGGACAAAGTAGAAGCAAACAAAAATATATTGATTTCTGGGCAAATCGATTTGCAAATAATATTTCTGAATCATTACCAACATTATTCGATTTCTTACAAACCTCTGGCAATACTATTTACCCTGATATTATTATTGAAAATTTTATTTTACATCTGAAGTACTTGGAATAAACTTTCAGAGTTCATTTTCCTCCCTCGAAGTCAGAAATGAGTGGATGAAGGATCCATTTCATTTCCAAGAAATTGGTGAAATCAAAACCTTAATATTCTTATAGCAGGAACAACTTGCGGAATTATCATACGATGGTTTCATAAAAATTGCTTTCCAAGTATATAGCCTTCCTAGTTTTTAACTGTGCCTGTGAAATACGTATGCAGAAAAATCTGAAAAGCAATTATTTGTGTGAAAAGACTTTCTCCATCCTTGTGCACACGGAAAACAATGTAAAATTCAACTGAATGAACCAGACTTGTGGATACATTTTTCAAACAATAAACAAGACACCCAGTTGCAAAAAAGCAGCAGCATCTTTCTCATAGGAATTAGTAGCATGTACATTTTAACCTCCTTAAAATGCATGTTATTTTCCGTATAAATGCAGCTGATTTTTCGAACTAAATACATAATATGTGTAACTGAAAATAAATAAGGTGCATGCATTAGAATAATTTCTTATTTTAATAAAGAAAAAAATGTTGGGGTCCCCGAAATGCATATTACATCAATGGGGGTTCGCGAGATTACCATGTTTAAGAAACGCAGCCCTACACGATATACACTAAGAATTTTTTTTTTCAAGTAGCTTAATTAGCCCCCAAATTTTTTCTTAAACAAATTTGTGAATAGCTGATAATCTAAAACTATGTGGGTAAAAAGGCTTTATAGCTTTCCAAAGTTTAAACGTTCCTCTTCCTATAGTTTACGAGTAACAGACTCTCTGACAGACGAACAGACAGACACAGGGGTGATCTTATAATGGTCCCCGTTTTTACTTTTTAGGTACAGAACCCTAAAAAACAAAAGAATATACGCATTAATAATACGTTATACCTAACGTATATGTCGAAGTTAAATGTACGGACATATCCATATATATGAAATTTATTTATGAAAGATATTTCAAATTAACTGGCTGGAGAAATAATCACAGCTAAAAAAAATCATATGTTTTTGTATAAAGTAATTTTGGCTATCTCTATTCGCAAAGATATAATTATTAGTGGGTCAGTATGCGATACAATATTAAAATACGATATTTAAATACAGCTAAATGCTTTCCTTTATTTTCCATCTAAGAGCAGTTTCAACTCCATCTCTACGAGAACCTGAATACGTTAAAAAAAATACTTTAAGATGCCGTTACATTACCACTTCTAACATCACCCACCATTGCAATGAATATTCTGCTGTTATTACACTCAAAAACGATATTTTCAAAACTGAGCAGAAAATACTGCAATCTGAGTATCAGTGTGTCGCATAGTTAAAAAGGCTTGGAAACAAAATTACTCAAGTTTGAAACATGTATATAATCATTTCTGAAAACGTACACAAACTCAAAAATAAAACGCCATGTGCTCCTATTTTAGTATGTCCATGTTTCAAAAATTAGTATAAAGTGACTTCTATGTGTTCATTTTTGATGATGTTCACGTTTCAAAAATATGTTCGAACTTATCCTAATCGTTTTTGAGTATGTCCATGTTTCAAAAATGAGTATGAACTCACAACTATGTGCTCAGTTTTGAGTATTTCCTTGTTTCAATATTCTGAGTATTTCTCGTATTTCAGAATTGAAATCATTGGGTCGTCCTATTGGAAACATAAATTTTCATAACAAAATGAAAACAACGATTTACTCAGATTTGAAAGTGTCATTTTTCCCAGTGTATTATTTTACTTTTCTACAATACTTGCTCCTTTTTTAGGTGACAGGTGAAAATTGATTTCTAAATACATACTCAGAAAACACAAGAGAAATAATCTTTAACCACTATGAATACTATAAAAGAAAGATATAATAAAGAAATTGCGAATAATCAAATATGATTCTGGCGAATGTTACATTTTTCCGCATTTTCATGTTTGCGAATAATCAAAACTCGCGAATTTTAAGGAATTACTGTACTTTTTTAATGGGACAATATACAAAAACTGTACTCAAACGATGTGGGTGTAATAAAATGTAATTTACATCATTTACATACAATGTACAAGTAAATGCAAATTTACGTATGAAGTTAAATTTATCATTTTAAATAGCGCTGTATGAATTATTTAATATAGTTTTAACTAACGTGTTTCAAGTGGATTAATTCTATATAAGATAAAATGTATTAATATTTTCAGTTATCGAATTTCTAGTTAAGAAGACTTCACTATATTATATAGTCGAAATATTCTAAAGTAAAAATCTGCGGAAATGTTGATGCGACGTAAATCAGTGCTAAACCTCGTCTTCTGTCAGTACACAACCGGCTGTGGTCAAAAATGTGGATGTAGAAAGACAGGAATCACATGCACTACCACCTGCTACTACTGTCATGGATACTATGCTCAAACAGTCCACCACCTGTTGAGGAGGATGTCCTAATCGAAGATAGAATGTAAATCAACATATTTTGAAATTTGCTATTGAGGCAGGGTAGTTCAAAATGATCGCGGACATCAGTATATTGTCCATTCATATAATATTGTATTTTACGCATTTTTTTTTTTTAGTGGCTTTAGTTAATAAAAAATATCATTTGTTGAAATCATTGTCCATGCTTCCATTCACCTGACCACAACATTACTTAAAGTTCGTTTAAATTTAAGTTAATTAGGTTGTAAGTGCCGTTGACCCGATCATTGACGCTGATGTGATTTTTGGCAATGTTCTTCATTTTTTAATGTGATTATATAGTGAAATATGGAATCATTCAAAATTAATAGAACCTTTTTTGTAAATAATTTATTTGTCTTTATTTTTGGTAGCAGCAACTCTTTCCGTACGGACATTACATAATGAGATATTAACAAAAACCAAAAAAGGTGTTTTCTGTTATCCCCCCACGCCCCCGCTCATCCCCATCCCAAAGGACTTTTAGTTTGTTCATTAGTAGACCATCCCAAAAAAAATTTACAAAATTTCAAAACTTTGGGAATTAGTATGTCCAGAAAAAAAAAAAAAAAAAAAAAAAAAAAAAAACAGAAAATTTGATTGGACTACCATTAGTTTTCTGAAACCGGGTTATTTGATTTTAGAATACTGTCCATTATTAATTAAATATTTTCAGTTACCTAACTAAATATAAACATGCAAGAGTAATAAAATAATATTAATTTTAATGTTAGTGTCAATACAATTAATTTATAATCTTTTTCTGTAAAACCTATCTGGTGAACATGTTTTGTTTTACATGTTTTGTTTGTGTCTTCCTGTATACGAACTATGAGATCTACATACTTGCTTTGTAGCGTACCGTGCAAGGCCGCCACTTTGGAGTTGAGCCTTGACTAGCTTTTATAGGTAAAATAACTCTTTTAAGACTAATAGGGCAACAAACGTGATGGAGTCACTTTGTAAATTTGCTTTTGCTATTAACGGAAGTTTGTCCTTAAAACAATATTCACTCACAATGAATATAAAATATTCTAAATTTCAAACCTCAGAGCAAGCAAGGTTTTGGCAGCAAGACAAAAGTAAAACCAAAACATTAAACACTGTCTAACGTCACTAAAATTAGCAACCCGTGGCTGTCGGGCAAGTTATTTGATTATCAGTAAAAAGCACTCTTATCCATCTTGCAAGTTCCACGCAGATAAATTAAACTATTTTTATGCACGTGTTGAAACAGGAACTCCAATACTCGACGCTGGTCCTTTTCTCCGGAAAGACAGGACTCGACCCACATCCGCTGATACAAACTTTTGCTTCTGCTTTTATATTCCGCAGATTGACCAACGAAGCCCAATGTGATAAACTCGCAGCGAAAAACACTAACCGTAGATTCCAAGATATCAAAACACACTTCGGAAAAATAAAGTAAAATAATGTACAGTGCCATTATTTAATGTACAGTGACAATGTACAGTGATGTAAATAATGTACAGTGACAATGACATGTATGTCGCTTTGCGCACACAGTTTAATGTTAACAAAACGCTCACATTCAACAAACTAGAATCCTTTTTAATAGAGTTGCAAGTCCACAGCCGGTTAAAGAACTGGTCCACGATGGTAACATCCGTACATTGGCAGATGATCGTATTAAGAAACAATATAATCTGTTTTTTCCATATTCTTTAAAGCATTAGATTTTTCGGAAAATGCTGTCAATGTTGGCGATTTAAACTCAACTTTCGAACTTGACAGCGTTAAAAACTAATAATCACTTATTGAAGTAATATGATGCGAAACATTTATAAAAAATTTTAAAAAACTGTTCAATTACAAATCACTTCAATATTCCTTTCTGTAAGTATCATGTTTTTACGTTTAAAAAAGTGTCGAAATATGTGTCAGAAAGTTTCGGTTTGATTGGCAATGAAAAATGTTTTTTGAGAACTCACTGCCTTAAGCATAAGGAAATTTTCTACACGAGGAAAATTGTTTAAGTTCGTTTTCAAAAAAATATTTTCCTCGCTCCACAACGAGTAACTTTCTGACATATTTTCTGACTCATCTTTAAACGCAAAAGCTTGCGAGTACGATTATTGAAGTGGTTTGGAATCGAACAGTTTTATCATTTTCGATAAATGAAACCCATCTTGAGTTATAAGCGATTTAACACCCGACATATTTTCTTCACTTTCCTGTGCTGTCGTGTCCGGTAACTTGGCTCAAAACGCCAACTTTGTCAGCATTTCTGAAAGATCTTCTGATTTACCGAAAAACGGAAAAACTGTTCAATTACAAAGTTTCTTAACAAAGGCACCTGCCAATTTCGTGTGTTTTCGAACAAAAATGAATTTAAAAAATGTATCAGAAATTAGTCAGTTTGGGTTAGAGAACAGCCTTAAAGAAAAAATAATACTAAATTAGTACAAAGATAGTTTACAATTCAAGATCTGCATTAACAAACTTTTTTAAAATCAAAATTTAAAAATAAAATAAAATAGGAATTTTAAACAAGAACGAAAAATCTTGCGTCAAGCATAGATTATGTAACACTTTCCAACGCTTCCAAAAATAATTTTACAAATCCTACCGTTTAATAAGCTGAAAGATAACATCTAAGTAAACAATTTGGAAAACGCATAACATATTTAAAAACATAATTTCAGGAATTTCCAACGTATATAATATTCGGAAAAATATCCGAATACTTTTATTCAGAAATGTATATGATCTATAAATTTGTATATATACTACATAGGATGCTAAATTTTAGTTCAGTTAAGAAACACGTAGCACAGTTTAAAATTCTCCTTCTGGAGTTTCTGTCAATAAAAAGAAATGTGTTCGCGAACTTTTGTGCTTCCCTGTATAGGATCTACAGAATTTATGCACACCACGTAATAAACAAAAAGTGAGTTAAATTTAAAATTGCGTTCAGTAACTTAAAATGCACTTCCAGGAATTATTGTTAACAGACAGTAGAGAATTCTTTTGTGTGTCCCTGTAAATGAACGATGACTGCTATACACACAATATTCCGTAGTAAGCCTCTTGTCATGCACCTTAGTGATATATATAAATTTCAATGCGTTTAAAATAGTGAAACATTATTTAAATAAACCGCAGACGATTTTTCTCCATAGACGTAATATAACGGAATTTTTTTGATTGTCCCTGTAAATTAACTATAAGTGCTATGCATACCCTATTCCATATTAAGCTTCTTGTAATACACCTTAGTGATATATATCAATTACAATGTGTTTGCAATTGCGTAACATCATTAAAATAAACCGCAAATGATTTTTCCCCATAGACAGTAATGTAACGGAATTCTTTTGAGTGTCCCTGTAAAAAAACTATAAGAGCCACGCACTTCCGTTGAAATAGGACAGACGGCAGACGGCAAGACAGACGGCAGACGGCAGACGGCCATACGGCCAGACAAACCGAAGTCATAAACACTTTTCAACTAGCTTGGAAAGTGTTAAAAAGGAAGAGTAGTGACATATCACATCACCCATTAAAACTCGTAAGCCATTTAGTTAAAACAAAAGATAGCCAAACTGCGAAAACTAAACTTTTAAAATGTTTGGTAAGAAATCAAAAAGATAGATATTAAGAAAAATTACCATGACACATCTAGTAATCATAAGCATGACACTATACTAGTACACTTTAGCCTGAAACGGTCACGATTGCATCAAGAAATTCAGCTGATAATTACGAATAGCAGAAATTAATATAAATTCCGAAGAAAGACTTTGTGTTGACTGTTAGCGTGGTCAGCATTGTATTTAGATATTTATCACCGGGAGGGTACATGTAATATTCCGGAGAGGATAGCGTGGTGGTCTGGGAAGAATTTAGAATTTTAGGTTGTTAATAAACATAAAATCCTAAATCTTACGGAGGGAGAATTTGATGTTGTTGTGTGGTGGGTGTAGTTTATCCCGGACAAAACCCGGAATTTTTATTTATAGAATAAATATATTGAGAACCTAGTTTCTGATAAAACTCTTTTTTCTTGGTCTAACAACATTGTTGCAAGCATCGTTATGACGTCATCGTCCCTGATGCACACGTTTTTGCGTTGTAATAGAGATATTGTTAGTTTAAAATGCATTCAACTTTTAAACTCTTCTGTTGGGACCAAAATTACATCAACAATGGCATTTTCATTGTTGAAACAGCAATATTCATTTACATCCTTCAAATAACAATACACTCGCTTAAACAATGTTCACAACAATGCTCATTTTGCCATAAACGATGTTGAAATTTTTTCTTACTGATTCCATTATTGGGGTTCTTTCCAGAAACGTTGTATTTCATTTCTGAGAAGTTTTCTGATTTTATTTTGACTGATATTATGATGTCAAGTGCTTATCTTAACGAGTTTTGCGATAACTTTTGCCAGGTAATACATGTCTTCTTACTTTCGTAAATTTTAGAAGGTTTTTATACTACTTATGTGTCAAGCTTTTAGATCTGAAGTTCTTAAACATTTTCTGTTACGGGTCTCTCTGATAAAGCTGCTTCTTTACAATTTTAGTAATAAAAAATACATATACTAACACGAATATATAAACTGTAAGTAATTCTTTACCTCATTTCATCACATTGTTTTGAAATTTAAAATTGTGTTGCAATCTGCTATTCCAACAACTCACATTTTGGTACTTACGTATTATCCGGTTCGCATCCAGCTAAGCCTGCCAACATATTTTCATTCATTTTCCTGATGCATGTATTTTATTTTTTGTATTCGTTTATTTATAGGTGATTTACATATTTTTATGTATATTTTATTACCTACAAATATCCGCTTATCTTTTTGTAAACATTAAATACCATTTTAAAAAAACAATCCCAACAATCTAAAAAAGGGCACGTGGTACGGTAAATTTATTATGTAATCGTTTCTATTTGCGTTTTGATTTCAAATTTCTAAACCAAAATATATGATACCATATTTTGAACATGAAATCTATAATAATCAAATATTATTTATACATGCAGGGTTTTGGAACCAACCAGTGTCTTTAATGTAGGATAGAACAAAAATATTACACATTAAAATATGATTAAATCATTAAATCAGTAAAATATGATAAAATATCCACTGATTTTTCAGTGGATAAATGCCACACCTTAAAATTCAGTTATTTTTTTATATCAGTCTCGGGTTTAGGTAAGTTCAGATTGAATTATTTTACCGGTTTACACACCGTTTATATTGTTCTGTATTACAGTTATAACACATTTAACACAAGGAAAAAGTTCGTGCATGGTACATTTATAAGCCTTGATTGTGCGACACTCATCAATTGGAATTTTTCTCAATTTTTATGTTAAGCTTATTACTGAAATAATCTTTGATGTGAGACTTCACTTTAAATTATAATAAACAAACTGCAGATGCCAGATTTAGAGAATAAATAATAGTGAGAGGACATCTCCCTATCTCATTTTCATTTGCTACTTGTAAACTCGGAACATACAGTGGTGGCCAAAAATGTGGACATTTTTTGAAAGTTTCATGTTTTTCAACTTTGTGTGCTTGTAGAATATATTAATTTTCACTTAAATACAAACGTTTATATATCAAATTGCAGGTAATTTAATGTAAAATTTAATAATAAAAACAGTATTACAATATCTGTATTACAAAAAAAGTTATACGACTAATAGTAAGATCTATCTTAGATTTGCATTTTTTAAAGTGATTCTTACACAATCAATACTTAGTAGGAAAACCCTTATTTTTTAAGACAGCTTCACAGCGTCTTTTCATCGAGTGAACGAGTGTTTGGAGTTCATCTTTTGTAATCACATGGTGCCAAGAATCAATTATAGCTTCAATAAGTTGTCTTTTATTGGATGGACGTTTTTTTCGTACACGAATATTCAAACGTCGCCACAAATTTTCAATTGGATTGAGATCAGGGCTGTTTCCTGGCCATGGTACTATATCTATGCCTTTATTTTGATACCATTCTTTGCATACTTTTGCTGTGTGGCATGGAGCTGAATCCTGCTGAAAAATAAATGGTGCGTTGTTGGGGAAGAGATCCTTGATGGAAGGTATCAATTTTGGTTCCAGCACAGTTTCGATGTATTTTTTGGCATTCAGGATGCCATCAATCACTTGAATTTTTCCCACACCATCTGCAGACATACATGCCCAAATCATGACATTTGTTGGGTTTTTTGTAGTTATTTCAATGTAATCAGGATGAAGTGCTTCTCCTACTCTACGTCTCACGTATTTTCTACCATCACTACCAAAGAGCGATATTTTACTCTCATCGCTCCAGATTACTATCCATTGATTTCCATTGATTTTCTGACCATTTAATGTGTTCTTTTGCCCAAGTAACTCGTTTTCGCGTTGCTTTTGATTTAAATGTGGTTTTTTCCTTGTAGTCCAAATCCTGATAACCTTCTTCTTATTGCTCTTGAACTTACTGCAATACCCGCTGCATTCATTGCACATCTAATGGCATCTGATGAAATTTTTCTATCTTGAAGGCATAGCCGTTTAATTTTTCTATCGGCAGTAGGACTTGTGCATTTTTTTCGGCCTGATTTGGGCTTATTTTCCACTGATTTCGTTTTTTCATACGTAAACAGAACCAGGGGCGTAGCTTGAAATTTTTATTGGGAGGTGGGGGACCTGACTTTGGCGCCCTTTTATAATTCTAATTTTCCACTTCCCCATTCCACCCCACCCCCTTTCTCGCCACATTGTCATCAGCCGCGCTAAAGGTCTGCAGGTGCCAAAATTTCTAGGCCGAAGCAGGGCCTGACCTGGCATAAAAGCAAAATGTACGGCCTGACCCGTTCAAAAATTATTTTGGTCCAGCCCGATATAAAAGAAAAAAGTTCGGAATGCCCTGGACCGACCGAATATCTACAAAGCATGCCGATATTTCTGAAGCAACAGTAACCTAATAAAATTAAAATTACACTTACTTATTCAACAAGCACACTTACTTATGTATAGATTTTATTTTCAGATTATGTTCAAAATGCGTGGAATGCAAAATATCAACAATATTTATGATCACTTAGACAATGTACATAAACACTGATTAAAAAATTGAATTAGACTATTACATTCAAATGAAGATTCAGTAAGAGAAGAAAAATCGTTATAGCCATGTTCCATTCTTAGCAGATACCTAGTCTGTTGTATGTATTGAGTTCTTTTTATACGGATCAAGACATTTTTCAGTTTAAGAAAGATTTCCGTCATAGACTGTTTCTATTTCACAGGTTTTACTGTACTTTATTTATTTATTTTATTAATTTTTATTTTTTTGCTTAGAATAGTATGTACTATTCTTTAAAAAGAATTTTAATGGTAGAATAATGGCTATTTAAAAAATATTCCTTTTTCACAAAAATTGTTGTGTCAGGCCTAATTTTCTGATTTTTACGCTGGCCTGCAAATTTCGGTCCATGCAGACTTTTAAGAAGAATAGCGTCACAGCACAGCTTGGCCCAGAGAAAAAGAAGTCTGGATTGTCCCGGAACAAGCCTGCAGAAATAAGTTAAGCCCGGGTCGTGCGGATCTCTAACTCAAAAGCCTGTTTAAAATATCAGTTATAATTTTTGCAGAAAAATTACTATACCATTTTATTCTTAGAGACTTGATTAAAAATATATGAAATTTTATATGCAAACAGTTGATAATGATTTTTTGAATGTGTCGAACGTAATAATAGAAATGAATTTGAACCTTATCTAAAGCAAACATTTGTAAATGCTCTTACATTCTGCTCCATCACCAACAATTTGAAACCACTCATTAAATGAATGAAGTTACATAATCTGCTTTCTTCTTAAATTCATTTATTGTTTTCATTTTTGTAAAAGGTACCTAGTTTATTTCTTTATTTGATGAAGAATAATAAACAAGTCGGGGCGGGCCTATAAAAATATTAAGAAATTTAAAAGGATCAAACTAAGCTGATAAAATATGAAAATTTTTCAATGGATTTGTCTGGGACGAGAATAAGTAAATGTACTGCATGAGCCGATCACAACATCAATACAGAAATATGTCAAGCATAGAAATCGGCATTGGACACTTGCATCATATTTGAGCCTGTGCTTAATTTATTCAGCAGACTCGGGCAGGCTGGGATCAGGCTGCCATTGTTTTCTATGTACTCAGGACGGCTGGAAACTGGGCTTTATTATTCCCAGGACGTGTCGAGTTGTTTCGTAATAATATAGTAATGGTGGTAATGAACTTCTATTAACAAAATCTTTAGAAGTATACTTTAATAAATTACAGATTTTTTTTTTTTTTATTGTTATACAGCAACAAAAGTTAGGATTTTTTTAACCGTCTTTTTCTTTTATTCTAAACTGCATTAATTTTTTTAATGTCTTTATTTGAATGTAATACTCTAGGATTCTAAGTGATCATTAATAATACTATTCTGTATGCTATGGAATATGACATGTATAAAGTATTCTAAAATATACTGTAAAATTTTCCTATAAAAATGCATGCAGTATTCATTAAAAGAATCTCAATCGTATGTTAATAAAAATTGGAATTTTTTGTAAAAATTGGGTTGGTCAGGTCGGGTCGGGCCTGATTTCATTGTTTTTTCAACGGGCCGGGCCTGTTTTCACTGAATTTTCAACGGTCTGGGCCTGTTTTCACTGACTTTTCAATGGGCCGGCCTGTTTTCACTGAATTTGCAACGGGCTGGTCCGATCCCGTGCCAAACATTTATATTTTAGACCGGACTGGGCTTGGCCAAGGTAGCTTTCGTTGGAGCCGGGTCTGTAAATTCTGGCCCGTGCAGACCTCTACCTTAGAGATCACGATCTACACGGTCCGATTCCCGAAATGAAGTCAAATGTTCAAATGGGCCGGGCTAATAAAAATAAATAAATAAACAGGCTAGACGGTCTGGTAAAAAAAATTAAGAGGGATTGCCGGCACCGATATACCAAAATTAAAAGGACCGGACTGAGCCGATGAAATATGAACAATTTTCAATAGACCTGGCTATGCCAGAATACGTTATAAATATGTTGCACAATTCGATACTAGTTTGACAACATCAATACAGAAATTTGATATGCCTAACATAGAGAATTTCATCGGACAGTTACATTGTGCCTGAGCCTGCGCCTAATTTTTCCTGTCGACTCGGGCCGTGTTCAGGCATACATTTTTTCTATTCGCGGGCCGGGCTGGACCTGAACTTAGTTATTCCTAAGACGTGTCTGGCAGTCAATTTTTCATTCAAAACAAAAATTGATAATGGTTTTTTGGTAACAAAATCTTTGGGAATAAACTTTAATGAATTCCGAAGAAATGTTTTTTAATCTAATTTTTTAATTATAAAACTTCAAAATTTGTGATGTTTTTAAACATTTTTTATCTTTACTCTAAAGTATATATTTTTTAATGAGTCTTTATTTGAATGTAAAAGTCTAGAAGTCTAAGTATTCATTAATGTTGACATTCTGTATTCTATGGATTGCCCACATGTAGTCTGAAATATACTTTAAAAATTTCGCAAAAAAATATGTGCAGTATTCTTTAAAAGAATCTTATGTTAAGAAAAATCGGATTTCTTTTTGTAGAAATTGAACCATTCCGGGCCTGGTCGAACTTTCGGTTTTTAAAACGGACTGGGCAGGACCAAGATAGCTTTCGTTTGCACACGGGCAGGTCCGACCCTAGAAATTTCAGCCCGTGGAGACCTCTAGACCACCCCCACCCTCTCTGAGCCGTTCTGTAACCTCTCTCCAGTCACTTCCATTTCTTTACACTTTCTTTAGATTACCAAAGGTGACCAAAAACTACTGAGATAAGGAAAGAATTGTACTTCTAAGGATCGAATTACATTACTGCCCTGCAATTGATTGCAATTCTTAACATTCAAAATAATGTTCTTGTATAATTACTTGCAATTACTATTTAAACACTTTCTTTATGGGTACCTGACGGCGCCCTTAAACAATCTTTGGCCCCCTACATGAACGTATTGGAGAATCGTTCTAACCCCCACCAGTCAGTTCCACTTCTTCACAGTTTCTTTCTACTACAAAAGGTGGCCAACAACTACTTCTAAGGATCGAATTATATTACTGCCCTGCAATTGATTGTAATTCTTAACATTCAAAATAATGGGAATGTTTGTATTTCTAAGGATCGAATTACACTTACCGTCCCGCAGTTGATTACAATTCCTATTTTCAGAATTTTCCCTTTTGCATGTATACTTTTTTTGACAGGGCGGGGGGGGGGGGGGGATAGAAGTAGTGACAAATCTAAAATTAAACCCCTTATGCAAATTTGTATGTTAAAATTAACTTACTTTCTAATTTAAAATAAAGTGTTTGTATAATCACTTATTACTACTAATATACCCTTTCTTTATGGGCGTCTGACGGCGCCCTTAAACCTTTTGTGGCGCCCTACTACTTGAACTTATTGGGAGGAGAGACTCCCCCCCCCCTAAACCTACGTCCCTGAACAGAACTTTCGTACACCAGAACAAGTCACTGAACCACCAACTTGTCTTGCAATTTCCGCATTAGAGAGGCCATTTTCTCTCAATATGACAATTCGGCTTCTTTTTGTAGATGTCCAATTAGTTATTCTTGTTGATGACATTGTTTAATATTAGTTTAATTAAAAAAAAGGACTTTAAATATTCAAAAACAGCAATACTCTATTTAATTGTACTAGTATGCATCATTCCACAACAATAACTCTTTTGCCATCCAAATAACCTAAACTATAGTTACAGACATTTGATTAGTCCTCTAAACAGTGTTTGTGATTGGCTAGTACGCTTTTATTACAAAACACGTCCTTATTCAAAACGATTTGTGTTTGTTTGTTCTACTAAAATGAGCATAACTTTTTTGTAATACAGATATTGTAATACCGTTTTTGATATTAAATTCTACATTAAATTACCTTCAATTTGATATATAAATGTTTGTATTTAAGTGAAAATTAATATTTTTTACATGCACACAAATTTGAAAAACATGAAACTTTCAAAACATGTCTAAACTTTTGGCCACCACTGTAGATAGACATGGTGCCATCTACGTCTACATACTTAGGTGTACAGCTCATTGCATTGGTGATGGTATGAAATGGAACAGCAACCAAATCACAGTTGAATAAACTAACCAGAAAAATTACGAAGAGAATATGCATATGAGCGGGAGGAATAGGTTTAAACGAAAAAACTTGATGCCATTACACATGACGACATGCGTAGAGTATAATTTTATGGGTCACAATGATTTTAGACAATAATCGAATCGCCAAGGAATTTGGTGAACGTCCTATTATCGCAAAGCTAATGTTTGTTGAGTTGTCGTCTCACTCGTCTAATAGAACTCATACAGGCGAGTATCACAATGTTCTGGTATATGGGTTGCCATAGTTTGGATAAAACCTTTAACTTGAGCGCCCTATGCGTATTTAGTCGATATCTTATGAATAAAGTCCCTCTTGGCAGGTACTTATCATCCAGAAGATTTAATTCTAGCACTATATTTATAAAAACTATATTTATTCTTATAAAAAAATCTTGGAGGCCTTCATTTTAGTAAAAAAAAATTTCGTACTTTTGTCAGGTGCATTATATGGATTCCAATTAATTTCAGTTTACATAGAATTATAGGAACACTAAATTGTAAACTGAGGATTATGACTACATGTATGTCTCTTTATCACAATCTTTAAGATTTTTCTAGATACGTCTTTGTACTTTCTTTCTTTGTACTATGTGTTCAATCTGGATTTGCGTTGTATGATTTCAACTTACATTTGAACTGACTGGCATTTTCTTAATAATACCTTTCTTCTAAATCAAGGATTGTGTGAACTTGAATACCTATTTGTAATTTTACCAGAACCGTCAAATTCAGATAATATCTTATGCTAGTACATTTCATATATCACTTGAATTAGATTTCAACGAAATGATAAATTATTTCTGTTGCTCTGCAAATGTGTTATTTCTTTTATTAGGATTCATCGATCGCCTATACTTAGTCACAATATTTTACTTCTGTGCTCACGAAACAGTTTTTCAGCTTCTCACAACTTCCTTCTTCTGAATTCAAAATGGCTAAGTCCTAATTAGTGTAGCCAGTCACCGAGATGAATAAGAAAATTATAGCAATTTGTGATATTATGCTGCGATCGATATTATAACATTCCAGGCTGCTATGACGAAACATAGTTCTATATCTTACTTCTCATATCTTAATTCTATTTAAATGAAGGTTAGCACTAAGTATAGTTGTCTCCCTTAATAAAAATGTAATTAAAATAATTTTTTTAATTTAAATTATATTCTGAAACTATTAAAATATTATTATCGCGAATACACGAACATAATTTCAGAACTCTAGCACAATAAGTCCTGAGTGTAAAATAGATTACAAAATGCCATCTTTAAAATTTTGACATGAGTTAATAAAAAGCATTTCTATAATATTTTCTTCATACTGATATATTACTTCTGGCATTACAGTTGATTTTTTAAATGGCATTAGATACACAAAATACACGCTTTCGTGAAGTGTCGCAAAACTTTTGCCTCAAGCTGTATTATATCTTTTATAACGTTATCCATTAGGCCTGTGGTTCTTAAAGGGCCACTTCACTGAAAGTCCTCGATCGGTAAATCCCTATGAGAAAATTTAAAAGCGTTATTACTGATATCCTAATATAATTATTGAAAGACTGTTTTCACCATCAGAAAGCAGACCTCAGATGCCAACGAATTTTTTTTAATTGTCTCTTTAAGTGTTACATATGTAAAAATTACTTATGAACTTTGAAATTTCATAGATGTAGATCTTCTTAAAACTAATTAAAATTTAAGGAGACAATTTTTAAAAACTTACTTCGGTGGCACCTGACTTCTGATTTCTGATGCTGAAAACCCTATTACAATAATTATATTAGGTAATGAGTTATCAAGCATTTAAATTTTTCCAGAAGTTAACATGGGATTTAGAGATCTCGAAGTTTCAGTGAAGCGGGCCTTTAAGCAATTTTCCTACCTAAATGGGTCCGCAGAATCATTTTCCATGTCTCGTGACAGCAATGTGGAAAATAAATGTTGCATTTGAATTGCGGAACTTTCACATTTTGGTCACGATTCGATTCGGGTGATTGCAGTGTTGTCTGTCCAAAACACACAGGACCAAGGAAAATAGATGTCTTGTTCACGATAATAGCTTATCGAGGTTTTACTCCATTTGGCCTAGATATCAATCATGTGCCATAAGGAGATTTTAAAAATTTAGTCGTCTTAGCTTAAGTAAAGGTTTAAGTATTTTTAGCGGTATATTGAAAATATCAAAATACTCGTATATGACGAATGTATGATTTAATTTTTTTTTTTAATTCTTGTTATCAAATAAATAGCTCTTGTCGTTAATTTGACACACACACACAGGAAAAAAAAAAAACTTCCGTTAGCTTAGGCGATAAATCGCGCAAATGTGACTTTAAATATATTTCGGTAAGATTTTTGGCAAATTGGCCTGTTAGGAATACAGTCTACCTTTTTTTTTTGGGGGGGGGGCTAAAGTTTTCACTTGTGTGAGTGCATGCGCGGTCGAGCATGTGACTGCGTGGTTAATATATACGTCTATATATACGCAAGTACGGGTACACAACCAACTGGCATATTTTAGTGAGTACAGTTTGGTAGACAAAAATCCAATATAGTCATGATGTCATCGTTTTTGATGCACACGTTTGTGCTTTATAATATAACATAGATGCAATGCACAGTTTACGTTTAATTTTTCTATTCTTCTGTTAAACAAAAATATATATGAACAATCGTCTTTCCCATTGTGGTAACAAGAATATTCATATTTATACCCTTGAAGCAACAATTCATTGCTATAAACAATGCTTAAACAAAGCCCGCAACAATGCTCATTTTGAAAAAACGATGCTGAAATTGCTTTTTTAACCATTCCAATTTTTGGGGTTACTTGCAGAAAGTTGAATTTTTTTTCTGTGAAGCCTTGTTCTATTTATTTGACAAACTATGATGTCAAGTTATTATTTTAATGAATTTTCTGCTGATTATAGCGAGGTAATATAAATCTTGTTATTTTATTAAATTTTAGAATAATATTTTTACGAGTTATGTATCATGGCTTTCGATCTGAAGTTCCTGAACTTTTTGTGTGACGGGTTTCTCTGATAACGACTTTCCTTTATAATTTTACTAAAAAAAAATTCATGAACTAACACGAAATTATAAACTGTCCCATTTTTACTACCCAAGTTCATTTGAGTACTTTGTTGGTAATTCTGAAAACGCCCCACTTTGACTTTTCTAAGTGAACAAAGGTGACTTTTTAAAAGTGACTTTTAAAACTTTAAAGAAAGAGGTGTCAGATTATATTATAATTTTAACATTATTCTCGTAAAATGTGAATAAAGTGTGATTTTTCTTTCTTATTTTGAATTCTAGATTATCATATTAATAGTTTTTCTTAATTTGCATATTGCTCAGTTACAATTTATTTACTTTCTTTGTTTTGGGTTGAGACCAAACATACATCAACAATGGCCACGTTGTTTCCATTGTTATAACCACAAAATTCGTTTAAATCCTTCAAACAACAATACATTCTAAATGAAAAATAATTCTCTAACAAAGCTCACAACAATGGTTGTAACAATAGATGCAACAATGATCACAAAAATTCTCATTTTAGAATGTACAATGTTGAAAGTTTTTTAATCAATCCATTTTGGGTATTGCTTTGTAGAAGTATCTTATTGATTTTCTGCGAAGATTTTTGCTTTTAGTGCGATTATTTATGATATCAAGCGTATATACAAATATGTTTGGTGCTAATTATAATGAGGTAATACAAATTTTGTTACTTTATTAAATTTAAGAACGATATTTTTTACTATTTCTTTTACATGTTTTTGGAGTAAGAGTTCTTAACTTTTTAGGCCTCATCGACTCTTTTGCTAATGTTCATATTGTAAATTATATTATTAAAAATGTTATTTTAATAAGAATTAATAATCTTTCTTTGACTTTAAATCTGCCTGCAAGGAATTTTTGACTTCGATATATCAACATTCTTTTAAACAGGATTTATTTGTGACAAAACTCTAAAATTGGGACTTGTGTTATTATTTTAATGCATAACAGGTAGCATTGTTATGCCAAGTCCTTTAGACCATCTAGTAGAAGTTCTAACAACTTTCAAAATCCTAAAGAAATGTGATATGAACATTCTTAGAACTTCACAAACACACTTTTCTAAACACACATTTATGAGCACAAGTAATTTTTTTTAGATGCAAAAAAATTAAAATACGTTATAATAAATACTATATGACGTTTCTCTTCTTCATAATAAATACAATTAAAACTTTTCTTTTTTATAGCATATATCACAAAAGTAGAAAATATGTATTTAACAAATTTTGCTTAAAATAGGTATATAATGAGCTGATTTTCTTCTACTTCAAGATCACGAGCCCCTGAAATCTATATCAGGGCTTTTAAGGGTTCGTACACTTTTATTTACCTTAGATGAATAACTGGATCGGAATTTTAAATGTACAATGCACTTTATCTGGATGATAAAAAAAAATAATTAAATAAAAAAGAAAAGAAAAAAAATTAAACATACGTATTTAAAACTTTTGCTTCCCATTTAAACAAAAATTCGAACTATACATACATCTCAATTCCTAAATACAATATGGCGTCCAAATTAAGACAATTACGTACTATTATTCCCAGAAACAATTTTATAATAATATAATAAATTAACAGAAACATAATTTGCAGAACAAATAATAAAAAATAAAAAAATCCCACAATGTTTAGGCCGGAGAAGGGGCAGATATTAAGATACTTAATTCAGTTGGTTTTACATTAGATGTTAAATTTATAAATAAGGTTAAACCAATTGAGCTTTAAAAAAATAAAAATAAAAACAAACAATATCATATTTAATCAAACGTAAAACTTAGATTTGTTCGAGTGAAATTGAAATAAATCTTACACTTTTTTAAAGTTTTGTATTTTGCATGTACCTTGTCATTTTACATACACCCATCAAAAACATGTTAAAGTTTAATCTGTAATACAAATGTCTGCAGCTTGTGAAGCTTAGAAATGAAAAAAAGTCAAACATTTATTTCAATTTCAGTTTTACGGATGGATTAAATATCATATTGATTTTCTTTTTAACTTCTTTAATATACTATAATTTTATTGTGCTGCACTAGCTTCTGTAGTTGTGTCGCTCGATAAATGCAATTATCTACCGCATTTTAATTTTAAAAAACTGTAATATGCGTACAAACAAATGTTTTGGAGATGTGAATTTGTTGGCAAAGATATTTATTTATTGGTTATCATCTCTCATAATTTTTAATACCGTTGGTTATATACCGTTCTATTTTGTTGACCGCTGACAGCTGCAAGATAACGAGGATGTTTAAAAAAATTACTTGAAGCCGAGGCTTTGCATATAATTTTATTACTTAATTACTGTGAATTTTATACTGATAACAACATTTTCTTTGTAAAATTGAAAAAATTCAATGTTTTATGTCATCTAATAAAGGCAGATAGAGATAGATTTAAAATATTTTTTCGATATTTTTTTTAACTGCTCATTTTTATTGATTTTGTTTTACAGGTTCCTGTGCCTACCACCTATAGGGACCAATATGTGAATGATTATGTGACGAGTGATGGGTAAGGCTTTCTTTGAAATTTCAGTGTTACTGTAACGAACCCGTTAACATCCTTTTTATGGCTGTATTCTATGTAGTTAAATCACAATATTCAAATCCTATCAAAGCGGCATTATTTGACTCGTGCATAATTCGTCTATTCCAGTAAAAAATTATTACTCTCATCTGTGTCCCAATATTAGTAGTTCCGGAAGCATTGTCAGATTTTGGCAACCAAATTTAGCGTCGATGATTTTGGTATAATGGTAGATTATAGTGTACCGATAATGGAAATGCTGGTCAGCTGGTGACCATCCAAGGATGTTTCCATAGCAGCATCGTACAGCTTGCTACATTGTGAAATGAATTGAAACCCGATTACTGACGTTACTCCGGCTCGGAGATATCATCAGTAATATGATTGCTATTCATTTCCACACTTTTCCGCCAGTGAATGTTCGCTCTCGAAAGATTATGTGGTGCCGATATCTATAGTGACACTTTGACATAGTATTAAGGCGGTATTAAAAAAAATATATATTTTTCCACGCTCAACAACTCAAAATTTTGAGACACATTCCCAGACTCATTTTTAAAAGTAACAACAGGAAACTTGGCGGCGTGATTTATAAAGACATTTATAAGGGCCCCATGTTTTTATTTTTCGTTCAATTAATTAGAAATTGATTTACACACAATTATTTAAAAAAGTACGATAATTTTTTTTTTTTGTTGTTTCAAGCGCTATCGCGTTGGGAAATTCGGTTCAAAATGTCCACTTTGACAGCATTTTTTGAAATATATTCTGCCTTTATGAAAAAATCGAGACAATCGAGACATTATAAAGTTTCTGAATAAGAGAACCTGCCAATTGGATGCATTTTAGAGCAAAAATGAATTTACAAATGTGTCTCAAAATAAGCAGTTTGGATTTGAATACACCCTTAAGCAAGAGAAAAGTAATCTTCCCCAAGCATGTTCTTAGAGGGAAAGTTATTTTCTACAATTTAACGACAAACAATATTTAGTCAAAAAATTATCCTTTTACTGAATGATTTTTTCGTTATATGACTAAACAAAAATTATTATTAATCTTTTTTTATTTTTAAATATTAATTCCATTTTTTAAATTTTAAATGGCTTTGCATTTGACATACGTTGCACCAGTTACTGTTTACATATTTATTGCAGCATAACTGATTTTGCACAAAATCTATCTCAAACCAACATTTGCCAGATATCTTTTCAAAGTTTGTACTTTTGATTATTTACATATAAGAACAGAAATTAAAATCTAATGCTTGATGATAACTGTCGTTACAAAAGTTTCAGGATTTCTAATGTAGAACAAATCTTTTTTTTTTTTTTAATCTATATGCACATGTAAGATTTAGTGGTATGTACCTTATGTGTTACACTATGCCAGTGATTTCCAAACTTTTATATTACATGCACCTCTAGAACAAATGCGCGTGACAGTATACTCCCAATTTTGTAGATGTAAGAATCATGATTAGAAAAATGAAAAGAAATATAGAACGAATGGGTGTAAATAAATATAAGTTTTATTCTATATTTAACATAAGCATTACATGTGCAAGTATTTTCATCCTTGCATATTCCTTACATATTTCGCGTTATTCTACTTAAATAGAGTCGTCAACACCGAAGGCACGCGAAACACACTTTAGGAAACCCTCAACAATTTCAGTCAAGGCTCAACTGTTCAACAGCAGTGGAAAACCTGGAAAATTATACAAACGTTTGCACTGACATATGAGTGGAAGTTTTCCAGCTGAGTGAAAGAGTGTCTGGGCCAGGATTCGAACCAGGGACCATCTTGGCTTAAGCTGCCAGTGCTCTGCCAACTGAGCTATCCTGGACGAATCTGATGAATACATGTCACCCAGCTAAATTTTTTGATTATGGGGATCGGGTCTGTTATCTGAAATAGCTCAACAGAATAATTCGCAGGTTATGGAACTCCTGTAAACGCAGGATACGTAATTACATCGGAAACATTTTCGCTCACACTGTAAAAAGAGTTGCAGCAAAGTAACTTAAACTGTACATAACCGTAATTTAACGCTATTTTGACCATAATATTGCTCATATTAGGGTCAGAATACAGTTAAATTACCTTTGTGTAACCGTTTTTTATAAAAACGGTCGAATGACCGGTTACTCTGCTGCAAATATTTTACAGTGCAGTTGGAAAGTTACAACTCATATGAATTATTTACGAATTAGACTAATTTTGTTAAAACTAATCACTTTTGTATTTACATTAAATGACAATCCCAATTATCGATTGTTTAGGTTCGTTATTCATTTTGGATTACCTTATTTTTCATGCTGAATATCATTCCACACATGCATTGTATTATTTTTTTATACATATGTATTTCAATAAACAGATTTAAATTTGCAGTGAAAGAGCAGTGAAAAATTTGCGTCCTTGAGCAGCGACATTTTCTTTTTTCTTAAAACAAAATCCACTCTCGGATACAAAAATCTCGAAAAAAAAAATCACATTTTTACTTTTTACTGTCGAAAAACTTCCTCTAGGATATTTAGAATAAACTGACGCTGACCGCATTGTAATTTTTATTATTACATGAACAGACAAACGGTCTCTTGAAGTTATAATGTATGTCATTACCTTCTTCCACCATTTCAATACATCTATCTCAGAGTGTATTATTTCAAGATTTGTCATTATTAAATGGCGCGTCAAAATTTCGATTAAATATAAGACTGCATCAATTTTTCAATATTTTTCACTGCTATATTCTTTAATCTTATTTCTGGATGTATAGTTTTGGTAGAAAAGCTTAAAATATGATTGTTGTAGTATTAAAACATACTCACGAAAAAGTTTTTGTTTCTATTAAAATTTATTGATTTAAAAAAAATAGTTTTGTAAATCTCGAAGTCAAATAACTAGTAATTTTTTTCTGTAATTAAAAATGAAAACAGAAGCAAAAAGAAAAAAAGTTTTAAGAAAATGTATAAAATTTTAACTATAGACAGTATTGAAAATTTTTAATTTAAAAAATTAAATTGTAAAATCCTTCTAAATAAATTGCATTTGAAAAGAAAAATTCATTTCAAGAAAATTCAGTCGAAATTATTCATAAATTAGAAATAAATAAAATTTTGTGTCTTAAAATACGTTAAAGGATTGAATAATCCGGCTTTGTTCAGTTAAGGCACACAGATTAAAACTAGCTATATACTGGCACATTCCTGAATTTAATTTTATTCTTAAACGCCAAAAAAAAAAAAAAAAAAAAAAAAAAAAAAAAAAAGGAAAAATATTCTTATTCAGAAGCTACGAAATCAAATAGTGATTTTTAGGCTTTGATAAAGACAAAAGATCTTCCAGAAAATACTGTCAAAGTTGGTATTTTGAATCGAATTTCTGGACTCAATAGCTCGAGATAGATCTTCCTTCATGAGACAGTGCAGTGTGGTAGTTCTAATGGAAACCAAAAAACACAGACGTTATACACTATAATCACAGGCTATATGCTGCAGAATATACACTACAGATTTGCGTGCGAAACAGACGCTATACGAAGTCTCTTGAAGTATTACCAAAGTTTCACAGCGTATACCACCTTACAACCCTCCACTACAGCCGTACTAACAATTAAAATGTTATGTATTTATCGAAAAAGGAAAACTGCTATTCGATTCTAAAACACTTCAATGACTATTCCAGCCAATTTCGTAATTTTGGGTATAAAATTAAATCCGGGAATGTGTCAGAAATTATAGCCTTGTTGAGCAGTGGTAAATATTTTTTGAGAAATGTCTTAAGATAACTGTATTCTGAACTCTCCTTTTCATATATACAAGCAGTGTAGAGATAAAACAAGAGTGTTTTCTATGTAACAAATTCGTGTTCGCTAAATATTTCGGTAAGTATCGTAAAAGTATCCCAAAGTCTCGTAGAGTATGTTTTACAGATATTTGTCTGTATATTATAGTGAGGTAATACTACATAGGCGGAAAAAAAACATATAAAATTCCAATTGAAATCAAAGAGTGCTACTAAACTCTACCCCTATAGTTTTATTTTCCCTACATGAGAGATAAACTTCACACAACAGGTTGTTGAAACTTTGTGATAATAGTCATATTATAAAAATGCGACTTTCACATTGATATCACACCCTGAAAGCACGAGGTAATGAAAGTTCATTCGGGTGCTGAAAGTTCCAAAATTGACTGTGACCGATACCGAGAAACGATTCCAATATTTGAAACACAATATTAACAGTGTAGATGGAGGTATAAGATTAAAAATCAAAATACCAAATAAGAAAATGAAATTTGACAATAACGATGATACATTCCGTAGTTTCGATGGAAAAAGTCGCAAACAATATCATCAACCTGGAGATGGTTTGAGAAATTGTGAAAGAATACCTTAGGTATTAGAATGTTTAACAATGTCGGAATCTCTTGCTTGTCACCAAAAATATAAGAATTGAAAAAATGATTGCACCAACGAAGCTGGCCGTGCATTAACAATGACAAAATTATTTTCTAAATTTTCACAATCTATCTTTTCCACAACCGACACAGCAATCAAAAGCGATATCTTAGTTTATCATAGACATTAGCAAGAGATAACAAAAGTTAAACTCGGTTAAGATTTGAAGAGGGATTTGTTCAACTGCATGCTTTTTTTTTATATAAAAGCATTAAAATTAAAAGCCTGCAGGTCGCCAAGCAGTTTTCACATACTGTACCTCACTCCGAGTCCTTTGGAAACATTATGAGTGGTGATAGATTTTTACACGGGACTCTGAGTATGCACTTCTATATCGCTTCTTTTTATGTGATACCACTTCTTTTTATGGCTGACGGTTTAGGTTTGTGGCTTGGCGGGATCATTTACAAAGAGTTGTTTTTGATGAGATATTACTCCTTTTTGTAAGGATTTAATTTCAATTACACAGATTCCATTTTTATTCAGTAAAGAAAAGATAAAAGAAAGATAATAATTGTGATGCTATAAACAGAATTATACATCAGAATTATACAATTAATTGAGTGCCTTATTCCAATGTACATGTCGCTACCATAGCAACGGGAAACTTTTATATTCATTTCCTTACATTGTATTCATCAGATTATTTATGACATGTTTATTTTCCTTTTTCTTTTGTTTATATCACTCTTCCGTTTATATACATTCAAAACACAAAAAAATAGAAAATTTTACAGTAGTTTACAAAGTAATTAAAATACTGCAGTTTCAGAAAAATGTGGAAAAATAAGAAGCACCTTTTTTTCGGTCAATTAAAACAATAAGTTTAAAGAGCATACTTTACCGAGAATAATCATTTTTTTTTCTACGAACCATTGTAATTTACAAGGATTTTTATACTAATATATTAAATATTATTCATGAAAATTACTCAGCACCTTAAAAGTTGTTTTATTTGTTAAGATTTTTAACTCTACGTTTCGAGAATTGGAAAAATATTAGATTCGCAACGTTTGCAAAAGTATAAAAACTATTAAAGTGATTTCAAAATAGAAAATGTTCATAGGATGACATGTACTCCAAAATTTTGTGTGGTTTTGTAAATATACCACAAAGACTAATGCGTTTACATATGAACCATTTAAAAAAACGTAAAATTTTATTAAAATTTTTGGTCTGATAAATCATAAAGCTTTAAATTAGATTTTAAAAAGGAGCGTGATTAAACCAAAAAGGATTATATTTACTAAATGCGCAAAATACATAAAGACACAAAATACATAATTAATGTTTCTAATCTGTCCATTCCAATTCGGGGATCCTAAAATATAGGTCCTCAATCCCCGGCAGTCCATGAATTAATTAGGACATATGTATGCGACTGTTAAAATGTTCCCAAAGTCGACAATAGAAGCAATAAGTATAGCTCGGCAAATATGAAACACGGCATTGCTTCATCATGACTTTGTTTCGTGAGGTGTTCGTTCTCCAAACATAAAAATCTCTTGAAAGTGTTCGTTAACCGAACATGTGTTCGTTATCCGAACATAAAAATCTCACGCGAAAGTGTTCGTTAACCGATTTGTTCGTTAACCGAACATGTGTTCGTTATCCGAACATAAAAATCTCACGCGAAAGTGTTCGTTAACCGATTTGTTCGTAAACCGAACAGTTCGTTACCGATCACCTATTGTATACGAAATATAGCATTTTTAATTTTTATGGGGAATTTAAGAAGTTATTTCCTTTTCATTGTGCTCTCGGCCCGTTTTTAGAGCATTTTAAGTTCGTTATAGCCGGAGATTCGATGAACGGCAAATATTTAAACGCAAAACTTCTAATCTTGGGGTAGCAACATTTTTACATTCTATTACTCAGCGCATGAATGTAAAGTTGGATTTTTTTAATCGCTTTTTCAATCAATTCCTGATACATTTATTAATAAACACAGTTTTTTTTAATCGATGAAAAAACTATATTTTAATAGATCTAGAACTTAAGATCGACTAGCTTTCAGGCGAACAAAATGAACTCGTATAAAATTTTAAAGCAAGATAATAAAACTTTACAGAGATTGAAACAGTATAAAATCATTAAAATACATCTCACTCAGTAAATATACATCGGTTGTAATGTAATCAAGATCTTCTAAGAGACTCTGTAAACGAAACGTATATGGTTCAACAATACAAACAATAGAGAGTTTAAATGAATCGAATGTAGTAACATATTTGAATATCTTGTGTATATAGCCTTTTTGACAAAAATTATGCTATTTACTATTGTTTTTCCTCTGTGTTGAGGAATCAAGTACTTCAACGTAAAAATTCGCTAATTACACAACTATTTAGTCGTATTATAAAATCTTTTGAGTTACCCTGTAAACGAACAGTAAATTCTACAATTCTGTTTTACAATAGGAAGCTAACTTAGGTCGTTCGTAGTAACATATTTTAACATCCTGCACATACGTTCTTTTTAAAAAAAGTTAGACCATTTAATATTTCTTTGCTTCATCTTAAGTATAGGAATAAATCACTTTAAAGTGATATGCATAAAAAAACTAATTCATATTTTTACACGAAATATTAAACATTTGAACTATTCATAAAAACAATGCAATTGCTGCAAACCGCGTAAAAATCGGATAATTACACAATTCTTTAGCCCTATATCAAAAGATCTTTTGTGAGAACCTGTAAACGAACCTTAAATGTTACTATTTTTTTATAATAGGGAGCTTACTTGGGTCGACTGTAATAACATATCTTAATATTATGTGTATACGACCATTTCTAATAGAGTTGGGTCATTTATTATTTTTTTGCTCTATGTTAAGTATAGGAATCAATAACTTTAAACTGATATAAATCAAAAACTAATTACTATTTTTTCATGAAACTTACAAAAGTTTGGAGTACTCATAAAAACAATTCAAATGACGTAAACCACGTAAAAATCCAATAATTACACATTGCTGTAGCCCTGTCAACAGTTTTTTGCTATATGTTAAGTAAGGAATCAATAACTTTAAACTGATATAACTCAAAAACTGATTAATATTTTTACATTAAATTTACAAAGGTTTGAACTACTCATAAAAACAATTCAAATGACTCAAACCACGTAAAAATCCGATAATTACACATTGCTGTAGCCATGTCAACAGTTTTTGGTCTGTACAAGATTTAAAAAGTGCAAAAAACAGCACTTTTAAAATCGCATTTCCTGAAAACCTATCCGACAGATCTTGCGTTTCTTTTGATTTCTTAGTCATTTGGCACGCCCCATTCCATAGAATCAAAAATTTTGTTTCTATCATAAATAGAACGCGAGATATAGATGTGTCAAAAACCCGTTTTGTCCCGTCCGCAAAATATAAACTAGACAGAGTTAAAAAAAAAATTGTAAAATCGTTTGGCATCCATTGGCGGAAATTCCTTTCATTTACGGTTCAATGCATTGCTGTTTCTTATGCTTATCGAGAAACTCTGTCGAGTTTCTATGATAGAAGTCATAGCTGCCAAACCTTCCAATTTTAAAATACGAGAATTCTGAATACGCAATTCGTGCTATTTAATGAAAAAGACATTTGCGACAGAAACATGATGATCACTATTCGGATATTCAAATGTTGGAAGGTTTGACAGCTATGCAACAGCCTTCTGTTAATGTCTATTCTATAAAAGTTTAAAAATAAAGAGAACGTCCTTAAAAATTACATTATCAAAAATGTATATGATTATATATAAATTTTACTTACCCATCATACGTAGTATAGGGTAAGTCTTGTAATCGTTTTGAAAATCGAAAAAAAAATTTTGACGGATTTACACGTTTGAGACACAGGAGATTCCAAAAAACATATTTTTAGAAAAAAAAAATTTGCCGTTCGTCTGTGTGTCTGTAAACGCTCTATCTCCCGAACAAATTTAGATAGAGACTTGAAATTTGGTATATACTTAGTATGTAATAATGGGAAGAAGATTATTGAATTTCAGTAACCTCGATTATCCGGAACTATTTTTTTCGGACTCTTGAAATATTCGTTGTGATAAAAGGTATTTAAAAATTTTCGAAATTGTTTATTTTAAGGAGTGATTATAAAAGACAATAAAAAAACAAATTTTACATAAAGCATGAAGTCGATCGGATAATGAGTTACCGAGATATTTATAATCCTATTTGCCACACTCTTCAATTTTTCATGACCCTGTATTTCATCCAAATTTCAATTCAAAGATATATTTTAGTTGGAAATGAGACGCTTAATCAGATGTAATAAACTGCTAATTAATAGGATTATTGTTTTTGGAGTTATAAGGATGTTTCTTTTAAGCAATTCAGTAATCGAGCCTTCAAAGTTTATGACGTCATCAAGCCACCACTTTTTTAGAATTGCAATGCATTTTATAAGTAGTTTACACATTTTTTATTTTAATATTTTACATTATGCATATCCATGATGGGTAAGTATTACGGTGGCCCCCAATGACTAGTTTTATTATGTGTTAAACATACAGGTCCGCAAAAAATTAACCCGAGAGCCGCATGTGTCCCGCGGGTGCGTAGTGAGTACCAATAATAAAACCTTTTTGTAATTTGTTTTTTCAGGTTACAATTGTACCCAATATACTACCCTGTTCCCGCATATTATGCAATCTATGACGGAGTTTCGTGCATGGAATGTAACGGTGCAACGTACTATAAGTACTACAAGTTCGCTGTGCCTGTGTATGGGTAAGCAGAATACTCGTTTTGTAGATTAAAATAAATTACATGTGTTTATAATGTTTTGCACTTACCTAACATCATGCCTAACATCATGCCATTTTTCCACATCATCAGAAATGTATTATTAAAATATCATTTCTACATTATGTAGATGCCAATATTCTTAATAATGATGTGCACATATCTGGTGCTTTTTACATAATTTATTTCTATCCCACATGCTAATAGAATTGAATTGAATGATGCTACTGAATTAAATTTTGTTTAATAACCAATACACATTATTCGATGTATTTTTTTTCTATTTTGTAATTCATAGCTTATTTTGCCTTGTCCACGAAACTGATGGTGAATTAACTTTACAAATTTCTGAGTTATAAAAAATAATACATTAAAGAAAATTATATCAACTTTACAGCCCTATTAAGTGGTACAAACTAAGGCTATAACAGGCCACAAACATGATTTGTCAGCCTCTATGAACACACTATTGATATTAAAAAAGAATATTTGTTATTATTTACGTATTTAGATGTACTGCAAGGTTATACTACCACCATATATTTGCATTATAATATTTTTTCAATTGCATATAATTAAAAAAAAAAATTTGTCATATTTTATAAAAGTATGATATCGTTTTGTAAGTTTCTAGGAAAACTATCCAAAAGCGCCTTTAATCAAAATTCTAAATAAAGAAACGTGATTCAAAAAATGAATAGCCTAATTTTAAAAAAATGTGCAAAATATCAAAGAATCTACTAGTAATCATCTATTTTATGTAAATTTGCAAGGAACTGAAAAAACGAGATTTATTAAAACACGCAGAAATTGTAGTTATTCTGCAAATTTACCGTAAACTCAGTATATTTATATCTATAAAAAATGCCCAAGACACTGTAATTTTGCATGAATAAAAACAGACTACCGTACTCATTTTGTTGCTCAAACGGGGACTCAATTATAACATATATTATGAGAGTGTTTCGTTCAGCAATAGAGGTACCGCCCATAAATCACTGCGACGTCACATTGCGAATTTGTGACCGCCGATGTGCTGTCATGTGTAACATGGATGTGAAATCAAAGTGCCGTGGATGTGAGGTCGTTATGGCGTATTTAGGTGTTTGTGTGACCTCTCACTCTGACCAATATGTGAAGTCACAGTGTGACTAATTTGTGAAAAGTGATACATTTGTAACGATTCTGCATGGGGTCTAGGGACAGCATTTTATCCGAACCCAAACCGACATCATTGAGTTAGCTGACTTCTTCTGTAGGCAAGATTCGGATTCTGCATCGTGTTTGTCAACCCTATTTTAACAGAACTCGTCCCAACCTTATAGTGCCGGCTGGTGTCTTTTTCGTTTTGGCTGCAGTTGAAATTTGGATTAGAACCTTGAATCGTGTCGGGTAACCAGGTTGTACACGAAACCCGACAATGATCCTGTGAAATAAAATTGGTTACTCGACTAGATGCACAATTCTAATCCAAATCCAATCTGCAGCAAAAAGTAAAGAAATCCATAACATTGGATGCGGTTCCGATTAAATTTAGTCACTAGACCCGATGCCGAATCGTCACGTTGGTTTTGAATATTGATATTTTTAAAGAAAAGTTTTTAAAAAGTTTTCGAAAACTGCTATGCTATGGATCTAAATTTTAATGTGTTCGATTATACCTCTTATCTTGCTATGTATAATATTTGCATTTATAAAAAACTGGTGAATTAATGATTCAGAATCTTGATGTGATGATTCTTTTAACCGAGAATTAGTGTAAATGTGCCAACAATGTCTTTCTTTTCCGTTATTTTATGGAAATATTTAACACTGCACATTTTTTTCAGTTTGTTGGACACCACAAGTAATCACTGTAAAAATAGATACAGGGAATGATTAGAAAATAATTGTATATATTACTTTCTGCTGTAAGCTTTTCTTTAAATACACGAAAACTTATTTAATAATGATTGAAATAATAAGGAGGCTTTCTTTTCGGTTAGATGAATCCATATATAATTCTATTATCATACAATTTTGTGCAAAATATGAATTAAAAATGGTGTAAAGTGGAAGTGTAACTATGCTCCCCAGTATACGTAGGAGACAAAATAGGCTCAATTTACTTCCCCCTATTTTAAAAATTAATTCTCTCTCTTTCCTTTTCCTTTTTTCTGATAAATTCTGAGGAATACAACAAAATTTATTTTTCCAAAATGAACTGAAGTATTTATTCTCTAAGAGAACTATGGATTCGAGTTCTTTCATCTGAGGGAAGGGGTTCTCTCTGCCTGAACTTATTAATCAAGAATTTTTTTTGTTCTTTATTATTTATTACTTATGCTAAAGCATTTAAAAATTATCTAAAAGAGAAAATTCAGGGAACCCTCCCCCCTCCTCTCTTTTACCAGGACGAGAATGAGGCAGAAATCGATCTCCGACCTTTGGAATAACTCTCCGAGTGAGAGATGACAAGCTGGATGTCTTCCTCGTAGCTCAATGGTAGAGCATTGGAGCGTTATTCCAAGGGTCTGGGTTCGATTCCCGTCTTGGACTTTTTTTTTGCCTTGTAGGATTATGCTTAGTTAGCACTGTAAAAATTATCTTTAAGGCTAACGCGTTTTAATATTTTTCATATTTTAAGATTATTAAGTTGAAATGATTGAATGATTGAACATCTTCAATATTATGAAGAAGTTATTAAAATAAAATCACAGATAAAGGAAAAGTGTAACATGTGTGAAGACTCATTTTTTTAGTTTGGTGTTCTAACGGAGCAGTGTATTTCTTTTCTAGAGTTCCACCACAGTTAACAAATGAGACTAACATAACTACCGATGTAAGCTCTGTAAGTTCAGCTGAAGATTTGCCCAATGAAATTACTGAAAATGCATCTGAAGACAGGTGAGTGTGTCTATAATGATTAAAAGGATTTTTGTTTTTTGTTTCATAATAAAAATGATAAAAAGTAAAAAAAGTAAATGGGAGAAAACAGAATTTTATTTAACATTTTGTACTCTAAACCATTTGTGTATCTTCGTAGCTTGAACAAACAAGAATTTCTTAAATTAACCATCATGAATTGTAAATATATGACAGCTTAGGGGAAATTTTAGGATATATTGTATATTCAGTACTGTAAAATAATAAATATTATTTGATTTTACAGTGTTCCTAAAATGTATGAAGTTGAATCAACTTCTGCGTACTCAACATCTTGCGACAGGATTTATTTTTCAAATAAAACTGTACATAAGCAAGATTAGTCTTTCAAATTGAAACTGAGATTAACTTTAAAAAACTCAATAAATAATTCGTCATGAAAAAAAGTTTTAAATCAAATTTATAGCCCAAGTAACTTATAAAAACTAAAGCTATGACTGTCCACGGACATAATTTGTCAAACTCGATGGGCACATTATTGATATGAAAATAATATATGCTATTATTTAATTATTTGCATGTATTGCATGGCTATACTATACCATATATTTGCATTAAAATATTTTTTTCAATTGCATATACTTGTTTCAAAAATACATACTGTGACATTTTTCTATATGTTTCTAGGAAAACGATTCACAATCGTTTTTAATCAAATTCTTAATGAAGCAAAATAATTCAAAAGATGAATCCATAGCTGCCAACTTTACGCTTTTTTGTTACCACTAAAAATTAATAGAAATTTTTGCCTTATTGAAGCATGTGATTTCGACGATTTAATAACCTAAAATTTACTATAAAATTTTAGTGGTAGGAAAAAAGCGTAAAAGTTGGTAGCTATGTGAATCCTACACTATTAAAAATAATCTGCAAATCGAAGAATCTACTGGTAATCATAAATCTTATACAAATTTGTATACAACTGAAAAACGAAATTTTATTAAAACACTTAAAATAATGTTCTGCGCAAATTTATCATAAACTGAAGTATATTTATGTCTATAGAAGATACCCAAGACCCTGTAATTTTGCATGGATGAACAGACTACCATACTGATTTTGTGTTCCAACCATGATTAAAATGTAACATATTGTAAGCGAGAGTAATGTACCACATACAAATAACGTCACGTATGTAAAAAATTTGTGAGGTGACCGTCAATGCGACGTCCCGTTACATGAACGCGAAGTCATTGTGTCGTAGATGTGGGATCTTTATGGCGTTTCTAAGCCCTTCTGTGACTTTAAACTTTGACCAAATTGGGAAGTCACAGAGTTACTAATTTCTGAAAAGTGTGTCATTTGAAACGATTCAGCAACGGGTCGACTAACGACATTTTACCCAAACCCAACCCGACATCATTGGGTCAACCGTTTTCTTCGGTACGCATGATTCGGAACTTGCAACGGATTTGTGGACCAGATTTTATCTGAACCCGTCAAGACCTCATTGTACCGGCTGGTGCTATTTCTTTTTGGCTGTAGATAAAATTTGGATTAGAATCTTTAATCGGATAGGGTATCAAGGTTTTACACGTACCCGACCGGTGTTCGGTTTAATGAAATCTGGTTACTCGACTCGATGGGCAATTATAATCCAAATCCAACGTGCAGCAAAAAGAAGAAAAAAAACTGAATAACATCAGGTGGGGTTCCGATAAAATCTAGTCACCCGACTCGATGCAAAATCGGCGCGTGTATTTTGAATATTATTTTTGAAGAAAAGTTTTTTAAATGTTTTCGAAAACTGTTATGCTACGGCTCTAAATTTGAATGAATCCGATTACACTTCCTACATTGTTTTCTGTATAATATTTCCAGTAACGTCACCAAGATTAGAAAATATTTGTATATATTGTTTCTGCTGTAATTATAATAAAAAAAAAATACATGAAAACTTATTGAATAATGAATGCAGTAATAGGAGTCTTGCATATGTATTATGGAAAATATTTTCATTTCGGTTAGAGTAATTTGTATATATTTCTATTATAATACGATTTTGGATTTAAAAAAATGAAATGAAATGAAAAAATGAAAAATAGCATAAAGTGGAAGCAGGACCATGCCACCGGTCTACGGAGGGGGCAAAGTAGGCTTACTTATCCTCCCTGGATTTTAAAAATTAATTCTATATCTTTTCTATTCCTTTTTTTCTATAAAACAAATAATACATAATTTAAATAAAACGAAGTTAAATAAAAAAAAATTATTTTCGCGAAACGAACTGGAGTATTTAATCTTTAAGAGAATTAGGAATCTTTTTTTTTTTTTCATCTCTCTGCCTGAACTTAATAATTAAACATAATAATTGAACTTAAACAAAAAGTTCATTTGACCTCCCCCCACACTTTTACCCGGAAGAATAGTAAGAAAAATCTCTTTCAGTTCTCCAATCTGAAAAATGTCTATATAAACTTGTTTTTGAATATGTAATGTTTCTTAACTCTTGATTTCTGTACCTCTTTTTATGTTCTTGCGTTTTAATATTTTTCATATTTTAAGATTATTAAGTTAAAAGTACTGAATGATTGAAGAGCTTCATTATTTTGAAGAAGTAATTAAAATAAAATCATAGGTAAAGGAAAACTGTGACATGTGTGTGAAGTCAATTTTTTTAATTTGGTGTCTTAACTTAATTAATTTGTTTTTTAGTGTTTCTTCACAGTCAACTACAGAAAGTGACTTGACCTCTAATGTAAGCAGTTATGCTGCAGATTTTCCAAGTGAATCTTCTGATACTGTATATGAAGATAGGTGAGTGTGTTTATAATGAATTAAATGTTTTCGGTTTTTCGTTTTATAATAATTATTACAATAATTAATGAAATTACGTGGGAGAAAACGGAGCTATATTCAACACTTTGTACTCTAAACAATTTGTGTATCTTCGTAGATTGAACAAACAAGAGTTTCTTAAATTAATCCTGCAGTAATTGCAACGTTATGACAACATTAGGCAACTTTTAGGAGATATTACGTATTTTGAACTGTAAAATAATATACCTGTATATTATATGATTTCACAGGATTCCTAAAATGTATGAATTTGAGTTTCCTATTTCCAAATAGTGATCATCCCCTGTTTAATCTCAGAGTTTCTGACGTTAAATAAGGTGAATATTACTTTTCGAAAGGAGTACACTTAAATTCAAGGAACCGTGAGGAAACCTTTTTAGAATCAGAAGCATAGCTAATTTATTTTTGATTTGCCCAGTAAAAATCCAAAACATCTCACAATCATTTTTTTAAGTCGAAATTTAGAAAATAACAAAGGATATGAATTTTCATATGCTACACAGCGTACAACCAACAGAGATAAAATTATCCAGCCCGGGGATCGAACCCGAATACCTTGGCATACCACAGGGGGTTCGATCAACACATCCTACAAGATGTGTTGGTTCGATCCCCAGTCTGGACGCTGTGTAGCAAAGTGAAAATTCGCATCCTTTGTTATTGTCATTAATTTTCGGCGTAATTTCAGCGCTACTGAAAATTTAATTAAGATGAAATTTAGATGTTTAATACTTGGCGATTAATTTGTAAAATCAGTATTTCTCATGAGAATTTCCTCATGAAATCAAATTTCGACGTGTCTAATGAAATTAGGGGAAAAGTAGGAGATTTATCCTGTTTTTTTAATATCAAGACATACTCCATAACAATATTTGCACTTGCCATGAATATCGAAAACCTTTAGGTATCACAATTTAGAATTAAATAATTTATGCAAATTTTAAAATTATTCCTACTATATACATCCGATTAGAATACACAGAATATTTCTTATTATTTTCTGTTATTTTTAACAGAATCATGTGTAAAACTAAAAGTAATCAGCTATATTCCGATATTGGTTAGTTATGCAAAAACATACACGGATAATCATATCATGATTAATTCATAAATATTAAAGAATAAATAATATTATGATTTCGTAAAATTTCTTATTTTCTGCTATTATTACCCAATGTTTCACATTACTTTAAATTAACAAAATAAATTATTAATAATGTGGAATGCAATTTTTTAGCAATTTAGACTTATAATATAATTACTATGTTGTCGTCTGCCGATTATGTTTGGGATCTGTTAATTTAATTTTTGTGCAGGAGTTCGTTTGTAACATCCTAAATAACACATTACAATTGCGATATTAGATGAGCTAAATAAATGTTATTTTTTAATATAGATTTTATTCTTTCATGTAACATTAAATGTTAAATTTCACTCGCATTAGTGCATGGTTTGCGCTCTTTCAATTTATACATTTTTTTAACTGTTGTGCAACAATGAAAAAACTAGTCATTTTACTTATGTGTTATTCCATCTTATGGATTTATTAAGCTACTATCTATTAAACTTTTTTTAGATACTCTTGATTAAGTAAATAAATTTAAACAAACTGACAAAAAAAAAAGAAAATAACGAATTTTCTCCTTAAAAGTAATATTTTCTTTTTAACCCTTTCCAGCACAGTGGTCCCACTCCTGGCACACTTAATTTTAATTCTAAACTTGCATTCGGCACCAAGAATATTTTAATAAAATTTTGCTTCTATAATGAAATCTTAAAATAAGAAGTTCTTATTTTCTAAAAAAGTCATTTGTAAATTCCGGTTTCAGTCAGTAATTTCGCATTTTACGAACAGAATTTGTCTGTGCCGGAAAGGGTTAAAAAAGAAATTACTAGTGGCATATTGTATAGTTTTTGCGCAAAGCATTCCTGAAAAAATTCTCGCCCGCGATTTATTTCTTATACGTGAAACATGTCTTTAACTTTCGTATTGAACATACACGTTGAATAAATGTTTTTTACAAATACTAGATAGTATTATTGCTATTTAACATACGAAAGAGATAAACAGTAAGTGGTTTTAACACATTATTTAAATACATGGTATTACAAAGATCTTAAAAACATTCTCTAAATTTTCAATCACTTGATACCCATTATAGATATCTGGTTGGATATCTAGACTCACTATCTAGAAAACTTAAACCATCTTTCTGCTATTACTGCGTAACTTTTTAAGACAGTATAAATTAATTTAGATTTGTTAATAATTTTACAATTCGATGTTCTCATTTAAGATCATTAGCCTGCAAAATTTATAAAAACTTTCAATTAATCAGTAAAAGACTGTGATCAGCAGGGTAATTAATATTTAAGTAGTTTTGAAAGCTGTGTAAAAACCCCATGAACGCAACCCTAGGAGAATATGTGTTTCAGACTATGGGAAAATGATTGATCAAAAACATTTTAGTTGAAAAATGTCCAATATGTAAAAATATGGCATTGTGAGCATTTTCTCATAACGATAATAAAACGACATTACCAATAAAGATCATTCATTATACGAAGTGTCATTGTGTAAATTTATGTATTCATATCACATACATTAAATTTTCCATCATGCTATGAATTCAGCATCAACAAAACATAAATGGCTAACATGACAGCAGAAAAATAATAAAAGCTACAACAAAATAGCATGACTGTATTCAATATGCCCACGTAGTTCAGTGCAATGCACATTGTTCATGTAATATTGTTTATTAAGACCATCTCACAACATGATCCACAACATCCCGTAGCTGATCAGCATAATTGTTAGAAACGTGTAAATTAAAACGTAATTTCTTCATATGACTTTTCTTCTTTTACAAGACACATTTAACTTTTATGTAGGGCATATCCAAATTCCTGACTATAGCACTAAGACCACACGTTCCGCTAATTTCACATTGGAATTCTCAATAATAACCGCTTGGCTGCAACATTTCCGGCCACTTTCGTTTCCTTTACCACTTGAACGAAAACAATGATGTCTTTTACAACCAAAGAACAAGAACTATTGACTACAAACCACAATATGTTAAGATGGACATGTAATATCCCTTGCACTCACGATGAACTTTACAAATATTTCCACTATATTTTGGATAACAGCATTATTAACAACGCGTTTTTCTTCAACAGCAGAGCCATTATCTTCGTCAAACAATGCTACAAAAAGTCTATTACATCTTTCTATTTCTGATACGAAATGCAGATGTGTGCATATTACGCAAATTTTATTTCTTGAAAGAATTTGTCATCCCATGCTTCAGCCATTTTTGTAATGTAAAAAAATCGTTGCATCAATCATTTCCTCAGTCTGAAATGTAAATACCCCAAACAGAACAGCATTGTGTCCACTGGTTTTATCTCTCGAGCATTCCAAAAAGAGGTAATTTAATTTGAATCACCCTGTATTTGTGAAAACTCATTTGTGTTGGCTTATTGAGTTAACAAAACAATGACATTATTATTCTGATGATGCAAAAGAACCATCAGTCTCACTGTCAGACTTAATTGTGTGAGATGAAGTTACATCTGATTCAACTATTGCCTCTAATCCTCTAATGTAAACAGTGTAATCTGTTATGCAGAATTCACCAATGCGTTCACAGAACAACTTAATGAAAATACATGAGCGTATCTATAACAAATTAAACGCTAATAATAGTCAGTAAAACAAACCTCAGTAATAATGGTCATAATAAATTTAAAAAAATGAGAGAGAAGAAAGTGTTGCATTTAACTCTCTGAACTCCAAAGCACTTAAAGAAACAATGAATTTTTCTTTCAGTTTTGTTGACGAAATCACTCATGAAGATAGCTATACTGACCAGATCACTCCTGAAGATAACTATGCTGACCAGATCACTCCTGAAAATAATTATGCTGACCAGATCACGCCTGAAGATAGTTATTCTCCTGATTTAAATTCAAATAGTCATCACCAGGAAATTTTAGTTGGATATACAAAATTTCGTAATGAACAACGGTGAGTAAACTTATCATAATATAAACGTTTCTGTTCATCAATAATGAGAGTAATAATAAATAAGTAAAAGCAAAGAGAAAACAGTGTATTGTTTAGCACTTTGTACTTCAAGTAATTCACTTAATGAAACATTTTTTTTTCTTCTACAGCCAATTTTCAATGATTATACCTGACAACAGTTTCATGACAACACAAAGAAAAAATGAAATTAAGTTGAGAAAAGAATGGCTGTACTTGCTGTCTTTGAGTGGGTATGTACTATGATGTACTTCTATTTTTTTATTTATTAAAATTAGCTAAAATTAAAAAGATGTCATGTAAATCGATAGATGAATTTCTTTTAAAAAAAATTTCTTTGTTCTAACTCAAAACATCACAAATTAACTACATTCTAATACGAGTAAAAAAATAGAAATTTCGGTGGTATAATTGATCCCTGAAGGTTCCTTAACAGTTAAATCTTCAATTTCCAACGCATGGATTTGGAAGGCATTCGCATTTTAAAAAATAATTATCAAAAAATTAATCTTTTTAATTTCATTCTTCTCCATACTTGTTGGAAGGATCTGTACAAGTTAAAATCAAACGGTTACTCATACAGAAAAACCTTAGAAAACCATCCAGACTAACCTATTTGTCCTCGTGGTATAGGGATACAGTAAAAGATGAAATTGAAATAAATGTTAAGTGATCGCGAATTCTTGTGCCAGTTAATGGGAATGGTCAGAAACAATCTTTAAATTTCCATATAAATTAAAAAAAATAGTACAAAATAGCACGCGTTGTGTTGTGGTTGAAGAGTTTCTATTGATAAACTATTATAGCCAATATAAACAACCATGATAGCTAATGTAGACATTAATTAGAAAAAACCAATGTATACTTATACCAAAAAGTACTCAATTTTGAGAGCTCATTTTTTTACTGTGTATGCAAAATGATAAAAAGTTTTAAAAATTTACTCTTACGCTTAAAATTTAGATTTTTTTCCCTTCTATTATTATTAAACAATAAATTGTCAAATACACGTTGTTAAAGTATAAACTTGTATTATACTGTATGTCTTCTGTATTTAGAAAACTAAGCCTCAAAGATCACATCCCCTCTGTTGATGTTATGCCAGTGATTTTAGAAGAAGAGGATGCAAATGCTGAAATTTCAGCAGAGACGATAGAACCGGCTATTCTTGATGATGCATCGTGGATGAATGCTTCTCGTGATATAGATAAAAGCTGTGGAGATAAACAGGTGAATAAATAAATATTATATATATATATTTAATTTGTTATATTTTAGTAAAAGGAAATGCCGATGTAAAACATAATTTAAAAAGGGGTAGGGGAGGGTATAAAATGTAACTGTATTACTTTTAGCAGCAACTTCTTTCGTAGCGCTCAATTAAAAAAGAAAAAAAAAACGAGCTTTTCCACTTTTTTGTTTACGTTGAAGGCCGAAAATCATTTCAATCAATCATCCGAAACCGCCAATATTTCTTCCAAAACGCTTAAATGCGTTTATCTGAAAATGGTGTTTTTTTTGTAAATGTGGGTATAGTGGAAATAAGTTCGTAATTAAGCTATCGACTTTAACTTAGAGTGAAGTTACATGGGAAATATGCTTATCTATTGAACCACTAAAATTGTCTGTATGATTTTTTTTTTTTCTTTACAAACTTGGCTTTTAAAAACATCTTTTGTATTGTTTGCCAAATTTTCTTTAAAAAATAATAATAATAATGTTTATGTAAAAGAATTGACTGGCCAAATTTCTACATTCACATTAAGGATTTAAAACTTTTGTATATTTGTTTCACAATCACCGATACCATTCCATGGGTGCCATTTGGGGGTGGCTAGACGTGGGGGTGGTGTGACGGAAGTCACAGTTCTAAAATATCAACACATAGAAAATACAACGCATCAAAATGTCGAGGCCAAAGTTACAGTTACAATCCCGAATGAATACTCCGTGTTAATATAATTGTAACTTTGGCCTCGACATTTTGATGCGTTGTATATTCTATGTGTTGATATTTTAGAACTGTGACATATGTTAAGAAAATTTTTTGCTGATGAGGGATTTTCATGTAAATCCGAAACGTCCAATTTTAATATGTTTTTAATGTTTTATGTAATTGTAATGTAATATCTGTAATTTTAATGATTTTAATATAAATATTCAGCTATAAGAATTGAAAATATCAAGTCTCTAACATATACAGTTTCCGAGTTCAAACCCTGTAACAGATAGGCCGAGGAATGAGCCGAATAACGTTTCGTCAGATGAACGAAACCCTAAAACAGACAAAGTTTTAAATGGTGCTCCTGGCAGCAGTGTTCGCCAGATAGAATTAAGACAGCTAATCATGTTGTGAGCTACGTGATGCTCCAGATCCATTTCTTTTTTGTGCAATTTGTTGTTTAAAGTTTGCTTAATCCAATAGCAATTTCCGTTTCCAAATAAATTGCCATTTTCTTTCAAAATCCACAAAAATGATCTTAAGCGGTAACACAACTTTGACAGGTTCAAAATGTCGAATTTTATTTCTCATTTATTGATTTTTATCTTTTTCTTTATCACTGAAAATACTCTTTATGCACAAAGATAATATTTTATTATTTAGAAATAAATGTCGAAAATGAAATAGCGATTTCGGAGGTACAGAAATACGAATGCGTCGCAGCGAGTAAACAGAAACGGAAATTTTAAAATTCTTTTTTTTCTGTAATGTTGTTTTGTTTTGCAGAATAGCATTTTCAAAATTGGTGAACACTCTTGACCTGCCAATTTTAAATCTATTAACCTGACTTTCTTTTTTATATCATCGTAGTGTAACTTTGAGTAACGGCAGTTTTCGCTGAAACGTCACATTTTACTTTGAACTATCTCATTCCATTAAAATTGTACACTTTTTAAATCGGCTGTGTATTTCATTAGCTCTCTCACTGAAAAATAAAGTAATTTTGATCTCATTTTTTTTTAACTATCTCATTCCATTAAAATTGTACACTTTTTAAATCGGCTGTGTATTTCATTAGCTCTCTCACTGAAAAAGAAAGTAATTTTGATCTCATTTTTTTTAAACTATCTCATTCCATTAAAATTGTACATTTTTTAAATCGGCTGTGTATTTCATTAGCTCTCTCACTGAAAAAGAAAGTAATTTTGATCTCATTTTTTTTTAACTATCTCATTCCATTAAAATTGTACACTTTTTAAATCGGCTGTGTATTTCATTAGCTCTCTCACTGAAAAAGAAAGTAATTTTGATCTCATTTTTTTTAAACTATCTCATTCCATTAAAATTGTACACTTTTTAAATCGGCTGTGTATTTCATTAGCTCTCTCACTGAAAAAGAAAGTAATTTTGATCTCATTTTTTTTTAACTATCTCATTCCATTAAAATTGTACACTTTTTAAATCGGCTGTGTATTTCATTAGCTCTCTCACTGAAAAAGAAAGTAATTTTGATCTCATTTTTTTTTAACTATCTCATTCCATTAAAATTGTACACTTTTTAAATCGGCTGTGTATTTCATTAGCTCTCTCACTGAAAAAGAAAGTAATTTTGATCTCATTTTTTTTTAACTATCTCATTCCAATAAAATTGTACACTTTTTAAATCGGCTGTGTATTTCATTAGCTCTCTCACTGAAAAAGAAAGTAATTTTGATCTCATTTTTTTCTAACTATCTCATTCCATTAAAATTGTACACTTTTTAAATCGGCTGTGTATTTCATTAGCTCTCTCACTGAAAAAGAAAGTAATTTTGATCTCATTTTTTTTAACTATCTCATTCCATTAAAATTGTACACTTTTTAAATCGGCTGTGTATTTCATTAGCTCTCTCACTGAAAAAGAAAGTAATTTTGATCTCATTTTTCAAAGTAAAGCGTGCGATGAGTTATGATGAGACCACCAATATATTAATATATATTCTAAAACAAAATTTAGCTTTATACTTTAATGCATGAATAATAAATAAGTGTATATGTATTTTATGAAGGTACTCATAATATTTCCAGTGATCCGTGTTCACTTTCTTACTCTTCTGGTAGAATTTGAGAACTTCTTGAAACGAAATTTTACAATATGCGCTCATAACATTTGATATGCGATGGAAAATTCATTTAAGAAATTAGACAATAAATCAATTTTTAATTAATCCTTATAATGTTTAAAAAATTTAACCTAATTGTATGTTGTTTTTTAAGGAATCCAAAAATGGTGCTGTATTAGAATATTCTTACGATAGCATCGGGAGAAACGAGTTTCCAGACAGTTTGGCCGAAAATCAATTTTGGGAAGATCCTTTTCCGGAGAGCATTGACGAACTTGGGAACATTGGCGCATTAAGGAATGAGGAATTTAAAGTTGAGGCATGCTTCCGTGGCCCATCTGAAAAAAAGGCTGAGACAGTATCCTCTTACGATGATGTACTTGAATGTAGTGATGTACTTGAATGTGTGCACAGGATGCTGTACTTGAATTCTAATCCTACAGCTGCTAAAAAGTATGTAAAGACTATACTAGCTTCCAAAAGGTATTTAAGCTCTAATACCCGGTTCACATCGGACATTTAAGATAACTTAGACGGCCATTTTTGAGTTGGTACCTCCCCGGAATTGAATACCTGTCCACACCGCCAAACGCATTTAAGATAACTCACTCAACATCACCGTGTCCAGTGCGCATGCCCATATGTTAAAAGCAATATGTAAACAGCCAATCGGTCTCCAGAGCCAATCAGAGTGAGCGGTACTGACTGTATCTAGCAATGGAAAGTTCGAACTCACTAAGTGAGTTTCAGGAACTCACTCAGTGAGTTCAGTGGTCTAAGATATCTTCACTATCCGATCTGAACGTAGTATTAGGGGGTCCGGGACAGAAAAATCTAAAACAAAAAATGCAACTTTTTCATTGGCTTAAAAAAATTACACAGTTTTTAGAGTTAAATACCGCAAATCGCATGCTTTTATCATGGTTAGTTCAGGAGATATAACATTTTGTTGTCTTGTGATGCTGAACGCGACCTGCCCTCTGACGGGAACTTTAACATAATTTATCACAGAATGAATTTTTTTCATGATTTGTCAACTTTGAAAATTCTCATGACTGTATTTGACTGAATGTTGCACAGTTGCAATAAACATTGCATGGAAATAAACTAATATAAACACTGTATAAAAAAATCCGTTGATTTTTTACAACAATCTGTATTTAAAAATTTATAATACTCCCTTGTACAGAGGGTAGCTAAACATCATCTGGCACACAGCAACTTCAATACTCATCTAGATGGCTACCATGCTGCACAAGATGTTTTTCTCTCGCGAGTACAGCAAAACTATGATATTTTTTGTTTGAGCGTTTGTGAAACAATCATTTACTGAAACCTATAGAACCTATTTTGAATAACATAAAAAAATTATCAGCCATGCGTTGTCAATTACGCAAGTTATTCTTCATCAAGGATGGAATGGATGCAGCTACCGTCTAGTACATACTTTATCCATGCAGATGCAGTTGGATGTTTTTCCCATTACTTAATGTATTAAGAAAATAAACGCCCCAACTTGAATACGGGCCGCACTAGTGAGAACGTGTTAATAAGCTGTAAAGAGTGCGCCAAATGTTACAAAATGATTTGACAAACGACCTCTATTATGTAGCTTTCATTACAAAAAGTAACAATCTACCTATTGCAGCCGTTCGGAGGACAGCAATTCTCGAAATATTCGGTATGCTTTCACCGATCTTGATTCCTAAACTCCAAAACCTCCCTCCGTTCAAATGTTGATTTATATATTATATATATATATGAGATCTATGTCATACGATAGAACTCGTATTTATGAACCGTTTTGGATGAAACCAAGCGTGTGTATTAAGCTCACCAATATCTCGACAAAGTTTGGTCCGCCATCTTGTTTGAAAATGGTGGCCACTAAAAGATTTATAACTAAAAAATATATACCAAAAAAATTCGAAATTCAAATTTATTTTTTGCTTAAGTATTAATACTTGATACAAGGATTCCGGAGCATTTTTTGCTTTGCCTCTATCTTAAAAAATGGCTGAGATAGAGTAGTTTGAAATTCTAGCGTGGCTGACATTTTGAAACAAGACAGCAGATTAAAGCAAATCAGGGATTAATTTATGAGACTTAATGAACGGTATTTTTCGCAAATTATTATCTTTCATTCTCGTAGTCATTTTCCCAATCATACGTATAAAACTACATTCATATCCGTTAGCGACAAATTTTGACCAAACTTGGCGACACTTGGCGAAATATCACCAAATTTGGCGACCAAAAATAAGTCTCCATAAATGAAGCCAACTTGGCAGTAGTTGACTAATTTGTTGAATTTCCTATTCAAATTCAGTATTAAAGAATCCTCTGAAATCGGATTACTTGCATTTTACCTTGCTGCTTTCGAGTAACATTATCTAAAACTATAAAACGAAGATATAGAAAAGCTACCTTTTCCTCCCATTACCAGCCTGAAGGACTTTTAAAATTTAATCTCCTGTTTTAATGTGTTTTTTAAATATTATACCTTTTTTTTTTTTTTTTTTTTTTGTATGGAGGTAGCATTAGTTACTATTTATAACCATCCAGCGTGCGACTGCTTTAGAAACATAAGCAATATAGTTGGCACTACACGTCGGGTCAAGAGCACATAAATTCAAATTTTGGATTGAAAATTTGCAGAAGTATTTTTATTTATTTCTTACTCTTATTTATCATAGTCACATTGTACCAATTAGTTTTCTCGTAAGGATATAATCGGACAGTAAAGGAATTAAGCTGTTAAATAAAAATAAGGAAAAAAAATTAAAAAGACAGGCTACTTTCTGACATGAAATCAGTCCTATTTTTTAATGCACGAAATCTTTCTGTGTTCTTATAGAGAACAAAACAAAAACGAAAAGTGTTTATTATTTTTTGATAAAGGCAAAGTATCTGTCAGAAAAAGTATCTTGTGTCGATTTTCGGGACGTGAAAGCCCGGTAAAGATCGTCTTGAGTTATCAATCGACTATAAATCAATATGCAATCGATATATCGAAAGTTGAAAAAAATGCTATTCGATTCCAAATCACTACACTAAGCATTCTTATCAGATTCATACTTTTAACAATAAAATCAAATGACACAGCGAATGTGTCAAACAGTTTCGCGCTTTTGAAAAGGAAAAAATATATTTTATGTATAAATGTTAGTATACATTTATTTCAACAGATGCAAAGTGCTGTTATTTTTTTTATTATTATTTGTTCATAATGTATTCAGTATATCTAAACACATTACAAATTGAACCATCCTATAAAATGCTTGTTTTGTTTTTCAGAAAATCCCGCAAAAAGTTTCCTTTTTGGACTAAATATGTTGAAATTCTGCCCACCATATACGAAGGGGATGAACCGAGCGATCAGGAGCTTGATGATGGATTACCAGTAGAAACAAAAGAAGTAAATGAAATTTTCTTATTTTTCAATAACTGTCACTATCATATGAGGATGATTAAAAAAAAATGGTTGGACACACTTTAACAGATAGTGGAGCACATTACAATAAGCAATTTTTGTACTGGAAAAGATTCTCGCAATCCCTTTATTCAGTCAAATATACAGAGTATCTCACTCTAGTCGTAACTCGGATTTCTTTTTATAAATTAAACAATAATGAAATAATTTTAATGAAACTTCCGACAAATTTTTTTTAACTTGCTTTGTGTGAAACGTTACATTAAGTGCTGGAAGTGGCTCTCATGTGCATGTAAACACATTTAAACTAAACGCTTCAGATTTTATTATGTAGTTAACATTACACATGCTGCCACTGACCGATATACTATGAATTACCAGTATTTTCATGATTACATCGAATTTCACACATCCGAAGGCAAGTTTGATGAAAAATTAGTTAAAATACGCTAATCTTTTTGTAAGAGGGTCTCTGTGTAAAACGGAAAATTGTCTAAAGCGGAAAGATTTTATTTTACTCCAGAATGATTTTCAACGCAATAACATTGTGTAAGACGAAATACTAAATTAATTTTTTTTCATTAATGATCGATTCCGCCTTAGACAGAATGTACAGCAGTTGCATTATTGTAGTGAATAAAAATCCGATTGCAGATTTAAGTACGATATCCTATATTTTCAATTGAATAACTAAATCGATTGCTATCCTGGTTTAATATATAAATATAATTTGTTGTAAGTGTGCTTTTACCACATATTACAGCCTTTTTCTCCAGCCTTTTTTGAGTAACCGTGTGTATTGCGCTATATTTATTACAAATTCCATTCAGTTAAATTTAATGATGTTGATGCAAAACATTTGACAAAAGGTTGCATATTTTAAAGGAAACAAATAAGGGGAAAGTGGGGCAATTTGGAAAACATAACGTGACGAACGACATTTTCGTCATAACATCATGAAATCCCGTATTAACTTACGGGGAAAGTTAAAATCAGGATACCCAATATAGTTTTAAAAATTTGGTTTTCAGTATTAGAAAATTAACATCCTTCATCAACGTACAGAATTTTCAAGAAATATTTTTGTAAATTTCAAATATTTTTTCAATATTAGTTAAGTAATGGCCAATAAAACTTAAACATATTAATTGGGAAAATTTTTAGAAGTTTATTGACTTCATAAAACTATTTTAAATAATAATAGTAATAATAATAAAGCACTTATGTACCCTCCACGCTAAGAACAAGGAAAAGTGTTAACATAAGATATGTGATAGAATGAAATTTGTCATTTTATTTTATGTATGAAAATTATTGTTTTAGCATCGTGTTAACATCGAATCTTTCCGAAATCTTATACAAAACTCATATCGTTTTCCGCTTTTCAAACTTTTTTCCGAAAATAAGGAAGAGTGATGAATTGTGTTACTAAATTGCTGTAGATAACATTTGAGGGGGTCGGGGCAAGAAAGTGCTAAACCACATTTTTGAAATTCTGAGATATTTGAATTTGAAAATTTGATCATATACTTAAATCAAGATATGTAACCTAAAGTTTTTTCACCAATGTCTTACATTTTTTGTAAATTAGCTATCTTCATTGGGGGCATAAACATCTGAGGCAAAAAAAAAAACCTGGGACACATAAGTAACATTAGAAACACAATTATATGTAGGATATGGTAATTTACAATAAGAAGCAACAGATTACAGCGCTAGATTTATTTCACCAAATATGTGGCTTGGCATTTTCTTGCCCAACCCCCTCATTTTACGATGATATTTGTTCTCCCGAGTACATCCGAGGTATGAAATTATAAGAATCTCAGTATGAAATTTAAGCAGTTTCGTACATTTATTTACTAAAATATTAAAACAAAAACTGTAAAATTTTTACTAAAAAAATTTAAATTTATTAATGTTGTAAAGTTAATATTCTACGGTATAGGGTATATTTTCAAATTTTTAGCAGAGCTGTGTACTGAAATGTAAACTTAATCATTCTTTGATGTCTTTTATTATAATCTTTACATTCTTACAACCAAAATCTACTGATAAAGACTACCTGAAACACAATAAATTCTGAAACACTAAAAGAGTCTCTAAAAATATAATTTTTTAGCATATAAGTTCAAAACTTTAAAGGTAAGTTTATTTTTTAAGTATTCAACATATCAACGGATGACCTACAGCAAAACTATTATGCATTTTCCTAACGCTATACCAGGAATAAATAGAAGCGGCGATTCAAAAGTTTCCAAAACAGCCACTTTCGTGGGCACTTTTCTGTTTTAGACCTTCCTGTAGTTGTAAACATGAAATATATACAGGGTGTCCCAAAAAGGAGTACCCATTTTTAAAAATGAATAGGAAACAAACGAATAGAGTTATTAAAAGAATTCTTGCAGGAAACGGATATGTGAAGTCTGGAATTTTATTTAGAGTATTTTATTATGTTAGTTCAAATTCTTACCGACAGATGGCGCTGTGGCTACCGCATTCAGCAGCAATAGTTGAAAATTAAATGACAATATTTTCAATATGTCCTCCATTCATCACAATAACATGTCGGAGTCTTAGAATGAAATTAGCACACACCTTCTGCAACGTCTGTACGAAAATGGCTGTACACTCTTGAGCGGTTAATTGCTGGAGCTCAGCTAGCGAAGTGGAATTTTGGCAGTAAACTATATCCTTCAGATGGCCCCAAAGAAAAAAATCTCACGGATTTAAATCCGGTGAGTAAGGTGGCCAATTCATACCCTTGCCGGTTAATTTCAGGTAATTTTCGGTGCTGTAGCGCCATCTGTTGGTCAGATTTTGAACTATCATAATAAAGTGTTATAAACAAAATTCCAGACTTCACACATCCGTTTCCTGCAAGAATTTTTTAAATAACTCTATTCGTTTGTTTCTTATTCATTTTTAAAAATAGGTACTCCTTTCTGGGACACCCTGTATATATATTTGTGAATATAGCGACATATTTAACATGATAAAAATGTGGTAAAAGCTGTATTTTTATAAATATAAACAATAATTGCTGAAAAGGCGATATTTTTCATGCATATATGGAAAGAGCGATAGCTCCGCTGTTGATACTCTCTTCAAAATTACTTAATATTGGATTTGATTAAAAAAAAAAATATTGTTATTTGATGCATTGTAAAAAACAATTCCGATAAAATAAGGAAAATCTACTGGCAATCGGTTCACCAGATCTATTGCTAGCATCCCTGTTGAAAGTACGATTTCCGTATTTTATCGGAAAAATCTTTTTTAAACTGGATACTACCGAAAATGTTTACGAAAATTATCTGTATTTTCTCAAATATCAATTTTTATTTTTTATTTTTCTTACAAATGTCTTGCGTAATTTTTAGGAATTTTCATTTCGTTAAAACAAATATTGCAATAAAAAACTAAAAAAAATAAGCACTTTTCAATGACCACGCAACTATAATTACACAAAACACTCTTTCATATACTTATCAACTATAATTTCAATTTAGCCAATATTGTCGTATCATTGAAAATAGTTACAATGTAGAACCAAATATTGTCGTTTCACTTTACATATGTCAGATTTAAAGCCAATATTTCTGTAGCTTTTGCGTTTTAATACAAATATTTGCTATGAAAAGCCAATATTGACAATATTGGGATTTCTTTAAAAATATTTCCAATCTAAAAAAATATTTGTGCAATATTGACGTTTCAATCGCAATATTTACAATGTAAATGACATTTATACAATAATCAAATATCATGCCCTCTGTACCAAACCTCGAAATATCATTTATGAAAAATGTACTGTTGCAATACGGAAATATTACATACTATTTACGGAAAACTACTTGAATTTTTAAGGACTTTTTTTTACAGATGTAATATATTGATGTAATTCTTCAGAAATTTGAATTGTTTTATGTTCACTTTTACTTTTATTTATTATGTTGTTTAAATTTTTATTTTATAGGTAGGCCCTTCTAAAAAGCCAAAAAAGGAAAGATTCAAAGGAATTCGGAAATTCTTTTCGGGTCTCACAAGATGCTGCTCGAATAAGGAGCCACCAGGGTGAATCCATATGAGCACCAAATAGCACATTTCTAACCCTCTAAAAAATTAAGATTATGTAAAAAAAAAAAAAAGAAAAAAAAAATAGATTATTGTATTATACTAAAAAACACAACCATATTAACAATAGTTTGTACTCCCTCAATCAATAAAATTTAAAAACAATAGTAAAATATTGCCTCTGTTTTCTTGTTTCTGTTTCAGTTATTCATGTAAAGTAATGTTTAACGTTTATATTTATGAATTTCCCCAAGTTTGCCTGAAGTTCGAAAGCTTTTCTGTATTGCATCTTCAAAAACAAGCTAATAGTTAATATAGAGTGTAGGGTTAGTAAATGTTTTAGTATAAGAGAAGGGATGAGATGGTTTCCTCTGTTTTAAGAAACTTTGAATACACAGGTACCCTTTAGTGTCAGCTTATGAATTTCACAGCAAAAAATCAAATCATTTCGCGGAATTATTGAGGAAAATAACGAACTAATAAAGAGCATTTTTTTCCCCCTGAATGTAACAAAAAGTATAAATTAAAAAGAATCATGTTGTAAAGATAAGATTAAAAAAGGTTATTTTCATTTACAAATTCAAATAGATTCTGTTGAATTTCAAACTTTTTTCATAAAAGTAAGTATGGAAGTATGAAACTGTTCATTCGATACTGAAAAAAGAGTAAATTCACGGTATTTGCCGTATAATTTTACAGAAAATGCCACTACATAAATTCGAACGGCCAAATTGAGAGTTACAATTGTAAAATTTTTGCGACAACGACGGGAATAGTGATAAGGAACAGTTTGACAGAAAATACACAGCCTTAAAGCGTTAGTTCATGTAATCATATTTCCCATTATATAATCCATAAGAGCTAAATCGTCTGAAACTGTTAGAAATCTCATTTGAAGTAAATATGAAAGAGATGATAGTCTAAAAGTTTTAAAATATTTAAATATAATCAATTCGAAATAAATATGACACTTGTGGAGCTGGCTCTGAAGCCACCTATTTGCAGATTTAGTAGTTAAAAATTTAATCAATATTTATGCAGTACGACTTTATTATGTATCTTACGTTTTCACGTGTTCCAACGTGTTTTTTTTTTCTCTAGAGTCGTGGTATCAAACATTGAAGATGGAAAATAATGTTTTTTGGAAGAATTCATGTGATTTAAATAAATAAATAAATATATATATATATATATATATATATATATATACAGGGTCATTCATAATTCCCTCCGGGGTTTCGAAACGTTATAGTAAAAAAATGAAGACGAATATGAAAAAAAGAAACATATGAAATTATTCCGAAACTATTCAAGTTTTACTTACATACATTACAGGTGTTCTATGTGTGAACCCTTGGTCACACGGCATACATCCATGCGATAGTCCAGTTCCTGCCATACTCCGTTTCTTTAAATCTGAATCAGTGGTGTCAGTTCAACGGGCCTTTCGTAATAAATATCGAAAACAGGGAACAACTGACAAAACTATTCATGTGTGGTACCGGAAATTTAAAGAAACGGAGTATGGCAGGAACTGGACTATCGCATGGATGTATGCCGTGTGACCAAAGGTTCACACATAGAACACCTGTAATGTATGTAAGTAAAACTTGAATAGTTTCGGAATAATTTCATATGTTTCTTTTTTTCATATTCGTCTTCGTTTTTTTACTATAACGTTTCGAAACCCCGGAGGGAATTATGAATGCGGCAATTATTCCTCCCTGGATTTTTTAATATATTTAACTGCTATTTCTTTTTCTCTCATGTATTTGAAAATAAAACTATATTCATCTCAACTAGTTTAAAATAATTAAACTCTAATTAAAAAAGAAATTAAATATTTTTCATCGGGTACAGAATTGGGTGAGGGTGGGAAGGGGGGGGGGGGTTCTCCGTGATACCTCGTGAAAGTTAATTTTTAGCCATGTTTTAAATGTTTCCATTTTAGTATATAAAATTTAATTCAAGCGGGCGAGTCCGGGAAACTCCGCCGCCTGAGGAAAAAAACAAGTTGGAAATTATTTGTTAAACGTGACAAATGATCGTACTACAACTAGTTATAGTACATATAGTAAATAAAGTGTTCGTACTATAACTAGCTTTACAATGTAAAAAAAATCATCGTTATTATTTCATTGAAATGAATTGTATCGTCTGTTATGAGCGAAATGAGGATGCATTTTTTTTCATTTATTATGTATACCACGTTTACAGATGCTAATTTTTTTTTCTCCACCAGATAGCGCTGCAAAATTCACCATGAAGATCTTGCTTTGCGAATGATTACCTCCATGGTTTAATATTTCTATGATTCACGAAGAACGAATCTCTTGTGTTTACTTACTTTGATGGATTGAGATAATCAGATTGAGATAACCTAATTTCCACTGAAGTTATCTCAGAATCTATACATTTTTGAATGCAACTCATCTCTCAAGCAAACCATTTTTTGAAACAATCTCTCTAAATATGTAACTTTTTTGCAATTTTTTTAGAAAAAATAATTTTGAATAAAAATGGCCGCTTGGCATATGAAAAAAGACGTGCTTAGCCCCTGTTTGTTTTCCTCAGTCACATGACTTGCGCTTTTAGTATATAGATTACGTATGATAGAATTTAATAGAATGAAGAAAACTTTAATGGTATCTTTTTAAGTTTTGATTCGATTTTCATAAAATTTGAAATGACTCGACAAAATTCTGCATCGATTATATATATTAATTTCAAACCATTTGGTTGGGTAGTTTTTGCGCTGTTATTTGCGTATGGACGCACAGACAGGCGGTCGGACAAGACGACGACTATAGATGCTACGTGTTTATATAATTACGAACGCACCTAAAAATGGTGGCTTACAAATGATATGTGGCAGTGCTTCGAAAGATCAGCGTGAAGAAGTGCACACAATAACTCATTGTACATTGAATTTCGAACAATGAGACAAAAAAAATCGTTTTTTATTCCAAAAGCTAGTGAACTTCGAAGTTTTTTTTTTTTTAAATATGCAATTTTAGTGCAATGACATCAATTCAAAGTAAGATGTAAATTTTCATCCAATATTTTCACGACTTAAAGTTACACAGATAATCAAGATATCAATATTTAGAAGAAAAAAATTCTACATATTTCACTAGAAACGTAATATGGAGATTAATTTTATAAAAGATAACCTTGATTTATTGAAAATTGTTTGAGCTGTCGGTTTAACAGCTTTAAACTTTGTAAAATTAAGGTGAGACTTTACAGGCACTATTTTTTTTTTAAAGAAACTTTTCCTTCTAAAACTGATCGAAACAAAATTTAAAGTGATTTTATTATCAGAAGAAGCCACTTTTTGTAAAATATTTCACAATCTATTGAAAAGTTGACAACTTTAATTATCTTTAAAGCACTTTAAAATTTATCAAGTTAACAACTTTACTTATTTTTTTTTTCGTTCTCCTTTGTACAAATTTTGTATATTTTAGCGAAGGCCATAACTAATCAGTCACTGTTATAAATCAAAATTACTCGAAATGGACAAAAGAGAAATAATAAAATAGTTTAATGACTTAAGATAAGACCCTGTTGTTTTAAATTTTTTCATAACTATAGTTAATTTGATAAAAATTTAAAGTTAGTCATGTTAAATTTTTAAAAACCTATAATGAATTAAATTTCTTTTTCTGAAAATTAATTGAATAACTTCTATTTTATGAGTTAAATTAACTCGTTGCTTTTGAATATTTTTTTCAAATTTAAGTACAAGGTAAGTACAAGGTCCCATACGTATTCAAAAATTCATAAAAAATTGAACGAATCCGGAGTGTGGTTTGCACTTGTACCATAAGATTTGCAAAATAAGGATTTTTCATGAAAAAAAAAATTATTTTTCAATTTTTATTACTAAAATTCCGATTACTTAACAAGTCCTATTACAGTTCTACAATTCAGGTCGAGTAATACAAGGAATTAGGCAATACAATAAATTTTTCATTATACTTTTTTAATGGGACAGTTTGTAAAAAAAGCATACTCAAAAGATGCCAGTATAATCAACTGTAATTTACAACATTTACATGCAATCTAATGAATACATGCAAACGTATCAAGTTAGCTTCATTATTTTGAACTATATAAAATATTTAATATAGTTTTGACTACGGCTTTAAAGTGGAATAAATCTAAGATAAAATTTATTGATATTTCTAATTATCCAAGTTCTAATTAAAAAGAATCGCCCCTATTTATATATTCGAAATATTCTACCGTAAACGTACAGTAATTTAAACTTCAAATACATGTTTTAAACTGGTTTTTGCTCAAAATGACATTAAAAATATTATAGCCACTTGTTAATGAACATATGGCGAGTAACGTCTTCTGTAAATATCTTCATAATTATTAACCCTTTCAGCGTTTGGGGGTTTTCCTATATTTACTTAAGTACGCTTGTAAATCCCAGGATATATATATATATATATATATATATATATTTTTTTTTTTTTTATCATAGTTTGATGCTATAATATCTTTTATGTGCCCTCATTCTATATACGGTTCAAAAAAATTATTTTGTTAAAAATATTTTTGTCTGCAGCCATTTTAACATGACTTCTAGTAACGGAAAAACGCAGGCCTAACGCTCAAAGGGTTTTAAAGTTATTACCAAAAAACCGGGCTCAAATTGAATTGAAGCATCTTGTATTCTACCACTTCTTAAAGTTTGTAAACCTGGTATTGAAACAACCTGTTGTTTCGTCATTTTGGACATAATGATGTAATTGAAGGAACACCAACTGAGAAAAAAGAATTTAAACCTGACTCATTTAAAGTAATGGATTCAGTGAAAACCCTTCTCGTGCATTTATAATTCTTCTACCTTTACGAAACTTCGTCAGAATACAGTTACTCTAAATACATTTTAGGCAAAAAATATTCAAAAATCGATATCTTCGTCATTTTTCACCGAATGAAAAGTAGCAAGCCACCTTAGGTACTTTTTGCTTAAATATTTTAAAGTAATTTTTCATTATACAGTAATCTTTTAACCTTCGCGAGGGTTACGTTCCAGGAAAACCTCGCAAATCTCAAATCCGCGAATGTTGAGTCGTTCTGATAAAAGGTAGATAAAAAATTTCGAAATTGTTTATTTTAAGGAGTGAATATATAAGAAAATTTAAAAAAAAACATAAATTTTGCATAAAGAATGAAGTCGATCGCATAATGCGTTTACGAGGTATTTGGAATCCTATTTTCCACGCTCTTCGATTTTTCATGACCCTCATATTTTATATTATGAATATTCATGATGGGTAAGTATTATGGTGGCGCCCAACGACTAGTTTCAATATACAGTAATCCCTAAATGTTTGCTAGGGTTACGTTCCATGAATACATCGCGAAGGTTGAGACTATCTTTCTGCAATAAAAAAGAGTTACTTAATATGACATTTTAATTAGGGTGGCACAGCATGTAAAATAAATCGGTCAAGTGCGAGTATAACACGCGCTGAAAGGGTCCCGTACATTGAATTTAGTAATTACAATTTATTAATTAACAAACTCCTACTACCCTTAATTGTTTCATAATTTTTGTTTCAGTGCATTCGGAAATTGGAGGGGGCTTATTTTTCCAGTACTTTCGATGATATCTCTTAAAATATAATACCTAAAATTAAAACAAATATATTTTTGAGTTCGGTGTTACGGGATCTTTTGAACGATTCCCTACACGATATATATTTTTTTTTCAAGAAATTTATTAATAACTCGGTTTATTACCGACAGTTTTTTTTAAATCATTAACAAATATTCTTGTATGATTCTGCGTCAATAGATATCTCGAGCGCCCGTCAACTCCCCCGTTGACCGCCGGAAAAGTAAAGTTTATGTGTACCGGAAAAATGCATTTTTCTCAAAAACTATGTTACCTAGAAAAATCTCTACAGTTTTCCTGGAATAAACTTCTACTACCCCAAATTTTTTCATAATTTTAGTTTCAGTAGATTTGGAATTAGAGGGGGGGGGGAGACATATTTTTGCATTGCATTTTCGACGATATCTCTAAAAATATAATACCTAAAATTAAAACAAGTATATTTTTGAGTTGGGTATTACGAGATCTTTCACACGATACCCTACACCAGCGTTTCTTAAACTGTGGCGGACCCCTGGGGGTCCGCCTGCTTACAGCCGGGGGTCCTCGGGCGCAGTGTTGAATTCTGATATATTTTTTTTTAGGCAGGAACTTTTGTAACTGCAGCGGGGAACGGGTGAGGGGTTGTAGGACTAGCACTACTGGTCAAGGACCACTAATAAACACCTAAATATTTCGGGGGGAGACTTCAATGTGCAGAAGAAGATTCATTCCCCATACCTACAAGAGCCACACTCTCAATTCAGTTCTGCGCAAACCAAATATTTTTAACGAATATTTATTTCTGGAACAATGAAACAATGTACGCATCTTAATAGACTAATATAAACCAAAGTTCGCTTTAAATGTGCATACTGTTTCGTGTTGTCATAGTAGCATTCACGTGACCATACGTCAGCTCATTAAGAAAGACGAAAGCAAAGTTCGTTTTTAATAAAGGTTCTCCATTAAAAAAAAAAAAAAAAAAATCTTAAATATTCATATATAAGGAATATTTTTCAATTACTTCTGGTTCCGATAAAAAAAAAAAGAGAAAATCTTCATTTTTAAATTTCTGAAAAAAAAAGTCCACGAAGCCACGAACTTGTGATTTCTATTATTTAATGTCTACAGCCCATTATTATCCACAGTTTTAAAATCTAAGAAAAGTACAGTTTTTTCCTAAACTGGAGTATACTTTCTGGAAAGAACAAACTTCACTAAATTCACAAAATTTTTTTTTTCTAAAAGTGCAAGAATTTTGATTAAAATGAAAAATGTGGATTCATGTGTGAGAAATGAAATTTAATTCGTTTTTATGATGTAATGGAAATCGGTTCGTATTTTCCAAATTATTTACCTGTTGTTTCAGGATTACTTCTCTGATTAGCATTTCTTTTGTTAATTCTGCGAGTGTAGTGGGCATGCTTTATTATGTTGCCAGAAGAAAACGGTAGAGGGAATTCCAGCCAGCCATTGTCATTTTTAAATGAACTGCTCGTATTTTAGTCCCTCTTGTTCGATACTTATATCTTTTTTTATTTACAACACACAATTATAAACACTCATTCATATAAATGAGTGTTTAAAAGATACCTGTAATAAAACCCTAAACTGCTTGTCTGTGTTATTTGTCACGATATACTGTCAAATGAGTGTGGGAAAGCACAACACTCAGCAGACATTTTCTAACTAAACACAAAACAACTGACTTTTTAGCTCACAGGCTATCAAAGCCTGAGAGCTTATGTGCCCGCCAGTTCTGTATGTACGTACGTACGTATGTATGTACTATGTATGTACGTAACGCGGTAACTCTTCATAAGACTAACCGTTTTACTTTAAATTTTGTTTATAGGTTCCTTGTGATAAGGCGCTTCCCTGATTAGTTTTGGAGGTTCATTGGTTAAGCATAAAGGGGGAAAACGGGGGGCTAACCCCCCATAATTTAGATAAATGGGTTTTTCATGCAGAATTATTCCATTTTCTTCAAATTTTGTATATAGGTTCATTGTGATAATGCGCGTCTGTCAATAGTTTTGGGGGTTCATTGGTTAGGTATAAAGGGGGAAAGGGGGGAGGGCTAATCCCCCCTTAATTTAGATAAATGAGCTTTTCATGCAGAATTATCCGATTTTCTTCAAATTTTGTATATAGGTTCATTGTGATAATGCGCTTCTCTGAATAGTTTTGGGGGTTCATTGGTTAAGTATAAAGGGGGAAAGGGGGGGCTAATCCCCCCTTAATTTAGATAAATGGGTTTTTCATGCAGAATTATCCAATTTTCTTCAAATTTTGTATATATATTCATTGTAATTAGAGACTTCCCTGATTAGTTTAAGGAGTTCATTAGTTAACTATGAAGGGGGTAACGGGGGATGACCCCCCCTTAATATATTGTTGATTTCTTTATTTTTCGAGGGGCATATTTCAAATTCTTTGAAATAGAGTATAATATACAATTAGTGTGAATAGCCTGTGATCTCAATGCCCTCAGTTTAACAGGGCAGTTTTCTTTTTTATTTAAAATCAGGTTAAAATAACTGAAAACAAGTCAGAAATATTATTTTTAAAGTATTTAACTTGTTCCAATATTGAAAAGGGCATTTTTGCCTCGTATCGGCATCTGGTGATCAGCCTTCGTTGGAGGCTGATCACCAGTCGGTCACCAGTTTTTGCATCTGATGGTAGCAAAGTCTGCAAAACTTCATATGATTGCAGAGAAGTGAACTGTACCAGATACTAAAGCAATGGTCACAATAAGGCTCGGAGAGAAAGCAGCAAATGATTTAAATTTCTCTTCATTATCAGTGATACTGTTAAGGACAGAGTCAGAGATATATTGAGGATATATTGAGGACATTGATAGATCACGTAAAAACCAGTCTTTATTTCACATGTTGATTCCTTAACATGTTGTTCATTGTTATTTCACATGTTCATTAAGAATGTGGTGGTAAGATATGTGAAGATTTTTTAAACAATAATTTCGAACTTGCACACAAAATGAAACATTTTTCACATGTTTAGACAATTTCATACTAAAAAGAAGAAATAAAATCGTCAAAATGTGTCTGAATAAGTACCGATGGGGATCGAGCTATGAGTGGAACTATTAATGGTTTGATCAGCTTGGTTAAAACTAAATCACTACACGTAGTTTGGACACACTGTTGTATTCACCGTCAATCGCTAGTTCCCAGAAAAATGCATGAAGCTTTGAAGTCTACATTCAACGAGGTTGTTTCAGTAATAAATTATATCAAGGCTCGACCATTGTATTCGAGACATTTTAAAATTTGTGCGAAAAAATTAAGAGTTAACACAAACATCTACTTTTGCATGTAGAAATTGGTGGCTGCCACGAAGAAAAGTTTTAAATCTCATTTTATTACTGCGTGATGAAGTAAGACTGTTTTTAATGGACTGCGTGATGAAGTAAGACTGTTTTTAATGGATTCAAATGTCCATTTGAAAGGTTGTTTTAATGACTTCTTCTGACTTGTCAAGGTGGCATACTTGACACATATTTTTAGTTTTCGGAATGAGCTGAATTTAAGCTGATAGGGAATATCAGTACTACATTTCAAATTCCAGGACAAAGTAGAAGCAAACAAAAATATATTGATTTCTGGGCAAATCGATTTACAAATAATATTTCTGAATCATTACCAACATTATTCGATTTCTTACAAACCTCTGGCAATACTATTTACCCTGATATTATTATTGAAAATTTTATTTTACATCTGAAGTACTTGGAATAAACTTTCAGAGTTCATTTTCCTCCCTCGAAGTCAGAAATGAGTGGATGAAGGATCCATTTCATTTCCAAGAAATTGGTGAAATCAAAACCTTAATATTCTTAGAGCAGGAACAACTTGCGGAATTATCATACGATGGTTTCATAAAAATTGCTTTCCAAGTATATAGCCTTCCTAGTTTTTAACTGTGCCTGTGAAATACGTATGCAGAAAAATCTGAAAAGCAATTATTTGTGTGAAAAGACTTTCTCCATCCTTGCGCACACGGAAAACAATGTAAAATTCAACTGAATGAACCTTACTTGTGGATACATTTTTCAAACAATAAACAAGACACCCAGTTGCAAAAAAGCAGCAGCATCTTTCTCATAGGAATTAGTAGCATGTACATTTTAACCTCCTTAAAATGCATGTTATTTTCCGTATAAATGCAGCTGATTTTTCGAACTAAATACAGAATATGTGTAACTGAAAATAAATAAGGTGCATGCATTAGAATAATTTATTATTTTATAGTAAGAAAAAAAGTGTTGGGGTCCCCGAAATGCATATCACATCAATGGGGGTTCGCGAGATTACAAAGTTTAAGAAACGCTGCCCTACACGATATACACTAAGAATTTTTTTTTCAAGTAGCTTAATTAGCCCCCCAAATTTTTTCTTAAGCAAATTTGTGAATAGCTAATAATCTAAAACTATGTGGGTTAAAAGCTTTATAGCTTTCCAAAGTTTAAACGTTCCTCTTTCTATAGTTTACGAGTAAACGCTCTCTGACAGACGAACAGACAGACACAGGGGTGATCTTATAATGGTCCCCGTTTTTACTTTTTAGGTACAGAACCCTAAAAAACAAAAGAATATACGCATTAATAATACGTTATACCTAACGTATATGTCGAAGTTAAATGTACGGACATATCCATATATATGAAATTTATTTATGAAAGATATTTCAAATTAACTGGCTGGAGAAATAATCACAGCTAAAAAAAATCATATGTTTTTGTATAAAGTAATTTCGGCTATCTCTATTCGCAAAGATATAATTATTAGTGGGTCAGTATGCGATACAATATTAAAATACGATATTTAAATACAACTAAATGCTTTCATTTATTTTCCATCTAAGAGCAGTTTCAACTCCATCTCTACGAGAACCTGAATACGTTAAAAAAAATACTTTAAGATGCCGTTACATTACCACTTCTAACATCACCCACTTTTGCAATGAATATTCTGCTGTTATTACACTCTAAAAACGATATTTTCAAAACTGAGCAGAAAATACTGCAATCTGACTATCAATGTGTCGCATAGTTAAAAAGGCTTGGAAACAAAATTACTCAAGTTTGAAACATGTATATAATCATTTCTGAAAACGTACACAAACTCAAAAATAAAACGCCATGTGCTCCTATTTTAGTATGTCCATGTTTCAAAAATTAGTATAAAGTGACTTCTATGTGTTCATTTTTGATGATGTTCACGTTTCAAAAATATGTTCGAACTTATCCTAATCGTTTTCGAGTATGTCCATGTTTCAAAAATGAGTATGAACTCACAACTATGTGCTCAGTTTTGAGTATTTCCTTGTTTCAATATTCTGAGTATTTCTCGAATTTCAGAATTGAAAGCTATGAATACTATAAAAGAAAGATATAATAAAGAAATTGCGAATAATCAAATATGATTCTGGCGAATGTTACATTTTTCCGCATTTTCATGTTTGCGAATAATCAAAACTCGCGAATTTTAAGGAATTACTGTACTTTTTTAATGGGACAATATACAAAAACTGCACTCAAACGATGTGGGTGTAAGAAAATGTAATTTACATCATTTACATACAATGTACAAGTAAATGCAAATTTACGTATGAAGTTAAATTTATCATTTTAAATAGCGCTGTATGAATTATTTAATATAGTTTTAACTAACGTGTTTCAAGTGGATTAATTCTATATACGATAACATTTATTTATATTTTCAATTATCGAAGTTCTAATTAAGAAGACTTCACTATATTATATAGTCGAAATATTCTAAAGTAAAAATCTGCGGAAATGTTGATGCGACGTAAATCAGTGCTAAACCTCGTCTTCTGTCAGTACACAACCGGCTGTGGTCAAAAATGTGGATGTAGAAAGACAGGAATCACATGCACTACCACCTGCTACTACTGTCATGGAGACTATGCTCAAACAGTCCACCACCTGTTGAGGAGGATGTCCTAATCGAAGATAGAATGTAAATCAACATATTTTGAAATTTGCTATTGAGACAGGGTAGTTCAAAATGATCGCGGACATCAGTATATTGTCCATTCATATAATATTGTATTTTACACATTTTTTTTTTAGTGGTTTTAGTTAATAAAAAATATCATTTGTTGAAATCATTGTTCATGCTTCCATTCATCTGACCACAACATTACTTAAAGTTCGTTTAAATTTAAGTTAATTAGGTTGTAAGTGCCGTTGACCCGATCATTGACGCTGATGTGATTTTTGGCAATGTTCTTCATTTTTTAATGTGATTATATAGTGAAATATGGAATCATTCAAAATTAATAGAACCTTTTTTGTAAATAATTTATTTGTCTTTATTTTTGGTAGCAGCAACTTTTTCCGTACGGACATTACATAATGAGATATTAACAAAAACCAAAAAAGGTGTTTTCTGTTATCTCCCCACGCCCCCGCTCATCCCCATCCCAAAGGACTTTTAGTTTGTTCATTAGTAGACCATCCCAAAAAAAATTTACAAAATTTCAAAACTTTGGGAATTCGTATGTCCAGAAAAAAAACAGAAAATTTGATTGGACTACCACTAGTTTTCTGAAACCGTGTTATTTGATTTTAGAATACTGTCCGTTATTAATTAAATATTTTCAGTTACCTTACTAAATTTAAATATGCAAGAGTAACAAAATAATATTAAATTTAATGTTAGTGTCAATACAATTAATTTATAATCTTTTTCAGTAAAACCTATCTGATGAACATGTTTTGTTTTACATGTTTTGTTTGTGTCTTCCTGTATACGAACTATGAGATCTACATACTTGCTTTGTAGCGTACCGTGCAAGGCCGCCACTTTGGAGTTGAGTTTTGGCTAGCTTTTATAGGTAAAATAACACTTTTAAAATTAATAGGGCAACAAACGTGCTGGAGTCACTTTGTAATTTTGCTTTTGCTATTAACGGAAGTTTGTCCTTAAAACAATATTCACTCACAATGAATATAAAATATTCTAAATTTCAAACCTCACTTACGTGCATAACACTGTCTGTTATTACTATCAAATACAAGAGCAAACAAGGTTTTGGCTGCAAGACAAAAGTCAACTCGAAACATTAAACACTGTCTAACGTCACTAAAATTAGCAACACGTAGCTGCCGAGCCAGCTTATTTGACTGTCAGCAAAAAGCACTCTTACCCAACTTCCAAGTTCCACTCAGATAAATTAAGCTCTTCTTATGCACCTGTTGAAACAGCAACTCCAATATTCGATTCTGGTCTTTTTCTCCGGAAAGACAGGACTCGACCCACATCCGCTGATACAAACTTTTGCTTCTGCTTTTATACTCCGCAGATTGACCAACGAAGCTCAATGTGATAAACTCGCAGCGAAAAACACTACCCGTAGATTCCAAGATATCAAAACACACTTCGGAAAAATAAAGTAAAATAATGTACAGTGACATTATTTGATATACAGTGACAATGTACAGCGATGTACATAATGTACAGTGACAATGACATGTATGTCGTTTTGCGCACACAGTTTAATGTTAACAAAACGCTCACATTCAACAAACTAGAATCCTTTTTAATAGAGTTGCTAGTCCACAGCCGGTTAAAGAACTGGTCCACGATCGTAACATCCGTACATTGGCAGATGATCGTATTAAGAAACAATATAATCTGTTTTTTCCATATTCTTTAAAGCATAAGATTTTTCGGAAAATGCTGTCAATGTTGGCGATTTAAACTCAACTTTCGAACTTGACAGCGTTAAAAACTAATAATCACTTATTAAACTAATATGACGTGAAACATTTATAAAAAATTTTAAAAAACTGTTTTATTACAAATCACTTCAATATTCCTGTCTGTAAGTATCATGTTTTTACGTTTAAAAAAGTGTCGAAATATGTGTCAGAAAGTTTCGGTTTGATTGGCAAAGAAAAATGTTTTTTGAGAACTCACTGCCTTAAGCATTAGGAAATTTTCTACACGAGGAAAATTGTTCGTTTTCAAAAAAATATTTTCCTCGCTCCACAACGAGTAACTTTCTGACATATTTTCTGACTCATATTTAAACGCAAAAGCTTGCGAGTACGATTATTGAAGTGGTTTGGAATCGAACAGTTTTATCATTTTCGATAAATGAAACCCATCTTGAGTTATAAGCGATTTAACACCCGACATATTTTTTTTCACTTTCCTGTGCTGTCGTGTCCGGTAACTTGGCTCAAAACGCCAAATTTGTCAGCATTTCTGAAAGGACTTCTGATTTACCGAAAAACGGAAAAACTGTTCAATTACAAAGTTTCTTAACAAAAGCACCTGCCAATTTCGTGTGTTTTCGAACAAAAATGAATTAAAAAAATATATCAGAAATTAGTCAGTTTGGGTTAGAGAACAGCCTTAATGAAAAAATAATACTAAATTAGTACAAAGATAGTTTACAATTCAAGATCTCCATTACAACCTTTTTTAATCATCAAAATTTAAAAATAAAATAAAATAAGAATTTTAAAAAAGGAAGATAAGTTACATATCTCATCACCCATTAAAACTCGTAAGCCATTTAGTTAAAACAAAAGATAGTCAAACTGCGAAAGCTAAACTTTTAAAATGTTTGGTAAGAAAGCAAAAAGATAGATATTAAAAAAAATTACCATGACACATTTAGTAATCATATAGTGCATGATACTATACTAGTACATTTTTGCCCGAAACAGTCAGGATTTCATCGAGGAACACAGCTGATAATTACGAATAGCAGGAATGAATATAAATTCCGAAGAAAGACTTTGTGTTGACTGTTAGCGTGGTCAGCATTGTATTTAGATATTTATCACCGGGAGGGTATATGTAATATTCCGGAGAGGATAGTGTGGTGGTCTGGGAGGAATTTAGAATTTTAGGTTGTTAATAAACATAAAATTCTAAATCTTACGGAGGGAGAATTTGATGTTGTTGTGGGGTGGGTGTAGTTTATCCCGGACAAAGCCCGGAATTTTTATTTATAGAATAAATATATTGAAAACCTAGTTTCTAATAAAGCTTGTTTTTCTTGGTCTAACCACATTGTTGCCAACATCGTTATGACGTCATCGTTACTGATGCACACGTTTTTGCGTTGTAATAGAGATATTGTTAGTTTAAAATGTATTCAACTTTTAGACTCTTCTGTTGGGGCCAAATTTACATCAACAATGGCCTTTTCATTGTTGAAACAACAATGTTCATTTACATCCGTCGAATAACAATATATTTTCTTAAACTCTGTTCACAACAATGCTCATTTTGCAATAAACAATGCTGAAATTTTTTTCTTACTCATTCCATTATTGGGGTTCTTTCCAGAAACGTTATATATCTTTTCTGAGAAGATTTTTGATTTTGTTTTGACTGATATTATGATGTCAAGTGCTTATTTTAACGAGTTTTGTGATAATTTTAGCCAGGTAATACATCTCTTCTTACTTTCTTACATTTTAGAAAGGTTTTTTCCGATTTATGTATCATGCCTTTAGATCTGAAATTTTTATTCTTTTTGTATGATGGGTTTCTCTGATAACATATATTTTTCATAATTTTACTATTAAAAAAAAATACATATACTAATACGAAATTATAAACTACAAGTAATTGTTTACCTCATTTCATCAACATTGTTTTGAAATTTAAATTTAAATTGCAATCTTCCATTCCAACGAATCTAATTTTTACTGCCCAAGCTCATTTGAGTACTAATTTGTTGGAAGTTCTAAAAACGCGCCCCACGTTGTGTTTTCAAAGTGGTTAAACATTAAATAAAGGAGTGCCAGATTATAATATAATTCTTGCACAGGTGTCGTAATATGTCAAAAATTTGTGAATATTCTTTCTTATTTTGAATTCTATATAATTAAATTAACCGATTTTCTAAATTAATTTACATACTGCTTAGTTAAAATTTATTTACTTTCTCAATTTTTCGGTTGCAGCTAAAACTATATCAACAATGGTCATGGCCTTTCGAATTTTTATAAACACAAGATTATTTTAAACCCATCAAACAAAAATAGATTCTCAATGAAGAATAATGCTCCAACTAAGCTGACAACAATGATCATAACATTGGCCGCAACGATGATCGAACCGTTAACAATGCTCAATTTACAATACAAGATGTTGAATGTTTTCTAATCATTCCATATTCGGGATTGCTTTGAAAAAGTGTCTTATTGCTTTTTTGCAAAGATTTGTGCTTTTCATTTGGCGAATTATAACGTCAAGCGGATATTCAAATATGTTTAATGATTATTTTACTGAGGTAATTCAAAACTTGTTATCTTATTACATTTAAAAACGATATTTTTACGATTTCTGTTGCATGTGTTTGGAAAAGGATTTCTTAACATTTTACGAATCATCGACTCTTTTGTCAATATACTTATACTGTATATTATATTATTAAAAATGTCACATTAATACTGTTGTAAACAAGACTTGTTTATTTCGATACCCAACAAGTAACATTTTTATGAAAATTCAATTTTGACCATCTATTGGATTTTCTCAGAGCCTTCATGCTTTTAAACAAAGTGATTATAACCATTGTAAGAAATTCACAAATACACGTTGTTACACACTCTCAAATGAGCGCATTTTTTTAGATACACAAGAAATACAATGCTTATAATACTGTGTGACGTGTCTATTATTCATAACAAATACAAATACAACTATTCTATACTATAGCATAAATCAGTAAAGATAAAAATCTGTAATTAACTAAATTGTGCTTAAAATATTTCTAATAAGCTGATTTTTTTTTACTTCAATACCACGAACACCTGAAATCATATGCCCTTTAACCGAGTTCATGAACTTTTGGTTAAAAACTCCTACCTTAAATGAATAACTGGATTGGAATTTTTAATCTACATTCGACTGATTTCACTTTCACTGGACGGGAAAAAAAAAGATAACAAACGAAAATAAATTAAAAATTTTGTTTCCTTCCAAAATACAAATGTGAACCACATAGATCTCAAATTTCTAAAAGTAAATACAGCGTCACTTACGTGCCATTTTTTCAAGAAACAATTTCACAATAATTTAATAAATAGGGAAATATTGTTATATTAATTTACAAGGCCAGGTAAAAAGGGAGACTTAGGAAATGTATTTCTACGGTCTTCTACAGTCTTCGAAAGTATTTCTTGGAAATCTATTTCGTTGACATTAATTTCGTGCATTGTTCTTTTGGTGTCTCGATCCCCCACCTTTCGTATCCAGCTAAGCCTGCCAACATATTTTCATTCATTTTCCTAATGCATGTATTTTATTTTTATATTCGTTTATTTATACGTGATTTACATATTTTTATGTATATTTTATTACTTACAAATATGCGCTTATCTTTTTGTAAACATTAAATACCATTTTAAAAAACAAGCCCTCCAATCTAAAAAAGGGCACATGGGACGGTAAATTTATTATGTAATCGTTTCTATTTGCGTTTTGATTTCAAATTTCTAAATCAAAATATGATACCATATTTTGAACATGAAATATATAATATTCAAATATTATTTATAAATTGAGGGTTTTGGAACCAACCAGTATCTTTAATGTAGGATAGAGCAAAAATATCATACATTAAAATATGATTAAATCAATGTATCAGTAAAACATGATAAAATATCCGCTGATTTTTCATTGGATAAATGCCACACCTTAAAATTTAGTTATTTTTTATATCAGTCTCATGTTTAGGTAAGTTTAGAGTGAAATAGTTTATTATTTTACCGGTTTATCACACCGCATATATTGTTCTGTATTACAGTTATAACACATTTAAGTTTGAAGGAAAAAGTTCTTGCATGGTACATTTATAAGCCTTGATTGTGCGACACTCATCAATTGGAATATTTCTGAATTTTTATGTCAAGCTTATTACTGAAATAATCTTTGATGTGAGACTTTACTTTAAATTATAATAAACAAACAGCAGATACCAGATTTAGATAATAATAGGTAGAGCATATCACATTTTCATTTGCTACTTGTAAACTCGGAACATAGATAGACACGGTGCTATCTACGTCTACATACTTAGGTGTACAGCCCATTGCATTGGTGATGGTATGAAATGGAACAGCAACCAAATCACAGTTGAATAAACTAACGAGAAAAATTACAATGACAAAATGCATATAAGCGGGAGGAATAGGTATAAACGAAAAAACTTGAGGCCAGTACACATAACAGAGTGGCGACATGTGTGGAGTATAATTTTATTGGTCACAATGTTTTTAGACAATAAACGAATCGCCAAGGAATTTCGTGAACGTCCTCTTATCGCCAAGCTAATGTTTGTTAAGTTGTCGTTTCACTCGTCTAATAGAATTCATCCATGCGAGTATTGCAATGTTCTGGTATAAGGGTTGCCATAGTTTGGATAAAACATTTAACTTGAGCGCCCTATGCGTATTTAGTCTATATCTTATGAGTTAAGTTACTCTGCGCAGGTACTTATCATCCAGGAAATTTATTACTAGCACTATATAAAAAGTAAATTTATTCTTATAAAAAAATTTTTGGAGGCCTTCATTTTAGTAAAAGCTTTTTCCCAACTTCTGTCATGTGTATTATATGGATTCGAATTAAATTCAGTTTACATAGAATTATAGGAACACTAAATTTATCTGGCAAACAGAAGATTATGGCTACATGTTCATCTGTTTATATCATTTTTCAGAATTTTCTAGATACGTCTTTGTACTCTCTTTCCTTCTACTATGTGTTCGATCTGGATTTGTGTTGCATGAATTCAACTTACATTTGAACTGACTGGCAGTTTCAAAATAATACCTTTCTTGAATACCTATTTGTACTTTCACCGGAACCGTCAAATTCAGATTACATCTTAGTATATTTCATCTATCACTTGAATTAGATTTAAACGCAATGATAAATTATTTCTGATGTTCTGCAAATGGATTATTTTTTTATTAGGATTCAACGCACACCTATACTTAGTTACAATATTTTAGTTCTGTGCTCGCGAAACAGTTTTTCAGCTTCTCGCAACTCCCTTCTTCCGAATTCGAAATGGCTAGAATAACCCTAATTAGTGTAGCCACTCACCTAGATGAATAGGAAAATTATAGCTATTTGTGATATTATGCTGCGTGCGATATTATAATATTCCGACTGCTATGACGAAACATTGTTCTATATCTTAGTTCTCATATCTTAATTCTATTTAAGTGAAGGGTGGCCCTAAGTATACTTGTCACCCCTAATAAAAATGTAATTAAAATTAATTTATTAATTTCAAATTATATTCTGAAACTATTAAAATATTATTATCTTGAATCCACGAACATAATTTCAGAACTCTAGCGCAATAAGTCCTGAGTGTAAAATAGATTACAAAATTCCATCTTTAAAATTTTGACATAAGTTAACAAAAAGCATTTCTATAATATTTTCTTCATACTGATGTATTACTTCTGGCATTACAGTTGCATTTTTAAATGGCATTAGATACACAAAATACACGCTTTCGTGAAGTGTCGCAAAACTTTTGCCTCAAGCTGTATTATATCTTTTATAACGTTATCCATTAGGCCTGTGGTTTTTAAAGGGCCACTTCACTGAAAGTCCTCGATCGGTAAATCCCTATGAGAAAATTTAAAAGCGTTATTACTGATATCCTAATATAATTATTGAAAGACTGTTTTCACCATCAGAAAGCAGACTTCAGATGCCAAAGAATTTTTTTTTTAATTGTCTCTTTAAGTGTTACATATGTAAAAATTACCTATGAAATTTGAAATTTCATAAATGTAGATCTTCTTAAAACTAATTAAAATTTAAGGAGACAATTTTTAAAAACTCACTTCGGTGGCACCTGACTTCTGATTTCTGATGCTCAAAACCCTATTACGATAATTATATTAGGTAATGAGTTATCCCGCTTTTAATTTTTTTCCAGAAGTTAACATGGGATTTAGAGATCTCGAAGTTTCAGTGAAGCGGCCCTTTAAGCAATTTTCCTACCTAAATGGGTCCGCAGAATCATTTTCCATGTCTCGTGACAGCAATGTGGAAAATAAATGTTGCATTTGAATTGCGGAACTTTCACATTTTGGTCACGATTCGATTCGGGTGATTGCAGTGTTGTCTGTCCAAAACACACAGGACCAAGGAAATTAGATGTCTTGTTCACGATAATAGCTTATCGAGGTTTTACTCCATTTGGCCTAGATATCAATCATGTGCCATAAGGAGATTTTAAAAATTTAGTCGTCTTAGCTTAAGTAAAGGTTTAAGTATTTTTAGCGATATATTGAAAATATCAAAATACTCGTATATGACGAATGTAAGATTTTAATTTTTTTTTAAATTCTTGTTATCAAATAAATAGCTCTTGTCGTTAATTTGACACACACACACAGGGAAAAAAAAAACTTCCGTTAGCTTAGGCGATAAATCGCGCAAATGTGACTTTAAATATATTTCGGTAAGATTTTTGGCAAAATGGCCTGTTAGTAATACAGTCTACCTTTTTTTTTGGGGGGGGGAGGGGGGGGGCTAAAGTTGTCACGTGTGTGAGTGGATGCGCGGTCGAGCATGTGACTGCGTGAATAAATATACGTCTATATATACGCAAGTACGGGTACACAACCAATTGGCATATTTTAGTGAGTACAGTTTGGTATACAAAAATCCAATTTTGTGATCCTCGTACAGTTGAAACCACATTGTTGCAAGCATAGTCATGATGTCATCGTTTTTTATGCACACGTTTGTGCTTTATAATATTAGATGCAATGCACAGTTTACGTTTAATTTTTCTATTCTTCTGTTAAACAAAAATATATATGAACAATCGTCTTTCCCATTGTGGTAACAAGAATATTCATATTTATACCCTTGAAGCAACAATTCATTCCTATAAACAATGCTTAAACAAAGCCCGCAACAATGCTCATTTTGCAATAAACGATGCTGAAATTGCTTTTTTAACCATTCCAATTTTTGGGGTTACTTGCAGAAAGTTGAATTTTTTTTCTGTGAAGCCTTGTTCTATTTATTTGACAAACTATGATGTCAAGTTATTATTTTAATGAATTTTCTGCTGATTATAGCGAGGTAATATAAATCTTGTTATTTTTTTAAATTTTAGAATAATATTTTTACTAGTTATGTATCATGGCTTTCGATCTGAAGTTCCTGAACTTTTTGTGTGACGGGTTTCTCTGATAACAACTTTCCTTTATAATTTTACTAAAAAAAATTCATGAACTAACACGAAATTATAAACTGTCCCATTTTTACTACCCAAGTTCATTTGAGTACTTTGTTGGTAATTCTGAAAACGCCCCACTTTGACTTTTCTAAGTGAACAAAAGTGACTTTTTAAAAGTGACTTTTAAAACTTTAAAGAAAGAGGTGTCAGATTATATTATAATTTTAACATTATTCTCGTAAAATGTGAATAAAGTGTGATTTTTCTTTCTTATTTTGAATTCTAGATTATCATATTAATAGTTTTTCTTAATTTGCATATTGCTCAGTTACAATTTATTTACTTTCTTTGTTTTGGGTTGAGACCAAACATACATCAACAATGGCCACGTTTTTTCTATTGTTATAACCACAAAATTCGTTTAAATCCTTCAAACAACAATACATTCTAAATGAAAAATAATTCTCTAACAAAGCTCACAACAAAGGTTGTAACAATAGATGCAACAATGATCACAAAAATTCTCATTTTAGAATATACAATGTTGAAAGTTTTTTAATCAATCCATTTTGGGTATTGCTTTGTAGAAGTATCTTATTGATTTTCTGCGAAGATTTTTGCTTTTAGTGCGATTATTTATGATATCAAGCGTATATACAAATATGTTTGGTGCTAATTATAATGAGGTAATACAAATTTTGTTACTTTATTAAATTTAAGAACGATATTTTTTACTATTTCTTTTACATGTTTTTAGAGTAGGAGTTCTTAACTTTTTAGGCCTCATCGACTCTTTTGCTAATGTTCATATTGTAAATTATATTATTAAAAATGTTATTTTAATAAGAATTAATAATCTTTCTTTGACTTTAAATCTGCCTGCAAGGAATTTTTGACTTCGATATATCAACATTCTTTTAAACAGGATTTATTTGTGACAAAACTCTAAAATTGGGACTTGTGTTATTATTTTAATGCATAACAGGTAGAATTGTTATGCCAAGTCCTTTAGACCATCTAGTAGAAGTTCTAACAACTTTCAAAATCCTAAAGAAATGTGATATGAACATTCTTAGAACTTCACAAACACACTTTTCTAAACACACATTTATGAGCACAAGTAATTTTTTTAGATGCACAAAAATTAAAATACGTTATAATAAATACTATATGACGTTTCTCTTCTTCATAATAAATACAATTAAAACTTTTCTTTTTTATAGCATATATCACAAAACTAGAAAATATGTATTTAACAAATTTTGCTTAAAATAGGTATATAATGAGCTGATTTTCTTCTACTTCAAGATCACGAGCCCCTGAAATCTATATCAGGGCTTTTAAGGGTTCGTACACTTTTATTTACCTTAGATGAATAACTGGATCGGAATTTTAAATGTGCAATGCACTTTATCTGGATGATAAAAAAAATAAATAAATAAAAAAGAAAAGAAAAAAAAATTAAACATACGTATTTAAAACTTTTGCTTCCCATTTAAACAAAAATTCGAACTATACATACATCTCAATTCCTAAATACAATATGGCGTCCAAATTAAGACAATTACGTACTATTATTCCCAGAAACAATTTTATAATAATATAATAAATTAACAGAAACATAATTTGCAGAACAAATAATAAAAAATAAAAAAATCCCACAATGTTTAGGCCGGAGAAGGGGCAGATATTAAGATACTTAATTCAGTTGGTTTTACATTAGTTGTTAAATTTATAAATAAGGTTAAACCAATTGAGCTTTAAAAAATAAAAATAAAAACAAACAATATCATATTTAATCAATCGTAAAACTTAGATTTGTTCGAGTGAAATTGAAATAAATCTTACACTTTTTTAAAGTTTTGTATTTTGCATGTACCTTGTCATTTTACATACACCCATCAAAAACATGTTAAAGTTTAATCTGTAATACAAATGTCTGCAGCTTGTGAAGCTTAGAAATGAAAAAAAAGTCAAACATTTATTTCAATTTCAGTTTTACGGATGGATTAAATATCATATTGATTTTCTTTTTAACTTCTTTAATATACTATAATTTTATTGTGCTGCACTAGCTTCTGTAGTTGTGTCGCTCGATAAATGCAATTATCTACCGCATTTTAATTTAAAAAAACTATAATATGCGTACAAACAAATGTTTTGGAGATGTGAATTTGTTGCAAAGATATTTATTTATTGGTTATCATCTCTCATAATTTTTAATACCGTTGGTTATATACCGTTCTATTTTGTTGACCGCCGACATCTGCAAGATAACGAGGATATTTAAAAAAATTATTTGAAGCCGAGGCTTTGCAAATAATTTTATTACTTAATTACTGTGAATTTTATACTGATAACAACATTTTCTTTGTAAAATTGAAAAAATTCAATGTTTTATGTCATCTAATAAAGGCAGATAGAGATAGATTTAAAATATTTTTTCGAGATTTTTTTAACTGCTTCATTTTTATTGATTTTGTTTTACAGGTTCCTGTGCCTACCACCTATAGGGACCAATATGTGAATGATTATGTGACGAGTGATGGGTAAGGCTTTCTTTGAAATTTCAGTGTTACTGTAACGAACCCGTTAAAATCCTTTTTATGGCTGTATTCTATGTAGTTAAATCTCAATATACAAATCCTATCAAAGCGGCATTATTTGACTCGTGCATAATTCGTCTATTCCAGTAAAAAAATATTATTCTCATCTGTGTCCCAATATTAGTAGTTCCGGAAGCATTGTCACATTTTGGCAACCAAATTTAGCGTCGATGATTTTGGTATAATGGTAGATTATAGTGTACCGATAATGGAAATGCTGGTCAGCTGGTGACCATCCAAGGATGTTTCCATAGCAGCATCGTACAGCTTGCTACATTGTGAAATGAATTGAAACCCGATTACTGACGTTACTCCGGCTCGGAGACATCATCAGTAATATGATTGCTATTCATTTCCACACTTTTCCGCCAGTGAATGTTCGCTCTCGAAAGATTATGTGGTGCCGATATCTATAGTGACACTTTGACATAGTATTAAGGCGGTATTAAAAAAAAATATTTTTCCACGCTCAACAACTCAAAATTTTGAGACACATTCCCAGACTCATTTTTAAAAGTAACAACAGGAAACTTGGCGGCGTGATTTATAAAGACATTTATAAGGGCCCCATGTTTTTATTTTTCGTTCAATTAAATAGAAATTGATTTACACACAATTATTTAAAAAAGTACGATCATTTTTTTCTTGTTTCAAGCGCTATCGCGTTGGGAAATTCGGTTCAAAATGTCCACTTTGACAGCATTTTTTGAAATATATTCTGCCTTTATGAAAAAATCGAGACAATGGAGACATTATAAAGTTTCTGAGTAAGAGAACCTGCCAATTGGATGCATTTTAGAGCAAAAATGAATTTACAAATGTGTCTCAAAATAAGCAGTTTGGATTTGAATACACCCTTAAGCAAGAGAAAAGTAATCTTCCCCACGCATGTTCTTAGAGGGAAAGTTATTTTCTACAATTTAACGACAAACAATATTTAGTCAAAAAATTATCCTTTTACTGAATGATTTTTTCGTTATATGACTAAACAAAAATTATTATTAATCTTTTTTTATTTTTAAATATTAATTCCATTTTTTAAATTTTAAATGGCTTTGCATTTGACATTCGTTGCACCAGTTACTGTTTACATATTTGTTGCAGCATAACTGATTTGCACAAAATCTATCTCAAACCAACATTAGCCAGATATCTTTTCAAAGTTTGTACTTTTGATTATTTACATATAAGAACAGAAATTAAAATCTAATGCTTGATGATAACTGTCGTTACAAAAGTTTCGGGATTTCTAATGTAGAACAAATCTTTTTTTTTTTTTTTTAATCTATATGCACATGTAAGATTTAGTGGTATGTACCTTATGTGTTACACTATGCCAGTGATTTCCAAACTTTTATATTACATGCACCTCTAGAACAAATCCGCGTGACAGTATACTCCCAATTTTGTAGATGTAAGAATCATGATTAGAAAAATGAAAAGAAATATAGAACGAATGGGTGTAAATATATATAAGTTTTATTCTATATTTAACATAAGCATTACATGTGCAAGTATTTTCATCCTTGCATATTTCTTACATATTTCGCGTTATTCTACTTAAATAGAGTCGTCAACACCGCAGGTACGCGAAACACACTTTAGGAAACCCTCAACAATTTCAGTCAAGGCTCAACTGTTCAACAGCAGTGGATACCTGGAAAATTATACAAACGTTTGCACTGACATATGAGTGGAAATTTTCCAGCTGAGTGAAAGAGTGTCTGGGCCAGGATTGGAACCAGGGACCATCTTGGCTTAAGCTGCCAGTGCTCTGCCAACTGAGCTATCCTGGACGAATCTGATGAATACATGTCACCCAGCTAAATTTTTTGATTATGGGGATCGGGTCTGTTATCTACAATAGCTCAACAGAATAATTCGCAGGTTATGGAACTCCTGTAAACGCAGGATACGTAATTACATCGGAAACATTTTCGCTCACACTGTAAAAAGTGTTGCAGCAAAGTAACTGGTCATTCGACCGTTTTCTATAAAAATGGTCGAATGACCGTACTTAATTGTACATAACCGTAATTTAACGCTATTTTGACCATAATATTGCTCATATTAGGGTCAGAATACAGTTAAATTACCTTTGTGTAACCGTTTTTTATAAAAACGGTCGAATGGCCGGTTACTCTGCTGCAAATATTTTACAATGCAGTTGGAAAGTTACAACTCATATGAATTATTTACGAATTAGACTAATTTTGTTAAAACTAATCACTTTTGTATTTACATTAAATGAACATCCAAATGATCGATTGTTTAGGTTCGTTATTCATTTTGGATTACCTTATTTTTCATGCTGAATATCATTCCACACATGCATTGTATTATTTTTTTATACATATGTATTTCAATAAACAGATTTAAATTTGCAGTGAAAGAGCAGTGAAAAGTTTGCGTCCTTGAGCAGCGACATTTTCTTTTTTCTTAAAACAAAATCCACTCTCGGATACAAAAATCTCGAAAAAAAAAAATCACATTTTTACTTTTTACTGTCGAAAAACTTCCTCTAGGGTATTTAGAATAAACTGACGCTGATCGCATTGTAATTTTTATTATTACATGAACAGACAAACGGTCTCTTGAAGTTATAATGTATGTCATTACCTTCTTCCACCATTTCAATACATCTATCTCAGAGTGTATTATTTCAAGATTTGTCATTATTAAATGGCGCGTCAAAATTTCGATTAAATATAAGACTGCATCAATTTTTCAATATTTTTCACTGCTATATTCTTTAATCTTATTTCTGGATGTATAGTTTTGGTAGAAAAGCTTAAAATATGATTGTTGTAGTATTAAAACGTAATCACGAAAAAGTTCTTGTTTCTATTAAAATTTATTTAAATAATTTTTAAAAAATTTATTTAATTTATTTAATTTATTTTTGATTTAAAAAAAACTAGATGGAACCCGTCAAAATTTGACGGCAAACAATTTGATACTACCATAAAAATAAAATTTATAGTTGCTTTAACTTGACAAATTTCATAGTAGGGAGCATAATATGATTAAGCGGTCACAGACCTTTCCATCAATATATCACATGAAGGGTGTGTGCAAAATTTAGAAAGTACCCCTTGGGGGGGGGGCAAAGTGGGGAGATGGACACCGGAGATGCATAATATGATTAAGTGGTCACAGACCTTTCCAATGATATATAACATGAGGGCTGTGTGCAAAATTTAGAAAGTAAGGGGGGGCGGGGGGCAAAGTGGGGAGATGGACATCGGAGATGCATATGATTAAGCAGTCACGGATCTTTCCAACAATATATGAGATGAGGGGTGTCAACAAAATTTAGAAAGTATCCCTCGGGGGGGACAAAGTGGGGAGATGGACATCGGAGATGCATAATATGATTGAGTGGTCACAGACCTTTCCAATGATATATAACATGAGGGTTGTGTACAAAATTTAAAAAGTACCCCTTCGGGGGGAGGGGGGGCAAAGTGGGGAGATGGACATCAGAGATGCATAATATGATTAAGCAGTCACGGACCTTTCCAACAATATATGACATGAGGGGTGTCAACAAAATTTAGAAAGTATCCCTTGGGGGGGGGGGGGGCAAAGTGAGGAGATGGACATCGGAGATGCATAATATGATTAAGTGGTCACAGACCTTTCTAATGATATATAACATGAGGGTTGTGTGCAAAATTTAGAAAGTACCCTTTGGGGAAGAGGGAGGCAAAGTGGGGAGATGGACATCTGAGATGCATATGATTAAGCAGTCACAGACCTTTCCAACAATATATGACATGAGGGGTGTCAACAAAATTTAGGGGGGGGTAGTGGCGGGATGGACCCCGGAGATACATAACATGAATAAGTGGTCAAAGACTTTTCCAGCGATATATCACATGAGGGGTGTGTGCAAAAGTTAGAAAAGTGTCCCACTTGGAGGGGGGGGGATGGACCCCAGAGATGCATAACATGAAAAAGAGGTCACAGGCGTTTCAACTTGCAACTTTTTTCTTGAAGGCATTTGACAATATTAATTTTTTTTTTTACCTAAGACAATTTAACGATATTCTTAATATTTTTGCACAATTCGTCAAATGTTCATGGAAAAAATCATGAAATTCGCTAATCAATAGTTTATAAATTATAAAATTCAACAATCGATAACGGAAAAATCACGAAATTCATCAAAGGATCATGGGAAAACATGACTTTCGTTAAAAGACCACAGAAAAAACGTGAATTATGCAAAAGGATCGCGAAAGATTTAAGCAAATTTGTTCAAAGAATCACAAAAAAGGAAATTTCACCAAAAAATCACACTTTTTTACTAAATTTCGTCTAAAAATTGCAGAATAAAATGTATTTTATCAAAGAATTGCTGGAAAATGCGAATTTCGTTAAGGATCGCGAGAAAAATACGAAATTCTTCAAAGGATCACTGAAAAAACATGAATTTCGTCAGAGAATTTCTGAAAAAACATGAATCTCGCCCAATAACAGAAAAATCATGGTTCATAATCATTATATCATACATTATCAAAAAAGGAAATTTCACCAAAAAATCACGCTTTTTTACTAAATTTCGTCTAAAAATTACGGAATAAAATGTATTTTATAAAAGAATCTCTGGGAAACGCGAATTTCATAATCGATCGTGAGAAAAATGCGAATTTCTTCAAAGGATCGCTGAAAAAACGCCAATTTCGTCAAAGGATTGCTGAAAAAACATGAATCTCCTCAAAAGGAAGCAGAGAAAGTGCGAATATCGTCAAAGGATCACAGAAAAACGCAAATTTCGTCAAAGGATAGCGGAAAAAACGTGTATTTCGTCAAAGGATTGCAGTTAAAACATGAATTTCGTCAAATGATTGCTGAAAAAACACAAATTACGTCATAGGATCGCTGAGAAAATCATTAATTTCATCCATCAGCACATAAATATCATGAATTTCGTCTATCGGGAGCATAAAAATCCTTAATTTCGTCGGTCGGGTAGAGAAATTTTTTTTTTCGTCAATCGGGCGTGTAAAAATCATGAGTTTCATTTATCGGTCACCTAAAATACACAAAATTCTTCACACGGGCACATAAGAATCAAGAAATCAGTTGATCAGGCACGTACAAATCATTAATTTCCTCTATTGGCACATAAAAATCATGAATTTTGTCTATCGGGTGCATAAAAATACTTAATTTCATAATCTTTTACCAAATTTCGTCTAAAAATTGCAGAATAAAATGTATTTTATAAAAGAATCACTGGGAATCGCGAATTTCATAAACGATCATGAGAAAAATGCGAATTTCTTCAAAGGATCGCTGAAAAAACACGAATTTCTTCAAAGGATCGCTGAAAAAACACAAATTTTGTCAAAGGATTGCTGAAAAAACATGAATCTCGTCAATAGGCAGCAGGGAAAGTGCGAAGATCGTCAAAGGATCACGAAAAAAGCAAATTTCATCAAAGGACCACAGAAAAACACAAATTTCGTCAAAAGATAGCGGAAAAAACGCGAATTTCGTCAAATGATTGCTGAAAAAACACAAATTACGTCGTAGGATTGCTGAAAAAATCATTAATTTCATCCATCGGCACATAAATATGATGAATTTTGTCTAACGGGTGCAGAATTTATCGGTCACCTAAAATTCACAAAATTCTTCAAACGGGCCCATAAAAAGCAAGAAATTAGTTGATCGGGCACGTAAAAATTATTAATTTCCTCTATCAGCACATAAAAATCATGAATTTGGCAATCGGGTGCATAAAAATACTTAATTTCGTCGGTCGAGTGCAGAAAAAAAAATCGTCAATCGAGTGTGTAAAAATCATGAGTTTCATTTATCAGGCATGTAAAAATCATGAAATTCTTAAATCTGGTGCATAAAAATCATGAATTTTGTAGGACGGGCACGTAAAAATCACAAATTCATCAAGTGGGTGAGTGAAATCACGAATTAGTCAAGTGGGCACATAAAAATCACGAATTTCTTTAATCGAGTGCATAAAAATCGTAAATTTTTTCCCTCAGATGCAGAAAAATCATTAATTTCATCGATCGGGTGAGGAAAAATCCTGAATTTTGTCAAACAGATGCAGAAAAAACACAAAAGGAAAAAAGAAAATCAGAAAATCCTGTATTTGGCCAGTTTTTCCATATTTTTAATCGCCAGTTTTCCAAGTATTATCGCCGAGTGCTTATTTTCACCTTTAGGTGGCAATAAAGTCAATCGCCAATTTTCAGTATTGCTCGCTGATAGGCAAGTGCTAATTTTATCCTGACAAAATGGTTATCGTACCAATGGATGGAAAAGGAAAAGTATGTAGTGTATATAAATGAATTCGCATTGACTGTCACCTTGTATAATGACAATTGTGTACAATTTATCGCATTTGATGGAGTTTTTAAGTTTTAAGTTTAGATTATTATATTATTAGGTAGTTTTTCATTTTATCTTTATATTTTATTTTATTGAATCATTGAAGGTAAAACAGATATCTATTTCTGTGTTCATGATTGAGTTCTTTAGATATGTTTTGATTCTTCGTATATTGTTAGCAAAATTATTTAGTGCACATAATATAATTGTAATGCATGCTTTATATACATTCTGGTGTATTTTATTAGTTGAAATTTGTTACATTTTTCGAAATGATTGTTGAATTTTGTCATCTTTTTTCCCGCAACCAATCAATAAATTTCATGATGTTTTATTGGTGATTGGTTGCAGGAAAGTATTGTGAAATTCAACAATCATTCAAGAAAATGTAACAAAATTCTACTAACAACAGGAGCCTCTAAACAAACCAGTTCAAAATATGCATTCATATACATTAGATGCTGTACCATCTGTCCATTTACATATTAAAATGTGTACTAAATGATATAAAACATTTTAAAAACTGAAATTTTACACTTACGTCTTAATTGTAAGTTTCATTGTTTATTTGAGTGGATTTTAAGGAGTCTACTGCATATATATACACATAAAATTATCTATCTAAATCCATTTGAATCATTGAAAGTTTTGTTAAGATTTGATCGTATTTCAATCTTTAGAACGCTTTTCTATTACCCGACATAATACCAATAAATTGTCATACTAAAGTTCCAAAACCTTTAAAAAAATTGTCAACAAACCAAAAAATTCCATGCAAAACACATCCATACACACTATCATAACAAAATCATCAAAATGCACAGGTGGTAAAGCTGTTTAGAAGCTTCTGTTGTTAGTATAATTTTGTGATCTTTTTCCCGCAACCAATTAAAAATTTCACGATGTTTTATTGTGATTAAACTATGAATTTTGTTACTTTTTTACATATAAACACAATTGCCGACTCAGCAAGTTTCTGGATTTGTCCATGTTAGTAAAACTTTTTTTTTTTTTCATGCAACTGCTGGTCAAATTTTTAATCAATTTTTACAGCCGAATGTAACTATTAAAACATCTGTAGTATTATATTCAAAAAGGTAAATTTCAGCTTTATAAATCCTAATAAAAACTCGACCATTACTTTTTGGTTTAAGAAATTTAAAGTAGCAAAATATACATACGACATATCCAAAGAATTCAATCATGAACACAGAAATACATATGTGTTTCTATGTTCATGAGCTCAATATAACAAAATAAATAAAGATAAAATGAAAAAATACCTAATATTTATAGTAATCCAAACTTTGAAACATGTTGCTTTTACGCCGACTCCCGACTAAAGATTTCTAGAGATAGGAAATACCCTCACCTCATTGGCTGAAACAAATCTGTCTGTAGAGAGTAAAAGCCTCTTGCTGATTGGCGGAATGCTCGCGCATGCGTATAAAAGTCATATTTTCATGGAAAACGAAATACCAGGTTAGCTTTAAATAGATGGATAGTTTTGTAAATCTCGAAGTCAAATTACTAGTAATTTTTTTCTGTAATTAAAAATGAAAACAGAAGCAAAAAGAAAAATGTTTTAAGAAAATATATAAAATTTTAACTATAGACAGTATTTAAAATTTTTAATTAAAAAAATTAAATTGTAAAATCCTTCTAAATAAATTGCATTTGAAAAGAAAAATTCATTTCAAGAAAATTCAGTCGAAATTATTCATAAATAAGAAATAAATAAAATTTTGTGTCTTAAAATACATTAAAGAATTGAATAATCCGGCTTTGTTCAGTTAAGGCTGTTCACAGATTAAAACTAGCTATATACTGGCACATTCCTGAATTTAATTTTATTCTTAAACGCCAAAAAAAAAAAAAAAAAAAAAAAAAAAAAGGAAAAATATTCTTATTCAGAAGCTACGAAATCAAATAGTGATTTTTAGGCTTTGATAAAGACAAAAGATCTTCCAGAAAATACTGTCAAAGTTGGTATTTTGAATCGAATTTCTGGACTCAATAGCTCGAGATAGATCTTCCTTCATGAGACAGTGCAGTGTGGTAGTTCTAATGGAAACCGAAAAACACAGACGTTATACACTATAATCACATGCTATATGCTGCAGAATATACACTACAGATTTGCGTGCGAAACAGACGCTATACGAAGTCTCTTGAAGTATTACCAAAGTTTCACAGCGTATACCACCTTACAACCCTCCACTACAGCCATGCTAACAATTAAAATGTTATGTATTTATCGAAAAAGGAAAACTGCTATTCGATTCTAAAACACTTCAATGACTATTCCAGCCAATTTCGTAATTTTGGGTATAAAATTAAATCCGGGAATGTGTCAGAAATTATAGCCTTGTTGAGCGGGGGTAAATATTTTTTGAGAAATGTCTTAAGATAACTGTATTCTGAACTCTCCTTTTCATATATACAAGCAGTGTAGAGATAAAACAAGAGTGTTTTCTATGTAACAAAGTCGTGTTCGCTAAATATTTCGGTAAGTATCGTAAAAGTATCCCAAAGTCTCGTAGAGTATGTTTTACAGATATTTGTCTGTATATTATAGTGAGGTAATACTACATAGGCGGAAAAAAAACATATAAAATTCCAATTGAAATCAAAGAGTGCTACTAAACTCTACCCCTATAGTTTTATTGTCCCTACATGAGAGATAAGCTTCACACAACAGGTTGTTGAAACTTTGTGATAATAGTCATATTATAAAAATGCGACTCTCACATTGATATCACACCCCGAAAGCACGAGGTAATAAAAGCTCATTCGGGTGTTGAAAGTTCCAAAATTGACTGTGACCGATACCGAGACACGATTCCAATATTTGAAACACAATATTAACAGTGTAGATGGAGGTATAAGATTAAAAATCAAAATACCAAATAAGAAAATGAAATTTGACCATAACGATGATACATTCCGTAGTTTCGATGGAAAAAGTCGCAAACAATATCATCAACCTGGAGATGGTTTGAGAAATTGTGAAAGAATACCTTAGGTATTAGAATGTTTAACAATGTCGGAATCTCTTGCTTGTCACCAAAAATGTAAGAGTTGAAAAAATGATTGCACCAACGAAGCTGGCCGTGCATTAACAATGCCAAATTATTTTCTAAATTTTCACAATCTATCTTTTCCACAACCGACACAGCAATCAAAAGCGATATCTTAGTTTATCATAGACATTAGCAAGAGATAACAAAAGTTAAACTCGGTTAAGATTTGAAGAGGGATTTGTTCAAGTGCATGTTTTTTTTTATATAAAAGCATTAAAATTAAAAGCCTGCAGGTCGCCAAGCAGTTTTCACATACTGTACCTCACTCCGAGTCCTTTGGAAACATTATGAGTGGTGATAGATTTTTACACGGGACTCTGAGTATGCACTTCTATATCGCTTCTTTTTATGTGATACCACTTCTTTTTATGGCTGACGGTTTAGGTTTGTGGCTTGGCGGGATCATTTACAAAGAGTTGTTTTTGATGAGATATTACTCCTTTTTGTAAGGTATTTAATTTCAATTACACAGATTCCATTTTTATTCAGTAAAGGAAAGATAAAAGAAAGATAATAATTGTGATGCTATAAACAGAATTATACATCAGAATTATACAATTAATTGAGTGCCTTATTCCAATGTACATGTCGCTACCATAGCAACGGGAAACTTTTATATTCATTTCCTTACATTGTATTCATCAGATTATTTATGACATGTTTATTTTCCTTTTTCTTTTGTTTATATCACTCTTCCGTTTATATACATTCAAAACACAAAAAAAATAGAAAATTTTACAGTAGTTTACAAAGTAATTAAAATACTGCAGTTTCAGAAAAATGTGGAAAAATAAGAAACACCTTTTTTTCGGTCAATTAAAACAATAAGTTTAAGGAGCATACTTTACCGAGAATAATCATTTTTTTTCTACGAACCATTGTAATTTACAAGGATTTTTATACTAATATATTAAATATTATTCATGAAAATTACTCAGCACCTTAAAAGTTTTTTTATTTGTTAAGATTTTTAACTCTACGTTTCGAGAATTGGAAAAATATTAGATTCGCAACGTTTGCAAAAGTATAAAAACTATTAAAGTGATTTCAAAATAGAAAATGTTCGTAGGATGACATGTACTCCAAAATTTTGTGTGGTTTTGTAAATATACCACAAAGACTAATGCGTTTACATATGAACCATTTAAAAAAACGTAAAATTTTATTAAAATTTTTGATCTGATAAATCATAAAGCTTTAAATTAGATTTTAAAAAGGAGCGTGATTAAACCAAAAAGGATTATATTTACTAAATGCACAAAATACATAGACGCAAAATACATAATTAATGTTTCTAGTCTGTCCATTCCAATTCGGGGATCCTAAAATATAGGTCCTCAATCCCCGGCAGTCCATGAATTAATTAGGACATATGTATACAACTGTTGAAATGTTCCCAAAGTCGACAATAGAAGCAATAAGTATAGCTCGGCAAATATGAAACACGGCATTGCTTCATCATGACCTTGTTTCGTGAGGTGTTCGTTCTCCAAACATAAAAATCTCTTGAAAGTGTTCGTTAACCGAACATGTGTTCGTTATCCGAACATAAAAATCTCACGCGAAAGTGTTCGTTAACCGATTTGTTCGTTAACCGAACATGTGTTCGTTATCCGAACATAAAAATCTCACGCGAAAGTGTTCGTTAACCGATTTGTTCGTAAACCGAACAGTTCGTTACCGATCACTTATTGTATACGAAATATAGCATTTTTAATTTTTATGGGGAATTTAAGAAGTTATTTCCTTTTCATTGTAATCTCAGACCGTTTTTAGAGCATTTTAAGTTCGTTATAGCCGGAGATTCGATGAACGGCAAATATTTAAACGCAAAACTTCTATCTTGGGGTAGCAACATTTTTACATTCTATTACTCAGCGCATGAATGTAAAGTTGGATTTTTTTAATCGCTTTTTCAATCAATTCCTGATACATTTATTAATAAACACATTTTTTTTTTAATCGATGAAAAAACTATATTTTAATAGATCTAGAATTTAAGATCGACGAGCTTTCAGGCGAACAAAATGAACTCGTATAAAATTTTAAAGCAAGATAATAAAACTTTACAGAGATTGAAACAGTATAAAATCATTAAAATACATCTCACTCAGTAAATATACATCGGTTGTAATGTAATCAAGATCTTCTAAGAGACTCTGTAAACGAAACGTATATGGTTCAACAATACAAACAATAGAGAGTTTAAATGAATCCAATGTAGTAACATATTTGAATATCTTGTGTATATAGCCTTTTTGACAAAAATTATGCTATTTACTATTGTTTTTCCTCTGTGTTGAGGAATCAAGTACTTCAACGTAAAAATTCGCTAATTACACAACTATTTAGTCGTATTATAAAATCTTTTGAGTTACCCTGTAAACGAACAGTAAATTCTACAATTCTCTTTTACAATAGGAAGCTAACTTAGGTCGTTCGTAGTAACATATTTTAACATCCTGCACATACGTTCTTTTTAAAAAAAGTTAGACCATTTAATATTTCTTTGCTTCATCTTAAGTATAGGAATAAATCACTTTAAAGTGATATGCATAAAAAAACTAATTCATATTTTTACACGAAATATTAAACATTTGAACTATTCATAAAAACAATGCAATTGCTGCAAACCGCGTAAAAATCGGATAATTACACAATTCTTTAGCCCTATATCAAAAGATCTTTTGTGAGAACCTGTAAACGAACCTTAAATGTTACTATTTTTTTATAATAGGGAGCTTACTTGGGTCGACTGTAATAACATATCTTAATATCATGTGTATACGACCATTTCTAATAGAGTTGGGTCATTTATTATTTTTTTGCTCTATGTTAAGTATAGGAATCAATAACTTTAAACTGATATAAATCAAAAACTAATTACTATTTTTTCATGAAACTTACAAAAGTTTGGAGTACTCATAAAAACAATTCAAATGACGTAAACCACAAAAAAATCCAATAATTACACATTGCTGTAGCCCTGTCAACAGTTTTTTGCTATATGTTAAGTAAGGAATCAATAACTTTAAACTGATATAACTCAAAAACTGATTAATATTTTTACATTAAATTTACAAAGGTTTGAACTACTCATAAAAACAATTCAAATGACGCAAACCACGTAAAAATCCGATAATTACACATTGTTGTAGCCATGTCAACAGTTTTTGGTCTGTACAAGATTTAAAAAGTGCAAAAAACAGCACTTTTAAAATCGCATTTCCTGAAAACCTATCCTACAGATCTTGCGTTTCTTTTGATTTCTTAGTCATTTGGCACGCCCCATTCCATAGAATCAAAAATTTGGTTTCTATCATAAATAGATCGCGAGATATAGATGTGTCAAAAACACGTTTTGTCCCGTCCGCAAAATATAAACTAGACAGAGTTAAAAAAAAAATTGTAAAATCGTTTGGCATCCATTGGCGGAAATTCCTTTCATTTACGGTTCAATGCATTGCTGTTTCTTATGCTTATCGAGAAACTCTGTCGAGTTTCTATGATAGAAGTCATAGCTGCCAAACCTTCCAATTTTAAAATACGAGACTTCTGAATACGCAATTCGTGCTATTTAATGAAAAAGACATTTGCGACAGAAACATGATGATCACTATTCGGATATTCAAATGTTGGAAGGTTTGACAGCTATGCAACAGCCTTCTGTTAATGTCTATTCTATAAAAGTTTAAAAATAAAGAGAACGTCCTTAAAAATTACATTATCAAAAATGTATATGATTATATATAAATTTTACTTACCCATCATACGCAGTATAGGGTAAGTCTTGTAATCGTTTTGAAAATCGAAAAAAAAAATTGACGGATTTACACGTTTGAGACACAGGAGATTCCAGAAAACATATTTTTAGAAAAAGAAAATTTGCCGTTCGTCTGTGTGTCTGTAAACGCTCTATCTCCCGAACAAATTTAGATAGATACTTGAAATTTGGTATATACTTAGTATGTAATAATGGGAAGAAGATTATTGAATTTCAGTAACCTCGATTATCCGGAACTATTTTTTTCGGACTCTTGAAATATTCGTTGTGATAAAAGGTATATAAAAATTTTCGAAATTGTTTATTTTAAGGAGTGATTATAAAAGACAATAAAAAAACAAATTTTACATAAAGCATGAAGTCGATCGGATAATGAGTTACCGAGATATTTATAATCCTATTTGCCACACTCTTCAATTTTTCATGACCCTGTATTTCATCCAAATTTCAATTCAAAGATATATTTTAGTTGGAAATGAGACGCTTAATCAGATGTAATAAACTGCTAATTAATAGGATTATTGTTTTTGGAGTTATAAGGATGTTTCTTTTAAGCAATTCAGTAATCGAGCCTTCAAAGTTTATGACGTCATCAAGCCACCACTTTTTTAGAATTGCAATGCATTTTATAAGTAGTTTACACATTTTTTATTTTAATATTTTACATTATGCATATCCATGATGGGTAAGTATTACGGTGGCCCCCAATGACTAGTTTTATTATGTGTTAAACATACAGGTCCGCAAAAAATTAACCCGAGAGCCGCATGTGTCCCGCGGGTGCGTAGTGAGTACCAATAATAAAACCTTTTTGTAATTTGTTTTTTCAGGTTACAATTGTACCCAATATACTACCCTGTTCCCGCATATTATGCAATCTATGACGGAGTTTCGTGCATGGAATGTAACGGTGCAACGTACTATAAGTACTACAAGTTCGCTGTGCCTGTGTATGGGTAAGCAGAATACTCGTTTTGTAGATTAAAATAAATTACATGTGTTTATAATGTTTTGCACTTACCTAACATCATGCCTAACATCATGCCATTTTTCCACATCATCAGAAATGTATTATTAAAATATCATTTCTACATTATGTAGATGCCAATATTCTTAATAATGATGTGCACATATCTGGTGCTTTTTACATAATTTATTTCTATCCCACATGCTAATAGAATTGAATTGAATGATGCTACTGAATTAAATTTTGTTTAATAACCAATACACATTATTCGATGTATTTTTTTTTTCTATTTTATAATTCATAGCTTATTTTGCCTTGTCCACGAAACTGATGGTGAATTAACTTTACAAATTTCTGAGTTATAAAAAATAATACATTAAAGAAAATTATATCAACTTTACAGCCCTATTAAGTGGTACAAACTAAGGCTATAACAGGGCACAAACATGATTTGTCGGCCTCTATGAACACACTATTGATATTAAAAAAGAATATTTGTTATTATTTACGTATTTAGATGTACTGCAAGGTTATACTACCACCATATATTTGCATTATAATATTTTTTCAATTGCATATAATTTAAAAAAAAAATATGTCATATTTTATAAAAGTATGATATCGTTTTGTAAGTTTCTAGGAAAACTATCCAAAAGCGCCTTTAATCAAAATTCTAAATAAAGAAACGTGATTCAAAAAATGAATAGCCTAATTTTAAAAAAATGTGCAAAATATCAAAGAATCTACTAGTAATCATCTATTTTATGTAAATTTGCAAGGAACTGAAAAAACGAGATTTATTAAAACACGCAGAAATTGTAGTTATTCTGCAAATTTACCGTAAACTCAGTATATTTATATCTATAAAAAATGCCCAAGACACTGTAATTTTGCATGAATAAAAACAGACTACCGTACTCATTTTGTTGCTCAAACGGGGACTCAATTATAACATATATTATGAGAGTGTTTCGTTCAGCAATAGAGGTACCGCCCATAAATCACTGCGACGTCACATTGCGAATTTGTGACCGCCGATGTGCTGTCATGTGTAACATGGATGTGAAATCAAAGTGCCGTGGATGTGAGGTCGTTATGGCGTATTTAGGTGTTTGTGTGACCTCTCACTCTGACCAATATGTGAAGTCACAGTGTGACTAATTTGTGAAAAGTGATTCATTTGTAACGATTCTGCATGGGGTCTAGGGACAGCATTTTATCCGAACCCAAACCGACATCATTGAGTTAGCTGACTTCTTCTGTAGGCAAGATTCGGATTCTGCATCGCGTCTGTCAACCCTATTTTAACAGAACTCGTCCCAACCTTATAGTGCCGGCTGGTGTCTTTTTCGTTTTGGCTGCAGTTGAAATTTGGATTAGAACCTTGAATCGTGTCGGGTAACCAGGTTGTACACGAAACCCGACAATGATCCTGTGAAATAAAATTGGTTACTCGACTAGATGCACAATTCTAATCCAAATCCAATCTGCAGCAAAAAGTAAAGAAATCCATAACATTGGATGCGGTTCCGATTAAATTTAGTCACTAGACCCGATGCCGAATCGTCACGTTGGTTTTGAATATTGATATTTTTAAAGAAAAGTTTTTAAAAAGTTTTCGAAAACTGCTATGCTATGGATCTAAATTTTAATGTGTTCGATTATACCTCTTATCTTGCTATGTATAATATTTGCATTTATAAAAAACTGGTGAATTAATGATTCAGAATCTTGATGTGATGATTATTTTAACCGAGAATTAGTGTAAATGTGCCAACAATGTCTTTCTTTTCCGTTATTTTATGGAAATATTTAACACTACACATTTTTTTCAGTTTGTTGGACACCACAAATAATCACTGTAAAAATAGATACAGGGAATGATTAGAAAATAATTGTATATATTACTTTCTGCTGTAAGCTTTTCTTTAAATACACGAAAACTTATTTAATAATGATTGAAATAATAAGGAGGCTTTCTTTTCGGTTAGAGGAATCCATATATAATTCTATTATCATACAATTTTGTGCAAAATATGAATTAAAAATGGTGTAAAGTGGAAGTGTAACTATGCTCCCCAGTATACGTAGGAGACAAAATAGGCTCAATTTACTTCCCCCTATTTTAAAAATTAATTCTCTCTCTTTCCTTTTCCTTTTTTCTGATAAATTCTGAGGAATACAACAAAATTTATTTTTCCAAAATGAACTGAAGTATTTATTCTCTAAGAGAACTATGGATTCGAGTTCTTTCATCTGAGGGAAGGGGTTCTCTCTGCCTGAACTTATTAATCAAGAATTTTTTTTGTTCTTTATTATTTATTACTTATGCTAAAGCATTTAAAAATTATCTAAAAAGAGAAAATTCAGGGAACCCTCCCCCCTCCTCTCTTTTACCAGGACGAGAATGAGGCAGAAATCGATCTCCGACCTTTGGAATAACTCTCCGATTGAGAGATGACAAGCTGGATGTCTTCCTCGTAGCTCAATGGTAGAGCATTGGAGCGTTATTCCAAGGGTCTGGGTTCGATTCCCGTCTTGGACTTTTTTTTTGCCTTGTAGGATTATGCTTAGTTAGCACTGTAAAAATTATCTTTAAGGCTAACGCGTTTTAATATTTTTCATATTTTAAGATTATTAAGTTGAAATGATTGAATGATTGAACATCTTCAATATTATGAAGAAGTTATTAAAATAAAATCACAGATAAAGGAAAAGTGTAACATGTGTGAAGACTCATTTTTTTAGTTTGGTGTTCTAACGGAGCAGTGTATTTCTTTTCTAGAGTTCCACCACAGTTAACAAATGAGACTAACATAACTACCGATGTAAGCTGTGTAAGTTCTGCTGAAGATTTGCCCAATGAAATTACTGAAAATGCATCTGAAGACAGGTGAGTGTGTCTATAATGATTAAAAGGATTTTTGTTTTTTGTTTCATAATAAAAATGATAAAAAGTAAAAAAAGTAAATGGGAGAAAACAGAATTTTATTTAACATTTTGTACTCTAAACCATTTGTGTATCTTCGTAGCTTGAACAAACAAGAATTTCTTAAATTAATCATCATGAATTGTAAATATATGACAGCTTAGGGGAAATTTTAGGATATATTGTATATTCAGTACTGTAAAATAATAAATATTATTTGATTTTACAGTGTTCCTAAAATGTATGAAGTTGAATCAACTTCTGCGTACTCAACATCTTGCGACAGGATTTATTTTTCAAATAAAACTGTACATAAGCAAGATTAGTCTTTCAAATTGAAACTGAGATTAACTTTAAAAAACTCAATAAATAATTCGTCATGAAAAAAAGTTTTAAATCAAATTTATAGCCCAAGTAACTTATAAAAACTAAAGCTATGACTGTCCAAGGACATAATTTGTCAAACTCGATGGGCACATTATTGATATGAAAATAATATATGCTATTATTTAATTATTTGCATGTATTGCATGGCTATACTATATCATATATTTGCATTAAAATATTTTTTTCAATTGCATATACTTGTTTCAAAAATACATACTGTGACATTTTTCTATATGTTTCTAGGAAAACGATTCACAATCGTTTTTAATCAAATTCTTAATGAAGCAAAATAATTCAAAAGATGAATCCTACACTATTAAAAATAATCTGCAAATCGAAGAATCTACTGGTAATCATAAATCTTATACAAATTTATACAACTGAAAAACGAAATTTTATTAAAACACTTAAAATAATGTTCTGCGCAAATTTATCATAAACTGAAGTATATTTATGTCTATAGAAGATACCCAAGACCCTGTAATTTTGCATGGATGAACAGACTACCATACTGATTTTGTGTTCCAACCATGATTAAAATGTAACATATTGTATGCGAGAGAAATGTACCACATACAAATAACGTCACGTATGTAAAAAATTTGTGAGGTGACCGTCAATGCGACGTCCCGTTACATGAACGCGAAGTCATTGTGTCGTAGATGTGGGATCTTTATGGCGTTTCTAAGCCCTTCTGTGACTTTAAACTTTGACCAAATTGAGAAGTCACAGAGTTACTAATTTCTGAAAAGTGTGTCATTTGAAACGATTCAGCAACGGGTCGACTAACGACATTTTACCCAAACCCAACCCGACATCATTGGGTCAACCGTTTTCTTCGGTACGCATGATTCGGAACTTGCAACGGATTTGTGGACCAGATTTTATCTGAACCCGTCAAGACCTCATTGTACCGGCTGGTGCTATTTCTTTTTGGCTGTAGATAAAATTTGGATTAGAATCTTTAATCGGATAGGGTATCAAGGTTTTACACGTACCCGACCGGTGTTCGGTTTAATGAAATCTGGTTACTCGACTCGATGGGCAATTATAATCCAAATCCAACGTGCAGCAAAAAGAAGAAAAAAAACTCAATAACATCGGGTGGGGTTCCGATAAAATCTAGTCACCCGACTCGATGCAAAATCGTCGCGTGTATTTTGAATATTATTTTTGAAGAAAAGTTTTTTAAATGTTTTCGAAAACTGTTATGCTACGGCTCTAAATTTGAATGAATCCGATTACACTTTGTTTTCTGTATAATATTTCCAGTAACGTCACCAAGATTAGAAAATATTTGTATATATTGTTTCTGCTGTAATTATAATAAAAAAAAATACATGAAAACTTATTGAATAATGAATGCAGTAATAGGAGTCTTGCATAGGTATTATGGAAAATATTTTCATTTCGGTTAGAGTAATTTGTATATATTTCTATTATAATACGATTTTGGATTTAAAAAAATGAAATGAAATGAAAAAATGAAAAATAGCATAAAGTGGAAGCAGGACCATGCCACCGGTCTACGGAGGGGGCAAAGTAGGCTTACTTATCCTCCCTGGATTTTAAAAATTAATTCTATATCTTTTCTATTCCTTTTTTTCTATAAAACAAATAATACATAATTTAAATAAAACGAAGAGAAATAAAAAAAAAATATTTTCGCGAAACGAACTGGAGTATTTAATCTTGAAGAGAATTAGGAATCTTTTTTTTTTTTCATCTCTCTGCCTGAACTTAATAATTAAACATAATAATTGAACTTAAACAAAAAGTTCATTTGACCTCCCCCCACACTTTTACCCGGAAGAATAGTAAGAAAAATCTCTTTCAGTTCTCCAATCTGAAAAATGTCTATATAAACTTGTTTTTGAATATGTAATGTTTCTTAACTCTTGATTTCTGTACCTCTTTTTATGTTCTTGCGTTTTAATATTTTTCATATTTTAAGATTATTAAGTTAAAAGTACTGAATGATTGAAGAGCTTCATTATTTTGAAGAAGTAATTAAAATAAAATCATAGGTAAAGGAAAACTGTGACTTGTGTGTGAAGTCAATTTTTTTAATTTGGTGTCTTAACTTAATTAATTTGTTTTTTAGTGTTTCTTCACAGTCAACTACAGAAAGTGACTTGACCTCTAATGTAAGCAGTTATGCTGCAGATTTTCCCAGTGAATCTTCTGATACTGTATATGAAGATAGGTGAGTGTGTTTATAATGAATTAAATGTTTTCGGTTTTTCGTTTTATAATAATTATTACAATAATTAATGAAATTACGTGGGAGAAAACGGAGCTATATTCAACACTTTGTACTCTAAACAATTTGTGTATCTTCGTAGATTGAACAAACAAGAGTTTCTTAAATTAATCCTGCAGTAATTGCAACGTTATGACAACATTGGGCAACTTTTAGGAGATATTACGTATTTAGAACTGTAAAATAATATACCTGTATATTATATGATTTCACAGGATTCCTAAAATCTATGAATTTGAGTTTCCTATTTCCAAATAGTGATCATCCCCTGTTTAATCTCAGAGTTTCTGACGTTAAATAAGGTGAATATTACTTTTCGAAAGGAGTACACTTAAATTCAAGGAACCGTGAGGAAACCTTTTCAGAATCAGAAGCATAGCTAATTTATTTTTGATTTGCCCAGTAAAAATCCAAAACATCTCACAATCATTTTTTTAAGTCGAAATTTAGAAAATAACAAAGGATATGAATTTTCATATGCTACACAGCGTACAACCAACAGAGATAAAATTATCCAGCCCGGGGATCGAACCCGAATACCTTGGCATACCGCAGGGGGTTCGATCAACACATCCTACAAGATGTGTTGGTTCGATCCCCAGTCTGGACGCTGTGTAGCAAAGTGAAAATTCGCATCCTTTGTTATTGTCATTAATTTTCGGCGTAATTTCAGCGCTACTGAAAATTTAATTAAGATGAAATTTAGATGTTTAATACTTGGCGATTAATTTGTAAAATCAGTATTTCTCATGAGAATTTCCTCATGAAATCAAATTTCGACGTGTCTAATGAAATTAGGGGAAAAGTAGGAGATTTATCCTGTTTTTTTAATACCAAGACATACTCCATAACAATATTTGCACTTGCCATGAATATCGAAAACCTTTAGGTATCACAATTTAGAATTAAATAATTTATGCAAATTTTAAAATTATTCCTACTATATACATCCGATTAGAATACACAGAATATTTCTTATTATTTTCTGTTATTTTTAACAGAATCATGTGTAAAACTAAAAGTAATCAGCTATATTCCGATATTGGTTAGTTATGCAAAAACATACACGGATAATCATATCATGATTAATTCATAAATATTAAAGAATAAATAATATTATGATTTCGTAAAATTTCTTATTTTCTGCTATTGTTACCCAATGTTTCACATTACTTTAAATTAACAAAATAAATTATTAATAATGTGGAATGCAATTTTTTAGCAATTTAGACTTATAATATAATTACTATGTTGTCGTCTGCCGATTATGTTTGGGATCTGTTAATTTAATTTTTGTGCAGGAGTTCGTTTGTAACATCCTAAATAACACATTACAATTGCGATATTAGATGAGCTAAATAAATGTTATTTTTTAATATAGATTTTATTCTTTCATGTAACATTAAATGTTAAATTTCACTCGCATTAGTGCATGGTTTGCGCTCTTTCAATTTATACATTTTTTTAACTGTTGTGCAACAATGAAAAAACTAGTCATTTTACTTATGTGTTATTCCATCTTATGGATTTATTAAGCTACTATCTATTAAACTTTTTTTAGATACTCTTGATTAAGTAAATATATTTAAACAAACTGACAAAAAAAAAGAAAATAACGAATTTTCTCCTTAAAAGTAATATTTTCTTTTTAACCCTTTCCAGCACAGTGGTCCCACTCCTGGCACACTTAATTTTAATTCTAAACTTGCATTCGGCACCAAGAATATTTTAATAAAATTTTGCTTCTATAATGAAATCTTAAAATAAGAAGTTCTTATTTTCTAAAAAAGTCATTTGTAAATTCCGGTTTCAGTCAGTAATTTCGCATTTTACGAACAGAATTTGTCTGTGCCGGAAAGGGTTAAAAAAGAAATTACTAGTGGCATATTGTATAGTTTTTGCGCAAAGCATTCCTGAAAAAATTCTCGCCCGCGATTTATTTCTTATACGTGAAACATGTCTTTAACTTTCGTATTGAACATACACGTTGAATAAATGTTTTTTACAAATACTAGATAGTATTATTGCTATTTAACATACGAAAGAGATAAACAGTAAGTGGTTTTAACACATTATTTAAATACATGGTATTACAAAGATCTTAAAAACATTCTCTAAATTTTCAATCACTTGATACCCATTATAGATATCTGGTTGGATATCTAGACTCACTATCTCAAAAACTTAAACCATCTTTCTGCTATTACTGCGTAACTTTTTAAGACAGTATAAATTAATTTAGATTTGTTAATAATTTTACAATTCGATGTTCTCATTTAAGATCATTAGCCTGCAAAATTTATAAAAACTTTCAATTAATCAGTAAAAGACTGTGATCAGCAGGGTAATTAATATTTAAGTAGTTTTGAAAGCTGTGTAAAAACCCCATGAACGCAACCCTAGGAGAATATGTGTTTCAGACTATGGGAAAATGATTGATCAAAAACATTTTAGTTGAAAAATGTCCAATATGTAAAAATATGGCATTGTGAGCATTTTCTCATAACGATATTAAAACGACATTACCAATAAAGATCATTCATTATACGAAGTGTCATTGTGTAAATTTATGTATTCATATCACATACATTAAATTTTCCATCATGCTATGAATTCAGCATCAACAAAACATAAATGGCTAACATGACAGCAGAAAAATAATAAAAGCTACAACAAAATAGCATGACTGTATTCAATATGCCCACGTAGTTCAGTGCAATGCACATTGTTCATGTAATATTGTTTATTAAGACCATTTCACAACATGAACCACAACATCCCGTAGCTGATCAGCATAATTGTTAGAAACGTGTAAATTAAAACGTAATTTCTTCATATGACTTTTCTTCTTTTACAAGACACATTTAACTTTTATGTAGGGCATATCCAAATTCCTGACTATAGCACTAAGACCACACGTTCCGCTAATTTCACATTGGAATTCTCAATAATAACCGCTTGGCTGCAACATTTCCAGCCACTTTCGTTTCCTTTACCACTTGAACGAAAAACAATGATGTCTTCTACAACCAAAGAACAAGAACTATTGACTACAAACCACAATATGTTAAGATGGACATGTAATATCCCTTGCACTCACGATGAACTTTACAAATATTTCCACTATATTTTGGATAACAGCATTATTAACAACGCGTTTTTCTTCAACAGCAGAACCATTATCTTCGTCAAACAATGCTACAAAAAGTCTATTACATCTTTCTATTTCTGATACGAAATGCAGATGTGTGCATATTACGCAAATTTTATTTCTTGAAAGAATTTGTCATCCCATGCTTCAGCCATTTTTGTAATATAAAAAAATCGTTGCATCAATCATTTCCTCAGTCTGAAATGTAAATACCCCAAACAGAACAGCATTGTGTCCACTGGTTTTATCTCTCGAGCATTCCAAAAAGAGGTAATTTAATTTGAATCACCCTGTATTTGTGAAAACTCATTTGTGTTGGCTTATTGAGTTAACAAAATAATGGCATTATTATTCTGATGATGCAAAAGAACCATCAGTCTCACTGTCAGACTTAATCGTGTGAGATGAAGTTACATCTGATTCAACTATTGCCTCTAATGCATAGCTACCAACTTTTACGCTTTTTTCCTACCACTAAAATTTTATAGTAAATTTTAGGTTATTAAATCGTCGAAATCACATGATTCAATAAGGCAAAAATTTCTATTAATTTTTAGTGGTAACAAAAAAGCGTAAAGTTGGCAGCTATGCCTAATGTAAACAGTGTAATCTGTTATGCAGAATTCACCAATGCGTTCACAGAACAACTTAATGAAAATACATGAGCGTATCTATAACAAATTAAACGCTAATAATAGTCAGTAAAACAAACCTCAGTAATAATGGTCATAATAAATTTAAAAAAATGAGAGAGAAGAAAGTGTTGCATTTAACTCTCTGAACTCCAAAGCACTTAAAGAAACAATGATTTTTTCTTTCAGTTTTGTTGACGAAATCACTCATGAAAATAGCTATGCTGACCAGATCACTCCTGAAGATAACTATGCTGACCAGATCACTCCTGTAAATAATAATGCTGACCAGATCACGCCTGAAGATAGTTATTCTCCTGATTTAAATTCAAATAGTCATCACCAGGAAATTTTAGTTGGATATACAAAATTTCGTAATGAACAAAGGTGAGTAAACTTATCATAATATAAACGTTTCTGTTCCTCAATAATTAGAGAAATAATAAATAAGTAAAAGCAAAGAGAAAACAGTGTATTGTTTAGCACTTTGTACTTCAAGTAATTCACTTAATGAAACATTTTTTTTTCTTCTACAGCCAATTTTCAATGATTATACCTGACAACAGTTTCATGACTGCACAAAGAAAAAATGAAATTAAGTTGAGAAAAGAATGGCTGTACTTGCTGTCTTTGAGTGGGTATGTACTATGATGTACTTCTATTTTTTAATTTATTAAAATTAGCTAAAATTAAAAAGATGTCATGTAAATCGATAGATGAATTTCTTTAAAAAAAAATTTCTTTGTTCTAACTCAAAACATCACAAATTAACTACATTCTAATACGAGTAAAAAAATAGAAATTTCGGTGTTATAATTGATCAATGAAGGTTCCTTAACAGTTAAATCTTCAATTTCCAATGCATGGATTTGGAAGGCATTCGCATTTTAAAAAATAATTATCAAAAAATTAATCTTTTTAATTTCATTCTTCTCCATACTTGTTGGAAGGATCTGTTCAAGTTAAAATCAAACGGTTACGCATACAGAAAAACCTTAGAAAACCATCCAGACTAACCTATTTGTCCTCGTGGTATAGGGATACAGTAAAAGATGAAATTAAAATAAATGTTAAGTGATCGCGAATTCTTGTGACAGTTAATGGGAATGGTCAGAAACAATCTTTAAATTTCCATATAAATTAAAAAAATAGTACAAAATAGCACGCGTTGTGTTGTGGTTGAAGAGTTCCTATTTATAAACTATTATAGCCAATATAAACAACCATGGTCGCTAATGTAGACATTAATTAGAAAAAACCACTGTATACTTATACCAAAAAGTACTCAATTTTGAGAGCTCATGTTTTTCTGTGTATGCAAAATGATAAAAAGTTTTAAAAATTTACTCTTACGCTTAAAATTTAGATTTTTTCCCTTCTATTATTATTAAACAATAAATTGTCAAATACACGTTGTTAAAGTATAAACTTGTATTATACTGTATGTCTTCTGTATTTAGAAAACTAAGCCTCAAAGATCACATCCCCTCTGTTGATGTTATGCCAGTGATTTTAGAAGAAGAGGATGCAAATGCTGAAATTTCAGCAGAGACGATAGAACCGGCTATTCTTGATGATGCATCGTGGATGAATGCTTCTCGTGATATAGATAAAAGCTGTGGAGATAAACAGGTGAATAAATAAATATTATATATATATATTTAATTTGTTATATTTTAGTAAAAGGAAATGCCGATGTAAAACATAATTTAAAAAGGGGTAGGGGAGGGTATAAAATATAACTGTATTACTTTTAGCAGCAACTTCTTTCGTAGCGCTCAATTAAAAAAGAAAAAAAAACGAGCTTTTCCACTTTTTTGTTTACGTTGAAGGCCGAAAATCATTTCAATCAATCATCCGAAACCGCCAATATTTCTTCCAAAACGCTTAAATGCGTTTATCTGAAAATGGTGTTTTTTGTAATTGTGGGTATAGTGGAAATAAGTTCGTAATTAAGCTATCGACTTTAACTTAGAGTGAAGTTACATGGGAAATATGCGTATCTATTGAACCACTAAAATTGTCTGTATGATTATATTTTTTCTGTACAAACTTGGCTTTTAAAAGCATCTTTTGTATTATTTGCCAAATATTCTTTAAAAAATAATAATATAATGTTTATGTAAAAGAATTGACTGGCTAAATTTCTACATTCACATTAAGGATTTAAAACCTTTGTAAATTTGTTTCACAATCACCGATACCATTCCATGGGTGCCATTTGGGGGTGGCTAGGGCGGTAATTCCCATCCCTCAAGGAATTTGATATTTAAGTGTTCATCAGTAGTTACAGGTCAAGCTCAAATAGAAATAATTAATAATTATCAATAATATTTTCAAAAACCTTATTTTTAAATATTTTGGCTAATTAAAAAAAATGTATGTGAAATAAAAAGTGTATGAATTGCTTCTCAGTTGTACATAACAAAATCAAAAGATACCCTTCCACCCTCAAAGAAACATTTGCCGCCTCCCCATATCTAAAAATAAATAAACAAATAAGTAAACAAAACAAGTGGGTTAATGTGATCGAAGATCGCACAAAGGGCCCTTAATTTTCTTTTCAAAACACTTTATTTTTTAATTAATAAATCCAAATCGTTAATTTATAATTGTCATAATCATTTATCAGTAAAATTTTTCAATACAAGCATAGCCTGCAGCAGAAATACGAAAGCTCTTTAAATTAAATCTATCTGACACTGAAATGTAAAAGTCTAAACTTTCAACTGCCGTCATCCAGAATAGAACCCAGAACCTTTGTGTTAGGAGGAAAACGTGCTACCACTGAACCATCTAGCCTAAACGAAAAAGACTGAAATTAAGTTTCGGTTTTAAAATCTAAGAAAATTGACAAAATGGTCGGATGTCATTAAATTAATTCATTTAATTAAAATAATGTGGGACTTTTTCAAAATTTTACGATTTGTCGTGTAAAAGGAAGTATTCAGCTATTTTTTTTTTTTTAAGTAAACAAAAATATTACGTCTGAACATATTTATGTGTATAATAAAATCATTAAAATTACAGACATTACATTACAATTACATAAAACATTAAAAACGTATTAAAATTGGACGTTTCGGATTTACGTGAAAATCCCCCATCAGCAAAAATTTTTCTTAACGGAAGTCACAGTTCTAAAATATCAACACACAGAAAATACAACGCATCAAAATGTCGAGGCCAAAGTTACAGTTACAATCCCGAATGAATACTCCGTGTTAATATAATTGTAACTTTGGCCTCGACATTTTGATGCGTTGTATATTCTATGTGTTGATATTTTAGAACTGTGACTTACGTTAAGAAAATTTTTTGCTGATGAGGGATTTTCATGTAAATCCGAAACGTCCAATTTTACTATGTTTTTAATGTTTTATGTAATTGTAATGTAATATCTGTAATTTTAATGATTTTAATATAAATACTCAGCTATAAGAATGCAAAATATCAAGTCTCTAACATATACAGTTTCCGAGTACGAACCCTGTAACAGATAGGCCGAGGAATGAGACGAATAACGTTTCGCCAGATGAACGAAACCCTAAAACAGACAAAGTTTGAAATGGTGCTCCTGGCAGCAGTGTTCACCAGATAGAATCAAGACAGCTAATCATGTTGTGAGCTACGTGATGCTCCAGATCCATTTCTTTTTTGTGCAATTTGTTGTTTAAAGTTTGCTTAATCCAATAGCAATTTCCGTTTCCAAATAAATTGCCATTTTCTTTCAAAATCCACAAAAATGATCTTAAGCGGTAACACCACTTTGACAGGTTCAAAATGTCGGATTTTATTTCTCATTTATTGATTTTTATCTTTTTCTTTATCACTGAAAATACTCTTTATGCACAAAGATAATATTTTATTATTTAGAAATAAATGTCGAAAATGAAATAGCAATTTCGGAGGTACAGAAATACGAATGCGTCGCAGCGAGTAAACAGAAACGTAAATTTTAACATTCTTTTTTTTCTGTAATGTTGTTTTGTTTTGCAGAATAGCATTTTCAAAATTGGTGAACACTCTTGACCTGCCAATTTTAAATCTATTAACCTGACTTTCTTTTTTATATCATCGTAGTGTAACTTTGAGTAACGACAGTTTTCGCTGAAACGTTACATTTTACTTTGAACTATCCCAATTCATTAAAATTGTACACTTTTTAAATCGGCTGTGTATTTCATTAGCTCTCTGACTGAAAAAGAAAGTAATATTGATCTCATTTTTTAAAGTAAAGCGTACGATGAGTTATGATGAGACCACCAATATATTAATATATAATCTAAAACAAAATTTAGCTTTATACTTTAATGCATGAATAATAAATAAGTGTACATGTATTTTATGAAGGTACTTATAATATTTCCAGTGATCCGTGTTCACTTTCTTACTCTTCTGGTAGAATTTGAGAACTTCTTGAAACGAAATTTTACAATATGCGCTCATAACATTTGATATGCGATGAAAAATACAATTAAGAAATTAGACAATAAATCAATTTTTAATTAATCCTTATAATGTTTAAAAAATTTAACCTAATTGTATGTTGTTTTTTAAGGAATCCAAAAATGGTGCTGTATTAGAATATTCTTACGATAGCATCGGGAGAAACGAGTTTCCGGACAGTCAATTTTGGGAAGATCCTTTTCCGGAGAGCATTGACGAACTTGGGAAGATTGGCGCATTAAGGAGTGAGGAATTTAAAGTGGAGGCATGCTTCCGTGGCCCATCTGAAAAAAAGACTGAGACAGTATCCTCTTACGATGATGTACTTGAATGTAGTGATGTACTTGAATGTGTGCACAGGATGCTGTACTTGAATTCTAATCCTACAGCTGCTAAAAGGTATGTAAAGACTATACTAGCTTCCAAAAGGTATTTAAGCTCTAAGGGGGTCCGGGATAGAAAAATCTAAAACAAAAAATGCAACTTTTTCATTGGCTTAAAAAAATTACACAGTTTTTAGAGTTAAATACCGCAAATCGCATGCTTTTATCATGGTCAGTTCAGGAGACATAACATTTTGTTGTCTTGTGATGCTGAACGCGACCTGCCCTCTGACGGGAACTTTAACATCATTTATCACAGAATCAATTTTTTTCATGATTTGTCAACTTTGAAAGTTCTCATGACTGTATTTGACTGAATGTTGCACAGTTGCAATAAACATTGCATGGAAATAAACTATATAAACACTGTATAAAAAAATCCGTTGATTTTTTACAACAATCTGTATTTAAAAATTTATAATACTCCCTTGTACAGAGGGTAGCTAAACATCATCTGGCACACAGCAACTTCAATACTCATCTAGATGGCTACCATGCTGCACAAGATATTTTTCTCTCGCGAGTACAGCAAAACTATGATATTTTTTGTTTGAGCGTTTGTGAAACAATCATTTACTGAAACCTATAGAACCTATTTTGAATAACATAAAAAAATTATCAGCCATGCGTTGTCAATTACGCAAGTTTTTCTTCAACAGGGATGGAATGGATGCAGCTACCGTCTAGTACATACTTTATCCATGCAGATGCAGTTGGATGTTTTTCCCATTATTTAATGTATTAAGAAAATAAACGCCACAACTTGAATACGGGCCGCACTTGTGAGAACGTGTTAATAAGCTGTAAAGAGTGCGCCAAATGTTACAAAATGATTTGACAAACGACCTCTATTATGTAGCTTTCATTACAAAAAGTAAAAATCTACCTATTGCAGCCGTTCGGAGGACAGCAATTCTCGAAATATTCGGTATGCTTTCACCGATCTTGATCCCTAAACTCCAAAACCTACCTCCGTTCAATGTTGATTTATATATTATATATATGAGATCTATGTCATACGATAGAACTCGTATTTATGAACCGTTTTGGATGAAACCAAGCGTGTTTATTAAGCTCACCAATATCTCGACAGAGTTTGGTCCACCATCTTGTTTGAAAATGGTGGCCACTGAAAGATTTATAACTAAAAAATATATACCAAAAAAATTCGAAATTCAAATTTATTTTTTGCTTAAGTATTAATACTTGATACAAGGATTCCGGAGCATTTTTTGTTTTGCCTCTATCTTAAAAAATGGCTGAGATAGAGTAGTTTGAAATTCTAGGGTGGCTGACATTTTGAAACAAGACAGCAGATTAAAGCAAATCAGGGATTAATTTATGAGACTTAATGAACGGTATTTTTCGCAAATTATTATCTTTCATTCTCGTAGTCATTTTCCCAATCATACGTATAAAACTATATTCATATCCGTTAGCGAAAAATTTTGACCAAACTTGGCGACACTTGGCGAAATATCACCAAATTTGGCGACCAAAAATAAGTCTCCATAAATGAAGCCAACTTGGCAGTAGTTGACTAATTTGTTGAATTTCCTATTCAAATTCAGTATTAAAGAATCCTCTGAAATCGGATTACTTGCATTTTACCTTGCTGCTTTCGAGTAACATTATCTAAAATTATAAAACGAAGATATAGGAAAGCTACCTTTTCCTCCCATTACCAGCCGGAAGGACTTTTAAAATTTAATCCTGTTTTAATGGGTTTTTTAAATATTATACCTTTTTTTTTTTTTTTTTTTTTTTTTTTTGTTTTTGTATTGATGTAGCATTAGTTACTATTTATAACCATCCAGCGTGCGACTGCTTTAGAAACATAAGCAATATAGTTGGCACTACACGTGGGGTCAAGAGCACATAAATTCAAATTTTGGATTGAAAATTTGAAGAAGTATTTTTATTTATTTCTTACTCTTATTTATCATAGTCACATTGTACCAATTAGTTTTCTCGTAAGGATATAATCGGACAGTAAAGGAATTAAGCTGTTAAATAAAAATAAGGAAAAAAAATTAAAAAGACAGGCTACTTTCTGACATGAAATCAGTCCTATTTTTTAATGCACGAAATCTTTCTGTGTTCTTATAGAAAACCAAACAAAAACGAAAAGTGTTTATTATTTTTTGATAAAGGCAAAGTATCTGTCAGAAAAAGTATCTTGTGTCGATTTTCGGGACATGAAAGCCCGGTAAAGATCGTCCTGAGTTATCAATCGACTATAACTCAATATGCAATCGATATATCGAAAGTTGAAAAAAATGCTATTCGATTCCAAATCACTACACTAAGCATTCTTATCAGATTCATACTTTTAAAAATAAAATCAAATGTCACAGCGAATGTGTCAAACAGTTTCGCGCTTTTGAAAAGGAAAAAATATATTTTATGTATAAATGTTAGTATACATTTATTTCAACAGATGCAAAGTGCTGTTATTTTTTTTATTATTATTTGTTCATAATGTATTCAGTATATCTAAACACATTACAAATTGAACCATCCTATAAAATGCTTGTTTTGTTTTTTCAGAAAATCCCGCAAAAAGTTTCCTTTTTGGACTAAATATGTTGAAATTCTGCCCACCATATCCGAAGGGGATGAACCGAGCTATCAGGAGCTTGATGATGGATTACCAGTAGAAACAAAAGAAGTAAATGAAATTTTCTTATTTTTCAATAACTGTCACTATCATGTGAGGATGATTAAAAAAAAATGGTTGGACACACTTTAACAGATAGTGGAGCACATTACAATAAGCAATTTTTGTACTGGAAAAGATTCTCGCAATCCCTTTATTCAGTCAAATATACAGAGTATCTCACTCTAGTCGTAACTCGGATTTCTTTTTATAAATTAAACAATAATGAAATAATTTTAACGAAACTTCCGACAAATTTTTTTTAACTTGCTTTGTGTGAAACGTTACATTAAGTGCTGGAAGTGGCTCTCATGTGCATGTAAACACATTTAAACTAAACGCTTCAGATTTTATTATGTAGTTAACAATACACATGCTGCCACTGACCGATATACTATGAATTACAAGTATTTTCATGATTACATCGAATTTCACACATCCGAAGGCAAGTTTGATGAAAAATTAGTTAAAATACGCTAATCTTTTTGTAAGAGGGTCTCTGTGTAAAACGGAAAATTGTCTAAAGCGGAAAGATTTTATTTTCCACCAGAATGATTTTCAACGCAGTAACATTGTGTAAGACGAAATACTAAATTAATTTTTTTTCATTAATGATCGATTCCGCCTTAGACAGAAAGTACAGCAGTTGCATTATTGTAGTGAATAAAAATCCGATTGCAGATTTAAGTACGATATCCTATATTTTCAATTGAATAACTAAATCGATTGCTATCCTGGTTTAATATATAAATATAATTTGTTGTAAGTGTGCTTTTACCACATATTACAGCCTTTTTCTCCAGCCTTTTTTGAGTAACCGTGTGTATTGCGCTATATTTATTACAAATTCCATTCAGTTAAATTTAATGATGTTGATGCAAAACATTTGACAAAAGGTTGCATATTTTAAAGGAAACAAATAAGGGGAAAGTGGGGCAATTTGGAAAACATAACGTGATGAACGACGTCTCCGTTATAAGATCATGAAATCCCGTATTAACTTACGGGGAAAGTTAAAATCAGGATACCCAATATAGTTTTAAAAATTTGGTTTTCAGTATTAGAAAATTAACATCCTTCATCAACGTACAGAATTTTCAAGAAATATTTTTGTAAATTTTAAATATTTTTTCAATATTAGTTAAGTAATGGCCAATAAAACTTAAACATATTAATTGGGAAAATTTTTAGAAGTTTATTGACTTCATAAAACTATTTTAAATAATAATAGTAATAATAATAAAGCACTTATGTACCCTCCACGCTAAGAACAAGGAAAAGTGTTAACATAAGATATGTGATAGAATGAAATTTGTCATTTTATTTTATGTATGAAAATTATTGTTTTAGCATCGTGTTAACATCGAATCTTTCCGAAATCTTATACAAAACTCATATCGTTTTCCGCTTTTCAAACTTTTTTCCGAAAATAAGGAAGAGTGATGAATTGTGTTACTAAATTGCTGTAGATAACATTTGAGGGGGTCGGGGCAAGAAAGTGCTAAACCACATTTTTGAAATTCTGAGATATTTGAATTTGAAAATTTGATCATATACTTAAATCAAGATATGTAACCTAAAGTTTTTTCACCAATGTCTTACATTTTTTGTAAATTAGCTATCTTCATTGGGGGCATAAACATCTGAGGCAAAAAAAAAAAACCTGGGACACATAAGTAACATTAGAAACACAATTATATGTAGGATATGGTAATTTACAATAAGAAGCAACAGATTACAGCGCTAGATTTATTTCACCAAATATGTGGCTTGGCATTTTCTTGCCCAACCCCCTCATTTTACGATGATATTTGTTCTCCCGAGTACATCCGAGGTATGAAATTATAAGAATCTCAGTATGAAATTTAAGCAGTTTCGTACATTTATTTACTAAAATATTAAAACAAAAACTGTAAAATTTTTACTAAAAAAATTTAAATTTATTAATGTTGTAAAGTTAATATTCTACGGTATAGGGTATATTTTCAAATTTTTAACAGAGCTGTGTACTTAAATGTAAACTTAATCATTCTTTGATGTCTTTTATTATAATCTTTACATTCTTACAACCAAAATCTACTGATAAAGACTACCTGAAACACAATAAATTCTGAAACACTAAAAGAGTCTCTAAAAATATAATTTTTTAGCATATAAGTTCAAAACTTTAAAGGTAAGTTTATTTTTTAAGTATTCAACATATCAACGGATGACCTACAGCAAAACTATTATGCATTTTCCTAACGCTATAATAGGAATAAATAGAAGCGGCGATTCAAAAGTTTCCAAAACAGCCACTTTCGTGGGCACTTTTCTGTTTTAGACCTTCCTCTAGTTGTAAACATGAAATATATACAGGGTGTCCAAAAAGGAGTACCCATTTTTAAAAATGAATAGGAAACAAACGAATAGAGTTATTAAAAGAATTCTTGCAGGAAACGGATATGTGAAGTCTGGAATTTTATTTAGAGTATTTTATTATGTTAGTTCAAATTCTTACCGACAGATGGCGCTGTGGCTACCGTATTCAGCAGCAATAGTTGAAAATTAAATGACAATATTTTCAATATGTCCTCCATTCATCACAATAACATGTCGGAGTCTTAGAATGAAATTAGCACACACCTTCTGCAACGTCTGTACGAAAATGGCTGTACACTCTTGAGCGGTAAATTGCTGGAGCTCAGCTAGCGAAGTGGAATTTTGGCAGTAAACTATATCCTTCAGATGGCCCCAAAGAAAAAAATCTCACGGATTTAAATCTGGTGAGTAAGGTGGCCAATTCATACCCTTGCCGGTTAATTTCAGGTAATTTTCGGTGCTGTAGCGCCATCTGTTGGTCAGATTTTGAACTATCATAATAAAGTGTTATAAACAAAATTCCAGACTTCACACATCCGTTTCCTGCAAGAATTTTTTAAATAACTCTATTCGTTTGTTTCTTATTCATTTTTAAAAATAGGTACTCCTTTCTGGGACACCCTGTATATATATTTGTGAATGTAGCGACATATTTAACATGATAAAAATGTGGTAAAAGCTGTATTTTTATAAATATAAACAATAATTGCTGAAAAGGCGATATTTTTCATGCATATATGGAAAGAGCGATAGCTCCGCTGTTGATACTCTCTTCAAAATTACTTAATATTGGATTTGATTTAAAAAAAAAATATTGTTATTTGATGCATTGTAAAAAACAATTCCGATAAAATAAGGAAAATCTACTGGCAATCGGTTCACCAGATCTATTGCTAGCATCCCTGTTGAAAGTACGATTTCCGTATTTTATCGGAAAAATCTTTTTTAAACTGGATACTACCGAAAATATTTACGAAAATTATCTGTATTTTCTCAAATATCAATTTTTATTTTTTATTTTTCTTACAAATGTCTTGCGTAATTTTTAGGAATTTTCATTTCGTTAAAACAAATATTGCAATAAAAAACTAAAAAAAAATAAGCACTTTTCAATGACCACGCAACTATAATTACACAAAACACTCTTTCATATACTTATCAATTATACTTTTCAATTTAGCCGACATTGCCGTATCATTGAAAATAGTTACAATGTAGAACCAAATATTGTCGTTTCACTTTACATATGTCAGATTTAAAGCCAATATTTCTGTAGCTTTTGCGTTTTAATACAAATATTTGCTATGAAAAGCCAATATTGACAATATTGGTGTTCCTTTGTCAATATTTCCAATCTAAAAAAATATTTGTGCAATATTGACGTTTCAATCGCAATATTTACAATGTAAATGACATTTATACAATAATCAAATATCATGCCCTCTGTACCAAACCTCGAAATATCATTTATGAATAATGTACTGTTGCAATACGGAAATATTACATACTATTTACGGAAAACTACTTGAATTTTTAAGGACTTTTTTTTACAGATGTAATATATTGATGTAATTCTTCAGAAATTTGAATTGTTTTATGTTCACTTTTACTTTTATTTATTATGTTGTTTAAATTTTTATTTTATAGGTAGGCCCTTCTAAAAAGCCAAAAAAGGAAAGATTCAAAGGAATTCGGAAATTCTTTTCGGGTCTCACAAGATGCTGCTCGAATAAGGAGCCACCAGGGTGAATCCATATGAGCACCCAATAGCACATTTCTAACCCTCTAAAAAATTAAGATTATGTAAAAAAAAAAAAAAAAAGAAAAAAAAATAGATTATTGTATTATACTAAAAAACACAACCATATTAACAATAGTTTGTACTCCCTCAATCAATAAAATTTAAAAACAATAGTAAAATATTGCCTCTGTTTTCTTGTTTCTGTTTCAGTTATTCATGTAAAGTAATGTTTAACGTTTATATTTATGAATTTCCCCAAGTTTGCCTGAAGTTCGAAAGCTTTTCTGTATTGCATCTTCAAAAACAAGCTAATAGTTAATATAGAGTGTAGGGTTAGTAAATGTTTTAGTATAAGAGAAGGGAGGAGATGGTTTCCTCTGTTTTAAGAAACTTTGAATACACAGGTACCCTTTAGTGTCAGCTTATGAATTTCACAGCAAAAAATCAAATCATTTCGCGGAATTATTGAGGAAAATAACGAACTAATAAAGAGCATTTTTTTTCCCCCTGAATGTAACAAAAAGTATAAATTAAAAAGAATCATGTTGTAAAGATAAGATTAAAAAAGGTTATTTTCATTTACAAATTCAAATAGATTCTGTTGAATTTCAAACTTTTTTCATAAAAGTAAGTATGGAAGTATGAAACTGTTCATTCGATACTGAAAAAAGAGTAAATTCACGGTATTTGCCGTATAATTTTACAGAAAATGCCACTACATAAATTCGAACGGCCAAATTGAGAGTTACAATTGTAAAATTTTTGCGACAACGTCGGGAATAGTGATAAGGAACAGTTTGACAGAAAATACACAGCCTTAAAGCGTTAGTTCATGTAATCATATTTCCCATTATATAATCCATAAGAGCTAAATCGTCTGAAACTGTTAGAAATCTCATTTGGAGTAAATATGAAAGAGATGATAGTCTAAAAGTTTTAAAATATTTAAATATAATCAATTCGAAATAAATATGACACTTGTGGAGCTGGCTCTGAAGCCACCTATTTGCAGATTTAGTAGTTAGAAATTTAATCCATATTTATGCAGTACGTCTTTATCTTTGTGTTCCAATGTGGTTTTTTTTTTTCTAGAGACGTGGTATCAAACATTGAAGATGGAAAATAATGTTTTTTGGAAGAATTCATGTGATTTAAATAAATATATATACAGGGTCATTCATAATTCCCTCCGGGGTTTCGAAACGTTATAGTAAAAAAACGAAGACGAATATGAAAAAAAGAAACATATGAAATTATTCCGAAACTATTCAAGTTTTACTTACATACATTACAGGTGTTCTATGTGTGAACCCTTGGTCACACGGCATACATCCATGCGATAGTCCAGTTCCTGCCATACTCCGTTTCTTTAAATCTGAATCAGTGGTGTCAGTTCAACGGGCCTTTCGTAATAAATATCGAAAACAGGGACCAACTGACAAAACAATTCATGTGTCGTACCGGAAATTTAAAGAAACGGAGTATGGCAGGAACTGGACTATCGCATGGATGTATGCCGTGTGACCAAAGGTTCACACATAGAACACCTGTAATGTATGTAAGTAAAACTTGAATAGTTTCGGAATAATTTCATATGTTTCTTTTTTTCATATTCGTCTTCGTTTTTTTACTATAACGTTTCGAAACCCCGGAGGGAATTATGAATGCGGCAATTATTCCTCCCTGGATTTTTTAATATATTTAACTGCTATTTCTTTTTCTCTCATGTATTTGAAAATAAAACTATATTCATCTCAACTAGTTTAAAATAATTAAACTCTAATTAAAAAAGAAATTAAATATTTTTCATCGGGGTACAGAATTGGGTGAGGGTGGGAAGGGGGGGGGGAGGGGGTTCTCCGTGATACCTCGTGAAAGTTAATTTTTAGCCATGTTTTAAATGTTTCCATTTTAGTATATAAAATTTAATTCAAGCGGGCGAGTCAGGGAAACTCCGCCGCCTGAGGAAATTAACAAGTTGTAAATTATTTGTTAAACGTGACAAATGATCGTACTACAACTAGTTATAGTACATATAGTAAATAAAGTGTTCGTACTATAACTAGCTTTACAATGTAAAAAAAATCATCGTTATTATTTCATTGAAATGAATTGTATCGTCTGTTATGAGCGAAATGAATATGCCTTTTTTTTTTCTTATTATGTGTGCCACGTTTACAGATGCGAATTTTTTTTTTATCCACCAGATAGCGCTGCAAAATTCACCATGAAGATCTTGCTTTGCGAATGATTACCTCCATGGTTTAATATTTCTATGATTCACGAAGAACGAATCTCTTGTGTTTACTTACTTTGATGAATTGAGATAATCAGATTGTGATAACCTAATTTCCACTGAAGTTATCTCAGAATCTATACATTTTTTAATGCAATTCATCTCTCAAGCAAGCAATTTTTTGAAACGATCTCTCTAAATATGTAACTTTTTTGCAATTTTTTTCGAAAAAATAATTTTGAATAAAAATGGCCGCTTGGTATATGAAAAAAGACGTGGTTAGCCCCTGTTTGTTTTCCTCAGTCACATGACTTGCGCTTTTAGTATATAGATTACGTATGATAGAATTTAATAGAATGAAGAAAACTTTAATGGTATCTTTTTAAGTTTTGATTCGATTTTCATAAAATTTGAAATGATTCGACATAATTCTGCATCGATTATATATATTAATTTCAAACCATTTGGTTGGGTAGTTTTTGCGCTGTTATTTGCGTATGGACGCACAGACAGACGGTCGGACAAGACGACGACTATAGGTGCTACGTGTTTATATAATTACGAACGCACCTACAAATGGTGGCTTACAAATTATATGTGGCAGTGCTTCGAAAGATCAGCGTGAAGAAGTGCACACAATAACTCATTGTACATTGAATTTCGAACAATGAGACAAAAAAAATTGTTTTTTATTCCAAAAGCTAGTGAACTTCGAAGTTTGTTTGTTTTTTTTTTAAATATGCAATTTTAGTGCAATGACATCAATTCAAAGTAAGATGTAAATTTTCATCCAATATTTTCACGACTTAAAGTTACACAGATAATCAAGATATCAATATTTAGAAGAAAAAAACTCTACGTATTTCACTAGAAGCGTAATGTGGAGATTAATTTTATAAAAGATAAGCTTGATTTATTGAAAATTGTTTGAGCTGTCGGTTTAACAGCTTTAAACTTTGTAAAATTAAGGTGAAACTTTACAGGCACTATTTTATTTTTTAAAAGAAACTTTTCCTTTTAAAACTGATTCAAACAAAATTTAAAGTGATTTTATTATCAGAAGAAGCCACTTTTTGTAAAATATTTCACAATCTATTGAAAAGTTGACAACTTTAAGTATCTTTAAAGCACTTTAAAATTTATCAAGTTAACAACTTTACTTATTTTTTTTTTCTTTTTCGTTCTCCTTTGTACAAATTTTGTATATTTTAGCGAAGGACATAACTAATCAGTCACTGTTATAAATCAAAATTGCTCGAAAGAGACAAAAGAGAAATAATAAAATAGTTTAATGACTTAACACCCTGTTGCTTTAAATTTTTTCATAACTACAGTTCATTTGATAAAAATTTAAAGTTAGACATGTCAAATTTTTAAAAACCTATAATGAATTAAATTACTTTTTCTGAAAATTAATTGCATAACTTCTATTTTTTGAGTTAAATTAACTCGTTGCTTTTGAATATTTTTTTCCAATTTAAGTACAAGGTAAGTACAAGGTCCCATACGTATTCAAAAATTCATAAAAAATTGAACGAATCCGGAGTGTGGTTTGCACTTGTACCATAAGATTTGCAAAATAAAGGATTTTTCATGAAAAAAAAATTTCAATTTTTCAATTTTTAGTACTAAAATTCCGATTACTTCCGATTACAGTTCTCCAATTCAGGTCGAGTAATACAAAGAATTGGGCAATACAATAAATTTTTCATTTACTTTTTTAATGGGCCAATTTGTAAAAAAGCATACTCAAAAGATGCAGGTATAATCAACTGTAATTTACAACATTTACATGCAATCTAATGACTACATGCAAACGTATCAAGTTAACTTCATTATTTTGTTACTATATAAAATATTAAATATAGTTTTGACTACGGCTTTAAAGAGGAATAAATCTTGGATAAAATTTATTAATATTTTCAATTATACAAGTTCTAATTAAGAAGAATCGCCCCTATTATATATTCGAAATATCCTACCGTAAACGTACAGTAATTTAAACTTCAAATAAATGTTTTAAACTGGATTTTACTCAAAATGACATTAAAAATATTTTAGTCACTTGTTAATGAACATATTGCGAGTAACGTCTTCTGTAAATATCTTCATAATTATTAACCCTGTCAGCGGTTGAGGGATTTCCTATATTTTCTTAAGTACGCTTGTAAATCCCAGGATATATATATATATATATTTTATCATAGTTTGATGCTATAATATATTTTATATCTCATCATTCTATATAAGGTATAAAAAATTTATTTTGTTAAAAATATTTTGTCTACAGACATTTTAATATGACTTCTAGTAACGAAAAAACACAGGCCTAAACGCTCAAAGGGTTTTAAAGTTATGACCAAAAATCCGGGCTCAAATTGAATTGAAGCACCCTGTATTCTACCACTTCTTAAAGTTTGTAAACCTGGTATTGAAATAACCTGTATATTGAAGTTTTGGAATTTTGGATATTTTGATGAATTGAAGAAACACAAACTGAGAAAAAAAATTTAAACCTGACGCATTTGAAGGAAATGGATTCAGCGAAAACCCTTTTCGTGCGTTTATAATTCTTCTTACCTTTAAGAAACTTCATTAGAATATAGTTACTCTAAATATATTTTAGGCCAAAAAAAATAATCAAAAGTCGATATTTTAGTCATTATTCACCAAATGAACAGTAGCGAGTCCCCTTAGGCATGTTTAAATATTTTAAAGCAATTTTTCCTTATTCAGTAATCCTTTAACATTCGCGAGGGTTACGTTCGAGGAAATCCTCGCGAATGTTGAGTCTATCTTTCTGCACTAAAAAGGAAGTTACGTTCAATGAAATTTTAATTAGAATGGCACATAGCATGTAAAATAAATCGGTAAGGTGCGATTATACCACGTGCTAAAATGATACCGTACATTGAGTTTATTAATTACTATTTATTAATTAATAAAACCCTACTACCCCTAATTGTTTCATAATTTTAGTTTCAGTAGATTCGGATATAGAAGGAGGAGGGAGGGGGGCACATTTTTCCAATACTTTAGATGATATCTCTGAAAATATAATACCTAAAATTTAAGGAAATATGTTTGGCATTCGGTGTTACGCGATCTTTCGAACGATTCCCTACACGATATATGATTTTTTTCAGGAAACTTAATTAATATCTCGGCTAATTACCGACATTTGTTTTCGAAAATCATTTTCAAATATCCTTGTATGATTCTGCGTCCATAGATGCCTTGAGTGCCTGTCAACTTTTCCGCTGACCGCCGGAAACGTAAAGCTTGTGTGTAACGGAAAAATGCGTTTTTCTCAAAAAACATGTTACCTATAGGAAAATCGTTATAGTTTTCCTGCAAGGTTTTTTAGTTTCAGTAGATTTGCAATTAGAGGTGGCGGGGAGGGGGAGTACATATTTTTGCAGTGTATTTTCGACGATATATCTGAAAATATAATACCTAAACTTAAACAAAATATATTTTTGAGTTCGGAACTACGAGATCTTTCACACGATATACAAAAAGAAAACTTTTGTTCTTCAAGTAACTTAATTAGCCCACTATATTTTTCCTAAAAATATTTGTGAATGGCGAATAATCTAAAAGTATGTGGTTAAAAAGGCTTTATAATTTTCCAAAGTTTGAACTTTCCGTGTCCCATTGTTTACGAGAAAAGTGCTCTAACAGACGGACAGACAGACACAGGAGTGATCTTATAATGGTTCCCGTTTTTACTTTTTAAGTACGGAACCCTAGAAAACAAAAGAATATACGTATTGATAATACGTTATATCTAACATAATGTAGAAGTTAAATGTACGCATATATCCATAAACATGAAATTTATTTATGGAAGATAATTCAAATTAATTGGCTAGAGAAATACTCACAGCTAAAAAAAATAGCATCTGTTTTTGTATAAAGTAATTTCGACTCTCTCTATTCGCAAAGAGATTATAATGTGTTAGCGGGCCAGTATACGATGCAATATTAAAATACGATATTTAAATGCAGCTCATCTAAGAGCAATTTTAGAAAGAATCTTTAGCCACTATAAATATTAAAAAAGAAAGAGATAATAAAGAAAACGCGAATGATCAAATCAGATTCTGGCGAATGTTACGTTTTTCCGCATTTTCATTTTGGCGAATAATCAAAACTCGCGAATGTTAAGGAATTACTGTATTTTTTTAATGGGACAATATCCAAAAACTATACTCAAATGATGTGGGTGTAATAAAATGTAATTTACATCATTCACATACAATCTACAAATAAATGCAAATTTACATATGAAGTTAAATTTATCATTTTGAATAGCACTGTATGAAATATTTAATATAGTTTTGACTAACGTGTTTCAAGTGGATTAATTCTATATAAGATAAAATGTATTAATATTTTCAATTATCGAATTTCTAATTAAGAAGACTTCACTATATTATATTGTCGAAATATTCTAAATTAAAAGTCTGCGGAAATGTTGATGCGTTGTAAATCAGTGCTAAACCCCGTCTTCTGTCAGTACACAACCGGCTGTGGGCAAAAATGAGGATGTAGAAAGACAGGAATGCACTACCACCTGCTACTACTGTCATGGAGACTATGGTCAAACAGTCCACCACCTGTTGAGGAGGATGTTCTAATCGAAGATGGAGTGTAAATCAACATATTTTGAAATTTGATATTGTGGCAGGGTTATATGTTTTTTTGCGCATTTGTTATTTTTGTATGGTTTTAGTTAATAAAAAATATCATTTGTTGAAATTATTCTTCATGCTTCCATTCACCTGACCACAGCATTACTTAACGCTCGTTTAAATTTAAGTTAATTAGGTTGTAAGTGCCGTTGACCCGATCGTTGACGCTGATGTGATTTTTGGCAATGTTCTTCATCTTTTAATGTGATTATAGAGTGAAATATGGAATCATTCAAAATGAATAGAAGCTTTTTTGTAGATAATTTATTTGTCTTTATTTTTGGTAGCAGCAACTTTTTCCGTACGGACATTACATAATGAGATATTAACAAAAACCAAAAAAGGTGTTTTCTGTTATCTCCCCACGCTCCCGCTCACCCCCATCCCAAAGGACTTTTAGTTTGTTCATTAGTAGACCATCCCAAAAAAATTTACAAAGTTTCAAAAATTTGGGAATTATGTCCAAAAAAAAAAACAGAAAATTTGATTGGACTACCATTAGTTTTCTGAAACCGGGTTATTTGATATAATAAATACTGTCCGTTATTAATTAAATATTTTCAGTTACCTAACTAAATTTAGACATGCAAGAGTAATAAAATAATATTAATTTTAATGTTAGTGTCAATACAATTAATTTATAATCTTTTTCTGTAAAACCTATCTGGTGAACATGTTTTGTTTTACATATTTTGTTTGTGTGTTCCTGTATACGAACTATGAGATCTACATACTTGCTTTGTAGCGTACCGTGCAAGGCCGCCACTTTGGAGTTGAGTTTTGGCTAGCTTTTATAGGTAAAATAACACTTTTAAAATTAATAGGGCAACAAACGTGATGGAGTCAATTTGTAATTTTGCTTTTGCTATTAACGGAAGTTTGTCCTTAAAACAATATTCACTCACAATGAATATAAAATATTCTAAATTTCAAACCTCACTTACGTGCATAACACTGTCTGTTATTACTATCAAATACAAGAGCAAACAAGGTTTTGGCTGCATGACAAAAGTCAACTCGAAACATTAAACACTGTCTAACGTCACTAAAATTAGCAACCCGTGGCTGCCGAGCAAGCTTATTTGATTATCAGCAAAATGCACTCTCAACCAACTTGCAAGTTCCACTCAGATAAATTAAACTCTTCTTATGCACCTGTTGAAACAGCAACTCCAATATTCGATTCTGGTCTTTTTCTCCGGAAAGACAGGACTCGACCCACATCCGCTGATACAAACTTTTACTTCTGCTTTTATACTCCGCAGATTGACCAACGAAGCCAAATGTGATAAACTCGCAGCGAAAAACACTAACCGTAGATTCCAAGATATCAGAACACACTTCGGAAAAATAAAGTAAAATAATGTACAGTGACATTATTTGATATACAGTGACAATGTACAGCGATGTACATAATGTACAGTGGCAATGACATGTATGTCGTTTTGCGCACACAGTTTAATGTTAACAAAACGCTCACATTCAACAAACGAGAATCCTTTTTAATAGAGTTGCTAGTCCACAGCCGGTTAAAGAACTGGTCCACGATGGTAACATCCGTACATTGGCAGATGATCGTATTAAGAAACAATATAATCTGTTTTTTCCATATTCTTTAAAGCATAAGATTTTTCGGAAAATGCTGTCAATGTTGGCGAGTTAAACTCAACTTTCGAACTTGACAGCGTTAAAAACTAATAATCACTTATTAAACTAATATGATGCGAAACATATATAAAAAAATTTAAAAAACTGTTCTATTACAAATCACTTCAATATTCCTTTCTGTAAGTATCATGTTTTTACGTTTAAAAAAGTGTCGAAATATGTGTCAGAAAGTTTCGGTTTGATTGGCAAAGAAAAATGTTTTTTGAGAACTCACTGCCTTAAGCATAAGGAAATTTTCTACACGAGGAAAATTGTTTAAGTTCGTTTTCAAAAAAATATTTTCCTCGCTCCACAACGAGTAACTTTCTGACATATTTTCTGACTCATCTTTAAACGCAAAAGCTTGCGAGTACGATTATTGAAGTGGTTTGGAATCGAACAGTTTTATCATTTTCGATAAGAGAAACCCATCTTGAGTTATAAGCGATTTAACACCCGACATATTTTTTTCACTTTCCTGTGCTGTCGTGTCCGGTAACTTGGCTCAAAACGCCAACTTTGTCAGCATTTCTGAAAGAACTTCTGATTTACCGAAAAACTGAAAAAACTGTTCAATTACAAAGTTTCTTAACAAAAACACCTGCCAATTTCGTGTGTTTTCGAACAAAAATGAATTTAAAAAATGTATCAGAAATTAGTCAGTTTGGGTTAGAGAACAGACTTAAAGAAAAAATAATACTAAATTAGTACAAAGATAGTTTACAATTCAAGATCTGCATTACAACCTTTTTTAATCATCAAAATTTAAAAATAAAATAAAATAGGAATTTTAAACAAGAACGAAAAATCATTCGTCAAGCATAGATTATGTAACACTTTCCAACGCTTCCAAAAATAATTTTACAAATCCTACCGTTTAATAAGCTGAAAGATAACATCTAAGTAAACAATTTGGAAAACGCATAACATATTTAAAAACATAATTTCAGGAATTTCTAACGTATATAATATTCGGAAAAATATCCGAATACTTTTATTCAGAAATGTATATGATCCATAAATTTGTATATATACTACATAGGATGCTAAATTTTACTTCAGTTAAGAAACACGTAGCACAGTTTAAAATTCTCCTTCTGGAGTTTCTGTCAATAAAAGGAAATGTGTTCGCGAACTTTTGTGCTTCCCTGTATAGGATCTACAGAATTTATGCACACCACGTAATAAACAAAAAGTGAGTTAAATTTAAAATCGCGTTCAGTAACTTAAAATGCACTTCCAGGAATTATTGTTAACAGACAGTAGAGAATTCTTTTGTGTGTCCCTGTAAATGAACGATGACTACTATACACGCAATATTCTGTAGTAAGCCTCTTGTAATGCACCTTAATGATATATATAAATTTCAATGCGTTTAAAATAGTGAAAAATTATTTAAATAAACCGCAGACGATTTTTCTCCATAGACGTAATATAACGGAATTCTTTTGATTGTCCCTGTAAATTAACTATAAGTGCTATGCATACCCTATTCCATATTAAGCTTCTTGTAATACACCTTAGTGATATATATCAATTACAATGTGTTTGCAATTGCGTAACATCATTAAAATAAACCGCAAATGATTTTTCCCCATAGACCGTAATGTAACGGAATTCTTTTGAGTGTCCCTGTAAAAAAACTATAAGAGCCCCACACTTCCGTTGAAATAGGAAACCTGCTATAGATAACAAAAATAACATATAAAAATTGCAAGGCAATCAAGGCAAGACAGACGGCAGACGGCAGACGGCCATACGGCCAGACAAACCGAAGTCATAAACACTTTTCAACTAGCTTGGAAAGTGTTAAAAAGGAAGAGTAGTGACATATCACATCACCCATTAAAACTCGTAAGCCATTTAGTTAAAACAAAAGATAGCCAAACTGCGAAAACTAAACTTTTAAAATGTTTGGTAAGAAATCAAAAAGATAGATATTAAAAAAAATTACCATGACACATCTAGTAATCATAAGCATGACACTATACTAATACACTTTATCCCGAAACGGTCAGGATTGCATCAAGAAATTCAGCTGATAATTAGGAATAGCAGAAATTAATATAAATTCCGAAGAAAGACTTTGTGTTGACTGTTAGCGTGGTCAGCATTGTATTTAGATATTTATAACCGGGAGGGTGCATGTAATATTCCGGAGAGGATAGGGTGGTGGTCTGGGAGGAATTTAGAATTTTAGGTTGTTAATAAACATAAAATCCTAAATCTTACGGATGGAGAATTTGATGTTGTTGTGTGGTGGGTGTAGTTTATCCCGGACAAAACCCGGAATTTTTATTTATAGAATAAATATATTGAGAACCTAGTTTCTAATAAAACTTGTTTTTCTTGGTCTAACCACATTGTTGCCAACATCGTTATGACGTCATCGTTACTGATGCACACGTTTTTGCGTTGTAATAGAGATATTGTTAGTTTAAAATGTATTCAACTTTTAGACTCTTCTGTTGGGGCCAAATTTACATCAACAATGGTATTTTCATTGTTGAAACAACAATATTCATTTACATCCTTCAAATAACAATACACTCTCTTAAACAATGTTCACAACAATGCTCATTTTGCCATAAACGATGCTGAAATTTTTTTTTACTCATTCCATTATTGGGGTTCTTTCCAGAAACGTTGTATTTCATTTCTGAGAAGTTTTTCTGATTTTATTTTGACTGATATTATGATGTCAAGTGCTTATCTTAACGAGTTTTGCGATAACTTTCGCCAGGTAATACATGTCTTCTTACTTTCGTAAAATTTAGAACGTTTTTATACTACTTATGTGTCAAGCTTTTAGATCTGAAGTTCTTAAACATTTTCTGTGACGGGTCTCTCTGATAAAGCTTCTTCTTTACAATTTTAGTAATAAAAAATACATATACTAACACGAATATATAAACTGCAAGTAATTTTTTACCTCACTTCATCACATTGTTTTGAAATTTAAAATTGTGTTGCAATCTGCTATTCCAACAAATCACATTTTGGTACTTACTTATTATCCGGTTCTCATCCAGCTAAGCCTGCCAACATATTTTCATTCATTTTCCTGATGCATGTATTTTATTTTTTATATTCGTTTATTTATAGGTGATTTACATATTTTTATGTATATTTTATTACCTACAAATATCCGCTTATCCTTTTATAAACATTAAATACCATTTTAAAAAAACTATCCCAACAATCTAAAAAAGGGCACGTGGTACGGTAAATTTATTATGTAATCGTTACTATTTGCGTTTTGATTTCAAATTTCTAAATCAAAATATGATACCATATTTTGAACATGAAATCTATAATAATCAAATATTATTTATACATGTAGGGTTTTGGAACCAATCAGTGTCTTTAATGTAGGATAGAACAAAAATATTACACATTAAAATATGATTAAATCATTATATCAGTAAAATATGATAAAATATCCACTGATTTTTCAGTGGATAAATGCCACACCTTAAAATTCAGTTATTTTTTTTTTATATCAGTCTCGGGTTTAGGTAAGTTCAGATTGAATTATTTTACCGGTTTATCACACCGTTTATATTGTTCTGTATTACAGTTATAACACATTTAAGTTTGAAGGAAAAAGTTCTTGCATGGTGCATTTATAAGCCTTGATTGTGCGACACTGATGAATTGGAATTTTTCTCAATTTTTATGTTAAGCTTATTACTGAAATAATCTTTGATGTGAGACTTCACTTTAAATTATAATAAACAAACTGCAGATGCCAGATTTAGAGAATAAATAATAGGCAGAGGACATCTCCCTATCTCATTTTCATTTGCTACTTGTAAACTCGGAACATACAGTGGTGGCCAAAAATGTGGACATTTTTTGAAAGTTTCATGTTTTTCAACTTTGTGTGCTTGTAGAATATATTAATTTTCACTTAAATACAAACGTTTATATATCAAATTGAAGGTAATTTAATGTAAAATTTAATAATAAAAACAGTATTACAATATCTGTATTACAAGAAAAGTTATGCGACTAATAGTAAGATTATCTTAGATTTGCATTTTTTTAAAGTGATACTTACACAATCAATACTTAGTAGGAAAACCCTTATTTTTTAAGACAGCTTCACAGCGTCTTTTCATCGAGTGAACGAGTGTTTGGAGTTCATCTTTCATAATCACATGGTGCCAAGAATCAGTTATAGCTTCAATAAGTTGTCTTTTATTGAATGGACGTTTTTTTCGTACAAGAATAAATAGTCAAATGTCGCCACAAATTTTCAATTGGGTTGAGACAACACCCCCTATATACAAAGCTTCCACAGTGAATTGTAATGGCCGATCCCGTAGTCCGACTTCCTATTCCTACTTCAACAATACGCGTTTTCGCGAGCTTGCGTACGCTCACAGATTGAAGTTGGAACTTTAATTCCTCCGTGAAAGTTGCATTTAGAATTATTTCCCATAACTTTTTTTAAACATTTCAACAGGATGAGTGTTTTTTCTCCATTCAATTATAAATTGAATAAAATTCAATGTCTCCAATATTTATTGAATATTTCTTTTTAATAATTAACATATCCCAATACAAAAATTTTGTAATTTAAATAAATTACGATAAATTTCAAAAACTACTAAAATGTAATTGATTTTTCGTATTAAACTTGCATTTATTCCATTTGAATAAAATTATTGTTAATGTAATCAAGTTCTTCATTTAAATCAGATATTTTAAATTACAGTAGTTCACCCCCCCCCCTCCCCTTGAGAACCAAATTTTCTTTCTAGCTTTAGATGTATACATATACTATTTACAATATAAAGATTATTTTTCAATAGATTTGAAGCCTCGTTACTAATATATATATATATATATATATATATATATATATATATATATATATATATATAAGGGGGGGGAGCATTAATAAACAAAAAAGACATGAAGGGGTACTTAATGCTTAAAAAATATACTAAAAGGGAATTTTTAATTTAGAAATACAAAAGTTTCTTTACTTTATTGAAATCACTATTTTAAAAGAATAAAATATAAGAATAATCTGTATTAAAAAAATTTAATTTACGAGGAAATATTTTCTGAAGCTCAACTATATCAACATTTCAATTTTTCTATAAAAATTGCTAAAATTTGCAATTTTAATAATTACTAGTTTTCAAACAGCAGCTAAATTCTTTTACATGGCTGAAATTTGATGGCCTAGAAATAAAAATATAGGGTTGAAAATGTACTAATAAAAAATATGCTGTGTGAGAGAGTTTCTTTTTTTTTTTTTTCACTCCTTCAAATGCAAAAAAAAAAAAAAAAAAAAAAAAAAAATATTACAGCGTTTTTTGTATAATAGTTTTTCAAGGATATCCATGGCTTTCCTTTTAACCTAATATCTTTTATTTCAGAACTCTTTTAAACATTAATATAGCAAATGTTTGCTTTTAATAGATTTTTGTTACCCTGAAAAATTTCTTTTACAGGCTATAAAATAAGAGCTTTCTTCTTGTGCTACCTTTAGACCAATTTTAAGTTCTTCAATTTACATAAGTTACTTACTCGATTTGTTGTATTAAACTTGCATTTATTCCATTTGATTCAGATTATTTCGTATATAGTCAAGTTCTTTATCTTCATTTTCTTTATTCATTTAAATCATTCTTTTTTATTGAAATTATTTTTTTCTAAGAATTAAATTTTCTTTCTATCTTTCTTTATTTTTTCACCTAAACAGTATGCAGGTTTGTCAACAGATTTGAAGTAAACCTGGTATAAAAAATAATAACAATAATAATAATACTTTGGACAAACGTAAAAGTACCAAGCGGATACTAATTGTTTAAAAAATATACTAAAAAAGGCTCAATATACAAAATTTTATAAAAGGCAATAAATGTGATGTAATTTAGAAATAGAAAAAAAAAATCTGTATTAAAGAATTAAATATATTTACATGAGAAAATATATTTAGAAAAAAATTTGAAGCTTAATTATAAAAATATTGTAATTTTTCTACAAAAAATATGCTAAATTTGCAGTTTTAATTATTATTTAACGTAGCATTCAAACCCTGAAGCTAAAGTTTTTAACATGACTGAAATTTGATGATCTAGAAATAAAAATCAGGGGTCTGTTTCTCACAGTGTCCTGTTTTTATGAAATTGTGGGGTTTTTTTTTTTATATTTGTGAAAATTCTAGTTATAATTTTGTAAATTTTGAAATTATCGTTATATACAGGTTCCTGTATATCCTTTACTTTACAAATGAAAAAGCTAAGTAATATGTTCAGTTGTGATCAGTTCAGTTGTTTTGTGACAGGTCAGATTTTATTTTTAAATGATTAAATTTGTGAAAGGTTTTGTGAAAAGTCTATTTTAAGATGAAAAAAATTGTGAAGTTTTGGAATGAAAAATTTGTGAAGGGTTCTTTTAAGAAGCCAAAATTTTTTTTAACAGATATCTGTAAATACAGAAAAAGAATGTACTAAAAGAATGCAATGTGTGAGAAATTGTGAAAGAAGAAAGAAAATATATGTAATCGCAGCATTTAAAAAAATATACATAATTGTTTTTCAAAGATATCCATGGCTTTCATTTTAACCCCCCCCCCCCCCGTCACTGTTTATTTATTTTATTTTTTTCTTATTTGATACTGAGACATATTTTAAAGACTTGGGGCACTAAGTATTATCTCTTATTTATTTATATCATTGTTTTAATGTAATTATTATGTATAATCAGTTCTGTTATATATATGTAAGATAGAAATCTCGTTTTTTGAAGACAAAAACTGGAGTCATTTGCCTAGAGAGAGATAAAATGTTTTTCAGTAAATCATAAAAGGAAGATTTTACTTGTTTTCTAGCTTTTAATTCATTTATTATTCAATACTTTTTACAAGACTTTGTTTATATGTTAGTTTGTATTCGAAAATACTTGCTAATTTAAATCATATGATATTTATATATGTTAAATTATTTTCTGTATCTATTTAAAGCTTTTATTTATTCAATGTAGTCATTTACCCCCCTCCCCTTACGCGGATGTAAACACTTTCTGGTATTTAAACCATCAAATGTAAATAATTAATAACGAGGCCTTATTGTACTCAAATTGCTCATATCGAAACTATTTTTATAAAAAAAAAATTATGCTACAATAATTTTATAAGTCAACATATAACTCTATAAATATCGCCAGGTGCTATTGAAAAATAAATTTGAGAAAAAGAAAAAGAAAAAAAATAGCACTTACAAGATCAAACAACTCTCAGCATTCTCTAATTATAAAGAGAATAAATAGTAATAATAATTTGCTTCCATAAAATCAACTTTAAAATTAAGAGTAAAAAGAAACAAAAAAGGAAAAAGATAATTGACAAAAGCAATATACGAACTGCTGCTAGTTAATACTATGATAATAGTAAACACACTCTTGACATATTTTGTAAATTAATAAAATAGTGCATCCAGATTACTCATAGTAAATGATTAGAAACTATTAGAAAGTAAAATAATTATATGATTTAAAAAATATATAATAACGAAATAAAGCATAGCTAAAAAACGGGGATCTTTTTTTTCTTTTTAAAATCTGCATGCATAAAGTTTATCTTTAGACACATAAATTAATAACAAAGTCCTGTGAAAATATAGTGAGTTGAAGTAAACTAATGATCAGATAAAATGCAAAATTATCCTTTTTTTTATGACTTAAAACACAATACTTATTCTAGGCAAATGATTGAAAGCTATTGTAAATATACACGTGGTTTAAAAACTAAATTTGTATCTTACATACATATAAAGAAATTATATAATGATAATGTTATTAAAACAATGATATAAGAAAACAAAGACAAAACTTACTTTTATTCTTTAAAATATGTCTCCATATCCAAAGTTGTATTTATTTTCACAATTGTAAATACGTGATACGTGCTCTCGCATTTAATCCTAAAGGTGAACTGACCGATCAAGCAGAGGCAACTGGGAAGGTCAACGATAAGCGGAACTAACTTCGGACTACCGTCTCCGCCATATTGCCTCTTCCAGAATTCACTGTGAAGGCTTTGAATATAGGGGGTGTTGGTTGAGATCAGGGCTGTTTCCTGGCCATGGTAATATATCTATGCCTTTATTTTGAAACCATGCTTTGCATACTTTTGCTGTAAGGCATGGAGCAAAATCCTGCTGAAAAATAAATGGTGCGTTGTTGGGGAAGAGAACCCTGCAAGAAGGTATCAATTTTGGTTCCAGCACAGTTTCGATGTATTTTTTGGCATTCAGGATGCCATCAATCACTTGAATTCGGCCCACACCATCTGCAGACATACATGCCCAAATCATGACATTTGTTGGGTTTTTTGTAGTTGCTTCAATGCAATCAGGATGAAGTGCTTCTCCTACTCCACGTCTCACGTATTTTCTACAATCACTACCAAAGAGCGATATTTTACTCTCATCGCTCCAGATTACTTGCTTCCATTGATTTTCTGACCATTTAATGTGTTCTTTTGCCCACGTAACTCGTTTTTCGCGTTGCTTTTGATTTAAATGTGGTTTTTTCCTTGTAGTCCAAATCCTGATAACCTTCTTCTTATTGCTCTTGAACTTACTGCAATACCCGCTGCATTCATTTCACATCTAATGGCATCTGATGAAATTTTTCTATCTTGAAGGCATAGCCGTTTAATTTTTCTATCGGCAGTAGGACTTGTGCATTTTTTTCGGCCTGATTTGGCCTTATTTTCCACTGATTTCGTTTCGTAAACAGAACCAGGGGCGTAGCTTGAAATTTTTATTGGGAGGTGGAGGACCTGACTTTGGCGCCCTTTTATAATTCTCATTTTCCACTTCCCCATTCCACCCCACCCCCTCTCTCGCCACATTGTCATCAGCCGCGCTAAAAGTCTGCAGGTGCCAAAATTTCTAGGCCGAAGCAGGGCCTGACCTGGCATAAAAGCAAAAAGTTCGACCTGACCCGTTCAAAAATTATTTTGGTCCAGCCCGATATAAAAGCAAAAAGTTCGGACCGCCCTGGACCGACTGAATATCTACAAAGCATGCCGATATTTCTGAAGCAACATTAACCTAATAAAATTAAAATTACACTTACTTATTCAACAAGCACACTTACTTATGCATAGATTTTATTTTCAGATTATGTTCAAAATGCGTTGAATGCAAAATATCAACAGTATTTATGATCACTTAGACAATGTACATAAACACTGATTAAAAAATTGAATTAGACTATTACATTCAAATGAAGATTCAGTAAGAGAAGAAAAATCGTTATAGCCATGTTCCATTCTTAGCAGGTACCAAGTCTGTTGTATGTATTGTGTTCTTTTTATACGGATCAAGACATTTTTCCGTTTAAGAAAGATTTCCGTCATAGACTGTTTCTATTTCACAGGTTTTACTGTACTTTATTTATTTATTTTATTAATTTTTATTTTTTTGCTTAGAATAGTATGTACTATTCTTTAAAAAGAATTTTAATGGTAGAATAATGGCTATTTAAAAAATATTCCTTTTTCACAAAAATTGTTGTGTCAGGCCTAATTTTCTGATTTTTACGCTGGCCTGCAATTTTCGGTCCATGCAGACTTTTAAGAAGAATAACGGCCCAGAGAAAAAGAAGTCTGGATTGTCCCGTAACAAGTCTGCAGAAATAAGTTAAGCCCGGGCCGTATGGATCTCTAACTCAAAAGCCTGTTTAAAATATCTGTTTTAATTTTTGCAGAAAAATTACAATACCATTTTATTCTTAGAGAATATATGAAATTTTATATGCAAACAGTTGATAATGATTTTTTGAATGTGTCAAACGTAATAATAGAAATGAATTTGAACCTTATCTAAAGCAAACATTTGTACATTCTCTTACATTCTGCTCAATCACCAACAATTTGAAACCACTCGTTCATAAATGAAGTTACATAATCTGCTTTCTTCTTAAATTCATTTATTGTTTTCATTTTTGTAAAAGGTACCTTGTTTATTTCTTTATTTGATGAAGAATAATAAACAAGTCGGGGCGGGCCTAGAAAAATATTAAGTGAGCCAACCGGCCTGATATAAGAAATTAAAAAGGATCAAACTAAGCTGATAAAATATGAACATTTTTCAATGGATTTGTCTGGGACGAGAATAAGTAAATGTACTGCATGAGCCGATCACAACATCAATACAGAAATATGTAAAGCATAGAAATAGGCATTGGACACTTGCATCATATTTGAGCCTGGGCTTAATTTTTTCAGCAGACTCGGGCAGGCTGGGATCAGGCTGCCATTGTTTACTATGTACTCAGGACGGCTGGAAACTGGGCTTTATTATTCCCAGGACGTGTCGAGTTGTTTCGTAATAATATAGTAATGGTGGTAATGAACTTCTATTAACAAAATCTTTAGAAGTATACGTTAATAAATTACAGATTTTTTTTTTATTATTATTATACAGCAACAAAAGTTAGGATGTTTTTAACCGTCTTTTTCTTTTATTCTAAACTGCATTAATTTTTTTAATGTCTTTATTTGAATGTAACACTCTAGGATTCTAAGTGATCATTAATAATACTATTCTGTATGCTATGGCATATGACATGTATAAAGTATTCTAAAATATACTGTAAAATTTTCCTATAAAAATGCATGCAGTATTCATTAAAAGAATCTCAATCGTATGTTAATAAAAATTGGAATTTTTTGTAAAAATTGGGTTGGTCAGGTCGGGTCGGGCCTGATTTCATCGTTTTTTCAACGGACCGGGCCTGTTTTCACTGAATTTTCAACGGGCTGGGCCTGTTTTCACTGAATTTTCAACGGGCCGGCCTGTTTTCACTGAATTTGCAACGGGCTGGTCCGATCCCGTGCCAAACATTTATATTTTAGACCGGACTGGGCTTGCCCAAGGTAGCTTTCGTTGGAGCCGGGTCTGTAAATTCTGGCCCGTGCAGACCTCTACCTTAGAGATCACGATCTACACGGTCCGATTCCCGAAATGAAGTCAAATGTTCAAATGGGCCGGGCTAATAAAAATAAATAAATAAACAGGCTAGACGGTCTGGTAAAAAAATTAAGAGGGATTGCCGGCACCGATATACCAAAATTAAAAGGACCGGACTGAGCCGATGAAATAGTAACAATTTTCAATAGACCTGGCTATGCCAGAATACGTTATAAATATGTTGCACAATTCGATACTAGTTTGACAACATCAATACAGAAATTTGATATGCCTAACATAGAGAATTTCATCGGACAGTTACATTGTGCCTGAGCCTGCGCCTAATTTTTCCTGTCGACTCGGGCCGTGTTCAGGCATACATTTTTTCTATACGCGGGCCGGACTGGACCTGAACTTAGTTATTCCTAAGACGTGTCTGGCAGTCAATTTTTCATTCAAAACTAAAATTGATAATGGATTTTTGGTAACAAAATCTTTGGGAATAAACTTTAATGAATTCCGAAGAAATGTTTTTTTAATCTAATTTTTTAACTATAAAACTTCAAAATTTGTGATGTTTTTAAACATTTTTTATCTTTACTCTAAAGTATATATTTTTTAATGAGTCTTTATTTGAATGTAAAAGTCTAGAAGTCTAAGTATTCATTAATGTTGACATTCTGTATTCTATGGATTGCCCACATGTAGTCTGAAATATATTTTAAAAATTTCGCAAAAAAATATGTGCAGTATTCTTTAAAAGAATCTTATGTTAAGAAAAATCGGATTTCTTTTTGTAGAAATTGAACCATTCCGGGCCTGGTTTTTACTTTTTAACTTTCGGTTTTTAAAACGGACTGGGCAGGACCAAGATAGCTTTCGTTAGCACCCGGGCAGGTCCGACCCTAGAAATTTCAGCCCGTGGAGACCTCTAGACCACCCCCACCCTCTCTGAGCCGTTCTGTAACCTCTCTCCAGTCACTTCCATTTCTTTACACTTTCTTTAGATTACCAAAGGTGACCAAAAACTACTGAGATAAGGAAAGAATTGTACTTCTAAGGATCGAATTACATTACTGCCCTGCAATTGATTGCAATTCTTAACATTCAAAATAATGTTCTTGTATAATTACTTGCAATTACTATTTAAACACTTTCTTTATGGGTACCTGACGGCACCCTTAAACCATCTTTGGCCCCTTAAATGAACGTATTGGAGAACCGTTCTAACCCCCACCAGTCAGTTCCACTTCTTCACAGTTTCTTTCTACTACAAAAGGTGGCCAACAACTACTTCTAAGGATCGAATTATATTACTGCCCTGCAATTGATTGTAATTCTTAACATTCAAAATAATGGGAATGTTTATATTTCTAAGGATCGAATTACACTTACCGTCCCGCAGTTGATTACAATTCCTATTTTCAGAAGTTTCCCTTTTGCATGTATACTTTTTTTCGCGAGGCGGGAGGGGGATAGAAGTAGTGACAAATCAAAAATTAAACCCCTTATGCAAATTTGAATGTTAAAATTAACTTACTTTCTAATTTAAAATAAAGTGTTTCTATAATCACTTATTACTACTAATATACCCTTTCTTTATGGGCGTCTGACGGCGCCCTTAAAACTTTTGTGGCGCCCTACTACTTGAACTTATTGGGAGGAGAGACTCCCCCCCCCCTAAACCTACGTCCCTGAACAGAACTTTCGTACACCAGAACAAGTCACTGAACCACCAACTTGTCTTGCAATTTCAGCTTTAGAGAGGCCATTTTCTCTCAATATGACAATTCGGCTTCTTTTTGTAGATGTCCAATTAGTTATTCTTGTTGATGACATTGTTTAATATTAGTTTAATTAAAAAAAAGGACTTTAAATATTCAAAAACAGCAATACTCTATTTAATTGTACTTGTATGCATCATTCCACAACAATAACTCTTTTGCCATCCAAATAACCTAAACTATAGTTACAGACATTTGATTGGTCCTCTAAACAGTGTTTGTGATTGGCTAGTACGCTTTTATTACAAAACACGTCCTTATTCAAAACGATTTGTGTTTGTTTGTTCTACTAAAATGAGCATAACTTTTTTTGTAATACAGATATTGTAATACTGTTTTTGTTATTAAATTCTACATTAAATTACCTTCAATTTGATATATAAATGTTTGTATTTAAGTGAAAATTAATATTTTTTACATGCACACAAAGTTGAAAAACATGAAACTTTCAAAACATGTCTAAACTTTTGGCCACCACTGTAGATAGACACGGTGCCATCTACGTCTACATACTTAGGTGTACAGCTCATTGCATTGGTGATGGTATGAAATGGAACAGCAACCAAATCACAGTTGAATAAACTAACCAGAAAAATTACGAAGAGAAAATGCATATGAGCGGGAGGAATAGGTTTAAACGAAAAAACTTGATTCCATTACACATGGCGACATGCGTAGAGTATAATTTTATGGGTCACAATGATTTTAGACAATAATCGAATCGCCAAGGAATTTGGTGAACGTCCTATTATCGCAAAGCTAATGTTTGTTGAGTTGTCGTCTCACTCGTCTAATAGAACTCATACAGGCGAGTATCACAATGTTCTGGTATATGAGTTGCCATAGTTTGGATAAAACCTTTAACTTGAGCGCCCTATGCGTATTTAGTCGATATCTTATGAATAAAGTCCCTCTTGGCAGGTACTTATCATCCAGAAGATTTAATACTAGCACTATATTTATAAAAACTATATTTATTCTTATAAAAATATCTTGGAGGCCTTCATTTTAGTAAAAAAAAATTTCGTACTTTTGTCAGGTGCATTATATGGATTCCAATTAATTTCAGTTTACATAGAATTATAGGAATACTAAATTGTAAACTGAGGATTATGACTACATGTATGTCTCTTTATCACAATGTTTAAGATTTTTCTAGATACGTCTTTGTACTTTCTTTCTTTGTACTATGTGTTCAATCTGGATTTGCGTTGTATGATTTCAACTTAAATTTGAACTGACTGACATTTTCTTAATAATACCTTTCTTCTAAATCAAGGATTGTGTGAACTTGAATACCTATTTGTACTTTTACCAGAACCGTCAAATTCAGATAATATCTTATGCTAGTACATTTCATATATCACTTGAATTAGATTTCAACGAAATGATAAATTATTTCTGTTGCTCTGCAAATGTGTTATTTCTTTTATTAGGATTCATCGACCGCCTATACTTAGTTACAATATTTTACTTCTGTGCTCACGAAACAGTTTTTCAGCTTCTCACAACTTCCTTCTTCTGAATTCAAAATGGCTAAGTCCTAATTAGTGTAATCAGTCACCCAGATGAATAAGAAAATTATAGCAATTTGTGATATTATGCTGCGACCGATATTATAACATTCCAGGCTGCTATGACGAAACATAGTTCTATATCTTACTTCTCATATCTTAATTCTATTTAAATGAAGGTTAGCACTAAGTATAGTTGTCTCCCTTAATAAAAATGTAATTAAAATAATTTTTTTAATTTCTAATTATGTTCTGAAACTATTAAAATATTATTATCTCGAATACACGAACATAATTTCAGAACTCTAGCACAATAAGTCCTGAGTGTAAAATAGATTACAAAATTCCATCTTTAAAATTTTGACATAAGTTAATAAAAAGCATTTCTATAATATTTTCTTCATACTGATGTATTACTTCTGGCATTACAGTTGCTTTTTTAAATGGCATTAGATACACAAAATACATGCTTTCGCCTCAACTTTTGCCTCAACTGTATTATATCTTTTATAACGTTATCCATTAGGCCTGTGGTTCTTAAAGGGCCACTTCACTGAAAGTACTCGATCGGTAAATCCCTATGAGAAAATTTAAAAGCGTTATTACTGATATCCTAATATAATTATTGAAAGACTGTTTTCACCATCAGAAAGCAGACCTCAGATGCCAACGAATTTTTTTTAATTGTCTCTTTAAGTGTTACATATGTAAAAATTACCTATGAAATTTGAATTTTCATAGATGTAGATCTTCTTAAAACTAATTAAAATTTATGGAGACAATTTTTAAAAACTCACTTCGGTGGCACCTGACTTCTGATTTCTGATGCTGAAAACGCTATTACGACAATTATAATATGTAATGAGTTATCACGCTTTTAAATTTTTCCAGAAGTTAACATGGGATTTAGAGATCTCGAAGTTTCAGTGAAGCGGCCCTTTAAGCAATTTTCCTACCTAAATGGGTCCGCAGAATCATTTTCCATGTCTCGTGACAGCAATGTGGAAAATAAATGTTGCATTTGAATTGCGGAACTTTCACATTTTGGTCACGATTCCATTCGGGTGATTGCAGTGTACTCTGTCGAAAACACACAGGACCAAGGAAATTAGATGTCTTGTTCACGATAATAGCTTATCGTTGTTTTACTCCATTTGGCCTAGATATCAATCATGTGCCATAAGGAGATTTTAAAAATTTAGTCGTCTTAGCTTAAGTAAAGGTTTAAGTATTTTTAGCGGTATACTGAAAATATCAAAATACTCGTATATGACGAATGTGTGATTTTAATTTTTTTTTAAATTCTTGTTATCAAATAAATAGCTCTTGTCATTAATTTGACACACACACACACACAGGGAAAAAAAATTCGGTTAGCTTAGGCGATAAATCGCGCAAATGTGACTTTAAATATATTTAGGTAAGATTTTTGGCAAATTGGCCTGTTAGGAATAAAGTCTACCTTTTTTGGGGGGGAGGGGGGGGGCTAAAGTTGTCACGTGTGTGAGTGCATGCGCTGTCGAGCATGTGACTGCGTGGATAAATATACGTCTATATATACGCAAGTACGGTTACACAACCAACTGGCAAAGTTTAGCGAGTACAGTTTGGTAGATAAAAATCCAATTTTGTGATCCTCGTACAGTTGAAACCACATTGTTGCAAGCATAGTCATGATGTCATCGTTTTTGATGCACACGTTTGTGCTTTATAATATAACATAGATGCAATGCACAGTTTACGTTTAATTTTTCTATTCTTCTGTTAAACAAATATATATATGAACAATTGTCTTTCCCATATTGGTAACAAGAATATTCATATTTATACCCTTGAAGCAACAATTCATTCCTATAAACAATGCTTAAACAAAGCCCGCAACAATGCTCATTTTGCAATAAACGATGCTGAAATTGCTTTTTTAACCATTCCAATTTTTGGGGTTACTTGCAGAAAGTTGAATTTTTTTTCTGTGAAGTCTTGTTCTATTTATTTGACAAACTATGATGTCAAGTTATTATTTTAATGAATTTTCTGCTGATTATAGTGAGGTAATATAAATCTTGTTATTTTATTAAATTTTAGAATAATATTTTTACGATTTATGTATCATGGCTTTAGATCTGAAGTTCCTGAACTTTTTGTGTGAAGGACTTCTCTGATAACGACTTTCCTTTATAATTTTACTAAAAAAAAATTCATGAACTGACACGAAATTATAAACTGTCCCATTTTTACTACCCAAGTTCATTTGTGTACTTTGTTGGTAGTTCTGAAAACGCCCCACATTGACTTTTAAAAGTGAACAAAAGTGACTTTTAAAACATTAAAGAAAGAGGTGTCAGATTATGTTATAATTTTAACATTATTGTCGTAAAATGTGAATAAAGTGTGATTTTTCTTTCTTATTTTGAATTCTAGATTATCATATTAATAGTTTTTCTTAATTTGCATATTGCTCAGTTACAATTTATTTACTTTCTTTGTTTTGGGTTGAGACCAAACATACATCAACAATGGTCACATTGTTTCTATTGTTATAACCACAAAATTCGTTTAAATCCTTCAAACAACAATACATTCTAAATGAAAAATAATTCTCTAACAAAACTCACAACAATGGTTGTAACAATAGATGCAACAATGATCACAAAAATTCTCATTTTAGAATATACAATGTTGAAAGTTTTTTAATCAATCCATTTTGGATATTGCTTTGTAGAAGTATCTTATTGATTTTCTGCGAAGATTTTTGCTTTTAGTGTGATTATTTATGATATTAAGCGTATATACAAATATGTTTGGTGCTAATTATAATGAGGTAATACCAATTTTGTTACTTTATTAAATTTATGAACGGTATTTTTTACGATTTCTTTTACATGTTTTTGGAGTAGGAGTTCTTAACTTTTTAGGCCTCATCGACTCTTTGGCTAATGTTCATATTGTAAATTATATTATTAAAAATGTTATTTTAATAAGAATTATTAAGCTTTCTTTGACTTTAAATCTGCCTGCAAGGAATTTTTGACTTCGATATATCAACATTCTTTTAAACAGGATTTATTTGTGACAAAACTCTAAAATTGGGACTTGTGTTATTATTTTAATGCATAACAGGTAGCATTGTTATGTCAAGTCCTTTAGACCATCTAGTAGAACATCTAACAACTTTCAAGATCCTAAAGCAAAATGATGTGATCATTCTTAGAATTTCACAAACACACTTTTCTAAACACACATATCAGAGCGCTAGTAATTTTTTTTTTAGATGCACAAGTATTAAAATACGTTATAATAAATGCTATGTGACGTTTCTGTTCTTCTTAATAAATACAATTAAAACTTTTCTTTTTTATAGCACATATCACAAAATAGAAAATATGTAATTCTTTTAAGTTTATTGAATTTAAGAATGATATTTTTTACGATTTCTGTTACATGTATTTGGAATAGGAGTTCTTAACTTTTTAGGCATCATCGACTGTTTTGTGTTATATATTATATATTTATGTTACACATTATATTATTAAAAACGTTTTTTTAATAAGAATTAATAAGCTTTCCTTCACTTCGGATCCTTCATATCGGAATTAAAAATATACTTTCACTGTACGATAAAAAAAACATTCGAATTTAAAAATTTTGCTTCCCATCTAAATAAAAAAGTGAACTATACATACATCTCAAATTCCTAAATACAAATATGGCGTCCAAATTGAGACAATTACGTACTATTATTCCGAGAAACAATTTTATAATAATGTAATAAATTAAACAAAAACATAATTTGCCGAACAAATTGAAAAGACAAAATTATTTCCCACAATTTTTGGCTCCGAGAAGGGGCAGATATTAAGATACTTTTTTCCGTTGGTTTTACATTAGATGTTACATTTTTGGTAATAAACAAGGTTAAACCAATTGAGCTTTAAAAATAAAAATAAAATCAATCAATATTATATTTAATCCACCCGTAAAACTTAGATTTGTTCGAATGAAATTGAAATTAGTCTTAGAGTTTTTTGAAGGTTTGTATTTTGCATGTACCTTGTCATTTTACATACACCCATCATAAACATGTTAAAGTTTATTCTGTAATACAAATGTTTGCAGCTCGTAAAGCTTAGACATGAAAAACGTCAAAGATATATTTTAATTTCATTCGATCAAATCTAAGTTTTACGGGTGGATTAAATATCATATTGATTGATTTTCTTTTTTAACTTCTTTATTATGGGGTAGATTGGGTGAAGATGTCGTAGATTTTTTTTTTTTTTTTTATATATAAAATCGCTTGTTGTTGTTATTTGTTCTTCATTAATTTCTTGTTAAAGTTGATATATTTATTCATGATTTAAAAATGTATTTAATTTTAGAAATGTCATAGAAAGTTTTAAAATTTTTGCTTTTGTAAATGTTTGCATTTCGGCGTCTTATACCAATCTTGGGGTATGATGGCCAACTACGTAGGAACTACGTAAAGAAAGAGCGTAAAAAATGTTCGACACTTTCAAAAGGTGTTAAGACGAAATAGTAATAGAAAAGCCCTATTTAAAACTTAAATAAAACAACGCAAACTGAAATTAAAGTATCAGTAGGGAAGACTCTTCCACACGACCGAGTGGCGTTTCCCACAGCGCCTGCGCATAGAAAAACCACGTGACACGGCATCATATCCAACACGACATCTCACCCCAAGTTACCCTACTATAGTTTTATTGTGTTGTACTAGTTTCTGTAGTTATGCCGCTCATTCTGGCAAAATATATTTCATGTCTTAAGTAAAAATAAATGTTATGCTTAACCGCCCTTTCTAAGTAAATTTATCTGTGTACCGATGACGATAAATGCAAATCTCTACCGCATTTTAATTTAAAAAACTGTAATATGCGTACAAACAAATGTTTTTGAGATGTGAATTTGTTGGCAAATATATATTTTTATTGGTTATCAGCCTCATAATTTTAATACCGTTGATTATATACTGTTCTTTTTTGTTGACCGCCAACATCTGTAAGATAATGTGGATGTTTAAAAAATTTGCTTGAAGACCAACCTTTGTATATAATTTTATTACTTAATTACAGTGAATTTTATTCTGACAACAATATTTCCTTTATAAAATCAAAAATTTTCAATGTATTATGTCATATAATAAAGGCAGATAGGTCTGAAATATTTTTTTGAGATTTTTTTAACTCTTTCATTTTTATTGCTTTTGTTTTACAGGTTCCTTTGCCTAACACCTCGAGGGACCAATATGTAAATGATTATGTGACCAGTGACGGGTAAGCTTTCTTTGATATTTCAGTGTTACTGTAACTTTCCCGGTAACATTCTTTTTAGATCTGTATTCTTAGTAGTTAAATCTCAATGTACAAATTCTATTAAACCGGCATAACACGACACGTGCATAGTTCGGCTATTCCACTAAGAATTTATATTTCTAATCTTTGGCCCAATATTAATAATACGAGGAGCAGCACCACATTTTGCCAACCAATCTTAACGTCGATGATTTTGGCATATATAATAGATTAGTGGGTACCGATGCCGGAACTGCCGGTCAGCTAGTAAACATCCAAGGGATATTCCATAGCTGCATCGTATAACTTCCTACAATGTGAAATGAAATGAAACCTGATTACTGATATTACACCGCTCGGAGACATCATCAGTAATCTGATTGCCAATCATGTCCACTCTTTTTCGCCAGTAACAAGCTAGCTATGTAAAGGTTCGTTCTCGTAAGATTATTGTGGTGCTGATATCTAGTAACGCTTTGACATAGCATTAAGCAAGGGAAAAGTAATCTTCCCCACGCCTGTTCTTAGAGGGAAAGTTATTTTCTTCAATTTAACGACGAACAATATTTAGTCAAAAAATTAACCTTTTTCTGAATGATTTTTTTTTTTTACCATATGATTAAGCAAAAATTATTTATATATATATTTTAAATATTACTTCAATTTTTGAAATTTTGAATTGTTTTGCATATGACATACGTTGCACAAGCGGCTATTTACTCATTTGTTGCAGCATAACTGATGTGGCACAAAATCTAACTCAAAGTAACATTAGCCAGATATCTTTTTTAATTTTGTATTTTTGATTATTTACAAATAAGAACAGAAAATAAAATCTATTTCTTGATTTGCAACTAATAATTATCATTACATAAATTTACATAAATTTTCTAATGTAGAATAAAGCTTTTTTTTTCTTAAATGAAAAGCACATGTAAGATTTAAATGTATGTACCAGATATGTTACATTATACCAGTGATTTCCAAACTTTTATATTACATGCGACTCTAGAAGAAATGCGCGTGCTTCGTATGCTCCGTATTTTTGTACATGTAAGAATCATGATTAGAAAAATGAAAAGAAATATAGAATGAATGGGTGTAAATAAACATAACTTTCATTCTATTATTTAACATAAGCATTATATGTTGCAAGTATTTATAAACTTGCATATTTCTTACATATTTCGTGTTATGCTAGTTCAGTAGAGTTAGAGTCATGAACAAAAGAAGTACGCGAAACACACTTTAGGAAACCCTGAACAATTTAAGTCAAGGGTCAAATGTTCAACAGCAGCGGAAAAGCTGGAAAATATACAAATGTTTGCATTTTTATATGAGTTGAAAATTTCCATCTGAGTGAAAGAGTGTCCAGGCCAGGATTCGAAACAGGGACCATCTTGGCTTAAGCTGCCAATGCTCTGCCAACTGACATATCCAGGACGAATCTGAAGGACACATTTCACCCAGATAACCTTATTGATCATGGCATCTGATCTGTTATCAGAAACAATTAAACAGAATAAATCGCAGGTTATGGAACTCCTATAATTTAATATGTAATTACATCGAACACTTTTTCACTCAGTTGGAAGATTACAACTCATATGAATTATTTAAGAATTAGACTAACTGTGTTAAAATTAATCACAATTGTATTTACATTAAATGAACATCCCACTTAGCGATTGTTTAAAATCGTTATTCATATCAGAATACTTTTTTATTCCGACTGAATACCATTCCAAATATGCACTTGTATTATTAGGATTTTTTTAATATCACAGTAAAAAGATGCAGTGAAAAAACAGGGAAAAATTTGCTTCCTTGAGTGGTGACATTTTCTTTTCTCTTTAAAAAAAAAAAAAAAAAAAAAAAAAAAAAACAGATTTACGGATACAAAAATCACGAAAAATAAAACACATTTTTAGTTTTTATTGCCGAAAAACGTACTCTAGAGCTTTTAGAACAAACTGACGCTGGCCGAATTGTAATTTTCATTATTACATGTTCAGATAAACGGTCTTTTTAAGTTATAATGTCTGTCATTACCTTCTTCCGCCATTTCAGTGCTTTTATCTCACATTGCATTATTTCAAGATTTGTCATTATTAAATGGCGCGTCAAAATTTCTATTAAAGATAAGACTGAGTCAAATTGGTCAATCTTTTTAAATGCTATATTCTTTAAATTTATTTTTGGATGTTTAGTTTTGAGAGAAAAGTTTAAAAATATGATTGTTGCAGTAAAATGGGCTCACGAAGTTTAAACTGAACGGTTTTTTGTTTCTTTTAAAAATTAATAAATTTTAAAAAATAAATAGCTTTGTAAATAGCGAAGACTAATTACTGTTGATTATTTTCTGTAATTAAAAATTAAAACAGAAGTAAAAAGAAAATGTCAAAAAAGTTATTGTTTCAGAAGATGTATCAAATTTTAACTATCACGAATATTTGAATTTATTTTTATTTTAAAAATTAAATTGTAAAATTCTTCTAAGTAATTTGCTTTTGAAAAGAAAAATACAAAAAAAAAATACATTTCAAGAAAAATCAGCAGAAAATATTCATAAATGAGAAATAATAAAATTTTGTGTCTCTGAATACATTAAAAAAATGAATCATCCGGCTTTGTTCAGTTAAGGCTGTTGACAGATTAAAACTAGCTAATATACTGACACATTACTGAATTTAATATTATACGTAAACGCAAAAAAATTAAAAAGACTTTTTATTCCGAAGCTGCAAAATCGAATAGCGATTTTTGTGCTTTGATAAAGACAACAGATATTTCAGAAAATACTGTCATAGTTGGGATTTTGAACAAAATTTCGGGAGTCGATAGCTCGAGAAAGGTCATGAGACAAAGTGCCGTGTGGTAGTGCTAAAGAAAACAAAAACTAAAAACACAGAAGGTATACACAATAAGCACAGGGTGTATGCTATAGATTATAAACTAGAGATTTGCGTGAGAAACGCTGTACAAAGTCTCTTCAAATAATTATAAAGTTTCACAGCGTATATCACCGTAGTACCCTCCACTACAGCCGTGCTAATAATTAAAAATGTTATATATTTATCGAAAAATGAGAACTGCTATTCGATTCTAAAACATTTCAATGATCATGCTAGGCAATTTCATACTTTTGCGTATAAAATTAAATCCAGGAATGTGTCAGAGCTTTGTTCAGTGGGGGGGAGGGGGGAATATTCTTTGAGAACTGTCTTAAGATAACTGGTTTCTGAACTCTCCTTTTCATATATACAAGCAGTGTTGGAATAAAACAAAAGTGTTTTCTATATAACAAAGCGGTGTTTGCTAAATATTTCGTTAAGTCTCGTAAAGTATCCCAAAGTCTAGTAGAGTATCTTTTACAAACATTTATCTGTATATTATAATGAGGTAATACAACAGGCGTACAAAAATATCCAGATAAAATTCAAATTGAAATCAAAGTGCGCTACTAAACACCACACCTAAAGTTTTATTTTCCCTACATGAGAAATAAACTTCATACAACAGGTTGTTGAAACTTTGTGATAATAGTCTATTATGAAAATGCAACTCTCACTGTTTGCATCTTATCAAACACTATGATGGGTTCGATATATTTTAATATTCAATCTTTTTAATTATCACAAAATTTATTTACATACTTATAAAATACAGTTATGGGACATTCGACGAGATGTTGATATAGACAATTATTTACATATGTACAAATTCTAGATTAACTTTACCTTGATTCTGATCATCATACTATACCCAATAAAAGATAATCCTAAATTATATCTTCTAGTTGCACTTTATTCCATGCCCGTCATTCTTTTTCTGGAAATTAGACGGTATTCTTTTAATTCACATTCGTAGATACTCCAAACAAAACATTCTTTTTCACTACACAACAAAACACAGATGCCAATTTCCTTTCCCTAAATTTTAACCTCTTCTCGAGTTAATAAAATGTAAAAAGAAGGCAAAAGAAAAAACAACTACGTTGCTATAGCAACGAGCCGCAATTAACAAATAAAATAAAATACAGAAGAAACAATTTTATCGGCGTTAGCTAAAGTCGTCTGTATAAATAAAAATATTAATTCACCGATTCCTGGCACTCACATTGATATCACACCCTGGAAGCACGAGGTAATGAAAGCTCGTTCGGGTGCTGAAAGCTACAAAACTGAATGTGACCGATACCGTGAAACGATTCCAATATTTTGAACATAATATTATCTGTCTAGGTTTAGGTATAAAATTAACTGTCTAAATTCCAAACACACGCAATTTTACCGCAATGATGATTAGACACATTCCATAGTTTCAATGGAAAAAGTCTCAAAACAATATCATCAACCTGAAGATGGTTTGAGAGGTTGTTAAAGAGTACCTTGGATACTTAGTCTAAGGAAGTTTTAAAGTGTCGTTATCTATTGGTTGTCACCCAAAACGAAAGAATTGAAAAAAAAATATTGCACCAACGAAGCTGGCCCTGCATTAATAATGACAAAAAAAAAAATCAAAACTTTCACAATCTATCTTTTTCACAACCGACACAGCAATCAAAAGCGATCTCTTAGTTTATAAGACATTATCAAGAGATGACAAAAGTTAAACTCGATTAAGGTTTGGGCTGGGATTTGTTCAACTGGCAAAATCCCGCTTGCATTTTTTTATATAAAACCATTAAAATTAACCCCCAAACGTACCGTTAAAATATATTGAAGAGTTTTATGCTTCCCTGCCCCAAGAGCACTTTAGACATGAAAAACTGATTCTCAAACAAGACGCAGAACAGAAAAAGCTTCGGAATATTGCAAATTTTATAGACTTCATAGGACCCCTGTACAATCTAGATATCAAGCAAATTTTGTCTTCTGCATGAACATCTTACGCAAAAGATTTTACTCTAAATTTTACAAACATTTAATGTGTCTGAGAAAAAATCTCTTCAGGAGGTAGGGTTAAATTATTCCGAGATGAGTTACGAACCATTGCTGAAAATGTTTTTTAAAAGTTTTCGCTTCTACATAAAAGCGAAATGTAGACCATTCCAAACATGAAGTTTTTCTATAAACTGATTTTGATTTCTGTGCTTATTAAAAGAATAACAAGCTAAATTTTTATACGAGTTATTTATTTTTTGTCCATGTACATATAGTAATTATTAATAAGACAATTCTAATTTTAATCAATGTTTACTATTTAATGTTAACTGCAAGGTGGATAACGTCCATTATCTAACAGGGGATGTTCCTAGAGGGGACAATAAACGCTTAGACCAGACAAGAAATTTTCTACTCCACTCTTGCGGATTATTACTTCCTGAAAATATTATAGAAGTCATAGCTGCCAAACCTTCCAATTATAAAATACGAGACTTCTGAATACGCAATTCTTGTTATTTGATGAAAAAGACATTTGCGACAGAAACATGATGATCACTATTCGGATATTCAAATGTTGGAAGGTTTGACAGCTATGTGACAGCCTTCTGTTTATGTCTATTGTATAAAAGTTTAAAAATACACAGAACGTCCTTAAAAATTACAATTTAAAAAATGTATATAATTATATATATATTCATTATTATGTGTTCAACTTACAGGGCCGCAAAAAATTAACCCGAGAGCCGCATGTGTCCCGCGGGTGCGTAGTGAGTACCAATGATAAAACCTTATTGTAATTTGTTTTTTTTTCAGGTACCAATTGTATCCAATATACTACCCGGTACCGTCATACTATGGAATTTATAATGGAGTTTCGTGCATTGAATATAACGGTGCTGTGTTTTATAATTACTACCAGTTCGCTGTGCCTGTGTATGGGTAAGCAGAATATTCGTTTTGTAGATTAAAATAAATTACATATAAAACACAATGTAAACACATTGATAATTTACGTTACTATCGAGGTGCAATAAATCAAATCACAGTTTTAAAACATTAAAACTATTAGATGTAAAAAATCCATGAGCTTTCGGCTAAACATTAGCCTTCCTCAGATGAAACACCAGCAGTCGAGAAGACGCAGCTCCGAATCAACTGCTGGTGTTTCATCTGAAGAAGGCTAATGTTTAGCCGAAAGCTCATGGATTTTTAACATCTAATAGTTTTAATGTTTTAAAACTGTGATTTGATTTATTGCACCTCGATAGTAACGTAAATTATCAATGTGTTTACATTGTGTTTTATAAAATTAGATAGGTGAAGTTGACGTTCGTATTATATGGATTTTTCTATATATTTTTATTTAAATTACATATGTTTATAATGTTTTGTACTTACCTAACATCATGCCAGTGTGTTTCCATATCCTCAGAAATGTATTATTAATATATCATCTTTACATTATGTAGATGCCAATATTCGTAATAATGATGTGCACATATCTGGTGCTTTTTACATAATTTATTTCTATCACACATGCTAATAGAATTGAATTGAATGATGCTACTGAATTATATTTTGTTTAATAACCAATACACATTATTCGATGTATTTTTTTCTATTTTATAATTCATAGCTTATTTTGCCTTGTCCACGAAAAAGATGGTGAATGAACTTTACAAAGCTCTGAATTACAAAAAAAATAATACATTAAAAAAAAGGTTTTATATCAACTTTACAGCCATATTAAGTGATACAAACTAAGGCTATAACAGGCCACAAACATGATTTGTCAGGCTCTATGGACACACTATTGATATTTAAAAAGCATATTTGTTATTATTTACGTATTTAGATGTACTGCAAGGTTACACTTCCACCATATATTTGCATTATAATATTTTTTCAATTGCTTATAATTTTTTAAAAAATATGTCATCATTTATAAAAGTATGATATCAATTTGTAAGTTTCAAGGATATCTATCCAAAAGCACCTTTAATCAAAATTCCAAATAAAGAAACAGGATTAAAAAAATGAATAGTCTAATTTTAAGAAATGTGCAAAATATCAAAGAATCTACTAGGAATCAGCTATCTTGTATAAATTTACAAGGAACTGAAAAACGAGATTTTATTAAAACACGCAGAAATTGCAGATATTCTGCAAATTTACCGTAAACTCAGTATATTTATATCTATAACCAATACCCAAGATACTGTACTTTTGCATGAATAAAAACAGACTACCGTACTCAATTTGTTGCTCAAACGGGGACTCAATTATAACATATATTATGAGAGTGTTTCGTTCAGCAATAGAGATACGGCCATAAAACACTGTGACGTCACATTGTGAGTTTGTGATCGGCGATGTGCGGTCATGTGTAACATGGATGTGAAGTCAAAGTGCCGTGGATGTGAGGTTGTTATGGCGTATTTAGGTCTTTGTGTGACCTCTCACTCTGACTAATATGTGACATCACAGTGTGACTAATTTGTGAAAAGTGATACATTTACAACGATTCTGCATGGGGTCTAGGAACAGCATTTTATCCGAACCCAACCCGACATCATTGAGTTAGCTGACTTCTTCTGTAGGCAGGAATCGGATCCTGTCAACCCTATTTTAACAGAACTCGTCCCAACCTTATAGTGCCGGCTGGTGTCTTTTTCGTTTTGGCTGCAGTTGAAATTTGGATTAGAACCTTGAATCGGGTCGGGTAACCAGGTTGTACACGAACCCGACAATGATCCTGTGAAATAAAATTGTTTGCTCGACTAGATGCACAATTCTAATCCAAATCCAATCTGCAGCAAAAAGTTAAGAAATCCATAACATTGCATGGGGTTCCGATTAAATCTAGTCACTAGAAGCGATGCCGAATCGTCACGTGTGTTTTGAATATTGATATTTTTAAAGAAAAGTTTTTAAAAAGTTTTCGAAAACTGCTACGGTATGGATCTAAATTTTAATGCATTCGATTATATCTCTTATCTTGCTATGTATAATATTTGCATTTATAAAAAAACTGGTGAATTAATAATTCAGAATCTTGATGTGATGATTCTTTTAACCGAGAATTAGTGTAAATGTACCTAGAATTTCTTTCTTTTCCGTTATTTTATAGAAATATTTAACACTACACATTTTTTCGGTTTGTTGTACACCACAAGTAATCACTGTAAAAACAGATACAGGGAATGATTAGAAAATAATTGTATATATTACTTTCTGCTGTAAGCTTTTCTTTAAATACACGAAAACTTATTTAATAACGAATGAAGTAATAAGGAGACTTTCTTTTCGGTTAGAGGAATTCATATATAATTCTATTATCATACAATTTTGTGTAAAATATGAATTAAGAATAGTGTAAAGTGGAAGTGTAACCATGCTCCCCAGTATACGTAGGAGACAAAATAGGCTCGATTTACTTCCCCCTATTTTAAAAATTAATTCTCTCTCTTTCCTTTTCCTTTTTTTTATAAATTCTGAGGAATAAAACAAAATTTATTTTTCCAAAAAGAACTGAAGTATTTATTATCTAAGAGAACTAGGGATTCAAATTCTTTCATCTGAGGGAAGGGGTTCTCTCTGCCTGAACTTATTAATCAAGAATTTTTTTTTGTTCTTTATTATTTATTACTTATGCTCAAGCATTTAAAAATTATTTTAAAGAGAAAATTCAGGGACCCCTCCCCCCTCCTCTCTTTTACCAGGACGAGAATGAGGAAGAAATTGTTTCAGTTCACCCATCTGAAAAATGTCGATATAAACTTGTGTTAAAATATGTATTGTTTCTAAGTTATTAATTATTGTTTCTCTTTTAATTAAGTAATCTTAATTAATTTCTCGAATAGCTTTCAGCAGTGACATTCGCCCGAAACCCTTAAATAATAAACATGCGAATTTTTACGTTGATAACTAAGCGTAAATCAACGAGGTGGAAAATGTTCAAGCCGGGAATCGAACTCGGACCCTTGGAATAACTTTCGGAGTGAAAGATGCCAAGCTGGATGTCTTCTACATAGCTCAATGGTAGATAACTGGCGCGTTATTACAAGGGTCTGGGTTCGATTCCTGTCTTGTACTTTTTCTTTTGTTGCCTTGTAGGATTATGCACGCGTTTTAATATTTTTCATATTTTAAGATTATTAAGTTAAAAGGATCGAATGATTGAATATCTTCAATATTTTGAAGAAGTAATTAAAATGAAATCACAGATAAAGGAAAAGTGTAACATGTGTGAAGACTCATTTTTTTTAGTTTGGTGTTCTAACGAAACATTGAATTTCTTTTCTAGTGTTCCACCACAGTTAACAAACAAGACTAACATAACCACCGATGTAAGCAGTGTAAGGTCTGCTGAAGATTTTTCCTATGAAACTACTGAAAATGTGTCTGAAGACAGGTGAGTGTGTCTATCCATATATTTAAAGCTGTTTGGTAATTCTGTCAAATCTATTCCATCGAAATTCGATCGAATACGCATGCGTCAAAAAATCACCGGCCAATGAGGTGAGGGTCTATGACTGTCTCTACAAACGTGTTTGGGATCGTATCATCTGTTGTTTTTTTCTGTTGTCACGTTGCGTTAAACCTAGGAAGATATTTATCTAGAACTCACTGTGGAGTGTTTAGAAGGTATTTATTTTATTTATTGTAATTTGTATGAATACTTAGATGTCCATTTCGGATTTACTGTTTAAAAATGAATTTAGGCTCATAAGTTGGCGAAATCCCGATGGAAATTTTTTTTTTAGATCTCTATCATTTTGTTTATATAGTACAGAAAATAATTATTCAAACGTGTAGAACACGTAATACAAAATTGGACCACTTATGGTCTGTTTATTATCGGGAATGAATCTTATGGTGTTCCGATTGATAATGAATTCGATTATGTAAATATAATGTCAAAAGACAGTACGCACGGTAGTAATATTTTTATTATTATGTGTTCGAAAAAAGCAGAATCTGAGCATCTGAATATAAGTTATAAAATAAACAGAAATATATTATCTCTATTCGATTTAAAAGTTTTGTCATTACATAAGTGGGCTATTTTATTTGTAAAGAGTATGTATGCATTATATTGTTTGTATGTATACAAATCTTTATAATGTTTTGATTTGCAAACTCTTAATATTTGAATAATGTTTACATTATATTTGTTTGTATGTATACAAACAATATATGTATACAAAGAAGTATATATACAAACAATGTATAATGTGTCATGTAACAATATTAATATTTACATTGTATTGTTTGTATGTATACAAATCTTGAATGTTTTAAATGGGCAAATTTGTAATGTTTTTTCTGTTATTTTTTTTAAATGTCAAAAAAAGATAAATTTTCAAACTTGGTATAAATAACTTAGGTACTTTTCTCTATTATCCCATTGACCACTTTTCATAACAAAACAGAAATATATTATCGCTATTCGATTTAAAAGTTTTGTCATTATATAAGTGAGCTATTTTATTTGTAAAGAGTATGTATGCATTATATTGTTTGTATGTATACAAATCTTTAGAATGTTTTGATTTGCAAACTCTTAATATTTGAATAATGTTTACATTATATTTGTTTGTATGTATACAAACAATATATGTATACAAAGAAGTATATATGCAAACAATGTATATAATGTATCATGTAACAATATTAATATTTACATTGTATTGTTTGTATATATACAAATCTTGAATGTTTTAAATGGGCAAATTTGTAATGTTTTTTTATGTTATTTTTTTTAAATGTCAAAAAAAGATAAATTTTCAAACTTGGTATAAAAAACTTGAGTACTTCTCTATTATCCCATCGACCACTTTTCATAACAAAATACTATCGCCAAACTGTATGATTAAATGCCAAAATTGCAGTCCCATTTACTTGATGTCGAAAACATTATACGTGTTTTTTATGTCATCAAGTGGTTTTTAATTCAACATTTGCGTGTATTTTTCATTATGTTTATTTGATTTATTAGTTATTTCATTAATTAAAATAACAATTGTATCCTTAAATTCTTATATTTTATTTATTTATTTTAATATTCCAATGACAACGTTCTCCCATTTATTTGGCGATAGTTTTTTTTTTTTATGAAAAGTGGTCGATGAGATAATAGAGAAGTACCAAAACTTAATTACGTATATGAGTATATTCTTTGACAGTATTAATCATTACTCGATATTTTAAAACTGCATCATATTTGTAGAATTATATTAATTTAAACAATGCTTCTATTGAAGTGTGAAGAACCATATACCTCTATGAAGAACCATATATTTACATAATTGTCTTCATTAGCAATCGGAACACCATAAGATTCATCCCCGATAATAAACGGACTATAAGTGGTCCAATTTTGTATTACGTTTTCTACGATATTTTTACATACATTTAAATAATCATTTTCTGTACTATATAAACAAAATGATAGAGATCTAAAAAGACAATTTCCATCGGGATTGATTTCGCGAACGTTAAAAAAGCCTAAATTCATTTTTAAACAGTAAATCCGAAATGGACACCTAAGTATTCATACAAATTATAATAAATGAAATAAATAAATACCTTCTAAACACTCCACAGTGAGTTCTATATAAATACCTTCCTAGGTTTAATGCAAAGTGCAAGAAAAAAACAACAGGAGATGATCCCAAACACGTTTCTAGAGACCGTAATAGACCTTCAACTCATTGGCCGGTCCTACCGGAAGATTTTTTTTATGCATGCGTATTGGGTCGAATATTGTTGAAACATTTGACAAAATAAGCAAACTGTTTCCACCTAGGTATTTATACACAATACAACAAATAAAATAAATGCCTTCAAAACCCTTTTGATCATCACATCAGCGTGCAAGACAATTTTTTTACCGGAAACCGTTTGATGAATTTCATTATTTTTCCGTTATCGATTGACAAATTTTACGATTTTACCGCTAACGATTGCTGAATTTCACAATTTATCGACTATTGATTAACGAATTTCATGATTTTTTCCATGAACATTTGTCGAATTGCACAAAAAAAATTAAGAATATCGTCAAATTGTCTTGGGTAAAAAAATTTTGAATATTGTCAAATGCCATCGAGAAAAAAGTCTCTTTGTCAAATGATTTTGAAGAAAAAATCGGGAAATTCACAAAATGGTTTCGGAAAAAACTTCACCAAATGGTTTCAAAATTCTTTGAGTGACAGCGGGAAAAAAAATTTCATTTTACATTCAATCATCGCAATTGGCGAGTGTGACTAAGTTTAGCCAGTGGTGGCAATAACATCAATCACCAATTTCCAGTATTACTCGCCGATTGGTGAATGTTAATTTTGTCTTATATCACAAACTGTATTTACATATACTACTAGATATAATGATTATGAACCATGATTTTTCTGTTATTGGGCGAGATTCATGTTTTTTCAGCAATTCTTTGACGAAATTAGTGTTTTTTCAGCGATCCTTTGAAGAATTTCGCATTTTTCTCACGATCCTTAACGAAATTCGCATTTTCCAGCAATTCTTTGATAAAATACATTTTATTCCGCAATTTTTAGACGAAATTTAGTAAAAAAGCGTGATCTTTTGGTGAAATTTCCTTTTTTGCGATTCTTTGACAAAATTTGCTTATCTTTCGCGATCCTTTTGCATAATTACGTTTTTTCTGTGGTCTTTTAACAAAAGTCATGTTTTCCCATTATCCTTTGATAAAGTAGTGTTTTTTCCTCAATCATTTGACAAAATCTGTTATTTTCCCCCCGCGAAGATTGGTTAGATGTTTTTAGTCTGCAGGTGCCCTAAAAAGTCTGTGACGCCCGTTGCTGCATCGCACACATTCTTCCATGGGGCATCGAACGAAGTAAATTCAACCTAAAAAATCATTGTTTCATTCCTGACATTTCTCGAAAGAAACAACGTTCAACTCATTGACTGAATTGTAAAGGGCGAAATGTGTCAATTAGCAGAAAGTGCGCAATTTGTTCGTTCATGGAAAAAATCGTGAAATTCGTTAACCGATAGTCGATAAAATTCGAAATTCGTCAATCGATAGCGGAAGAAGTGCAAAATTCATTAATCTACACAGTGGAAAAATCGCAAAATTCATGAACTGGTTTCGGGAGAAAAAATTTTCGAATATCGTCGAATTTCTTCGAGAAAAAAATTCACAATCTGCCAATTTCGGGGATGAAATTTACCAAATGGTTTCAAAATTTGTCGCGCGACAGCAGAGAAAAAAAATCTTTTTCCATTCAATCATCGCAATTGGTGAGTGTGACGATTATGTTTGACCAGTGGTGGCAATAAAGTCCATTGCCAAATTTTCAGTATTACTCGCTGTTTGGCAAGTGCTAATTTTGTCCTATACTTCAAAACCCTTTTGATCATCACATCAGTGTGCAGGACAATTTTTTTTACGGGAGACCATTTGATGAATTTCGTGATTTTTCCGTTATCGATTGACCAATTTTACTGCTATCGATTGTTGAATTTTATAATTTATCAACTATTGATTAGCGAATTTCCTGATTTTTTCCATGAACGTTTGACGAATTACGCAAAAAAAAATAAGAATATCGTTAAATTGTCTTGGGTAAAAAAAAATTTAATATTGTCAAATGCCTTCGAGAAAAAGGTTGCAAGTTGAAACGGCTGTGACTTCTTTTTCATGTTATGCATCTCCGGTGTCCATCCCCCCGCCCCCACCCCCCCCAAGTGGGACACTTTTCTAAATTTTGCACATACCCCTCATGTGATATATCGGTGGAAAAGTCTTTGACCACTTATTCATGTTATGCATCTCCGGGGTCCATCCCGCCCCCCCCCCTAAGGGGGGCACTTTTCAAAATTTTGTTGACACCCCTCATGTCATACATTGTTGGAAAGGTCTGTGACTGCTTAATCATATTATGCATCTCCGGTGTCCATCTCCTCACTTTGCCCCCCCCCCCAAAGGGTACTTTCTAAATTTTGCACATTACCCTCATGTTATATATCATTGGAAAGGTCTGTGACCACTTAATCATTTTATGCATCTCCAATGTCCATCTCCCCACTTTGCCCCCCCACCCCCCTAAGGGATACTTTTCTAAATTTTGTTGACACCCCTCATGTCATATATCATTGGAAAGGTCTGTGACCACTTAATCATATTATGCATCTCCGATGCCCATCTCCCCACTTCCCCCCCCCAGGGATACTTTTCTAAATTTTGTTGACACCCCTCATGTCATATATTGTTGGAAAGGTCTGTAACTGCTTAATCATATTATGCATCTCCGATGCCCATCTCCCCACTTTCCCCCCCCCAGGGATACTTTTCTAAATTTTGTTGACACCCCTCATGTCATATATTGTTGGAAAGGTCTGTAACTGCTTAATCATATTATGCATCTTCGATGTCCATCTCCCCACTTTGCCCCCCCCCCAAAGGGTACTTTCTAAATTTTGCCCATTACCCTCATGTTATATATCATTGGAAAGGTCTGTGACCACTTAATCATATTATGCATCTCCGATGTCCATCTCCCCACTTTGCCCCCCTCCCTCCCCCAAAGGGTACTTTCTAAATTTTGCACACAACCCTCATGTTATATATCATTGGAAAGGTCTGTGACCACTTAATCATATTATGCATCTCCAATGTCCATCTCCCCACTTTGCCCCCTCACCCCCCTAAGGGATACTTTTCTAAATTTTGTTCACACCCCTCATGTCATATATCATTGGAAAGGTCTGTGACCACTTAATCATATTATGCATCTCCGATGCCCATCTCCCCACTTCCCCCCCCCCGAAGGGGTACTTTCTAAATTTTGCACATTACCCTCATGTTATATATCATTGGAAAGGTCTGTGACCACTTAATCATTTTATGCATCTCCAATGTCCATCTCCCCACTTTGCCCCCCCACCCCCCTAAGGGATACTTTTCTAAATTTTGTTGACACCCCTCATGTCATATATCATTGGAAAGGTCTGTGACCACTTAATCATATTATGCATCTCCGATGCCCATCTCCCCACTTCCCCCCCCCCAGGGATACTTTTCTAAATTTTGTTGACACCCCTCATGTCATATATTGTTGGAAAGGTCTGTAACTGCTTAATCATATTATGCATCTCCGATGCCCATCTCCCCACTTTCCCCCCCCCCCAGGGATACTTTTCTAAATTTTGTTGACACCCCTCATGTCATATATTGTTGGAAAGGTCTGTAACTGCTTAATCATATTATGCATCTCCGATGTCCATCTCCCCACTTTGCACCCCCCCCCAAAGGGTACTTTCTAAATTTTGCCCATTACCCTCATGTTATATATCATTGGAAAGGTCTGTGACCACTTAATCATATTATGCATCTCCGATGTCCATCTCCCCACTTTGCCCCCCTCCCTCCCCCAAAGGGTACTTTCTAAATTTTGCACACAACCCTCATGTTATATATCATTGGAAAGGTCTGTGACCACTTAATCATATTATGCATCTCCAATGTCCATCTCCCCACTTTGCCCCCTCACCCCCCTAAGGGATACTTTTCTAAATTTTGTTCACACCCCTCATGTCATATATCATTGGAAAGGTCTGTGACCACTTAATCATATTATGCATCTCCGATGCCCATCTCCCCACTTCCCCCCCCCCCCCGAAGGGGTACTTTCTAAATTTTGCACATTACCCTCATGTTATATATCATTGGAAAGGTCTGTGACCACTTAATCATTTTATGCATCTCCAATGTCCATCTCCCCACTTTGCCCCCCCCCAAGAGATACTTTTCTAAATTTTGTTGACACCCCTCATGTCATATATTGTTGGAAAGGTCTGTAACTGCTTAATCATATTATGCATCTCCGATGTATATCTCCCCACTTTGCCCCCCCCCCAAAAGGGTACTTTCTAAATTTTGCACATTACCCTCATGTTATATATCATTGGAAAGGTCTGTAACTGCTTTATCATATTATGCATCTCCGATGTCCATCTCCCCACTTTGCCCCCACCAAAGGGTACTTTCTAAATTTTGCACATTACCCTCATGTTATATATCATTAGAAAGGTCTTTGACCACTTAATCATATTATGCATCTCCGATGTCCATCTCCCCACTTTGCCCCCCCGTACTTTCTAAATTTTGCACACAACCCTCATGTTATATATCATTGGAAAGTTCTTTGACCACTTAATCATATTATGCATCTCCGGTGTCCATCTCCTCACTTTGCCCCCCCCCCAAGGGGTACTTTCTAAATTTTGCACACAACCTCATGTTATATATCATTGGAAAGGTCTGTCACCACTTAATCATATTATGCATCTCCCATGTCCATCCCCCCACTTTGACCCCCCAAGGGTGTACTTTTCTAAATTTTGCATACACCCCTCATGTGATTTATCGATGGAAAAGTCTGTGACCACTTAATCATATTATGCTCCCCACTATGAAATTTGTCAAGTTAAAGCAACTATAAATTTTACTTTTATGGTATTATCAAGTTGTTTGCCGTCAAATTTTGACGGGTTCCATCTAGTAATGAATAAAACGATTTTTGTTTTTTGTTTTATAATAAAAATGATATAAAAATTAATGAAAGTATATGGGAAAAAACAGAGTTTTATTTAACACTTTGTACTCTAAACAATTTGTTTATCTTCGTAGCTTTAACAAACAAGATTTTCTTTAATTAATCAGCATTAATTGTAAATTTATGACACCACAGGGCAACATTTAAGAGATATTACATATTCAGTACTTTAAAATAATAAATATTATTTGATTTTACAGTGTTCCTAAAATCTATGAAATAGAGTCAACTTCTTCCTACTCAACATCTTGCAACAGTATTTATTTTTCAAATAAAACTATACATCAGAAAGATTAGCCTTTGAAATTGAACCTAAGATTAACTTTACAAAGCTCAATAAATAATTTGTCATGAAAAAAAGTTTTAAATCAACTTTACTGCCCCAGTAAGTGATACAAACTAAGGCTATGACTGACCATGGACATAATTTGTCAAATTCAATGGACACATTATTGATATGAAAATAATATTTGTTATTATTTAATTATTTGCATATATTGCATGGTTATACTATACCATATATTTGCATTAAAATATTTTTTAAATTGCATATACTTGTTTAAAAAATACATACTGTGACATTTTTCTATATGTATCTAGGAAAAGATTCACAAACGTCTTTATTCAAAATTCTAAATGAAGCAAAATAATTCAAAAGATGAATCCTACACTATTAGAAAAAATCTGCAAAATATCGAAGAATCTACTAGTAATCATGAATCTTATATAAATTTTTAGACAACTGAAAAACGACATTTTATTTAAACACGGAAAAAATGTTCTATAAATTTATCATAAACTCAAAATATTTATCTCTATAGAAAATACCCTGGACCTTGCAATTTTGTATGGATGAAAACATACTACCGTACAGATTTCGTCTTCCAACCATTACTAAAATGTAACATAGTATAAGCGAGTAACACATACAAATAACTTCCGAACAAAAATTGTGATGTCTCGTGACATGGACGCGAAGTCATAGCGTCGTAGATGTGGGGTTGTTAAGGCGTTTCTAATTCCTTCTGTGACCTGAAACTTTGACCAATTTGGAATTCACAGAGTTACTAATTTGTGAAAAGTGTACCATTTGAGACGATAATGCAACGGGTCGGGGGACAACATTTTACCCAAACCCAACCCGACATCATTTGGTGAGCTGTTTTTTTTTTTCAGTAGGCAGGATTCGGATCCTTCATCGGGTCTGTGGACCAGATTGTACCTGAACCCGTCCCGACCTTATTGTGTCAGCTGATGTTATTTGTTTTTGGCTGTAGATAAAATTCGGATTAGAATCTTGTATCGGATAGGGTATCCAGGCTTGACACGAACCCGACCACGGCTTGGTTTATTAAAATATGGTTACTCGACTCGATGTGCAAATATAATCCAAATCCAACGTGCAGCAAAAAGAACAAAAAAACTCAATCACATTGGGTGGGGTGCCCATAAAATCTAGTCCCCCGACTCGATGCAGAATCGTCACGTGTATTTTGAATATTGATATTTAAAAAAAATTTTAACTTTTAAAAATGTTTTTGAAAATTGCTATTCTACGGCTCTAAATTTGAATGATACCGATTACACTTCCTATCGTGTTCTGTATAATATTTTCATTGACGGCACCAATTTCCGATTTATAATAAACGGGTGAATTTATGATTCAGAATCTTGGTGTGATGATGCTTTTAACCGAGAACTAGAATAAATTTACCGAGAATATCTTTCTTTTAGGTACTTTTATAGTAATGTTTACAGTTTTTAAGTTTATTGTATAGCAAAATTAATAACTGTAAGAACAGAGACAGGAATGATTAGAAAATAATTGTATACATGTTTCAACTGTTTTTTTTTTTTTTTAAATACATGAAAACTTATTGAATAATGAATGAAGTAATAGAAATCTAGCTAAGAATAGGTATTATGAAAAGATTTTCATTTCGGTTAGAGTAATTTACATATATTTATATTATAATACAATTTTTAATTTAAAAAAAATGAATTAAAATAGCGTGAAGTGGATGCAAAACCATGCGCGCCGATATACGGAGGGGGCAATGTAGGCTTACTTTTCCTCTCAATAATTTAAAAATTAATTCTATCTCTTTTCTTTTCTTTTTTTTTTTAAATCTGAGAAATAAAACAAAATTTATTTTCCCGTAACGAAATGAAATATTTAATCTCTAAGAGAACAAGGAATCAAATTTTCTTTCATCTGGAGAGAGGGAGTTCTTTCTGCCTGAACCTAATAAGCAAGGTAATTTTTTGTTCTTCTTTATTTATTACTTATGCTCATGAGTTTAAAAATTATCTTAAACAGAAAGTTTAGTGACCCCCCCCCCCCCCTCAGACGAAAACTAGGAAGAATCTGTTTCAATTCTCCGATCTGAAAAATGTCTATATAAACTTGTTTTTGAATATGTAATATTTCTTAATTCTTTATTTCTGTACCTCTTTTAATGTTCATGCGTTTTAACATTTTTGATATTTTAAGATTATTAAGTTAAAAGTATTGAATGCTTGAACAGCTTCCTTATTTTGAAGAAGTAATTAAAATAAAATCATAGGTAAAGGAAAACTGTGACATGTGTGTGAAGTCAATGTTTTTAGTTTGGTGTCTTAACGTAATCAATTTGTTTTTTAGTGTTTCTTCACAGTCAACTACAGAAAGTGACTTGACCTCCAGTTTAAGCAGTTATGATGCAGATTTTCCCAGTGAATTTTCGGATAATGTATATGAAGACAGGTGAGTCTGTTTATAATGAATTAAATGTTTTTGGCTTTTGGTTTTATAATAATTATTATTAATTATTAATGAAATTACATGTGAGAAAACAGAGTTATATTTAACAATTTGTACTCTATTAAACAATTTGTGTATCTTCGTAGTTTGAACAAACAAGAGTTTCTTTAATTAATACAGCATTAAGTGTAAAATTAGGACAACATAGGACAACTTTTAAGAGATATTACGTATTCAGAACTGTAAAATAATAAATATTATATGATTTCACTGGATTCCTAAAATCTCTGTATTTGTGTTTCCTATTTCCGAATAGTGATCTTTCCCTGTTTAATCTCAGAGTGGCTGTCATTACATAAGATGAATATTACTTTTCGGAAAGGAGTACTTAAATTCAAGGTCACATGAGTAAGCATTTTTAGAATCCGAAGGATAGCTAATTTGTTTTTGATTTCCCCAGGAAAATTCCAAAACATCTCACAATCATTTTTTTTTTGGTCGAAATTTAGAAAATAACAAAGGATATAAATTTTCACTTTGCTACACAGCGTAAAACCAACAGAGTTAAAACCGTCCAGACTGGGGATCGAACCCGGATACCTTGGTATAGCGCACGGGGTTCGATCCCCGGTCTGGACTTTTTAACTCTGTTGGTTGTTACGCTGTGTAGCAGAGTGAAAATTGTCAATAATTTCTTGCATAGTTTCAGCGCTACTGAAAATTTAATTAAGATGAAATTTTTATGTTCAATATTTAGCAATTAGTTTGTAAAATCAGTATTTCTCATGGGAAATTCCTCATGAAATCAAATTTCGACATGTCTAATGAAATTACGGTAAAAGTAGGAGATTTATCTTTTTTTAATACCAAGTCATACTCTGTAACAACATTTTCACTTGCCATGAATATCGAAAGCCTTTAGGTATCACAATTTAGAATTAAATAGTTCATGCAAATTTTAAAACAATCCCTACAATAATCATCCGATTAGAATATACAGAATATTTCTTATTATTTTCTGTTATTTGTAACAGAATCATGTGTAAAAGTAAAAGTAATCAGCTATAAATCCGATATTGGTTAGTTATGCTAAGACGTACAGGGACAGTCATATCGTGATTAAATCATAAATAATGAAGAATAAATTATAATATGATTTTGTAAAATTTCTTGTTGTTTACTATTTTTGTCCAATATGTCACATTACTTTAAATTGAGAAAATATATTATTAATAATGTGGAATGAAATTTTTTAGAAATTTAGATTTATTAAATCCTACATAATACCCCTGCATAAATTAATATGTTGTCGTCTATCGATTATTTTTGGAATCTTTTAATTTATTTTTTATGCAGGAATTTCTTTGTAACATCCTAAATGACACATTACAATTGCGATAAACTATAAGCTGCGCTAAATCAGTGTTATTTTTTTAATATAGCTTTTTTTCGTTCTTGTAACATCAAATTTTAAATTTCACTCATTTTAGTGCATGGTTTTAGCTCTTTCAATTTATACATTTTATTAACTGTTGTACAGCAATGAAATAACTAGTCATTTTTCTTATGTGTTATTCCATCTTATGGATTTATTAAGCTACTATTTATTAAGATTTTTTTTAGATACTCTTGATTAAGTAAATAAATGAAAACAAACTGACAAAAAAAGAAAATAACAAATTTTCTTCTTAACGGTGATATATATATATATATATATATATATATATATATATATATATATATATATATATATATATATATTAAGAAAAAATAATTGCGGCATATTGTATAGTTTTCACGCATTCCTGAGAATATTCTCCCCCGCTTATTTTCTTATACGTGAAACATGTTTTTTATTTTCTTATTGAACATACACATTGAATTAATGTTTTTCACAAATACTAGATAGTATTACTGCTATTTAACATACGAAAGAGCTAAACCATAAGTGGTTTTAACACATTATTTAAATGCATGGTATTACGCAGATATTAAAAACATTCTCCAAATTTTTATTCACTTGATACCCATTATAGATATCTGGTTGGAAATCTAGACTCGCTATCTCAAAAACTTAATCCATCTTTCTGCACATTTCAATCTGTCCTAATACGCTACCGCGCATGCACGGTAGCGTATTACTGCTTGCGCGGCAGCGTATTACTGCTTATTTTACTGTTTAATACTGTTAATTTTACGGTATAATACTGGCAGCTGGGGGCCAGTTTTATACTGTAAAATCAACAATTATTTTTTGCAGTGCACAGCATACAACCAACAGAGATAAAAACTTCCAAACCGGAAATCGAACCTGCATACCTTGGTGCACCATACCAAGGTATCCGAATTCGATCCCCGGCCTGGATGTTTTTAATTCCGTTGGTTGTACGCTGTGTAGCAAAGTGAATTTCACATTATTTGTTATTGTCATTAATTTCCGGCGTAGTTTCAGCGATACTGAAAATTTAATTAACATGAAATTTAGATGTTTAATAGCAATTTAATTATAAAATCAGTATTTCGCATGGGAATTTCTTCATTAAATCAAATTCCGACGTGCGTAATCAAATTAATGAAAAAGTAGAAGATTTATCTTTTTTTTTTTTTTTTTTTTTTTTTTTTTCTGTCACCAAGACATACTCCATAACGACATTTTCACTTGCCATGAATATCAAAAACTTTTAGGTATCACATTTTAGTATTAAATAATTCATGCACTTTTTAAAAAAATCCCTACATTATACGCCCGAATAGAATGTACAGAATATATATATTTTTTTTTCTGTTATTTGTAACAGAATCATGTGTAAATCTGAAAGTAATCAGCTATAAATCCGATCTATGTTAGTTACGCAAAAACATACAGGGACAATCATATCGTGATTAATTCATAAATAATGAAGAATAAATAATATGATTTTGTATTTTTTTTTCTTCTATTTTTTTCCCAATATTTCACATAACGTTAAATTAACAAAATAAATTATTAATAATGTGGAGTGAGATTTTTTAGCAATTTAGACTTATAATATAATTTCTATGTTGTCGTCTGATGATTATTTTTTGAATCTTTTAATTTATTTTTTATGCAGGGGTTCGTTTGTAACATCCTAAATAAAACGTTACAATTGCGATAAACTATGAGCTGCGCTAAATCACTGTTATTTTTTAATATCTCTTTTATTCGTTCATGTAACATTAAATGTTAAATTTCACTCACATTAGTGCATGATTCGCGCTTTTTCAATTCATACGTTATTTAACTGTTGTACGACAATGAAATAACTAGCAATTTTTCTTATGTGTTATTTAATCTTCTGGATTTATTAAACTACTATCTATTAAACTTTTTTTAGATACTCTTGATTAGGTAAATAAATTTAAACAAACTGACAAATAAAGAAAATAGCGAAATTTCTTCTTAAAAGTGATAATATTTTATTTTTGTTTTTGTTTTTAAGAAAAAATACCAGTGGTATATTGTATAGCTTTCGCGCAAAGCATTCCTGAAAATATTCTCGCTCGCGATATATTTCTTATACGTGAAACATGTTCTTTTTTCTTTTGTATTGAACATGCACATTGAACTATAATGTTTTAAACAAATACTAGATAGTCTTATTTCTATTTAGCATACGAAATAGCTAAACTATAAGTGGCTTTAAACACATTTTTTAAATATATATAGTATTACGAAGATCTTAAAAACATTCTCTAAATTTTCAATCACTTGATACCCATTATAGATATCTGGTTGGAAATCTAGACTCGCTATCTCAAAAACTTAAAACATCTTTCTGCTATTGCTGCGTAATTTATTAAGCCAGTATAAAATAATTTAGATTTGTTAATAATTTTACAATTCGATTTTCTTATTTAAGATAATTAGCCTACAAAATCTGTAAAAAGAACTTTCAATTAATCTATAAAAGATTGTGATAGACAGAGTAATTAATATTAAAGTAGATTTGAACGCTATGGAAAAAACCCATGAACACAACCTTAGGAGAATATGCATTTCAGACCATGGGAAAATCATTAATCAAAAACATTTTAATTGAAAAATGTCCAAAAGGTGAAAATATGGCACTGTGATCATTTTCTCATAAAGATATTAAAACGACATCACCAATAAAGATCATTATACGAAGTTTCATCATGTAAATTTATGTATTCATATCATATACATATAAATTTTCCATCACGCTAAGATAGCAGCATCAACAAAACCCAAATGACTAACATGACAGCAAAAAAATAATAAAAACTGCCTCAAAATAGCCTCACTGTATTCAATATGCCCACGTACTTCAGTGGCAATGGACATTGTTCCTGTAACTTTGTCTATTAATACCATTTCACAACATGATCCACAACAGCCCGTAGCTGATCATCATAATTGTTAGAAACGTGTAAATTAATACGTAATTCCTTCATAAGTCTTTTCTTCTTTTACAAAACACGTTTAACTTTTATGTAGGGCATATCAAAATTTCTGACCGTAGTACAAGGACTACACGTTCCGCTAAATTCTCATTGGAATGTTCAACAATAACCGTTTGGATGCAACATTTTCAACACTTTCGATTTCTTTTCTTCTTAAATGAAAAAAAAAATCACATCTTCTGGAACCAAATAACAAGAACTATTGACTACAAACCACAATACGTTAAGAGGGACATGTAATACCCCTTGCACTAACGAAGAATTTTACAAACATTTCCGCTTTTTTGGAGAACAGCATTAATATCACCACGCTTTTCTTCAACGTCAGGACCATTATCTTCGTCAAGCAATGCTACAAAAAGTCTATTACGCTTTTTTATCTCTGATAAGAAATCCAGTTGTGTACATGTTGCGCAAATTTTATTTCTTGGAAGAGTTTGTGATCCTATGCATCGGCTATTTTTGTAATAAAAAAAATAATTGCATCAATCATTTCCTCACAGTCTAAAATGTAAATACTACAAACAGAAAAACGTCCACTGGTTTTATCCCCTGAGCATTCCAGAGAGGGATAATTTTATTTGAATCACCTGTATTCGTGAAAACTCATTTGTTAGCCTATTGAATTAACAAAAAAAAATGACATAATTTTTCTCATGTTGAATAAGAACTATCAGTGTCACTGTCAGACTTCTTCGTGTCAGATGAAGTTGCATCTGATACAACTGTTGCCTCTGATGTAAACAGAGCAAACTGTAATACAGATTTCCCCAATTCGCTCATAGAACGAGTTAATGAAAATACGTGAGCATATATGTAACAAACTAAACGTTAATAATGGTCAGTAAAATAAACTTCAGTAAAATAAACCTCAGTAATAATGATCATAATAAATAAATAAAAATGAGAGAGAAGAAAGTGTTGCATTTAACTCTCTGAACTCCAAAGCAATTCACTTAACGAACCAATGAATTTTTCTTTCAGTTTTGTTGACCCGATCACTCCTGAAGATAGCTTTGCTGACCAGATCACTCTTGAAGATAGAAATGCTGACCAGATCACTCCTGAAAATAGCTATTCTCCTGATTTAAATTCAAATAGTCATCACCAGGACATTTTAATTGGATTTACAAAATTTCGTAATGAACAAAGGTGAGTAAACTTATCATAATATAAACGTTTATGTTCCTCAATAATAAGAGTAATAATAAATAAGTAAAAGCACAGAGAGAACAGTGTATTGTTTAACTCTTTGTACTTCAAGCAATTCACTTAATGAAACATTTTTTTTTTTCTTCTACAGCCAATTTTCAATGATTATACCTGACAACAGTTTCATGACAACACAAAGAAAAAATGAAATTAAGTTGAGAAAAGAATGGCTGTACTTGCTGTCTTTGAGTGGGTATGTACTATGATGTACTTCTATTTTTTAATTTATTAAAATTATTTAAACAATAAAGAGATGTCATATATAACCTTAGATGAATTTATTTTAATAATTTTTTCTTTGTTTTAACTCAAAATATTACAACTTAACTACATTCTAATACGCGTAAAAAGAGTAGAAATTTCGGCGTTATAATTGTATTATGTAAACCCTGAAGGTTCCTTGACAGATAAATCTACAATTTCTAATGTATGGATTTGGAAGGCATTCGCATTTTAAAAACAATTATCAGAAAGTTAATCTTTTTAACTTCATTCTTCTTCATACTTGTTGGAAGGATCTGTGCAAGTTAAAGTCAAACGGTTACGCATACAGAAAAACCTTAGAAAACCATCCAGACCAACCTATTTGTCCTTGTGGTATAGGGATACAGTAAAAGATAAAATTGAATTAAATGTTAAGTGATCGCGAATTCTTGTGGCATTTAATGGGAATGGTCAAAAGAATACTTTAAATTTCCATATAAATTAAGAAAATAGTACAAAATAGCACGCGTTGTGTTGTGGTTGAAGAGTTCCTATTGATAAACTATTACAGCCAAAGTAAACAAGCTAATGTAGCCATTAATTAGAAAAAATCGCTGTATACCTATGTGAAAGAATAAAAGTACACATGATGGAAAAAAGAAAAAAAAAGAAAGGTTAATTAACAAAACAAAAATATTTATTTACAAAAAAAAACATATTTACAACAAAAGAAAACGTTTAAATATTGCATTTAAATAAGCTACAATATCTAACGATTTGATATTAAGCATTTTACTAGGCTAAAATATTTTATTTTTGTTAACTTATAAATATACAATTAATAATTTTGCAATGTTTAATTGCGTTAATTTGAATTTATAATTCACAAATTTGAAAATGGAAAGGACATTTTTCATAAAATTTACATACAATAATTATAGCTGAAAATACTGCCTAGAGAAAGTGACCTGCCCTGAAGTAAAATAATAACTTAGACATATGGCCAGTGACTTGGGGTCAGTGACGGCAGGGCTTGGACCATAAGCTGACTCTTTAAACCATTACTAAAGTCCATTACTAAAGTATCTCCAGCAGTGGCAGATCATAATAAATAAATTCATTTAAGTGGACCCATTAGGTCAAACTTTATAAAAATAAATAAATACCTTTTCACTTGCAGAAAGGTTAAATTTGGCTTTTAAATGTTATTGATAACTGTGTTTAAGAGATACAGCAATCTCAATGTTCTAAAACTGTAAAATAATCTATCATTCTAAAGAAAATCATAATTTTCTAGAAAAAAATTAACTTTGACAAAAGTCTACCAAATCTCACAGATTCTCACAGAATCTATGAGAATTTGTTGTTTGTATAGATTTATTTCATTCATGGCTGCATAAATATGTCCATGGAAATAATTGAACAATATTACATTTTTCTTCCTCGGAAGGAACTATATATTGCGCCTACTTTATAATGCATAAGATTACATTCCGTTGCTGTTATGAGTGTTTCGTATATCCATACACAGCCTTTCCGGTCTGTGCGCTGCGTGACATGGTGATTTGTCAGAAGAAAATTAGATTCAAGATTTCGCCGACAACTTTGAAAGTGATTTGCGGTCTGTTAAATATTCAATACATTTTGTTCTTATTTTATGTAATAAGCTGTACCTTCTTTAAAAAAAAAATTAATATTAATATTAAATTACGCACAGTATTTAAAAATATTTAAGATATCTTGAAAACACTGCTCTTGTCATAAAAATATTTTATTTGTGTATCTTGATAATAATTTTGCTATTTTTCAATAATAATTAATCAATTAAATGTTTCTTTTTAATATTTTTGAGCGGGAAATAAATGTCAGTATATTTTTACTTTTATTTGTAATAAACGGGGGGGGGGAGGGGGATCGGTCCATGAGCCTCTTGACAAGAAAAATGCTTTTTTCCCATTTAACTTACTTTAATTTTGAAAGTGTTTTATTAAAGGACGTTTAACGCATGTTTTCACCTAAATTTTAGTTTTGCACGTGTTGCAAATTGGCCAAGACGCCGTCTTGTTTTACTTCCGATTTTTATGACCAAGATCATTGATTTCAAGAACTTTTTAAATATTTTAATATACTGTGCGTAATTTAATATTTATAGAAAGTACTGCTGATTTTTTATAAAGTAAGAAAAAAATGTAATCAATATTTAACAGAGATGATTAATAGAGATTTAACATCCATGAGTATCCATGGGATAAAAAACTAGTCGTTGGGGGCCACCGTCATACTTACCGATCATGGATATGCATAATGTAAAATATTAAAGTAAAAAATGTGTAAACTACTTATAAAATGCATTGCAATTCGAATAAAATCGTAGCTTGATGACATCATAAACTTTAAAGGCTCGATTACTGAATTGCTTAAAAGAAATATCCTTATAACTCCAAAAAACATAATCTTATTAACTAGCGGTTCATTGCATCTGATTAAGCGTCTTATTTCTAATTGAAATATATCTTTAAATTGAAATTTGGATGAAATACAGGGTCATGAAAAATCGAAGAGTGTGGAAATAGGATTCCAAATATCTCGGCAACTCATGATCCGATCGACTTCATGCTTTATGCAAAATTTATGTTTTTTAATTGTCTTTTATATTCACTCCTTAAAATAAACAATTTCGAAAATTTTTATATACCTTTTTTCAGAACGAATATTTCGAGAGTCCGAAAAAATACTTCCGGATCATCGAGGTTACTGAAATTCAATAAGCTTCTTCTCATTATTGCATACTAAGTACATACCAAATTTCAAGTCTCTATCTCAATTTTTTCGGGAGATAGAGCGTTTACAGACACACAGACGGACGGCAATTTTTTTTTTTCTAAAAATATGTTTTTCGGAATCTCCAGTGTCTGAAACGTGTAAATCCGTCAAAATTTTTTTTTTCGATTTTCAAAACGATTACAAGACTTACCCTATACTACGTATGATGGGTAAGTAATGAGTACATCAGAGTTCATATTTGAATACACTCATGAGATCAAAAATGAGTACATGACGGTTCAATTTTAACACATCCATGGAATCAAAAATGAGTACATGCGTTTCTCAATTTTGAGAACATACGGATCGGAGCTAATTTGAGTATGCGACGTATTTAAAATTGAGTACTCTTTTTTTTCAGTGTATTCGAAATGAAAAAAAGTTTTTTTTTTAAATTTACTGTTACGCTTAAACTGTAGATTTTTTTCCTTTAAATTATTATTAATCTATAAATTGTCAAATACACATTGTTAAAGTATAAACTGAAGTATTATAATGTATGTCTTCTGTATTTAGAAAATTAAGCCTCAAAGAGCACATCCCTTCTGTTGATGTAATGCCAGTGATTTTAGAAGAAGAGGATGCAAATGCTGAAATTTTAGCAGAGACTATAGAACCTGTTATCCTTGATAATGTAAGGACGGATGAAAATGTGTGGAAGGATGTTCCTCGCGAAAGAGATAAAAGCTATGGAGATTATAAGCAGGTGAATAAATAAATAAGTATATATATATATATATATAGTTAATTTGTATTCTTTTATTAAAGGGAGATTCCATTGTGAAACATTTTTTAAAAAGGGTGGGGAGGGGGATAAAAATGTAACTTTATTAACTTTTGCAGCGCTCAGTTTAAAAAAAAAAAAAAAAAAAAAAAAAGCTGCTGCACTTTTTTGTTTTGGTTGCGTGCCGAAAAATCAATATTTTTTCCAAAACACTTAAATGCGTTTTTCTGAATATGGTGTTTTTAGTAAATGTGGGTACAGTGGAAATAAGCTCGTAATTAAGCTATTGACTTCACATTAGAGTGAAGTTAGAGTAGGAAATGTGCGTATCTACTAAACCACTAGATTTGTCTGTATGACTCTTATTTTTTTCTTTACAAACTGGGCTTTTAAAAATATCTTTTGTATTATTTGTCAAATTTTCTTTAAAAATATATTAATATAATGTTTGGAAAATGTTAAAATATTGATTTGCCAGATTTTTACATTCAGTTTAAGGATTTAAAACGTTTGTATGTTTGTTTCAGGAGCACCGATACCATTCAGCAAAAAGGGGTGCCATTTGAGGGTGGCTTGGGAGGTAATTCCCTTCCCTCAAGAAATTAGATATTTAAGCAATCATCAATAATCGCACGTCAAGCTCAAAAAAGAAATAATAATTAATAATTACCAATATACTCTCAAAACCTTTTTATAAATATTTTGGCTAATTTTTAAAAAATGTGTGCGAAATTAAAACTGTATGAATGGCTTCACAGCTATACATAACAAAATCGAAAGATACCCCCCCCCCCCCCGTCAAAGAAACCCCGCACGCAAAAATAAATAAAAAACTAGTCGGATGTATAAATCCCAAAACTTTCTTCTATCTCACAAAGATTTCGCATACACTAAAAAGAATCAATACCAATATATATCAAGGTCTAACTGAATCTAGAGTTTTATTAAATTCCGTGCATTACTTCTTGAGATATGACTATATTGCTAAAATCGTGTAAATCCTGCAAAATGCAGCATAGCAGCGCCACCTGTTGGGAGATTTAGACCAAAACCTAATCCACAACAACGTATGTCAACGTCTAACTGAATCTGAAGTTTGGTGAAAATCTGTGCAAGAGTTCTTGAGATATAGTTATCGTGATAATAATGAAAAAAGTAGCATAGCAGTGCCACCTGTTGGGCAATTTATACCTGAACGTTAGCAGCATCTCTTTATGTCAAGGTCTAACAGAATCTGAAGTTTGATGAAATTCCGTGCATTATTTCTTGAGATATAACTATCATAAAAATCTGGAAAAAAAGTGGTATAGCAGCACCACCTGTTGGGATATCTACACTAAAAGATTATCAGTGTCTGTTTATGTCAAGGTCTAACTTAACCTGAAGTTGGATGAAAATAAGTGCATTAGTTCGTGAGATAGAGCTATTGCGGAAATCACGAAACATGCAGCATAGCAGCGCCACCTGACGGGCGATTTTCATCAAAAACTAATCAGCACCTATTTATATCAGGGACTAACTGAATATAAAGTTTTATTAAATTCCGTGCTTTAGTTCTTGGGATAGAGCGCCCACAAAATTTTGTCACATACAGACAGACAGACAGACTCACAAACTCACTGACAGACATTTTCTAAAAATGGTCAAATCGTGTTCAGGACCTTCTAAAACGTATAAATCCGTCGAAAACCGGAAGTCGAAAATTTTCATGAATCCAATACTTTCTTCTTGTAAAGATGGAAGAAAGTAATTATTAAAAACTACAAGTGGGTAAATGTGATCGAAGATCGCGCAAAGGGTTTCGTTTAATATTCCTTTTAAAACACTTTATCCTTTAATTAATTAATCCAAATCATTAACTTATAATTATCTTCAGCATTTATCAGTACACTATATCAATAAAAACATAGATGGCAGCACCATTAAATTTAATAATAAAATGATGAATAGAAGAAGCTATTTTGTTAAATCAAATAAAAAATATTCAGGAATTGCATTTCAGACAATTGTAACAGCAAGTGTTTCTATATCTGAAATTTTCTTATTAAAAAAATAAATAATTATTTAATTAATATTTAATTACGTGTAATTTTAGCTACAAAAAGAAGAAAAAGGTGAAAACAAACCCTTAAAATGGCAAAAAAAAAAAAAAAAAAAAAAAAAAAAAAAACGAAAGTTTTTTAAATAAAATCTATTGTACAATGAAATGTAAAAGTCGAAAATACAAACTTCCGTCATCGAGAATAGAACCCAGAACCTTTGTTTTAGGAGGCAAACGTGCTACCACTAAACCATCTGGCCTGCGCGAAAAAGACTGAAATTAAGGTTCGGTTTTAAAATCTAAGAACATTGACAAAATGGTCATATGTCATTAAATTAATTCATTTAATTAAAATAATATAAGACTTTTTCAAAATTATATGATTTGTCGTGTAAAAGGAAATATTCAGCTGTATATATATATATATATATATTATTTTATTTTATTTATTTATTTTTTTAAGTAAACAAGAATATTACGTCTGAACATATTCATATTTATATTAAAATCATTAAAATTACAGACATTACATTACAATTACATAAAACATTAAAAACATATTAAAATTGGACGTTTCGGATTTACATGAAAATCCCTCATCAGTAAACATTTTTCTTAACGTAAGTCACAGTTCTAAAATATCAACGAATAAAAAATACAAAAATGTCGAGGACAAAGTTACAGTTACAATCCCTAATGAATACTCCGTGTTAATATAACTGTAACTTTGGCCTCGGCATTTTGATGCGTTGTATTTTCTATGTGTTGATATTTTAGAACTGTGACTTACGTTAAGAAAATTTTTTGCTGATGAGAGATTTTCATGTAAATTCGAAACGTCCAATTTTAAAAAGTTTTTAATGTTTTATGTAATTGTAACGTAATGTCTGTAATTTCAATGATTTTAATATAAATATTCTGCTACAAGAATGCAAAATATCAAGTCTCTAACATATACAGTTTCCGAGTAGGAACCCTGTAACAGATAGGTCGAGGAATGAGACGAATAACGTTTCGCCAGATGAACGAAACCCTAAAAAAAAAAACAAAGTTTGAAATGGAGCTCCTGGCAGCAGTGTTCACCAGACAGAATCAAGACAGCGAATCATGTTGTGAGATACGTGATACTCCAGATCCATTTCTTTTTTGTGCAATTTGTTGTTTAAGGTTTGCTTAATCTAATTGGAAATTTCCGTTTCCAAATAAATTGCCATTTTCTTTCAAAATCCACAAAAATGATCTTAAGCGGTAACACCACTTTGACAGGTTCAAAATGTCGGATTTGCCTTCTTATTTATTGATTTTTATCTTTTTCATTTATCACTTAAAGTACACTTTATGCACACAAAGATAATATTTTATTATATAGAAATCAATATTGAAAATGAAAGATCAATTTCGTGATTCAATAAGTCAATAGTGTGATTTTGAGTAACGACAGTTTTCGCTGAAAAGTTACATTTTACTTTAATTAGCCCATTTCATTAAAAATGTACACTTTTTAAATCAGCTTTGTATTTCATTAGCTCTCTGACTGAAAAAAAATCTCTCATTGATCTCATTTTTCAAGGTAAAGTATACGACGAGTTATGATGAGACCACCAATATATTAATATATATGCTAAAACAAAATTCAGCTTTCTACTTTATTGCATGAATCTCCAACTATAATAAAGAAGCAAGTTTGTGTGTTTGTGTGTGTGTGTGTGTGTGTGTTTGTATGTGTGTGTGTGTTTCTCCGTCGTGTTTTGAAGAGACCGCTGCACGCGGAGCTACAAAATTTGGTGGGGAGGTACCTCTATGAATGTAGTTTTACACCTCGAAGCCAGATTTTGGAATTTTTGAATAGATTTTTTTAATTAAATTTTTTATGCGATTTTTAGTGTTTTTTCACGTTTCGATGCGATTTATCCACATTAATAAGGGGAATCTGGTTCCAATCTTTTAGCCCAATATAGTAAATTTTATCCTTTTTTCAATAAAGTTTATGCGAAATTCGTACAGCGATTTTTGAATTTTGGGAGATTTTTTTCCTTCGACACTAAGAAATTTTGCCAGAATGCTTGATTGGTTCGGTGGTTGCGCTTCCATTTGAGCCTTAGATACGATCAGAATCGTCATTTTTTTTTCTCTTTTTAGCTTGGAGAAAGTTGGTAATTCTTTACAGATAAAAATTAGTGATTTTAAATATGCGAATTTTAGTGTTTTTTGACGTTTCGCTGCGATTTTGCTACATTAATAAACAGGAATCCGGTTCTAATCTTATAGCCCAATATAGTAAATTTTATCCTCTTTTCAATAAAGTTTATGCGAAATTCGTACAACGGTTTTTGAATGTTTAGCGGTTATTTTTCCTTCGACACTAAGAAATTTTGCCAAAATGTCTGATTGATTCGGTGGGTGGTTGCGCTTCTATTTCATCCTTCAGATACGATCAGAATCGTCAATTTTTTTTTCTTGGAGAAAGTTGATAGTTCTTTACAGATAAAAAATCTTAATTTTAAAAAAGAAGAGCGGAATATTTATTATCCCGGTTTTTTTTTTTTATTAGATTTTTTTCCTTTTAATTTCATTTTTATGCATTTTTAATTTTTTTTTTCATGTTTTGCAGCGTTTTTTATTTCAAATGACGTCACAAATCGCCCACTACAAGTCAAACGCCATTGGAGGGCAGTTGGATTGGTAGCTGATAGAATTGTAGGTCAACCGGGCATTTGTGATTGGCAGATGAAAAGGTCGTCAGCTGCTTGCAATTCGAACAGCGAGTTGTGAATTTTTGATATTTGTTTTATGCGATTTTTAGTTTTTTTTCATGTATACGTCATTTACGTATTTGATTTCAGAAATTAACAAACTATTTTTGTTTGTATAAAAAAAATGTAATTTTGTTTTTGTTTCAAAAGTTAATGATAATTCCTAATTTTTTTACGTCGTTGGTTTTATTGTGTGGGGAAGGGGAAGTGAGTGTTTGGTTGTAGTTTAAATATCGCATTAATGTTCTGATCGAAACTCCCTCCTTCCCCCCCTGCCTCCAAAATCAGAACTAATTAATTATTAGTTCGATTTAAACGTAACCTTTTCTCACGTCCCCAGGTACTAGATAAACATCGGTATAACTTTTTCGGCCCTTGGTTACCACTATTTCTGAAAATTAATGACCAGGCAGGGGTATTTTCTCGGGTTCAATGGGACCAATTTCAATGAGAATTAGTTCATTCAACTTAACACGAACTAATTAAGATATAGATAACTAATTAAGATACAGATTTTGCGCCAACTGGCGGTAGAAAATGGAACTAAAAGATTTTGCAGCGCCACGCCTGCTATACGGTGTCGTAGGCAGCAGGGACACGTGCCGGAGTTTCAATCAAAAAGGGTTTAATTTACAACTGAGTGCACCCTCTAGCGGTGGAAGGTGAAACTAAACAATTATGCATTTAAAATATGTCCGATTCAAACAAAGGGCCCGATTTCAACGAAAATTGATTCATTCAACTTAACATGAACTAATTAAGATATAGATAAATAATTAAGACATTTGGCTCCCCCTGGCGGTGTAAATCGGAACTAAAAGATTTTCTGCGCGTGCACAGAAAGCCTCCTATACTTTGTCAAAAGCAGCGGGGACACGTGCCGGAGTTTTGTTCGGAAAGAGGTTTCTTTAGATCAGAGTGCACCCCCTGGCGGTGGAAAATGTAACTAAAATATTTTGCATTTAATCTTGGTCCGATTCAAACGAAATCTTTTCTGACATTCTTCCGAGGCCTCCCAGGTACTAAATGAACTTCGGTATCGTTTTTAGACTTTGGTTACCACCTTTTTTGAATATTAATATCCAGAGGGGTGATTTATTTTCTCGAGTTCTATGAGTTCGATTTCAACGGGAATCGGTTCCTTCCACTTAACATGAACTAATTAAGATATAGCTAATTATTTATGATATATATTTGGTACTCTCTGGCGGTGGAAAGTGGAACTAGCAGATTTTTCGCGCGTGCACGGCACGCCTTCTACACGGGTACACAAAAGAAGTAGGAATGAGTGCCGGATTTTCATTCGTATATAGGTTTATTTAGAACAGAATGCTCCACCTGGTCGTAAAAACTGGAACTAGAAGATTTTGCAGCGCGTGCCTAGCACGTCTTCTATACATGGTATCGTAGGCAGCGGGGACACGTGTCGGATAATTTGTCTAGAACAAAATGCATCCCCTAGCAGTGAAAAAAAATTCCTGCGCGTGCGCCAAAAATGGCTATTTTTATTGAAACCGCAAAAGAAAGTTACCTATTTGATAATCCCAGACAACGAAAAAGTTTCATTTTCACTCATCCTCGAGTATTCAGAAAAGTATTGGATTATTTGAATCGAAACTCACAGCTTATTTTTCTGATTCCGAAATTGCAAATTTTGTAAAAATCCGACGGTAACTTTTTTTATAATTTTGACCAAAAACTGACCAGTTTTAAATCAAATGATTTAGACATTTGAGGAGGTGGTATTAAATTTATTTCCACTTCGTGTCCATCTCTCTATTTAATTTCCGAAAGACAAAGAGTTACCAAAGGAAGGGTTTTGTGCAGCGATTTTTAGAGTGGTTTCGTATTTCGTAGTATTTTTTGACGGGACCGGGCAACGCCGGGCGGATCTGCTAGTAATAAATAAGTGTATATGAATTTTATGAGGGTACTCATAATATTTTCATTGATCCGTGTTCACTTTCTTATTCTTCTGGTAGAATTTGAGAACTTCTTTAAACGAAATTTTACAATATGCGCTCATAACATTTCATATACGATGAAAAATTCATTTAAGAAATTAGACAATAAATCCAATTTTAATTAATCCTTATAATGTTTTTAAAAAATGTAACCTAATTGTATGTTGTTTTTTAAGGAATCCGAAAATGATGCTGTATTAGAATATTCTTACGATAGCATCGGGAGAAACGAGTTTCCGGACAGTTTGGCCGAAAATAAATTTTGGGAAGAACCATTTCCGGAGAGCATTGACGAATTAGGAAATGGGGAATTTAAAGTGGAGGCATGCTACAGTGGCCCATCTAAAAAACAGGCTGAGACAGTATCCCTTTATGATGATGCACTTCAATGTAATGATGTACTTGAATGTGTGCACAGAATGATGTACTTGAATTCTCATCCTTCAGCTTCCAACAAGTATGTAAAGATTATACTAGCTTCCAACAGGTATTTAGGATCTAAGAGGGTCAGGGACAGAAAAATTTAAAACAAAAGATGCAATTTTTTTTATTGGCTTAAAAAAATTACACAGTTTTTAGAGTTAAATATCGCAAATAGCATGCTTTTATCATGATCAGTTTCTGGAGATATAACATTTTTTGTCTTGTGATGATGAGCGCGACCTGCCCTCTGGCGTTAACTTTAACATCATTTATCACAGAATAATTTTTTTTCATGATTTGTCAACTTTGAAAAGATATATCTAAAATTCCTTGTAAGGTATATGTATGAAATTTTCAACACTGTTTCTGTATTATATTTCTAACAAATTATCCTCAAGATTTTTTATTTTGAATGAGAATTGCGAAAATATGCTACTTAATGCAAAAGTTACTCATGAAAAAACTTCATTTTTTCACTTTAAAATTCAGTGTGGACTTTATAATTAATATTTTTTAAATCCTTAAGTCAAATTAAAATTACACATTTTATGTACACAATAGTGCAAAAATTATTGAAATCAGGCAAGTGGTTCCAGAGTTATATTAAAAATTAAATATGTTAAACTTTTTTTAGTTAAATTTTTTTTAATGTTTTAAAGTTTTGGTATTTTTTTTCATGCAATATGGTTATTATATAAACACATATTTCACAAAAAAAGTTCATTCGAAAATATCTATAAATAAAAAATAGAACTTCGTCTCCCAAACCTTCTTAAAGAAATACAGTCAAAAATGCGCCTCTGTTTTTCAGTCAGCAAATTTAAATTTAAACAATTTCTGGACTTTTGAAAGGAGAAACTGCATTTTTTTCCTTCAACAAAACATTAAAAATCTTTATGTCGTAAGTATTATTTCAAACCCCATGCTGACTATTAATTACAGGGAGAATAACAAAAAAATATGAACTCAATTTCTCATGGCTGTATTACCGAATTTTGCACAGTTGCAATAAACATTGCATGGAAATAAACTAATATAAACACTATAAAAAAATCTGTTGATTTTTCACAAGAAGCTGCATTCAAAACTTTCTGATACTTCCTGTGAGGAGAGAGGTAGCTAAATGTCATCTGGTACACAGCAACTTCAATACTCATGTAGATGGCTACCATGCTGCACAAGATGTTTTTCAGTCGTGAGTATACAGAAAAACTATAAAATTTTGTTTTTGAGCGTTTGCGAAACAAGCAGTTGCTAAAACACCCCCTGTAGAACCAATTTTGCATAACATAAAAAAAATTATCACTCATGCATTGTCATTGACTCAAGTTATTCTTTATGAGGGATGGAATAAATGCAGCTAACGTCTAGTATATAATTTATCCATGCAGATTCAGCAGTTTTTCGCATTATTTAACGTATTAAGAAAGTAAATGTCTTAAACGCTGCAACTTGAATCTGTGCCGTACTATCGAGAGCGCGCTTATAAAGACTGCGCCAAATGCTGCAAAATGATTTGGCAAACGACATCTATTAGAATTTAATCCAGTTTTAATGTGTTTTTAAATTATTATATCTAATTTTTGTTTTATTGAGGAAGCATTAGCTACTATTTATAACCATCCAGCGTGCGACTATTTTAGAAACATAAGCAATATAGTTGGCACTACATATGTCAATATCACATAAATACAAATTTTTGACTGAAAATTTGAAAAAGTATTTTTAATTCTTTTTTTTTTTACTCTTATTTATCACACTCACAATGTACCAATTACTTTTCGTGTAAGGATATAATCGGACAGTAAAGGAATTAAGCTGTTAAATAAAAATTAGAATTTTTTATACCGGCTACTTTCTGACATGATATCAGTCATATATTTTAATGCACGAAATCTTCTGTATTCTTATATAGAACCAAACAAAAGTGAAAGGTGTTTATCATTTTTTGATAAAGGCAAATTATCTCTCAGAAAAATTCTCTTGAGTCGATTTTCGGTACGTAATAGTCCGGTAAAGGTCGCCCTGAGATATCAATCGACTATAACTCAATATGCAATCGATATATCGAACGTTGAAAAATTCTATTTGATTCCAAATCACTGCACTAAACATTCTTATCAGATTCATAGTTTTAACTATAAAAATCAAATGTCACAGCGAATGTGTCAAACAGTTTCGCGCTTTTGAAATGGAAAAATATATTTTATGTGTAAATGTTAGTGTATATTTATTTCAACAGATGCAAAATGCTGTTATTTTTTTTATTGTTTGTTCATAATGTGTTCAATATATATCTAAATACATTACAAATTGAACCATTATATAAAATTCCTGATTTGTTTTTCAGAAAATCCCGCAAAAAATGGCCATTTTGGTGTAAACATGTTGAAATCCTGCCCACCATATGCGAAGAGGATGAACAGAGCGATGAGGAGCTCGATTATGGATTAGTAGGAGAACAAAAAGAAGTAGGTGATATTTTCTTATTTTTCAATAACTGTCACTATCATATGAGGATGTTTAAAAAAAAAAATGATTGGACACACTTTAACAGATAGTTGAGCACATTACAATAAGAAATTTTTGTACTGGAAAAAATACTCGCAATCCTTTTATTCAGTCATACATACAGAGTGTCTCACTCTAGTCTGAACACAGATTTTTTTTCATAAATTAAACAATAATGAAATAATTTTAAAGAAAGTTCCAACGAATTTAACTTGCTTTGTGTGAAACGTTACATTAAGTGCTGGAAGTGACTCCCGAGCATATATAAACACCGCTAAACTAAACTCTCCATATTTCATTATGTAGTTAACAATACACATGCTGCCACTGACCGAAATACTGTGAATTACCTGTATTTTTGTGATTACGTCGCATTTAATACATCCGAAGGCAAATTTTTACAAAATTTAGTTAAATCACGGTAATATTTCTGTAAGATGTACTCTGTATAAAACGGAAAACTGTCTAATGTGGAACGATTTTAAATTCCACCAGAACGATTTTCAACAGAGTAACATTGTCTAAGATGAAATACGAAAATACATTTTCTCGTTCCTGTGCCATTCCGTCTTAGACAGAATGTAGAGCAACAGCATTTATTGTCAATAAAAATTCTACTTCAGATTTAAGTATGATAACCTATATTTTCGAATGAATAAATAAATTGATTGCTATCCTGGTTTAATATATGAATATAATTTGTTGTAAGTGTGATTTTACCACATATTACAGTTTCCGCTTCAGTTAAATTTAATGAAGTTGCTACAAACCATTTGACAAAAGGTTGCATATTTTTAAGGAAACAAATAAGGGGCAAGTTGGGCAATTTGGAAAACATAACGTGACAAACGGCGTTTTCGTCATGAAATCCTGAAATCCCGTAATATCTTACGGGGAAATTTAAAATCAGGATACCCAATACAGTTTTAAAAATTTGGTTTTCAGTATTAGAAAATTAACATCCTTCATCAACCTACCGTATTTTCAGGAAATATTTTTGTAAATTTTAAATATTTTCAATATTAGTTAAGTAATAGCCAATAAAACTTAAACATATTACTTGAGAAAATTTTTAGAAGTTTATTAGCTTCATAAAAGTATTTTAAATAATAATAGTAATAATAATAAAGCACTTACGTACCCTCCACGCAAAGAACAAGGAAAAGTGTTAAAATAAGATATGTGATAGAAGGAAATTCGTCATTTTATTTTATGTGTGAAAATTATTGTTTTAGCATCGTGTTAACATCTAATCTTTTCGAAATCTTATACAAAACTCATATCATTTTCCGCTTTTCAAACTTTTTTCCGAAAATAAGGAAGAGTGATGAATTGTGTTACTAAATTGCTGTGGATAACATTTGAGGGGGTCGAGGCAAGAAAGTGCTAAACCACATTTTTGAACTTCTGAGATATTTGAATTTGAAAATTTGATCATATACTCAAATCAAGATATATAACCTGTTTTTTCGCCAATGTCTTAGTAACATTGAGATATTCGGAGTAACATTATGGTATTACTTTAATATATTACTATCACATTCTTTGTAAATTAGCTATCTTCATTGGGGGCATAAACATCTGTGGCGAAAAAAAACCTGGAACGCACGCTGCCACCAATTAACATTAGAAACAAATTATATGTAGGCTATTATAATTTATAATATGAAGCAACAGATTACAGTGCTAGATTTATTTCACCAAAAATGTGATTGGCACTTTCTTGCCCCGACCCCCTCATTTTACGATCATATTTGTTCTCAGGAGTACACCGGGGGGATGAAATTATAAGAATCTCAGTATAAAATTTAAGCAGTTTCGTACATTTATTTACTAAAATAATAAAACAAAAAACTGTAAATTTTTTACTAAAAAAATTAAATTTATTAATGCTGTAAAGTTAATATTCTACGGAATGGGGTATATTTTTAAATTTTTTAACAGAACTGTGAACTTAATCATTCTTTGATGTCTTTTATTACAATCTTTACATTCTTACAACCAAAATCTACTGATAAAGCCTTCCTGAAACACAATAAATTTTGAAACACTAAAAGAGTCTCTAAATATATAATTTTTTGACATATAAGTTCAAAACTTTAAAGGTAAGTTTATTTTTTAAGTATTCAACATACCAACGTATGACCTAAAACAAAACTATTATGCATTTTCCTAACGCTATATCAGGAATAAAGAGAAGCGGCGATTCAAAAGTTTCCAAAGCAGCCAGTTTGGTGGGCCTTTTTCTGTTTCAGACCTTCCTGTATTTGTAAATATGAAATATATATATACATTTATGAATGTAGCGACGTATTAAACATTATAAAAACGTGGGAGGAGCAGTATTTTTAAAAATATAAACAATAATTGCCAAAAAATCAGTATTTTTCATGCATGTGGAAAGAGCGATATGTCCGCTGCTAATACTCTCTTCAAAATTATTTAATATTGGATTTGATAAAAAATAATGTTATTTGATGCATAGTAAAAAAAAATTCCATTTTTTGGAAATTTTACTGGCAATTTGGTCGCCGGTACTATTGCTAGCATCCCGATCTTTAGTACAATTTCCATATGTTAACGGAAAAATCTTTGGTATACTGGATAATACCGGAAATGTTTACGGAAATTATCCGTAATTTCTCAAATATTTATTTTTCATTTTTCATTTTCTTACAAAGATCTTCCGGAATTTTTAGGAATTTTTATTTCGTTAAAACAAACTTACAGAAAAAAAAAAAAAAAAAAAAAACACTTTTTAATGACCACGCAACTAACAATCGCGGAAAACACTCTTTCATATACTTATCAATTATACTTTTCAATTTAGCCGACATTGCCGTATCATTGAAAATAGTTACAATGTAGAACCAAATATTGTCGTTTCACTTTACATATGTCAGATTTAAAGCCAATATTTCTGTAGCTTTTGCGTTTTAATACAAATATTTGCTATGAAAAGCCAATATTGACAATATTGGTGTTCCTTTGTCAATATTTCCAATCTAAAAAAATATTTGTGCAATATTGACGTTTCAATCGCAATATTTACAATGTAAATGACATTTATACAATAATCAAATATCATGCCCTCTGTACCAAACCTCGAAATATCATTTATGAAAAATGTACTGTTGCAATACGGAAATATTACATACTATTTACGGAAAACTACTTGAATTTTTAAGGACTTTTTTTTACAGATGTAATATATTGATGTAATTCTTCAGAAATTTGAATTGTTTTATGTTCACTTTTACTTTTATTTATTATGTTGTTTAATTTTTTTTTATGGGTAGGCCCTTCTAAAAAGCCAAAAAAGAAAAGATTCAAAGGAATTCGGAAATTTTTTTCGGGGCTCACAAGATGCTGCTCGAAGAAGGAGCCACCAGGATGAATCCATATGAGCACCCAATAGCACATATCTACCCTCTAAAACATTAAGATTATGTAAAAAAAAAAAATAGATTATTGTATTATACTAAAAAACACAACCATATTAACAATAGTTTGTACTCCCTCAATCAATAAAATTTAAAAACAATAGTAAAATATTGCCTCTGTTTTCTTGTTTCTGTTTCAGTTATTCATGTAAAGTAATGTTTAACGTTTATATTTATGAATTTCCCCAAGTTTGCCTGAAGTTCGAATGCTTTTCTGTATTTCATCTTTAAAAACAAGCTAATAGTTAATATAGAGTGTAGGGTTAGTAAATGTTTTAGTATAAGAGAAAGGAGGAGATGGTTTCCTCTGTTTTAAGAAACTTTGAATACACAGGTACCCTTTAGTGTCAGCTTATGAATTTCACAGCAAAAAATCAAATCATTCCGCGGAATTATTGAGGAAAATAACGAACTAATAAAGAGCATTTTTTTCCCCTGAATGTAACAAAAAGTATAAATTAAAAAGAATCATGTTGTAAAGATAAGATTAAAAAAAGTTATTTTCATTTACAAATTCAAATAGATTCTGTTGAATTTAAAACTTTTTTCATAAAAGTATGTATGGAAGTATGAAACTGTTCATTCGATACTGAAAAAAGAGTAAATTCACGGTATTTGCCGTATAATTTTACAGAAAATGCCACTACATAAACGGCCAAATTGAGAGTTACAATTGTAAAATTTTTGCGGCAACATCGGGAATGGGGATAAGGAACAGTTTGACAGAAAATACACAGCCTTAAAGCGTTAGTTCATGTAATCATATTTCCCATTATATAATCCATAAGCGCTAAATCGTCTGAAACTGTTAGAAATCTTATTTGGAGTAAAAATGAAAGAGATGATAGTCTAAAAGTTTTAAAATATTTAAATATAATCAATTCGAAATAAATATGACACTTGTGGAGCTGGCTCTGAAGCCACCTATTTGCAGATTTAGTAGTTAGAAATTTAATCCATATTTATGCAGTACGTCTTTATCTTTGTGTTCCAACGTGGTTTTTATATATATATATATATATATATATATATATATATATATATATTTGAATGGGATGGGCAGTACTTCCCTATTCTACGCCTTTGTTGTTGTCAGATTTTATAAATATTTCTTTGGAGGGGGGGGGGGGGGGGTCCGGGAGAAATTTTAAAAACATTTTTATTTATTAAACTAGAAGTTTACGTTTTTTTTTTCTTTTTTTTTTTGTGTGTGTGTGTGTGTCTGTGATGGTTAACCATATGATTTGAAAACAAAATCAACTCATAAAACTTCTCATAAAGTTTTTTATTATTACTATTTTTTTTTAAGTGGGGTATTTTAGAATCATTATAACTCGAAATATTATTCTTCAAATTTATAAAAATTTGAAATAATAATTAATTAAATAGAAATATAAAAAAATTAATTATGATTTAGAATTTTTTTAACTATTAATTAAAAAATAATATTTAAAGTAAAAATTTTAAAAAATTATGTAACTTATTTTTTAAAAAATCATATTTTTAAAAGTAAATATTTTTTTCAAATTTGCTGAATCAAAAATAAAGTAAAATAATTGAAAAAGATATGTTTTAAGTTTGAACCATTTTTCTTTAACAGTTCTTGACTTATAACATTTTAAGCGGGTTTTGTAATGCAATAAAATATTTAAGAAAAATTTGAAGCTTTTTGTGTCACGGAAACCCCCTAACCTTTAAATTACCTACATGCTGAATATTCAATGCTGATTAGTCATTACATTATCTCTACATTTGCACACTTTCTTACTTATTTATACTTTTATTACATTACCCTTCTTCTATTTATACACTTACATACACACACACTAGTACAAACAATTTATTTTGTTAAAAATATTTTTGTCTGCAGCCATTTTAACATGACTTCTAGTAACGGAAAAACGCAGGCCTAACGCTCAAAGGGTTTTAAAGTTATTACCAAAAAACCGGGCTCAAATTGAATTGAAGCATCTTGTATTCTACCACTTCTTAAAGTTTGTAAACCTGGTATTGAAACAACCTGTTGTTTCGTCATTTTGGACATAATGATGTAATTGAAGGAACACCAACTGAGAAAAAAGAATTTAAACCTGACTCATTTAAAGTAATGGATTCAGTGAAAACCCTTTTCGTACATTTATAATTCTTCTACCTTTACGAAACTTCGTCAGAATACAGTTACTCTAAATACATTTTAGGCAAAAAGTATTCAAAAATCGATATCTTCGTCATTTTTCACCGAATGAAAAGTAGCAAGCCACCTTAGGTACTTTTTGCTTAAATATTTAAAAGCAATTTTTCATTATACAGTAATCTTTTAACCTTCGCGAGGGTTACGTTCCAGGAAAACCTCGCAAATCTCAAATACGCGAATGTTGAGTCTTTCTGATAAAAGGTAGATAAAAAAATTTGAAATTGTTTATTTTAAGGAGTGAATATATAAGAAAATTAAAAAAAAACACAAATTTTGCATAAAGAATGAAGTCGATCGGATACTGAGTTTACGAGGTATTTGGAATCCTATTTTCTACGCTCTTCGATTTTTCATGACCCTGTATTTCATTCAAATTTCAATTCAAATAAATATTTTAATTGGAAATGTGACGCTTCATCCGACGCAGTAAACCGTTAGTTAATAGGATTATCAATTTTGGAGTTATAAAGATGTTTTCTTTACGCCAATCAGTCATAGAGCATTTAAAGTTTAGGACGTCATCAAGCCACGATTTTATTCGAATTGCAGCGCATTTTATTTTACACATGTTTTATTTTCATATTTTATATTATGAATATTCTTGATGGGTAAGTATTATGGTGGCCCCCAACGACTAGTTTCAATATACAGTAATGCCTAAATATTTGCTAGGGTTACGTTCCAGGAATACATCGCGAATGTTGAGACTATCTTTCTGCAATAAAAAAGAGTTACTTAATATGACATTTTAATTAGGGTGGCACAGCATGTAAAATAAATCGGTCAAGTGCGAGTATAACACGCGCTGAAAGGGTCCCGTACATTGAATTTAGTAATTACAATTTATTAATTAACAAACTCCTACTACCCTTAATTGTTTCATAATTTTTGTTTCAGTGCATTCGGAAATTGGCTTATTTTTCCAGTACTTTCGATGATATCTCTTAAAATATAATATCTAAAATTAAAACAAATATATTTTTGAGTTCGGTGTTACGGGATCTTTCGAACGATTCCCTACACGATATATATTTTTTTTTCAAGAAATTTAATTAATAACTCGGTTTATTACCGACAGTTTTTTTTAAATCATTAACAAATATTCTTGTATGATTCTGCGTCAATAGATATCTCGAGCGCCCGTCAACTCCCCCGCTGACCACCGGAAAAGTAAAGTTTATGTGTAACGGAAAAATGCATTTTTCTCAAAAACTATGTTACCTAGAAAAATCTCTACAGTTTTCCTGGAATAAACTTCTACTACCCCAAATTTTTCCATAATTTTAGTTTCAGTAGATTTGGAATTAGATGAGGGGGGGGAGACATATTTTTGCATTGCATTTTCGACGATATCTCTAAAAATATAATACCTAAAATTAAAACAAATATATTTTTGAGTTGGGTATTACGAGATCTTTCACACGATACCTTACACCAGCGTTTCTTAAACTGTGGCGGACCCCTGGGGGTCCGCCAGCTTACAGCCGGGGGTCCTCGGGCGCAGTGTTGAATTCTGATATTTTTTTTTAGGCAGGAACTTTTGTAGCTACAGCGGGAAACGGGTGAGGGGTTGTAGGACTAGAACTACTGGTCAAGGACCACTAATAAACACCTAAATATTTCAGGGGGAGACTTCAATGTGCAGAAGAAGATTCATTCCCCATACCTACAAGAGCCACACTCTGAATTCAGCTCTGCGCAAACCAAATATTTTTAACGAATATTTATTTCTGGAACAATGAAACAATGTACGCATCTTAATAGACTAATATCAACCAAAGTTCGCTTTAAATGTGCATACTGTTTCGTGTTGTCATAGTAGCATTCACGTGACCATACGTCAGCTCATTAAGAAAGACGAAAGCAAAGTTCGTTTTTAATAAAGGTTCTCCATTAAAAAAAAAAAAAAATCTTAAATATTCATATATAAGGAATATTTTTCAATTACTTCTGGTTCCGATAAAAAAAAAAAAAGAGAGAAAATCTTCATTTTTAAATTTCTGAAAAAAAAAGTCAACGAAGCCACGAACTTGTGATTTCTATTATTTAATGTCTAAAGCCCATTATTATCCACAGTTTTAAAATCTAAGAAAAGTACAGTTTTTTCCTAAACTGGAGTATACTTTCTGGAAAGAACAAACTTCACTAAATTCACAAACTTTTTTTTTTTTCTAAAAGTGCAAGAATTTTGATTTAAAAAAAAAAAATGTGGATTCATGTGTGAGAAATGAAATTTAATTCGTTTTTATGATGTAATGGAAATCGGTTCGTATTTTCCAAAATATTTACCTGTTGTTTCAGGCTTACTTCTCCGATTAGCATTTCTTTTGTTAATTCTGCAAGTGTAGTGGGCATGCGTTATTATGTTGCCAGAAGAAAACGGTAGAGGGAATTCCAGCCAGCCATTGTCATTTTTAAATGAACTGCTCGTATTTTAGTCCCTCTTGTTCGATACTTATATCTTTTTTTATTTACAACACACAATTATAAACACTCATTCATATAAATGAGTGTTTAAAAGATACCTGTAATAAAACCCTGAACTGCTTGTCTGTGTTATTTGTCACGATATACTGTCAAATGAGTGTGGGAAACCACAACACTCAGTGGACATTTTCTAACTAAACACAAACCAACTGACTTTTTAGCTCACAGGCTATCAAAGCCTGAGAGTTTATGTGCCCGCCAGTTCTGTATGTACGTATGTACGTATGTATGTACTATGTATGTACGTAACGCGATAACTCTTCATAGAACTAACCGTTTTACTTTAAATTTTGTTTATAGGTTCCTTGTGATAAGGCGCTTCCCTGATTAGTTTTGGAGGTTTATTGGTTAAGCATAAAGGGGAAAAACGGGGGGCTAACCCCCCATAATTTAGATAAATGGGTTTTTCATGTAGAATTATTCCATTTTCTTCAAATTTTGTATATAGGTTCATTTTGATAATGCGCTTCTGTCAATAGTTTTGGGGGTTCATTGGTTAGGTATAAAGGGGGAAAAGGGGTAGGGCTAATCCCTCCTTAATTTAGATAAATGAGTTTTCCATGCAGAATTATCCGATTTTCTTCAAATTTTGTATATAGGTTCATTGTGATAATGCGCTTCTCTGAATAGTTTTGGGGGTTCATTGGTTAAGTATAAAGGGGGAAAGGGGGGGCTAATCCCCTCTTAATTTAGATAAATGGGTTTTTCATGCAGAATTATCCAATTTTCTTCAAATTTTGTATATATATTCATTGTAATTAGAGACTTCCCTGATTAGTTTAAGGAGTTCATTAGTTAACTATGAAAGGGGTAACGGGGGATGACCCCCCCCTTAATATATTGTTGATTTCTTTATTTTTCGAGGGGCATATTTCAAATTCTTTGAAATAAGAGTATAATATACAATTAGTGTGAATAGCCTGTGAGCTCAATGCCCTCAGTTTAACTGGGTAGTTTTCTTTTTTATTTAAAATCAGGTTAAAATAACTGAAAACAAGTCAGAAATATTATTTTTAAAGTATTTAACTTGTTCCAATATAGAAAAGGGCATTTTTGCCTCGTATCGGCATCTGGTGATCAGCCTTCGTTGGAGGCTGATCACCAGTCGGTCACCAGTTTTTGCATCTGATGGTAGCAAAGTTTGCAAAACTTCATATGATTGCAGAGAAGTGAACTGTACCAGATACACTAAAGCAATGGTCACAATAAGGCTAGGAGAGAAAGCAGCAAATGATTTAAATTTATCTTCATTATCAGTGATACTGTTAAGGGCAGAATCAGAGATTTGTATAAAAAATATTGAGGACATTGATAGATCACGTAAAAACCAGTCTTTATTTCACATGTTGATTCATTAACATGTTGTTCATTGTTATTTCACATGTTCATTAAGAATGTGGTGGTAAGATATGTGACGATTTTTTAAACAATAATTTCGAACTTGCCCACAAAATGAAACATTTTTCACATATTTAGACAATTTCATACTAAAAAGAAGAAATAAAATCGTCAAAATGTGTCTGAATAAGTACCGATGGGGATCGAGCTATGAGTGAAAATGCATCTGATGGTAGCAAAGTCTGCAAAACTTCATATGATTGCAGAGAAGTGAACTGTACCAGATACTAAAGCAATGGTCATTAATGGTTTGATCAGCTTGGTTAAAACTAAATCACTACACGTAGTTTGGATACACTGTTGTATTCACCGTCAATCGCTAATTCCCAGAAAAATGCATGAAGCTTTGAAGTCTACATTCAACGAGGTTGTTTCAGTAATAAATTATATCAAGGCTCGACCATTGTATTCGAGACATTTTAAAATTTGTGCGAAAAAATTAAGAGTCAACACAAACATCTACTTTTGCATATAGAAATTGGTGGCTGCCACGAAGAAAAGTTTTAAATCTCATTTTATTACTGCCTGATGAAGTAAGACTGTTTTTAATGGACTGCGTGATGAAGTAAGACTGTTTTTAATGGATTCAAATTTCCATTTGGAAGGTTGTTTTAATGACTTCTTCTGACTTGTCAAGGTGGCATACTTGACACATATTTTTAGTTTTCGGAATGAGCTGAATTTAAGCTGATAGGGAATGTCAGTACTACATTTCAAATTCGAGGACAAAGTAGAAGCAAACAAAAATATATTGATTTCTGGGCAAATCGATTTGCAAATAATATTTCTGAATCATTACCAACATTATTCGATTTCTTACAAACCTCTGGCAATACTATTTACCCTGATATTATTATTGAAAATTTTATTTTACATCTGAAGTACTTGGAATAAACTTTCAGAGTTCATTTTCCTCCCTCGAAGTCAGAAATGAGTGGATGAAGGATCCATTTCATTTCCAAGAAATTGGTGAAATCAAAACCTTAATATTCTTATAGCAGGAACAACTTGCGGAATTATCATACGATGGTTTCATAAAAATTGCTTTCCAAGTATATAGCCTTCCTAGTTTTTAACTGTGCCTGTGAAATACGTATGCAGAAAAATCTGAAAAGCAATTATTTGTGTGAAAAGACTTTCTCCATCCTTGTGCACACGGAAAACAATGTAAAATTCAACTGAATGAACCAGACTTGTGGATACATTTTTCAAACAATAAACAAGACACCCAGTTGCAAAAAAGCAGCAGCATCTTTCTCATAGGAATTAGTAGCATGTACATTTTAACCTCCTTAAAATGCATGTTATTTTCCGTATAAATGCAGCTGATTTTTCGAACTAAATACATAATATGTGTAACTGAAAATAAATAAGGTGCATGCATTAGAATAATTCTTATTTTAATAAAGAAAAAAATGTTGGGGTCCCCGAAATGCATATTACATCAATGGGGGTTCGCGAGATTACCATGTTTAAGAAACGCAGCCCTACACGATATACACTAAGAATTTTTTTTTCAAGTAGCTTAATTAGCCCCCAAATTTTTTCTTAAACAAATTTGTGAATAGCTGATAATCTAAAACTATGTGGGTAAAAAGGCTTTATAGCTTTCCAAAGTTTAAACGTTCCTCTTCCTATAGTTTACGAGTAACAGACTCTCTGACAGACGAACAGACAGACACAGGGGTGATCTTATAATGGTCCCCGTTTTTACTTTTTAGGTACAGAACCCTAAAAAACAAAAGAATATACGCATTAATAATACGTTATACCTAACGTATATGTCGAAGTTAAATGTACGGACATATCCATATATATGAAATTTATTTATGAAAGATATTTCAAATTAACTGGCTGGAGAAATAATCACAGCTAAAAAAAATCATATGTTTTTGTATAAAGTAATTTTGGCTATCTCTATTCGCAAAGATATAATTATTAGTGGGTCAGTATGCGATACAATATTAAAATACGATATTTAAATACAGCTAAATGTTTTCCTTTATTTTCCATCTAAGAGCAGTTTCAACTCCATCTCTACGAGAACCTGAATACGTTAAAAAAAATACTTTAAGATGCCGTTACATTACCACTTCTAACATCACCCACCATTGCAATGAATATTCTGCTGTTATTACACTCAAAAACGATATTTTCAAAACTGAGCAGAAAATACTGCAATCTGAGTATCAGTGTGTCGCATAGTTAAAAAGGCTTGGAAACAAAATTACTCAAGTTTGAAACATGTATATAATCATTTCTGAAAACGTACACAAACTCAAAAATAAAACGCCATGTGCTCCTATTTTAGTATGTCCATGTTTCAAAAATTAGTATAAAGTGACTTCTATGTGTTCATTTTTGATGATGTTCACGTTTCAAAAATATGTTCGAACTTATCCTAATCTTTTTTGAGTATGTCCATGTTTCAAAAATGAGTATGAACTCACAACTATGTGCTCAGTTTTGAGTATTTCCTTGTTTCAATATTCTGAGTATTTCTCGTATATCAGAATTGAAATCATTGGGTCGTCCTATTGGAAACATAAATTTTCATAACAAAATGAAAACAACGATTTACTCAGATTTGAAAGTGTCATTTTTCTCAGTGTATTATATTACTTTTCTACAATACTTGCTCCTTTTTTAGGTGACAGGTGAAAATTGATTTCTAAATACATACCGAGAAAACACAAGAGAAATAATCTTTAACCACTATGAATACTATAAAAGAAAGATATAATAAAGAAATTGCGAATAATCAAATATGATTCTGGCGAATGTTACATTTTTCCGCATTTTCATGTTTGCGAATAATCAAAACTCGCGAATTTTAAGGAATTACTGTACTTTTTTAATGGGACAATATACAAAAACTGTACTCAAACGATGTGGGTGTAATAAAATGTAATTTACATCATTTACATACAATGTACAAGTAAATGCAAATTTACGTATGAAGTTAAATTTATCATTTTAAATAGCGCTGTATGAATTATTTAATATAGTTTTAACTAACGTGTTTCAAGTGGATTAATTCTATATACGATAAAATTTATTTATATTTTCAATTATCGAAGTTCTAATTAAGAAGACTTCACTATATTATATAGTCGAAATATTCTAAATTAAAAGTCTGCGGAAATGTTGATGCGATGTAAATCAGTGCTAAACCCCGTCTTCTGTCAGTACACAACCGGCTGTGGGCAAAAATGAGGATGTAGAAGGACAGGAATGCACTAACACCTGCTACTACTGTCATGGAGACTATGCTCAAACAGTCCACCACCTGTTGAGGAGGATGTCCTAATCGAAGATGGAATGTAAATCAACATATTTTGAAATTTGATATTGTGGCAGGGTTATATGTTTTTTCACGCATTTGTTATTTTTGCATGGTTTTAGTTAATAAAAAATATCATTTGTTGAAATTATTCTTCATGCTTCCATTCACCTGACCACAGCATTACTTAACGCTCGTTTAAATTTAAGTTAATTAGGTTGTAAGTGCCGTTGACCCGATCGCTGACGCTGATGTGATTTTTGGCAATGTTCTTCATCTTTTAATGTGATTATAGAGTGAAATATGGAATCATTCAAAATGAATAGAAGCTTTTTTGTAGATAATTTATTTGTCTTTATTTTTGGTAGCAGCAACTTTTTCCGTACGGACATTACATAATGAGATATTAACAAAAACCAAAAAAGGTGTTTTCTGTTATCTCCCCACGCTCCCGCTCACCCCCATCCCAAAGGACTTTTAGTTTGTTCATTAGTAGACCATCCCAAAAAAAATTTACAAAATTTCAAAACTTTGGGAATTAGTATGTCCAGAAAAAAAAAAAGAAAAAAAAAAACAGAAAATTTGATTCCACTACCATTAGTTTTCTGAAACCGGGTTATTTGATTTTAGAATACTGTCCATTATTAATTAAATATTTTAAGTTACCTAACTAATTTTAAACATGCAAGAGTAATAAAATAATATTAATTTTAATGTTAGTGTCAATACAATTAATTTACAATCTTTTTCAGTAAAACCTATCTGATGAACATGTTTTGTTTTACATGTTTTGTTTGTGTCTTCCTGTATACGAACTATGAGATCTACATACTTGCTTTGTAGCGTACCGTGCAAGGCCGCCACTTTGGAGTTGAGTTTTGGCTAGCTTTTATAGGTAAAATAACACTTTTAAAATTAATAGGGCAACAAACGTGATGGAGTCACTTTGTAATTTTGCTTTTGCTATTAACGGAAGTTTGTCCTTAAAACAATATTCACTCACAATGAATATAAAATATTCTAAATTTCAAACCTCACTTACGTGCATAACACTGTCTGTTATTACTATCAAATACAAGAGCAAACAAGGTTTTGGCTGCATGACAAAAGTCAACTCGAAACATTAAACACTGTCTAACGTCACTAAAATTAGCAACCCGTGGCTGCCGAGCAAGCTTATTTGACTATCAGCAAAAAGCACTCTTCCCCAACTTGCAAGTTCCACTCAGATAAATTAAACTCTTCTTATGCACCTGTTGAAACAGCAACTCCAATATTCGATTCTGGTCTTTTTCTCCGAAAGACAGGACTCGACCCACATCCGCTGATACAAACATTTGCTTCTGCTTTTATACTCCGCAGAGTGACCAACGAAGCCCAATGTGATAAACTCGCAGCGAAAAACACTAACCGTAGATTCCAAGATATCAAAACACACTTCGGAAAAATAAAAGTAAAATAATGTACAGTGACATTCTTTGATATACAGTGACAATGTACAGCGATGTACATAATGTACAGTGGCAATGACATGTATGTCGTTTTGCGCACACAGTTTAATGTTAAAAAAACGCTCACATTCAACAAACTAGAATCCTTTTTAATAGAGTTGCAAGTCCACAGCCGGTTAAAGAACTGGACCACGATGGTAACATCCGTACATTGGCAGGTGATCGTATTAAGAAACAATATAATCCGTTTTTTCCATATTCAAAAAACATAAGATTTTCGGAAAATGCTGTCAAAGTTGGCGTTTTAAACTCAACTTTCGAACTTGACAGCGTTTAAAACTAATAATCACTTATTGAACTAATATGATGCGAAACATTTATAAAAAAATTAAAAAAACTTTTCTATTACAAATCACTTCAATATTCTTTTCTGTAAGTATCATGTTTTTACGTTTAAAAAAGTATCGAAATATGTGTCAGAAAGTTTCGGTTTGATTGGCAAAGAAAAATGTTTTTTGAGAACTCACTGCCTTAAGCATAAGGAAATTTTCTACACGAGGAAAATTGTTTAAGTTCGTTTTCAAAAAAATATTTTCCTCGCTCCACAACGAGTAACTTTCTGACATATTTTCTCACTCATCTTTAAACGCAAAAGCTTGCGAGTACGATTATTGAAGTAGTTTGCAATCTAACAGTTTTATCATTTTCGATAAATGAAACCGATCTTGAGTTATAAGCGATTTAACACCCGACATATTTTTTTCACTTTCCTGTGCTGTCGTGTCCGGTAACTTGGCTCAAAGCACACAATTTGTCAGCATTTCTGAAAGATCTTCTGATTTACCGAAAAACGGAAAAACTGTTCAATTACAAAGTTTCTTAACAAAAGCACCTGCCAATTTCGTGTGTTTTCGAACAAAAATGAATTAAAAAAATATATCAGAAATTAGTCAGTTTGGGTTAGAGAACAGCCTTAATGAAAAACTAATACTAAATTAGTACAAAGATAGTTTACAATTCAAGATCTGCATTACAACCTTTTTTAATCATCAAAATTTAAAACTAAAATAAAATAAGAATTTTAAAAAAGGAAGAGAAGTGACATATCTCATCAACCATTAAAACTCGTAAGCCATTTAGTTAAAACAAAAGATAGCCAAACTGCGAAAGCTAAATTTTTAAAATGTTTGGTAAAAAATCAAAAAGATGGATATTAAAAAAAATTACCATGACACATCTAGTAATCATAAGCATGACACTATACTAGTACACTTTAGCCTGAAACGGTCACGATTGCATCAAGAAATTCAGCTGATAATTACGAATAGCAGGAATGAATATAAATTCCGAAGAAAGACTTTGTGTTGACTGTTAGCGTGGTCAGCATTGTATTTAGATATTTATCACCGGGAGGGTACATGTAATATTCCGGAGAGGATAGTGTGGTGGTCTGGGAGGAATTTAGAATTTGAGGTTGTTAATAAACATAAAATCCTTAATCTTACGGAAGGAGAATTTGATGTTGTTGTGTGGTGGGTGTAGTTTATCCCGGACAAAACCCGGAATTTTTATTTATAGAATAAATATATTGAGAACCTAGTTTCTGATAAAACTTGTTTTTCTTGGTCTAACCACATTGTTGCCAACATCGTTATGACGTCATCGTCCCTGATGCACACGTTTTTGCGTTGTAATAGAGATATTGTTAGTTTAAAATGTATTCAACTTTTAGACTCTTCTGTTGGGGCCAAATTTACATCAACAATGGCCTTTTCATTGTTGCAACAACAATATTCATTTACATCCTTCAAATAACAATACACTCGCTTAAACAATGTTCACAACAATGCTCATTTTGCCATAAACGATGCTGAAATTATATTTTACTCATTCCATTATTGGGGTTCTTTCCAGAAACGTTGTATTTCATTTCTGAGAAGTTTTCTGATTTTATTTTGACTGATATTATGATGTCAAGTGCTTATCTTAACGAGTTTTATGATAACTTTCGCCAGGTAATACATGTCTTCTTACTTTCGTAATTTTTAGAAGGTTTTTATACTACTTATGTGTCAAGCTTTTAGATCTGAAGTTCTTAAACATTTTCTGTGACGGGTCTCTCTGATAAAGCTTCTTCTTTACAATTTTAGTAATAAAAAATACATATAATAACACGAATATATAAACTGTAAGTAATTTTTTACCTCATTTCATCACATTGTTTTGAAATTTAAAATTGTGTTGCAATCTGCTATTCCAGCAAGTCACATTTTGGTACTTATTTATTATCCGGTTCGCATCCAGCTAAGCCTGCCAACATATTTTCATTCATTTTCCTGATGCATGTATTTTATTTTTATATTCGTTTATTTATAGGTGATTTACATATTTTTATGTATATTTTATTACCTACAAATATCCGCTTATCTTTTTGTAAACATTAAATACCATTTAGAAAAAACAATCCCAACAATCTAAAAAAGGGCACGTGGTACGGTAAATTTATTATGTAATCGTTTCTATTTGCGTTTTGATTTCAAATTTCTAAATCAAAATATGATACCATATTTTGAACATGAAATCTATAATAATCAAATATTATTTATACATGCAGGGTTTTGGAACGAACCAGTGTCTTTAATGTTGGATAAAACAAAAATATTACACATTAAAATATGATTAAATCATTATATCAGTAAAATATGATAAAATATCCACTGATTTTTCAGTGGATAAATGCCACACCTTAAAATTTAGTTATTTTTTTATATCAGTCTCGGGTTTAGGTAAGTTCAGATTGAATTATTTTAACGGTTTATCACACCGCATACATTGTTCTGTATTACAGTTATAACACATTTAAGTTTGAAGGAAAAAGTTCTTGCATGGTACATTTATAAGCCTTGATTGTGCGACACTCATCAATTGGAATTTTTCTCAATTTTTATGTTAAGCTTATTACTGAAATAATCTTTGATGTGAGACTTCAATTTAAATTATAATAAACAAACTGCAGATGCCAGATTTCGAGAATAAATAATAGAGAGACTACATCTCCCTATCTCATTTTCATTTGCTACTTGTAAACTCGGAACATACTGTGGTGGCCAAAAATGTGGACATTTTTTTCATGTTTTTCAACTTTGTGTTCTTGTAGAGAATATATTAATTTTCACTTAAATACAAACGTTTATATATCAAATTGAAGGTAATTTAATGTAAAATTTAATAATAAAAACAGTATTACAATATCTGTATTATAAAAAAAGTTATGCGACTAATAGTAAGATTATCTTAGATTTGCATTTTTTTTTAAAGTGATACTTACACAATCAATACTTAGTAGGATAACTCTTATTTTTTAAGGCAGCTTCACAGCGTCTTTTCATCGAGTGAACGAGTGTTTGGAGTTCATCTTTCGTAATCACATGGTGCCAAGAATCAATTATAGCTTCAATAAGTTGTCTTTTATTGGATGGACGTTTTTTTCGTACAAGAATAGTCAAACGTCGCCACAAATTTTCAATTGGATTGAGATCAGGGCTGTTTCCTGGCCATGGTAATATATCTATGCCTTTATTTTGAAACCATGCTTTGCATACTTTTGCTGTGTGGCATGGAGCTGAATCCTGCTGAAAAATAAATGGTGCGTTGTTGGGGATGAGATCCCTGATGGAAGGTATCAATTTTGGTTCCAGCACAGTTTCGATGTATTTTTTGCAATTCAGGATGCCATCAATTACTTTAATTCGGCCCACACCATCTGCAGACATACATGCCCAAATCATGACATTTGTTGGGTTTTTTGTAGTTGCTTCAATACAATCAGGATGAAGTTCTTCTCCTACTCTACGTTTCACGTATTTTCTACCATCACTACCAAAGAGCGATATTTTACTCTCATCGCTCCCGGAACAAGTCTGCAGAAATAAGTTAAGCCCGGGCCGTGCGGATCTCTAACTCAAAAGCCTGTTTAAAATATCAGTTTTAATTTTTGCAGAAAAATTACAATACCATTTTATTCTTAGAGAATATATGAAATTTTATATGCAAACAGTTGATAATGATTTTTTGAATGTGTCGAACGTAATAATAGAAATGAATTTGAACCTTATCTAAAGCAAACATTTGTAAATGCTCTTACATTCTGCTCAATCACCAAACAATTTGAAACCACTCGTTCATAAATGAAGTTACATAATCTGCTTTCTTCTTAAATTCATTTATTGTTTTCATTTTTGTAAAAGGTACCTTGTTTATTTCTTTATTTGATGAAGAATAATAAACAAGTCGGGGCGGGCCTATAAAAATATTAAGAAATTTAAAAGGATCAAACTAAGCTGATAAAATATGAAAATTTTTCAATGGATTTGTCTGGGACGAGAATAAGTAAATGTACTGCATGAGCCGATCACAACATCAATACAGAAATATGTCAAGCATAGAAATCGGCATTGGACACTTGCATCATATTTGAGCCTGGGCTTAATTTTTTCAGCAGACTCGGGCAGGCTGGGATCAGGCTGCCATTGTTTTCTATGTACTCAGGACGGCTGGAAACTGGGCTTTATTATTCCTAGGACGTGTCGAGTTGTTTCGTAATAATATAGTAATGGTGGTAATGAACTTCTATTAACATAATCTTTAGAAGTATACTTTAATAAATTACAGATTTTCTTTAATTATTATACAGCAACAAAAGTTAGGATGTTTTTAACCGTCTATTTCTTTTATTCTAAACTGCATTAATTTTTTTAGTCTTTATTTGAATGTAATACTCTAGGATTCTAAGTGATCATTAATAATACTATTCTGTATGCTATGGCATATGACATGTATAAAGTATTCTAAAATATACTGTCAAATTTTCCTATAAATATGTATGCAGTATTCATTAAAAGAATCCCAATCGTATGTTAATAAAAATTGGAATTTTTTGTAAAAATTGGGTTGGTCAGGTTGGGTCGGGCCTGATTTTATTGTTTTTTCAACGGGCCGGGCCTGTTTTCACTGAATTTGCAACGGGCTGTTCCGATCCCGTGCCAAACATTTATATTTTAGACCGGACTGGGCTTAGCCAAGGTAGCTTTCGTTGGAGCCGGGTCTGTAAATTCTGGCCCGTGCAGACCTCTACCTTAGAGATCACGATTGGACACGGTCCGATTCCCGAAATGAAGTCAAATGTTCAAATGGGCCGGGGTAATAAAAATAAATAAATAAACAGGCTAGACGGTCTAGTAAAAAAAATTAAGAGGGATTGCCGGCACCGATATACCAAAATTAAAAGGACCGGACTGAGCCGATGAAATATGAACAATTTTCAATGGACCTGGCTATGCCAGAATACGTTATAAATATGTTGCACAATTCGATACTAGTTTGACAACATCAATACAGAAATTTGATATGCCTAACATAGAGAATTTCATCGGACAGTTACATTGTGCCTGAGCCTGCGCCTAATTTTTCCTGTCGACTCGGGCCGTGTTCAGGCATACATTTTTTCTATACGCGGGCCGGGCTGGACCTGAACTTAGTTATTCCTAAGACGTGTCTGGCAGTCAATTTTTCATTCAAAACTAAAATTGATAATGGATTTTTGGTAACAAAATCTTTGGGAATAAACTTTAATGAATTCCGAAGAAATGTTTTTTTAATCTAATTTTTTAACTATAAAACTTCAAAATTTGTGATGTTTTTAAACATTTTTTATCTTTACTCTAAAGTATATATTTTTTAATGAGTCTTTATTTGAATGTAAAAGTCTAGAAGTCTAAGTATTCATTAATGTTGACATTCTGTATTCTATGGATTGCCCACATGTAGTCTGAAATATACTTTAAAAATTTCGCAAAAAAAATATGTGCAGTATTCTTTAAAAGAATCTTATGTTAAGAAAAATCGGATTTCTTTTTGTAGAAATTGAACCATTCCGGGCCTGGTCGAACTTTCGGTTTTTAAAACGGACTGGGCAGGACCAAGATAGCTTTCGTTTGCACCCGGGCAGGTCCGACCCTAGAAATTTCAGCCCGTGGAGACCTCTAGACCACCCCCACCCTCTCTGAGCCGTTCTGTAACCTCTCTCCAGTCACTTCCATTTCTTTACACTTTCTTTAGATTACCAAAGGTGACCAAAAACTACTGAGATAAGGAAAGAATTGTACTTCTAAGGATCGAATTACATTACTGCCCTGCAATTGATTGCAATTCTTAACATTCAAAATAATGTTCTTGTATAATTACTTGCAATTACTATTTAAACACTTTCTTTATGGGTGCCAGACGGCGCCCTTAAACAATCTTTGGCCCCTTACATGAACGTATTGGAGAATCGTTCTAACCCCCACCAGTCAGTTCCACTTCTTCACAGTTTCTTTCTACTACAAAAGGTGGCCAACAACTACTTCTAAGGATCGAATTATATTACTGCCCTGCAATTGATTGTAATTCTTAACATTCAAAATAATGGGAACGTTTGTATTTCTAAGGATCGAATTACACTTACCGTCCCGCAGTTGATTACAATTCCTATTTTCAGAATTTTGCCTTTTGCATGTATACTTTTTTTGGCGGGGCGGGGGGGGGGGGGGTTAGAAGTAGTGACAAATCTAAAATTAAACCCCTTATGCAAATTTGTATGTTAAAATTAACTTACTTTCTAATTTAAAATAAAGTGTTTGTATAATCACTTATTACTACTAATATACCCTTTCTTTATGATGTCTGTCGGCTCCCTTAAACCTTTTGTGGCGCCCTACTACTTGAACTTATTGGGAGGAGAGACTCCCCCCCCCCCTAAACCTACGTCCCTGAACAGAACTTTCGTACACCAGAAGAAGTCACTGAACCACCAACTTGTCTTGCAATTTCAGCATTAGAGAGGCCATTTTCTCCCAACATGACAATTCGGCTTCTTTTTGTAGATGTCCAATTAGTTATTCTTGTTGATGACATTGTTTAATATTAGTTTAATTAAAAAAAAAGGACTTTAAATTTTCAAAAACAGCAATACTCTATTTAATTGTTCTAGTATGCATCATTCCACAACAATAACTCTTTTGCCATCCAAATAACCTAAACTATAGTTACAGACATTTGATTGGTCCTCTAAACAGTGTTTGTGATTGGCTAGTACGCTTTTATTACAAAACACGTCCTTATTCAAAACGATTTGTGTTTGTTTGTTCTACTAAAATGAGCATAACTTTTTTGTAATACAGATATTGTAATACCGTTTTTGATATTAAATTCTACATTAAATTACCTTCAATTTGATATATAAATGTTTGTATTTAAGTGAAAATTAATATTTTTTACATGCACACAAAGTTGAAAAACATGAAACTTTCAAAACATGTCTAAACTTTTGGTCACCACTGTAGATAGACATGGTGCCATCTACGTCTACATACTTAGGTGTACAGCTCATTGCATTGGTGATGGTATGAAATGGAACAGCAACCAAATCACAGTTGAATAAACTAACCAGAAAAATTACGAAGAGAAAATGCATATGAGCGGGAGGAATAGGTTTAAACGAAAAAACTTGATGCCATTACACATGGCGACATGCGTAGAGTATAATTTTATGGGTCACAATGATTTTAGACAATAATCGATTCGCCAAGGAATTTGGTGAACGTCCTATTATCGCCAAACTAATGTTTGTTAAGTTGTCGTCTCACTCGTCTAATAGAACTCATACAGGCGAGTATCACAATGTTCTGGTATATGGGTTGCAATAGTTTGGATAAAACCTTTAACTTGAGCGCCCTATGCGTATTTAGTCGATATCTTATGAATAAAGTCCCTCTTGGCAGGTACTTATCATCCAGAAGATTTATTACTAGCACTATATTTATAAAAACTATATTTATTCTCATAAAAAAATCTTGGAGGCCTTCATTTTAGTAAAAAAAAAAATTCGTACTTTTGTCATTTGCATTATATGGATTCCAATTAATTTCAGTTTACATAGAATTATAGGAACACTAAATTGTAAACTGAGGATTATGACTACATGTATGTCTCTTTATCACAATTTTTAAGATTTTTCTAGATACGTCTTTGTACTTTCTTTCTTTGTACTATGTGTTCAATCTGGATTTGCGTTGTATGATTTCAACTTACATTTGAACTGAGTGACATTTTCTTAATAATACCTTTCTTCTAAATCAAGGATTGTGGGAACTTGAATATATATGTGTACTTTTACCAGAACCGTTAAATTCAGATAATATCTTATGCTAGTACATTTCATATATCACTTGAATTAGATTTCAACGAAATGATAAATTATTTCTGTTGCTCTGCAAATGTGTTATTTCTTTTATTAGGATTCATCGACCGCCTATACTTAGTTACAGTATTTTACTTCTGTGCTCACGACACAGTTTTTCAGCTTCTCACAACTTCCTTCTTCTGAATTCAAAATGGCTAAGTCCTAATTAGTGTAGCCAGTCACCGAGATGAATAAGAAAATTATAGCAATTTGTGATATTATGCTGCGATCGATATTATAACATTCCAGGCTGCTATGACGAAACATAGTTCTATATCTTACTTCTCATATCTTAATTCTATTTAAATGAAGGTTAGCACTAAGTATAGTTGTCGCCCTTAATAAAAATATAATTAAAATAATTTTTTTAATTTCTAATTATGTTCTGAAACTATTAAATATTATTATCTCGAATACACGAACATAATTTCAGAACTCTACCACAATAAGTCCTGAGTGTAAAATAGATTACAAAATTCCATCTTTAAAATTTTGACATAAGTTAATAAAAAGCATTTCTATAATATTTCCTTCATACTGATATATTACTTCTGGCATTACAGTTGATTTTTTAAATGGCATTAGATACACAAAATACACACTTTCGTGAAGTGTCGCAAAACTTTTGCCTCAACTGTATTATATCTTTTATAACGTTATCCATTAGGCCTGTGGTTCTTAAAGGGCCACTTCACTGAAAGTCCTCGATCGGTAAATCCCTATGAGAAAATTTAAAAGTGTTATTACTGATATCCTAATATAATTATTGAAAAACTGTTTTCACCATCAGAAAGCAGACCTCAGATGCCAACGAATTTTTTTTTAATTGTCTCTTTAAGTGTTACATATGTAAAAATTACTTATGAACTTTGAAATTTCATAGATGTAGATCTTCTAAAAACTAATTAAAATTTAAGGAGACAATTTTTAAAAACTTACTTCGGTGGCACCTGACTTCTGATTTCTGATACTGAAAACCCTATTACAATAATTATATTAGGTAATGAGTTATCACGCTTTTAAATTTTTCCAGAAGTTAACATGGGATTTAGAGATCTCGAAGTTTCAGTGAAGCGGGCCTTTAAGCAATTTTCCTACCTAAATGGGTCCGCAGAATCATTTTCCATGTCTCGTGACAGCAATGTGGAAAATAAATGTTGCATTTGAATTGCGGAACTTTCACATTTTGGTCACGATTCGATTCGGGTGATTGCAGTGTTGTCTGTCCAAAACACACAGGACCAAGGAAATTAGATGTCTTGTTCACGATAATAGCTTATCGAGGTTTTACTCCATTTGGCCTAGATATCAATCATGTGCCATAAGGAGATTTTAAAAATTTAGTCGTCTTAGCTTAAGTAAAGGTTTAAGTATATTTAGCGGTATATTGAAAATATCAAAATACTCGTATATGACGAATGTATGATTTTTATTTTTTTTTAAATTCTTATTATCAAATAAATAGCTCATGTCGTTAATTTGACACACACACACAGGAAAAAAAAAAAAAAACTTCCGTTAGCTTAGGCAATAAATCGCGCAAATGTGACTTTAAATATATTTCGGTAAGATTTTTGGCAAATTGGCCTGTTAGGAATACAGTCTACCTTTTTTGGGGGGGGCTAAAGTTGTCACGTGTGTGAGTGCATGCGCGGTCGAGCATATGACTGCGTGGATAAATATACGTCTATATATACGCAAGTACGGGTACACAACCAACTGGCAAATTTTAGTGAGTACAGTTTGGTAGACAAAAATCCAATTTTGTGATCCTCGTACAGTTGAAACCACATTGTTGCAAGCATAGTCATGATGTCATCGTTTTTGATGCACACGTTTGGGCTTTATAATATAACATAGATGCAATGCACAGTTTACGTTTAATTTGTCTATTCTTCTGTTAAACAAAAATATATATGAACAATCGTCTTTCCCATTGTGGTAACAATAATATTCATATTTATACCCTTGAAGCAACAATTCATTCCTATAAACAATGCTTAAACAAAGCCCGCAACAATGCTCATTTTGCAAAAAACGATGCTGAAATTGCTTTTTTAACCATTCCAATTTTTGGGGTTACTTGCAGAAAGTTGAATTTTTTTTCTGTGAAGCCTTGTTCTATTTATTTGACAAACTATGATGTCAAGTTATTATTTTAATGAATTTTCTGCTGATTATAGCGAGGTAATATAAATCTTGTTATTTTATTAAATTTTAGAATAATATTTTTACGATTTATGTATCATGGCTTTCGATCTGAATTTCCTGAACTTTTTGTGTGACGGGTTTCTCTGATAACGACTTTCCTTTATAATTTTACTAAAAAAAAATTCATGAACTAACACGAAATCATAAACTGTCCCATTTTTACTACCCAAGTTCATTTGAGTACTTTGTTGGTAGTTCTGAAAACGCCCCACTTTGACTTATAAAAGTGAACAAAAGTGACTTTTTAAAAGTGACTTTTAAAACTTTAAAGAAAGAGGTGTCAGATTATATTATAATTTTAACATTATTGTCGTAAAATGTGAATAAAGTGTGATTTTTCTTTCTTATTTTGAATTCTAGATTATCATATTAATAGTTTTTCTTAATTTGCATATTGCTCAGTTACAATTTATTTACTTTCTTTGTTTTGGGTTGAGACCAAACATACATCAACAATGGCCACGTTGTTTCTATTGTTATAACCACAAAATTCGTTTAAATCCTTCAAACAACAATACATTCTAAATGAAAAATAATTCTCTATCAAAGCTCACAACAATGTTTGTAACAATAGATGCAACAATGATCACAAAAATTCTCATTTTAGAATATACAATGTTGAAAGTTTTTTAATTAATCCATTTTGGGTATTGCTTTGTAGAAGTATCTTATTGATTTTCTGCGAAGATTTTTGCTTTTAGTGTGATTATTTATGATATCAAGCGTATATACAAATATGTTTGGTGCTAATTATAATGAGGTAACACAAATTTTGTTACTTTATTAAATTTAAGAACGATATTTTTTACGATTTCTTTTACATGTTTTTGGAGTAGGAGTTCTTAACTTTTTAGGCCTCATCGACTCTTTTGCTAATGTTAATATTGTAAATTATATTATTAAAAATGTTATTTTAAAAAGAATTAATAAGCTTTCTTTGACTTTAAATCTGCCTGCAAGGAATTTTTGACTTCGATATATCAACATTCTTTTAAACAGGATTTATTTGTGACAAAACTCTAAAATTGGGACTTGTGTTATTATTTTAATGCATAACAGGTAGCATGGTTATGCCAAGTCCTTTAGACCATCTAGTAGAAGTTATAACAACTTTCAAAATCCTAAAGAAATGTGATATGATCATTCTTAGAACTTTAAAAACACACTTTTCTAAACACACATTTATGGGCACAAGTAATTTTTTTTAGATGCACAAAAATTAAGATACGTTATAATAAATACTATATGACGTTTCTGTTCTCATAATAAATACAATTAAAACTTTTCTTTTTTATAGCATATATCACAAAAGTAGAAAATATGTATTTAACAAATTTTGCTTAAAATAGGTATATAATGAGCTGATTTTCTTCTACTTCAAGATCACGAGCCCCTGAAATCTATATCAGGGCTTTAAAGAGTTCGTACACTTTTATTTACCTTAGATGAATAACTGGATCGGAATTTTAAATGTACAATGCACTTTATCTGGATGATAAAAAAAAAAAAATAAATAAATAAAAAAGAAAAGAAAAAAAATTAAACATACATATTTAAAACTTTTGCTTCCCATTTAAACAAAAATTCGAACTATACATACATCTCAATTCCTAAATACAATATGGCGTCCAAATTAAGACAATTACGTACTATTATTCCCAGAAACAATTTTATAATAAAATAATAAATTAACAGAAACATAATTTGCAGAACAAATAATAAAAAATAAAAAAATCCCACAATGTTTAGGCCGGAGAAGGGGCAGATATTAAGTTACTTAATTCAGTTGGTTTTACATTAGATGTTAAATTTATAAATAAGGTTAAACCAATTGAGCTTTAAAAAATAAACATAAAAACAAATAATATCATATTTAATCAATCGTAAAACTTAGATTTGTTCGAGTGAAATTGAAATAAATCTTACACTTTTTTAAAGTTTTGTATTTTGCATGTACCTTGTCATTTTACATACACCCATCAAAAACATGTTAAAGTTTAATCTGTAATACAAATGTCTGCAGCTTGTGAAGCTTAGAAATGAAAAAAAGTCAAACATTTATTTCAATTTCAGTTTTACGGATGGATTAAATATCATATTGATTGATTTTCTTTTTAACTTCTTTAATATACTATAATTTTATTGTGTTGTACTAGCTTCTGTAGTTATGTCGCTCCTTCTGGTAAATCATACATATTTCATGTCTTCCGGAAAAATAAATGTTATGCTTAATCGCCCTTTTTAAGTAAATTTATGTGTGTACAGATGACGATAAATGCAATTATCTACCGCATTTTAATTTAAAAAAACTATAATATGCGTACAAACAAATGTTTTGGAGATGTGAATTTGTTGGCAAATATATTTATTTATTGGTTATCATCTCTCATAATTTTTAATACCGTTGGTTATATACCGTTCTATTTTGTTGACCGCCGACATCTGCAAGATAACGAGGATGTTTAAAAAAATTACTTGAAGCCGAGGCTTTGCATATAATTTTATTACTTAATTACTGTGAATTTTATACTGATAACAACATTTTCTTTGTAAAATTGAAAAAATTCAATGTTTTATGTCATCTAATAAAGGCAGATAGAGATAGATTTAAAATATTTTTTCGAGATTTTTTTAACTGCTTCATTTTTATTGATTTTGTTTTACAGGTTCCTGTGCCTACCACCTATAGGGACCAATATGTGAATGATTATGTGACGAGTGATGGGTAAGGCTTTCTTTGAAATTTCAGTGTTACTGTAACGAAGCCGTTAACATCCTTTTTATGGCTGTATTCTATGTAGTTAAATCTCAATATACAAATCCTATCAAAGCGGCATTATTTGACTCGTGCATAATTCGTATATTCCAGTAAAAAATTATTACTCTCATATGTGTCCCAATATTAGTAGTTCCGGAAGCATTGTCACATTTTGGCAACCAAATTTAGCGTCGATGATTTTGGTATAATGGTAGATTATAGTGTACCGATAATGAAAATGCTGGTCAGCTGGTGACCAATCAAGGATGTTTCCATAGCACAGCTTGCTACATTGTGAAATGAATTGAAACCCGATTACTGACGTTACTCCGGCTCGGAGACATCATCAGTAATATGATTGCTATTCATTTCCACACTTTTCCGCCAGTGAATGTTCGCTCTCGAAAGATTATGTGGTGCCGATATCTATAGTGACATTTTGACATAGTATTAAGGCGGTATTCAAAAAAAATATTTTTCCACGCTCAACAACTCAAAATTTTGACACGCATTCCCAGTCTCATTTTAAAAAGTAACAACAGGAAACGTGGTGGCGTGATTTATAAAGACATTTATAAGGGCCCCATGTTTTTATTTTTCGTTCAATTAATTAGAAATTGATTTACACACAGTTATTTAAAAAAGTACGATCATTTTTTTTTGTTTCAAGCGCTATCGCGTTGGGAAATTCGGTTCAAAATGTCCACTTTGACAGCTTTTTTTGAAATATATTCTGCCTTTATGAAAAAATCGAGACAATGGAGACATTATAAAGTTTCTGAATAAGAGAACCTGCCAATTGGATGCATTTTAGAGCAAAAATGAATTTACAAATGTGTCTCAAAATAAGCAGTTTGGATTTGAATACACCATTAAGCAAGAGAAAAGTAATCTTACCCACGCATGTTCTTAGAGGGAAAGTTATTTTCTACAATTTAACGACAAACAATATTTAGTCAAAAAATTATCCTTTTACTGAATGATTTTTTCGTTATATGACTAAACAAAAATTATTATTAATCTTTTTTTTATTTTTAAATATTAATTCCATTTTTTAAATTTTAAATGGCTTTGCATTTGACATACGTTGCACCAGTTACTGTTTACATATTTGTTGCAGCATAACTGATTTTGCACAAAATCTATCTCAAACCAACATTAGCCAGATATCTTTTCAAAGTTTGTACTTTTGATTATTTACATATAAGAACAGAAATTAAAATCTAATGCTTGATGATAACTGTCGTTACAAAAGTTTCGGGATTTCTAATGTAGAACAAATCTTTTTTTTTTTTTTTTTTTTTTTTAATCTATATGCACATGTAAGATTTAGTGGTATGTACCTTATGTGTTACACTATGCCAGTGATTTCCTAACTTTTATATTACATGCACCTCTAGAACAAATGCGCGTGACAGTATACTCCCAATTTTGAACATGTAAGAATCATGATTAGAAAAATGAAAAGAAATATAGAACGAATGGGTGTAAATAAATATAAGTTTTATTCTATATTTAACATAAGCATTACATGTTGCAAGTATTTTCATCCTTGCATATTTCTTACATATTTCGCGTTATTCTACTTAAATAGAGTCGTCAAAACCGCAGGTACGCGAAACACACTTTAGGAAACCCTCAACAATTTCAGTCAAGGCTCAACTGTTCAACAGCAGTGGAAAACCTGGAAAATTATACAAACATTTGCACTGACATATGAGTGGAAATTTTCCAGCTGAGTGAAAGAGTGTCTGGGCCAGGATTCGAACCAGGGACCATCTTGGCTTAAGCTGCCAGTGCTCTGCCAACTGAGCTATCCTGGACGAATCTGATGAATTTATGTCCCCCAGCTAAATTTTTTGATTATGGGGATCGGGTCTGTTATCTGAAATAGCTCAACAAAATAATTCGCAGGTTATGGAACTCCTGTAAACACAGGATACGTAATTACATCGGAAACATTTTCGCTCAAAGTTACAACTCATATGAATTATTTACGAATTAAACTAATTTCGTTAAAACTAATCACTTTTGTATTTACAATAAATGAACATCCCAATTATCGATTGTTTAGGTTCGTTATTCATTTTGGATTACCTTATTTTTCATGCTGAATATCATTCCACACATGCATTGTATTATTTTTTTATACATATGTATTTCAATAAACAGATTTAAATTTGCAGTGAAAGAGCAGTGAAAAATTTGCGTCCTTGAGCAGCGACATTTTCTTTTTTCTTAAAACAAAATCCACTCTCGGATACAAAAATCTCGAAAAAAAAAATCACCTTTTTACTTTTTACTGTCGAAAAACTTTCTCTAGGGTATTTAGAATAAACTGACGCTGATCGCATTGTAATTTTTATTATTACATGAACAGACAAACGGTCTCTTGAAGTTATAATGTATGTCATTACCTTCTTCCACCATTTCAATACATCTATCTCAGAGTGTATTATTTCAAGATTTGTCATTATTAAATGGCGCGTCAAAATTTCGATTAAATATAAGACTGCATCAATTTTTCAATGGTTTTCACTGCTATATTCTTTAATCTTATTTCTGGATGTATAGTTTTGGTATAAAAGCTTAAAATATGTTTGTTGTACTAAAACGTACTCACGAAAAAGTTTTTGTTTCTATTAAAATTTGTTGATTTAAAAAAAATAGTTTTGTAAATCTCGAAGACAAATAACTAGTAATTTTTTTCTGTAATTAAAAATGAAAACAGAAGCAAAAAGAAAAAAAGTTTTAAGAAAATGTATAAAATTTTAACTATAGACAGTATTTAAAATTTTTAATTTAAAAAATTAAATTGTAAAATCCTTCTAAATAAATGGCATTTGAAACGAAAAATTCATTTCAAGAAAATTCAGTCGAAATTATTCATAAATAAGAAATAAATAAAATTTTGTGTCTTAAAATACATTAAAGAATTGAATAATCCGGCTTTGTTCAGTTAAGGCTGTTCACAGATTAAAACTAGCTATATACTGGACACTGCTGAATTTAATTTTATTCTTAAACGCCAAAAAAAAAAAAAAAAAAAAAAAAAAGGAAAAATATTCTTATTCAGAAGTTACGAAATCAAATAGTGATTTTTAGGCTTTGATAAAGACAAAAGATCTTCCAGAAAATACTGCCAAAGTTGGTATTTTAAATCGAATTTCTGGACTCAATAGCTCGAGAAAGATCTTCCTTCATGAGACAGTGCAGTGCGATAGTTCTAATGGAAACCAAAAAACACAGACGTTATACACTATAATCACAGGCTATATGCTGCAGAATATACACTACAGATTTGCGTGCGAAACAGACGCTATACGAAGTCTCTTGAAGTATTACCAAAGTTTCACAGCGTATACCACCTTACAACCCTCCACTACAGCCGTACTAACAATTAAAAATGTTATATATTTATCGAAAAAGGAAAACTGCTATTCGATTCTAAAACACTTCAATGACTATGCCAGCCAATTTCATAATTTTGGGTATAAAATTAAATCCGGGAATGTGTCAGAAATTATAGCCTTGTTGAGCGGGGGTAAATATTTTTTGAAAACTGTCTTAAGATAACTGCATTCTGAACTCTCCTTTTCATATATACAAGCAGTGTAGGGATAAAACAAGAATGTTTTATATGTAACAAAGTCGTATTCGCTAATAAATATTTCGGTAAGTATCATAAAAGTATCCCAAAGTCTCATAGAGTATGTTTTACAGATATTTGTCTGTATATTATAATGAGGTAATACTACAAAAAATATATATAAAATTCCAATTGAAATCAAAGAGTGCTACTAAACTCTACCCCTATAGTTTTATTGTCCCTACATGAGAGATAAACTTCACACAACAGGTTGTTGAAACTTTGTGATAATAGTCATATTATAAAAATGCGACTCTCACATTGATATCACACCCTGAAAGCACGAGGAAATGAAAGTTCATTCGGGTGCTGAAAGTTCCAAAATTGACTGTGACCGATACCGAGAAACGATTGCAATATTTGAAACACAATATTAACAGTTTAGATGGAGGTATAAGATTAAAAATCAAAATACCAAATAAAAAAATGAAATTTGACCATATCGATGATACATTCCGTAGTTTCGATAGAAAAAGTCGCAAACAATATCATCAACAAAGAGATGGTTTGAGAAATTGTGAAAGAATACCTTAGGTATTAGAATGTTTAACAATGTCGGAATCTCTTGCTTGTCACCAAAAATGTAAGAATTGAAAAAATGATTACACCAACGAAGCTGGCCGTGCATTAAAAGTGACAAAATTATTTTCTAAATTTTCACAATCTACCTTTTCCACAACCGACATAGCAATCAAAAGCGATATCTTAGTTTATCATAGACATTAGCAAGAGATAACAAAAGTTAAACTCGGTTAAGATTTGAAGAGGAATTTGTTTAACTGCATGTTTTTTTTATATAAAAGCATTAAAATTAATCCCCAAACGTACCGTTAAAATAGATTGAAAATTTTCATGCTTCCCTGCTCCAAGAGCACGTTAGAAAAACTGAATTTCAAACAAGAAACTGAACAGGAAAAGCATGGGAATAATGCAAATTTGATAGACTTCTTAGGGCCCCAGTACATTCTAGATTTTAACCAAATTTGGTATTCTGGATGAACATCTACGCAAAAGATGTTGATCTAAATTTTACAAATATTTGGTTTTTCTGAAAAAAAAAAATCTCGTTGGATAAATTATCCGGAGATGATTTTCGAGCCGTTGCGTTGCTGAAGATTTTTCACTTCTACATAAAAGCAAAATGTAGAGCATTCCAAACTTGTAGTTTTTCTATAAACTGATTTTAATTTCTTTGCTTATTACAAGAATAATAAGCTAAATATTTATACTTTTTTTTGTCCATATGTATATAGTAATTATTAATACGCCAATTCTAATTTTAACCAATGTTTGCAATTTTATATTAACAGCGAGGTTGCTAACGTCCATTATCTAACAGGGAATGTTCCTAAAGGGGGACGGGAAACACTTAGACCAGACAAGAAATTTTCTACTCCACTCTTGGGTATTATTACATACAGAAAATATTATAGAAGTCATAGCTGCCAAACCTTCCAATTTTAAAATACGAGATTTCTGAATACGCAATTCGTGTTATTTAATGAAAGAGACATTTGCGACAGAAACATGATGATCACTATTCGGATATTCAAATATTGGAAGGTTTGATAGTTATGTGACAGACTGCTGTTTATGTCTATTGTATAAAAGTTTAAAAATAAAGAGAACGTCCTTAAAAATTACATTATCAAAAATGTATATGATTATATATAAATTTTACTTACCCATCATACGTAGTATAGGGTAAGCAGGGATCTGTTTAGGAAAAAATTGTGTCCTTTAACGGACCCTTCACAATTTTTTTTATTTCAAAACAGGACCCTTCACAAAATTCTTTATCTTAAAAATAGGTTTTTCACAAAATTTTTTCATCTTTAAACTGAACATTTCACAAAGTAAATCTGACCTGTCACTTTTACACATATAAAGAAAATATACGTATTTTACATCCATATATCTTCTTAAAAATGTATAAACAAGAACCTGAATATAACAATCATTTCAAATTCACAAAATTATGACTAGATTTTTCACAAATATAAAAAGCTGTTCACAATTTCACAAAAACAGGACCCTGGAAAAAAAGTCTGGACAGACCCCTGGTAGGTCTTGTAATCGTTTTGAAAATCGAAAAAAAAATTTGACGGATTTACACGTTTAAGACACTGGAGATTCCGAAAAACATATTTTTAGAAAAAAAAAATTGCCGTTCGTCTGTGTGCCTGTGTGTTTGTAAACCCTCTATCTCCCGAACAAATTGAGTTGATTGACTATTGAATTTCAGTAACCTCGATTATCCGGAACTATTTTTTTCGGACTCTTGAAATATTCGTTGTGATAAAAGGTACACAAAAATTTTCGAAATTGTTTATTTTAAGGAGTGACTATAAAAGACAATAAAAAAACATAAATTTTGCATACAGCATGAAGTCGATCGGATAATGAGTTACCGAGATATTTGTAATCCTATTTACCACACTCTTCGATTTTTCATGACCCTGTATTTCATCCAAATTTCAATTCAAAGATATATTTTAGTTGGAAATGAGACGCTTAATCATATGTAATAAACTGCTAGTTAATAGGATTATTGTTTTTGGAGTAATAAGGATATTTCTTTTAAGCAATTCAGTAATCGAGCCTTCAAAGTTTATGACGTCATCAAGCCACGACTTTTTTCGAATTGTAATGCATTTTATAAGTAGTTTACACATTTTTTATTTTAATATTTTACATTATGCATATCCATGATGGGTAAGTATTACGGTGGCCCCCAACGACTAGTTTTATTATGTGTTAAACTTACAGGGCCGCAAAAAATTAACCCGAGAGCCGCATGTGTCCCGCGGGTGCGTAGTGAGTACCAATAATAAAACCTTTTTGTAATTTGTTTTTTCAGGTTACAATTGTACCCAATATACTACCCTGTTCCCGCATATTATGCAATCTATGACGGAGTTTCGTGCATGGAATGTAACGGTGCAACGTACTATAAGTACTACCAGTTCGCTGTGCCTGTGTATGGGTAAGCAGAATACTCGTTTTGTAGATTAAAATAAATTACATGTGTTTATAATGTTTTGCACTTACCTAACATCATGCCATTTTTCCACATCCTCAGAAATGTATTATTAAAATATCATTTCTACATTAAGTAGATACCAATATTCGTAATAATGATGTGCACATATCTGGTGCTTTTTACATAAATTATTTCTATCACACATGCTAATAGAATTGAATTGAATGATGCTACTGAATTAAATTTTGTTTAATAACCATTACACATTATTCGGTGTATTTTTCCTATTTTATAATTCATAGCTTATTTTGCCTTGTCCACGAAACTGATGGTGAATTAACTTTACAAAGTTCTGAATTATAAAAAATAATACATAAAAAAAAAATTATATCAACTTTACAGCCCTATTAAGTGGTACAAACTAAGGCTATAACAGGCCACAAACATGATTTGTCAGCCTCTATGGACACACTATTGATATTAAAAAAGAATATTTGTTATTATTTACGTATTTAGATGTACTGCAAGGTTATACTACCACCATATATTTGCATTATAATATTTTTTCAATTGCATATAATTTTTAACAAAATATGTCATCATTTATAAAAGTACGATATCGTTTGTAAGTTTCTAGGAAAACTATCTAAAAGCGAATTTAATCAAAATTCTAAATAAAGAAATGTGATTCAAAAAATGAATGCCTAATTTTAAAAAAATGTGCAAAATATCAAAGAATCTACTAGTAATCATCTATTTTATATAAATTTACAAGAAACTGAAAAATAGAGATTTATTAAAACACGCAGAAATTGCAGTTATTCTGCATATTTACCGTAAACTCAGTATATTTATATATATATAGAAAATACCCAAGAAACTGTAATTTTGCATGAATAAAAACAGACTACAGTACCCATTTTGTTGCTCAAACGGGGACTCAATTATAACATATATTATGAGAGTGTTTCGTTCAGCAATAGAAGTACCGCCCATAAATCACTGTGACGTCACATTGCGAATTTGTGACCGCCGATGTGCTGTCATGTGTAACATGGATGTGAAATCAAAGTGCCGTGGATGTGAGGTCGTTATGGCGTATTTAGGTCTTTGTGTGACCTCTCACTCTGACACATATGTGAAAAGTGACACATTTGTAACGATTCTGCATGGGGTCTGGGGACAGCATTTTATCCAAACCCAACCCGACATCATTGGGTCAGCTGACTTCTTCTGTAGGCAATATTCGGATCCTGTATCGTATCTGTCAACCCTATTTTAACAGAACTCGTCCCAACCTTATAGTGCCGGCTGGCGTCTTTTTCGTTTTGGCTGCAGTTGAAATTTGGATTAGAACCTTGAATCGTGTCGGGTAACCAGGTTGTACACGAAACCCGACAATGATCCTGTGAAATAAAATTGATTACTCGACTAGATGCACAATTCTAATCCGAATCCAATCTGCAGCAAAAAGTAAAGAAATCCATAACATTGGATGCGGTTCCGATTAAATTTAGTCACTAGACCCGATAACGAATCGTCACGTGTGTTTTGAATATTGATATTTTTAAAGAAAAGTTTTTAAAAAGTTTTCGAAAACTGCTATGCTATGGATCTAAATTTTAATGTGTTCGATTATACCTCTTATCTTGCTATGTATAATATTTGCATTTATAAAAAACTGGTGAATTAATGATTCAGAATCTTGATGTGATGATTCTTTTAACCGAGAATTAGTGTAAATGTACCAACAATGTCTTTCTTTTCCGTTATTTTATGGAAATATTTAACACTACACATTTTTTTCAGTTTGTTGGACACCACAAGTAATCACTGTAAAAATAGATACAGGGAATGATTAGAAAATAATTGTATATATTACTTTCTGCTGTAAGCTTTTCTTTAAATACACGAAAACTTATTTAATAATGGTTGAAATAATAAGGAGGCTTTATTTTCGGTTAGAGGAATCCATATATAATTCTATTATCATACAATTTTGTGTAAAATATGAATTAAAAATGGTGTAAAGTGGAAGTGTAACCATGCTCCCCAGTATACGTAGGAGACAAAATAGGCTCAATTTACTTCCCCCTATTTTAAAAATTATTTCTCTCTCTTTCCTTTTCCTTTTTTCTTATAAATTCTGAGGAATACAACAAAATTTATTTTTCCAAAATGAACTGAAGTATTTATTCTCTAAGAGAACTAGGGATTCGAGTTCTTTCATCTGAGGGAAGGGGTTCTCTCTGCCTGAACTTATTAATCAAGAATTTTTTTTGTTCTTTATTATTTATTACTTATGCTAAAGCATTTAAAAATTATCTAAAACAGAAAATTCAGGGAACCCTCCCCCCCCCCCTCCTCTCTTTTACCAGGACGAGAATGAGGAAGAAATTGTTACAGTTCTCCCAACTGAAAAATGTCAATATAAACTTGTGTTAAAATATGTATTGTTTCTTAATTATTAATTATTGTTTCTCTTTTAATTAAGTAATCTTAATTAATTTCTCGAATAGCTTTCAGCAGTGACATTCACCCGAAACCCTTAAATAATAAACATGTGAATTTTTACGTTGCTAACTAAGCGTAAACCAACAAGGTGAAAAATGTTTAAGCCAGAAATCGAACTCCGACCTTTGGAATAACTCTCCGAGTGAGAGATGACAAGCTGGATGTCTTCCTCGTAGCTCAATGGTAGAGCATTGGAGCGTTATTCCAAGGGTCTGGGTTCGATTCCCATCTTGGACTTTTTTTTGCCTTGTAGGATTATGCTTAGGTAGCAATGTAAAAATTATCTTTAAGGCTAACGCGTTTTAATGTTTTTCATATTTTAAGATTATTAAGTTGAAATGATTGAATGAATGAACATCTTCAATATTATGAAGAAGTTATTAAAATAAAATCACAGATAAAGGAAATGTGTAACATGTGTGAAGACTCATTTTTTTAGTTTGGTGTTCTAACGAAGCAGTGTATTTCTTTTCTAGAGTTCCACCACAGTTAACAAATGAGACTAACATAACTACCGATGTAAGCTGTGTAAGTTCTGCTGAAGATTTGCCCAATGAAATTACTGAAAATGCATCTGAAGACAGGTGAGTGTGTCTATAATGATTAAAAGGATTTTTGTTCTTTGTTTCATAATAAAAATGATAAAAAGTAAAAAAAGTAAATGGGAGAAAACAAAATTTTATTTAACATTTTGTACTCTAAACCATTTGTGTATCTTCGTAGCTTGAACAAACAAGAATTTCTTAAATTAATCATCATGAATTGTAAATATATGACAGCTTAGGGGAAATTTTAGGATATATTGTATATTCAGTACTGTAAAATAATAAATATTATTTGATTTTACAGTGTTCCTAAAATGTATGAATTTGAATCATTTTCTGCGTACTCAACATCTTGCGACAGGATTTATTTTTCAAATAAAACTGTACATAAGCAAGATTAGTCTTTCAAATTGAAACTGAGATTAACTTTAAAAAAATCAATAAATAATTCGTCATGAAAAAAAGTTTTAAATCAAATTTACAGCCCAAGTAACTTATAAAAACTAAAGCTATGACTGTCCACGGACATAATTTGTTAAACTCGATGAGCACATTATTGATATGAAAATAATATATGCTATTATTTAATTATTTGCATGTATTGCATGGCTATACTATACCATATATTTGCATTAAAATATTTTTTTCAATTGCATATACTTGTTTCAAAAATACATACTGTGACATTTTTCTATATGTTTCTAGGAAAAGGATTCACAATCGTTTTTAATCAAATTCTTAATGAAGCAAAATAATTCAAAAGATGAATCCTACACTATTAAAAAAAATCTGCAAATCGAAGAATCTACTGGTAATCATAAATCTTATATAAATTTGTATACAACTGAAAAACGAAATTTTATTAAAACACTTAAAATAATGTTCTGCGCAAATTTATCATAAACTGAAGTATATTTATGTCTATAGAAGATACCCAAGACCCTGTAATTTTGCATGGATGAACAGACTACCATACTGATTTTGTGTTCCAACCATGATTAAAATGTAACATATTGTATGCGAGAGTAATGTACCACATACAAATAACGTCACGTATGTAAAAAATTTGTGAGGTGACCGTCAATGCGACGTCCCGTTACATGAACGCGAAGTCATTGTGTCGTAGATGTGGGATCTTTATGGTGTTTCTAAGCCCTTCTGTGACTTTAAACTTTGACCAAATTGGGAAGTCAGAGAGTTACTAATTTCTGAAAAGTGTGTCATTTGAAACGATTCAGCAACGGGTCGATTAACGACATTTTACCCAAACCCAACCCGACATCATTGGGTCAACCGTTTTCTTCGATACGCATGATTCGGAACTTGCATCGGATTTGTGGACCAGATTTTATCTGAACCCGTCAAGACCTCATTGTGCCGGCTGGTGCTATTTCTTTTTGGCTGTAGATAAAATTTGGATTAGAATCTTTAATCGGATAGGGTATCAAGGTTTTACACGTACCCGACCGGTGTTCGGTTTAATGAAATCTGGTTACTCGACTCGATGGGCAATTATAATCCAAATCCAACGTGCAGCAAAAAGAAGAAAAAAACTCAATAACATCGGGTGGGGTTCCGATAAAATCTAGTCACCCGACTCGATGCAAAATCGTCGCGTGTATTTTGAATATTATTTTTGAAGAAGAGTTTTTTAAATGTTTTCGAAAACTGTTATGCTACGGCTCTAAATTTGAATGAATCCGATTACACTTCCTACATTGTTTTCTGTATAATATTTCCAGTAACGTCACCAAGATTAGAAAATATTTGTATATATTGTTTCTGCTGTAATTATAATAAAAAAAATACATGAAAACTTATTGAATAATGAATGAAGTAATAGGAGTCTTGCATAGGTATTATGGAAAATATTTTCATTTCGGTTAGAGTAATTTGTATATATTTCTATTATAATACGATTTTGGATTTAAAAAAAGGAATTAAAATAGCATAAAGTGGAAGCAGGACCATGCCACCGGTCTACGGAGGGGGCAAAGTAGGCTTACTTATCCTCCCTGGATTTTAAAAATTAATTCTATATCTTTTCTATTCCTTTTTTTCTATAAAACAAATAATACATAATTTAAATAAAACGAAGTTAAATAAAAAAAAATTATTTTCGCGAAACGAACTGGAGTATTTAATCTTTAAGAGAATTAGGAATCTTTTTTTTTTTCATCTCTCTGCCTGAACTTAATAATTAAACATAATAATTGAACTTAAACAAAAAGTTCATTTGACCTCCCCCCTCACTTTTATCCGGAAGAATAGTAAGAAAAATCTCTTTCAGTTCTCCAATCTGAAAAATGTCTATATAAACTTGTTTTTGAATATGTAATGTTTCTTAACTCTTGATTTCTGTACCTCTTTTTATGTTCTTGCGTTTTAATATTTTTGATATTTTAAGATTATTAAGTTAAAAGTACTGAATGATTGAAGAGCTTCATTATTTTGAAGAAGTAATTAAAATAAAATCATAGGTAAAGGAAAACTGTGACATGTGTGTGAAGTCAATTTTTTTAATTTGGTGTCTTAACTTAATCAATTTGTTTTTTAGTGTTTCTTCACAGTCAACTACAGAAAGTGACTTGACCTCTAATGTAAGCAGTTATGCTGCAGATTTTTCAAGTGAATCTTCTGATACTGTATATGAAGATAGGTGAGTGTGTTTATAATGAATTAAATGTTTTCGGTTTTTCGTTTTATAATAATTATTACAATAATTAATGAAATTACGTGGGAGAAAACGGAGCTATATTCAACACTTTGTACTCTAAACAATTTGTGTATCTTCGTAGATTGAACAAACAAGAGTTTCTTAAATTAATCCTGCAGTAATTGCAACGTTATGACAACATTGGGCAACTTTTAGGAGATATTACGTATTTAGAACTGTAAAATAATATACCTGTATATTATATGATTTCACAGGATTCCTAAAATCTATGAATTTGTGTTTCCTATTTACAAATAGTGATCATCCCCTGTTTAATCTCAGAGTTTCTGACGTTAAATAAGGTGAATATTACTTTTCGAAAGGTCGACACTTAAATTCAAGGAACCGTGAGGAAACCTTTTTAGAATCAGAAGCATAGCTAATTTATTTTTGATTTGCCCAGTAAAAATCCAAAACATCTCACAATCATTTTTTTAAGTCGAAATTTAGAAAATAACAAAGGATATGAATTTTCATATGCTACACAAGGTACAACCAACAGAGATAAAATTATCCAGCCCGGGGATCGAACCCGAATACCTTGGCATACCGCAGGGGGTTCGATCAACACATCCTACAAGATGTGTTGGTTCGATCCCCAGTCTGGACGCTGTGTAGCAAAGTGAAAATTCGCATCCTTTGTTATTGTCATTAATTTTCGGCGTAATTTCAGCGCTACTGAAAATTTAATTAAGATGAAATTTAGATGTTTAATACTTGGCGATTAATTTGTAAAATCAGTATTTCTCATGAGAATTTCCTCATGAAATCAAATTTCGACGTGTCTAATGAAATTAGGGGAAAAGTAGGAGATTTATCCTGTTTTTTTAATACCAAGACATAGTCCATAACAATATTTGCACTTGCCATGAATATCGAAAACCTTTAGGTATCACAATTTAGAATTAAATAATTTATGCAAATTTTAAAATTATTCCTACTATATACATCCGATTAGAATACACAGAATATTTCTTATTATTTTCTGTTATTTGTAACAGAATCATGTGTAAAACTAAAAGTAATCAGCTATATTCCGATATTGGTTAGTTATGCAAAAACATACACGGATAATCATATCATGATTAATTCATAAATATTAAAGAATAAATAATATTATGATTTCGTAAAATTTCTCATTTTCTGCTATTGTTACCCAATGTTTCACATTACTTTAAATTAACAAAATAAATTATTAATAATGTGGAATGCAATTTTTTAGCAATTTAGACTTATAATACAATTACTATGTTGTCGTCTGCCGATTATGTTTGGGATCTTTTAATTTAATTTTTGTGCAGGAGTTCGTTTGTAACATCCTAAATAACACATTACAATTGCGATATTAGATGAGCTAAATAAATGTTATTTTTTAATATAGATTTTATTCTTTAATGTAACATTAAATGTTAAATTTCACTCACATTAGTGCATGGTTTGCGCTCTTTCAATTTATACATTTTTTAACTGTTGTGCAACAATGAAATAACTAATCATTTTTCTTATGTGTTATTCCATCTTATGGATTTATTAAGCTACTATCTATTAGACTTTTTTTTAGATACTCTTGATTAAGTAAATAAATTTAAACAAACTGACAAAAAAAAAGAAAATAACGAATTTTCTTCTTAAAAGTAATATTTTCTTTTTAACCCTTTCCAGCACAGTGGTCCCACTCCGGGCACACTTAATTTTAATTCTAAACTTGCATTCGGCACCAAGAATATTTTAATAAAATTTTGCTTCTATAATGAAATCTTAAAATAAGAAGTTCTTATTTTCTAAAAAAGTCATTTGTAAATTCCGGTTTCAGTCAGTAATTTCGCATTTTACGAACAGAATTTGTCTGTGCCGGAAAGGGTTAAAAAAGAAATTACTAGTTTCATATTGTATAGTTTTTGCGCAAAGCATTCCTGAAAAAATTCTCGCCCGCGATTTATTTCTTATACGTGAAACATGTCTTTAACTTTCGTATTGAACATACACATTGAATAAATGTTTTTTACAAATACTAGATAGTATTATTGCTATTTAACATACGAAAGAGATTAACAGTAAGTGGTTTTAACACATTATTTAAATACATGGTATTACAAAGATCTTAAAAACATTCTCTAAATTTTCAATCACTTGATACCCATTATAGATATCTTTTTGGAAATCTAGACTCGCTATCTCAAAAACTTAAACCATCTTTCTGCTATTGCTGCGTAACTTTTTAAGACAGTATAAATTAATTTAGATTTGTTAATAATTTTACAATTCGATGTTCTCATTTAAGATCATTAGCCTGCAAAATTTACAAAAACTTTCAATTAATCAGTAAAAGACTGTGATCAGCAGGGTAATTAATATTTAAGTAGTTTTGAAAGCTGTGTAAAAACCCCATGAACGCAACCCTAGGAGAATATGTGTTTCAGACTATGGGAAAGTGATTGATCAAAAACTTTTTAGTTGAAAAATGTCCAATATGTAAAAATATGGCATTGTGAGCATTTTCTCATAAGGATATTAAAACGACATTACCAATAAAGATCATTCATTATACAAAGTGTCATTGTGTAAATTTATGTATTCACATCACATACATTCAATTTTCCATCATGCTAAGAATTCAGCATCAACAAAACACAAATGGCTAACATGACAGCAGAAAAATAATAAAAGCTACCACAAAATAGCCTGACTGTATTCAATATGCCCACGTAGTTCAGTGGAAATGCACATTGTTCATGTAATATTGTTTATTAAGACCATTTCACAACATGATCCACAACATCCCGTAGCTGATCAGCATAATTGTTAGAAACGTGTAAATTAAAACGTAATTTCTTTATATGACTTTTCTTCTTTTACAAGACACATTTAACTTTTATGTAGGGCATATCCTAATTCCTGACTATAGCACTAAGACCACACGTTCCGCTAATTTCACATTGGAATTCTCAATAATAACCGCTTGGCTGCAACATTTCCAGCCACTTTCGTTTCCTTTACCACTTGAATGAAAAACAATGATGTCTTCTAGAACCAAAGAACAAGAACTATTGACTACAAACCACAATATGTTAAGATGGACATGTAATATCCCTTGCACACACGATGAACTTTACAAACATTTCCACTATTTTGGATAACAGCATTATTAACAACGCGTTTTTCTTCAACAGCAGAACCATTATCTTCGTCAAACAATGCTACAAAAAGTCTATTACGTCTTTCTATTTCTGATACGAAATGCAGATGTGCGCATATTACGCAAATTTTATTTCTTGAAAGAATTTGTCATCCCATGCTTCAGCCATTTTTGTAATATAAAAAAATCTTTGCATCAATCATTTCCTCAGTCTGAAATGTAAATACCCGAAACAGAACAGCATTGTGTCCACTGGTTTTATCTCTCGAGCATTCCAAAAAGAGGTAATTTAATTTGAATCACCCTGTATTTGTGAAAACTCATTTGTGTTGGCTTATTGAGTTAACAAAAGAATGGCATTATTATTCTGATGATGCAAAAGAACCATCAGTCTCACTGTCAGACTTAATCGTGTGAGATGAAGTTACATCTGATTCAACTATTGCCTCTAATGCATAGCTACCAACTTTTACGCGTTTTTCCTACCACTAAAATTTTATAGTAAATTTTAGGTTATTAAATCTTCGAATTCACATGATTCAATAAGGCAAAAATTTCTATTAATTTTTAGTGGTAACAAAAAAGCGTAAAGTTGGCAGCTATGCTCTAATGTAAACAGTGTAATCTGTTATGCAGAATTCACCAATGCGTTCACAGAACAACTTAATGAAAATACATGAGCGTATCTATAACAAATTAAACGCTAATAATAGTCAGTAAAACAAACCTCAGTAATAATGGTCATAATAAATTTAAAAAAATGAGAGAGAAGAAAGTGTTGCATTTAACTCTCTGAACTCCAAAGCACTTAAAGAAACAATGATTTTTTCTTTCAGTTTTGTTGACGAAATCACTCATGAAGATAGCTATACTGACCAGATCACTCCTAAAGATAACTATTCTGACCAGATCACTCCTGAAAATAATTATGCTGACCAGATCACGCCTGAAGATAGTTATGCTCCTGATTTAAATTATAATGGCCATCACCAGGACATTTTAATTGGATTTACAAAATTTCGTAATGAACAAAGGTGAGTAAATTTATCATAATATAAACGTTTCTGTTCCTCAATAATTAGAGTAATAATAAATAAGTAAAAGCACAGAGAGAACAGTGTATTGTTTAACTCTTTGTACTTCAAGCAATTCCCTTAACGAAACATTTTTTTTCTTCTACAGCCAATTTTCAATGATTATACCTGACAACAGTTTCATGACTGCACAAAGAAAAAATGAAATTAAGTTGAGAAAAGAATGGCTGTACTTGCTGTCTTTGAGTGGGTATGTACTATGATGTACTTCTATTTTTTAGTTTATTAAAATTATTTTTAAAAAATAGAGATGTCATATATAACCTTATATGAATGCATTTTAATATTTTTTTCTTTGTTTTAACTCAAAATATTACAAATTAACTACATTCTAATACGCGTAAAAAGAGTAGAAAGTTCGGCGTAATAATTGTATTACGTAAACCCTGAAGGTTCCTTAACAGATAAATCTACAATTTCTAATGTATAGATTTGGAAGGCATTCGCATTTTAAAAACAATTATCAGAAAATTAATCTTTTTAACATCATTCTTCTTCATACTTGTTGGAAGGATCTGTGCAAGTTAAAATCAAACGGTTACGCATACAGAAAACCTTAGAAAACCATCCAGACCAACCTATTTGTCCTCGTGGTATAGGGATACAGTAAAAGATAAAATTGAATTAAATGTTAAGTGATCGCGAATTCTTGTGGCATTTAATGGGAATGGTCAAAAGAATACTTTAAATTTCCATATAAATTAAGAAAATAGTACAAAATAGCACGCGTTGTGTTGTGGTTGAAGAGTTCCTATTGATAAACTATTACAGCCAAAGTAAACAAGCTAATGTAGCCATTAATTAGAAAAAATCGCTGTATACCTATGTGAAAGAATAAAAGTACACATGATGGAAAAAAGAAAAAAAAAGAAAGGTTAATTAACAAAACAAAAATATTTATTTACAAAAAAAAACATATTTACAACAAAAGAAAACGTTTAAATATTGCATTTAAATAAGCTACAATATCTAACGATTTGATATTAAGCATTTTACTAGGCTAAAATATTTTATTTTTGTTAACTTATAAATATACAATTAATAATTTTGCAATGTTTAATTGCGTTAATTTGAATTTATAATTCACAAATTTGAAAATGGAAAGGACATTTTTCATAAAATTTACATACAATAATTATAGCTGAAAATACTGCCTAAGAAAAGTGACCTGCCCTGAAGTAAAATAATAACTTAGACATATGGCCAGTGACTTGGGGTCAGTGACGGCAGGGCTTGGACCATAAGCTGACTCTTTAAACCATTACTAAAGTCTTCTCCAGCAGTGGCACATCATAATAAATAAATTCAGTTAAGTGGACCCATTAGGTCAAACTTTATAAAAATAAATAAATACCTTTTCACTTGCAGAAAGGTTAAATTTGGCTTTTAAATGTTATTGATAACCGTGTTTAAGAGATACAGCAATCTCAATGTTCTAAAACTCTAAAATAATCTATCATTCTAAAGAAAATCATAATTTTCTAGACAAAAATTAACTTTGACAAAAGTCTACCAAATCTCATAGATTCTCACAGAATCTATGAGAATTTGTTCTTTGTATTGATTTATTTCATTCATGGCTGCATAAAGATGTCCATTAATAGAAAAGCAATAAAATATACCATGGAAATAATTGAACAATATTACATTTTTCTTCCTCGGAAGGAACTATATATTGCGCCTACTTTATAATGCGTAAGATTACATTCCGTTGCTGTTATGAGTGTTTCGTATATCCATACACAGCCTTTCCGGTCTGTGCGCTGCGTGACATGGTGATTTGTCAGAAGAAAATTAGATTCAAGATTTCGCCGACAACTTTGAAAGTGATTGCGGTCTGTTAAATATTCAATACATTTTGTTCTTATTTTATGTAATAAGCTGTACCTTCTTCAAAAAAAGAAATTAATATTAATATTAAATTACGCACAGTATTTAAAAATATTTAAGATATCTTGAAAACACTGCTCTTGTCATAAAAATATTTTATTTGTGTATCTTGATAATAATTTTGCTATTTTTCAATAATAATTAATCAATTAAATGTTTCTTTTTAATATTTTTGAGCGGGAAATAAATGTCAGTATATTTTTACTTTTATTTGTAATAAACGGGGGGGGGGAGGGGGATCGGTCCATGAGCCTCTTGACAAGAAAAATGCTTTTTTCCCATTTAACTTACTTTAATTTTGAAAGTGTTTTATTAAAGGGCGTTTAACGCATGTTTTCACCTAAATTTTAGTTTTGCACGTGTTGCAAATTGGCCAAGACGCCGTCTTGTTTTACTTCCGATTTTTATGACCAAGATCATTGATTTCAAGAACTTTTTAAATATTTTAATATACTGTGCGTAATTTAATATTTATAGAAAGTACTGCTGATTTTTTATAAAGTAAGAAAAAATGTAATCAATATTTAACAGAGATGATTAATAGAGATTTAACATCCATGAGTATCCATGGGATAAAAAACTAGTCGTTGGGGGCCACCGTCATACTTACCGATCATGGATATGCATAATGTAAAATATTAAAGTAAAAAATGTGTAAACTACTTATAAAATGCATTGCAATTCGAATAAAATCGTAGCTTGATGACATCATAAACTTTAAAGGCTCGATTACTGAATTGCTTAAAAGAAATATCCTTATAACTCCAAAAAACATAATCTTATTAACTAGCGGTTCATTGCATCTGATTAAGCGTCTTATTTCTAATTGAAATATATCTTTAAATTGAAATTTGGATGAAATACAGGGTCATGAAAAATCGAAGAGTGTGGAAATAGGATTCCAAATATCTCGGCAACTCATGATCCGATCGACTTCATGCTTTATGCAAAATTTATGTTTTTTAATTGTCTTTTATATTCACTCCTTAAAATAAACAATTTCGAAAATTTTTATATACCTTTTTTCAGAACGAATATTTCGAGAGTCCGAAAAAATACTTCCGGATCATCGAGGTTACTGAAATTCAATAAGCTTCTTCTCATTATTGCATACTAAGTACATACCAAATTTCAAGTCTCTATCTCAATTTTTTCGGGAGATAGAGCGTTTACAGACACACAGACGGACGGCAATTTTTTTTTTTTCTAAAAATATGTTTTTCGGAATCTCCAGTGTCTGAAACGTGTAAATCCGTCAAAAATTTTTTTTTCGATTTTCAAAACGATTACAAGACTTACCCTATACTACGTATGATGGGTAAGTAATGAGTACATCAGAGTTCATATTTGAATACACTCATGAGATCAAAAATGAGTACATGACGGTTCAATTTTAACACATCCATGGAATCAAAAATGAGTACATGCGTTTCTCAATTTTGAGAACATACGGATCGGAGCTAATTTGAGTATGCGACGTATTTAAAATTGAGTACTCTTTTTTTTCAGTGTATTCGAAATGAAAAAAAGTTTTTTTTTTTAATTTACTGTTACGCTTAAACTGTAGATTTTTTTCCTTTAAATTATTATTAATCTACAAATTGTCAAATACACATTGTTAAAGTATAAACTGAAGTATTATAATGTATGTCTTCTGTATTTAGAAAATTAAGCCTCAAAGAGCACATCCCTTCTGTTGATGTAATGCCAGTGATTTTAGAAGATGAGGATGCAAATGCTGAAATTTTAGCAGAGACTATAGAACCTGTTATCCTTGATAATGTAAGGACGGATGAAAATGTGTGGAAGGATGTTCCTCGCGAAAGAGATAAAAGCTATGGAGATTATAAGCAGGTGAATAAATAAATAAGTATATATATATATATATATAGTTAATTTGTATTCTTTTATTAAAGGGAGATTCCATTGTGAAGCATTTTTTAAAAAGGGTGGGGAGGGGGATAAAAATGTAACTTTATTAACTTTTGCAGCGCTCAGTTTAAAAAAAAAAAAAAAAAAAAAAAAAAAAAAAAAGCTGCTGCACTTTTTTGTTTTGGTTGCGTGCCGAAAAATCAATATTTTTTCCAAAACACTTAAATGCGTTTTTCTGAATATGGTGTTTTTAGTAAATGTGGGTACAGTGGAAATAAGCTCGTAATTAAGCTATTGACTTCACATTAGAGTGAAGTTAGAGTAGGAAATGTGCGTATCTACTAAACCACTAGAGTTGTCTGTATGACTCTTTTTTTTTTCTTTACAAACTGGGCTTTTAAAAATATCTTTTGTTATTATTTGTCAAATTTTCTTTAAAAATATATTAATATAATGTTTGGAAAATGTTAAAATATTGATTTGCCAGATTTTTACATTCAGTTTAAGGATTTAAAACGTTTGTATGTTTGTTTCAGGAGCACCGATACCATTCAGCAAAACGGGGTGCCATTTGAGGGTGGCTTGGGAGGTAATTCCCTTCCCTCAAGAAATTAGATATTTAAGCGATCATCAATAATCGCACGTCAAGCTCAAAAAAGAAATAATAATTAATAATTACCAATATACTCTCAAAAACTTTTTATAAATATTTTGGCTAATTTTTAAAAAATGTGTGCGAAATTAAAACTGTATGAATGGCTTCACAGCTATACATAACAAAATCGAAAGATACCCCCCCCCCCCCGTCAAAGAAACCCCGCACGCAAAAATAAATAAAAAACTAGTCGGATGTATAAATCCCAAAACTTTCTTCTATCTCACAAAGATTTCGCATACACTAAAAAGAATCAATACCAATATATATCAAGGTCTAACTGAATCTAGAGTTTTATTAAATTCCGTGCATTACTTCTTGAGATATGACTATATTGCTAAAATCGTGTAAATCCTGCAAAATGCAGCATAGCAGCGCCACCTGTTGGGAGATTTAGACCAAAACCTAATCCACAACAACGTATGTCAACGTCTAACTGAATCTGAAGTTTGGTGAAAATCTGTGCAAGAGTTCTTGAGATATAGTTATCGTGATAATAATGAAAAAAGTAGCATAGCAGTGCCACCTGTTGGGCAATTTATACCTGAACGTTAGCAGCATCTCTTTATGTCAAGGTCTAACAGAATCTGAAGTTTGATGAAATTCCGTGCATTATTTCTTGAGATATAACTATCATAAAAATCTGGAAAAAAAGTGGTATAGCAGCGCCACCTGTTGGGATATCTACACTAAAAGATTATCAGTGTCTGTTTATGTCAAGGTCTAACTTAACCTGAAGTTGGATGAAAATAAGTGCATTAGTTCGTGAGATAGAGCTATTGCGGAAATCACGAAACATGCAGCATAGCAGCGCCACCTGACGGGCGATTTTCATCAAAAACTAATCAGCACCTATTTATATCAGGGACTAACTGAATATAATGTTTTATTAAATTCCGTGCTTTAGTTCTTGAGATAGAGCGCCCACAAAATTTTGTCACATACAGACAGACAGACAGACTCACAAACTCACTGACAGACATTTTCTAAAAATGGTCAAATCGTGTTCAGGACCTTCTAAAACGTATAAATCCGTCGAAAACCGGAAGTCGAAAATTTTCATGAATCCAATACTTTCTTCTTGTAAAGATGGAAGAAAGTAATTATTAAAAACTACAAGTGGGTAAATGTGATCGAAGATCGCGCAAAGGGTTTCGTTTAATATTCCTTTTAAAACACTTTATCCTTTAATTAATTAATCCAAATCATTAACTTATAATTATCTTCAGCATTTATCAGTACACTTTATCAATAAAAACATAGATGGCAGCACCATTAAATTTAATAATAAAATGATGAATAGAAGAAGCTATTTTGTTAAATCAAATAAAAAATATTCAGGAATTGCATTTCAGACAATTGTAACAGCAAGTGTTTCTATATCTGAAATTTTCTTATTAAAAAAATAAATAATTATTTAATTAATATTTAATTACGTGTAATTTTAGCTACAAAAAGAAGAAAAAGAAGAAAACAAACCCTTAAAATGGCAAAAAAAAAAAAAAAAAAAAAAAAAAAAAAAAAAAAACGAAAGTTTTTTAAATAAAATCTATTGTACAATGAAATGTAAAAGTCGAAAATACAAACTTCCGTCATCGAGAATAGAACCCAGAACCTTTGTTTTAGGAGGCAAACGTGCTACCACTAAACCATCTGGCCTGCGCGAAAAAGACTGAAATTAAGGTTCGGTTTTAAAATCTAAGAACATTGACAAAATGGTCATATGTCATTAAATTAATTCATTTAATTAAAATAATATAAGACTTTTTCAAAATTATATGATTTGTCGTGTAAAAGGAAATATTCAGCTGTATATATATATATATATATATATTATTTTATTTTATTTATTTATTTTTTTAAGTAAACAAGAATATTACGTCTGAACATATTCATATTTATATTAAAATCATTAAAATTACAGACATTACATTACAATTACATAAAACATTAAAAACATATTAAAATTGGACGTTTCGCATTTACATGAAAATCCCTCATCAGTAAACATTTTTCTTAACGTAAGTCACAGTTCTAAAATATCAACGAATAAAAAATACAAAAATGTCGAGGACAAAGTTACAGTTACAATCCCTAATGAATACTCCGTGTTAATATAACTGTAACTTTGGCCTCGGCATTTTGATGCGTTGTATTTTCTATGTGTTGATATTTTAGAACTGTGACTTACGTTAAGAAAATTTTTTGCTGATGAGAGATTTTCATGTAAATTCGAAACGTCCAATTTTAAAAAGTTTTTAATGTTTTATGTAATTGTAACGTAATGTCTGTAATTTCAATGATTTTAATATAAATATTCTGCTACAAGAATGCAAAATATCAAGTCTCTAACATATACAGTTTCCGAGTAGGAACCCTGTAACAGATAGGTCGAGGAATGAGACGAATAACGTTTCGCCAGATGAACGAAACCCTAAAAAAAAAAACAAAGTTTGAAATGGAGCTCCTGGCAGCAGTGTTCACCAGACAGAATCAAGACAGCGAATCATGTTGTGAGATACGTGATACTCCAGATCCATTTCTTTTTTGTGCAATTTGTTGTTTAAGGTTTGTTTAATCTAATTGGAAATTTCCGTTTCCAAATAAATTGCCATTTTCTTTCAAAATCCACAAAAATGGTCTTAAGCGGTAACACCACTTTGACAGGTTCAAAATGTCGGATTTGCCTTCTTATTTATTGATTTTTATCTTTTTCATTTATCACTTAAAGTACACTTTATGCACACAAAGATAATATTTTATTATATAGAAATCAATATTGAAAATGAAAGATCAATTTCGGAGGTACATAATTTAAGAATGCGTTGCAGCGAGTAAACAGAAACGGAAATTTTAAGATTTTTTCTTTAATGTTGTTTTGTTTTGCAGAATAACATTTTAAAAATCGGTCGACACTCATGACCCGCCAATTTTCAATTTATCAACCTAACTTTTTTTTTTTTTTTTTTTTTTTTTTTTTGTAAGCATTATGGTGTGATTTTGAGTAACGACAGTTTTCGCTGAAAAGTTACATTTTACTTTAATTAGCCCATTTCATTAAAAATGTACACTTTTTAAATCAGCTTTGTATTTCATTAGCTCTCTGACTGAAAAAAAATCTCTCATTGATCTCATTTTTCAAGGTAAAGTATACGACGAGTTATGATGAGACCACCAATATATTAATATATATGCTAAAACAAAATTCAGCTTTCTACTTTATTGCATGAATCTCCAACTATAATAAAGAAGCAAGTTTGTGTGTTTGTGTGTGTGTGTGTGTGTGTTTGTATGTGTGTGTGTGTTTCTCCGTCGTGTTTTGAAGAGACCGCTGCACGCGGAGCTACAAAATTTGGTGGGAAGGTACCTCTATGAATGTAGTTTTACACCTCGAAGCCAGATTTTGGAATTTTTGAATAGATTTTTTTAATTAAATTTTTTATGCGATTTTTAGTGTTTTTTCACGTTTCGATGCGATTTATCCACATTAATAAGGGGAATCTGGTTCCAATCTTTTAGCCCAATATAGTAAATTTTATCCTTTTTTCAATAAAGTTTATGCGAAATTTGTACAGCGATTTTTGAATTTTTGGAGATTTTTTTCCTTCGACACTAAGAAATTTTGCCAGAATGCTTGATTGGTTCGGTGGTTGCGCTTCCATTTGAGCCTCAGATACGATCAGAATCGTCATTTTTTTTTTCTCTTTTTAGCTTGGAGAAAGTTGGTAATTCTTTACAGATAAAAATTAGTGATTTTAAATATGCGAATTTTAGTGTTTTTTGACGTTTCGCTGCGATTTTGCTACATTAATAAACAGGAATCCGGTTCTAATCTTATAGCCCAATATAGTAAATTTTATCCTCTTTTCAATAAAGTTTATGCGAAATTCGTACAACGATTTTTGAATGTTTAGCGGTTATTTTTCCTTCGACACTAAGAAATTTTGCCAAAATGCTTGATTGATTCGGTGGGTGGTTGCGCTTCTATTTCATCCTTCAGATACGATCAGAATCGTCAATTTTTTTTTCTTGGAGAAAGTTGATAGTTCTTTACAGATAAAAAATCTTAATTTTAAAAAAGAAGAGCGGAATATTTATTATCCCGGTTTTTTTTTTTTATTAGATTTTTTTCCTTTTAATTTCATTTTTATGCATTTTTAATTTTTTTTTTCATGTTTTGCAGCGTTTTTTATTTCAAATGACGTCACAAATCGCCCACTACAAGTCAAACGCCATTGGAGGGCAGTTGGATTGGTAGCTGATAGAATTGTAGGTCAACCGGGCATTTGTGATTGGCAGATGAAAAGGTCGTCAGCTGCTTGCAATTCGAACAGCGAGTTGTGAATTTTTGATATTTGTTTTATGCGATTTTTAGTTTTTTTTCATGTATACGTCATTTACGTATTTGATTTCAGAAATTAACAAACTATTTTTGTTTGTATAAAAAAAATGTAATTTTGTTTTTGTTTCAAAAGTTAATGATAATTCCTAATTTTTTTACGTCGTTGGTTTTATTGTGTGGGGAAGGGGAAGTGAGTGTTTGGTTGTAGTTTAAATATCGCATTAATGTTCTGATCGAAACCCCCTCCTTCCCCCCCTGCCTCCAAAATCAGAACTAATTAATTATTAGTTCGATTTAAACGTAACCTTTTCTCACGTCCCCAGGTACTAGATAAACATCGGTATAACTTTTTCGGCCCTTGGTTACCACTATTTCTGAAAATTAATGACCAGGCAGGGGTATTTTCTCGGGTTCAATGGGACCAATTTCAATGAGAATTAGTTCATTCAACTTAACACGAACTAATTAAGATATAGATAACTAATTAAGATACAGATTTTGCGCCAACTGGCGGTAGAAAATGGAACTAAAAGATTTTGCAGCGCCACGCCTGCTATACGGTGTCGTAGGCAGAAGGGACACGTGCCGGAGTTTCAATCAAAAAGGGTTTAATTTACAACTGAGTGCACCCTCTAGCGGTGGAAGGTGAAACTAAACAATTATGCATTTAAAATATGTCCGATTCAAACAAAGGGCCCGATTTCAACGAAAATTGATTCATTCAACTTAACATGAACTAATTAAGATATAGATAAATAATTAAGACATTTGGCTCCCCCTGGCGGTGTAAATCGGAACTAAAAGATTTTCTGCGCGTGCACAGAAAGCCTCCTATACTTTGTCAAAAGCAGCGGGGACACGTGCCGGAGTTTTGTTCGGAAAGAGGTTTCTTTAGATCAGAGTGCACCCCCTGGCGGTGGAAAATGTAACTAAAATATTTTGCATTTAATCTTGGTCCGATTCAAACGAAATCTTTTCTGACATTCTTCCGAGGCCTCCCAGGTACTAAATGAACTTCGGTATCGTTTTTAGACTTTGGTTACCACCTTTTTTGAATATTAATATCCAGAGGGGTGATTTATTTTCTCGAGTTCTATGAGTTCGATTTCAACGGGAATCGGTTCCTTCCACTTAACATGAACTAATTAAGATATAGCTAATTATTTATGACATATATTTGGTACTCTCTGGCGGTGGAAAGTGGAACTAGCAGATTTTTCGCGCGTGCACGGCACGCCTTCTACACGGGTACACAAAAGAAGTAGGAATGAGTGCCGGATTTTCATTCGTATATAGGTTTATTTAGAACAGAATGCTCCACCTGGTCGTAAAAACTGGAACTAGAAGATTTTGCAGCGCGTGCCTAGCACGTCTTCTATACATGGTATCGTAGGCAGCGGGGACACGTGTCGGATAATTTGTCTAGAACAAAATGCATCCCCTAGTAGTGAAAAAAAAATTCCTGCGCGTGCGCCAAAAATGGCTATTTTTATTGAAACCGCAAAAGAAAGTTACCTATTTGATAATCCCAGACAACGAAAAAGTTTCATTTTCACTCATCCTCGAGTATTCAGAAAAGTATTGGATTATTTGAATCGAAACTCACAGCTTATTATTCTGATTCCGAAATTGCAAATTTTGTAAAAATCCGACGGTAACTTTTTTTATAATTTTGACCAAAAACTGACCAGTTTTAAATCAAATGATTTAGACATTTGAGGAGGTGGTATTAAATTTATTTCCACTTCGTGTCCATCTCTCTATTTAATTTCCGAAAGACAAAGAGTTACCAAAGGAAGGGTTTTGTGCAGCGATTTTTAGAGTGGTTTCGTATTTCGTAGTATTTTTTGACGGGACCGGGCAACGCCGGGCGGATCTCCTAGTAATAAATAAGTGTATATGAATTTTATGAGGGTACTCATAATATTTTCATTGATCCGTGTTCACTTTCTTATTCTTCTGGTAGAATTTGAGAACTTCTTTAAACGAAATTTTACAATATGCGCTCATAACATTTCATATACGATGAAAAATTCATTTAAGAAATTAGACAATAAATCCAATTTTAATTAATCCTTATAATGTTTTTAAAAAATGTAACCTAATTGTATGTTGTTTTTTAAGGAATCCGAAAATGATGCTGTATTAGAATATTCTTACGATAGCATCGGGAGAAACGAGTTTCCGGACAGTTTGGCCGAAAATAAATTTTGGGAAGAACCATTTCCGGAGAGCATTGACGAATTAGGGAATGGGGAATTTAAAGTGGAGGCATGCTACAGTGGCCCATCTAAAAAACAGGCTGAGACAGTATCCCTTTATGATGATGCACTTCAATGTAATGATGTACTTGAATGTGTGCACAGAATGATGTACTTGAATTCTCATCCTTCAGCTTCCAACAAGTATGTAAAGATTATACTAGCTTCCAACAGGTATTTAGGATCTAAGGGGGTCGGGGACAGAAAAATCTAAAACAAAAGATGCAATTTTTTTTATTGGCTTAAAAAAATTACACAGTTTTTAGAGTTAAATATCGCAAATAGCATGCTTTTATCATGATCAGTTTCTGGAGATATAACATTTTTTGTCTTGTGATGATGAGCGCGACCTGCCCTCTGGCGTTAACTTTAACATCATTTATCACAGAATAATTTTTTTTCATGATTTGTCAACTTTGAAAAGATATATCTAAAATTCCTTGTAAGGTATATGTATGAAATTTTCAACACTGTTTCTGTATTATATTTCTAACAAATTATCCTCAAGATTTTTTATTTTGAATGAGAATTGCGAAAATATGCTACTTAATGCAAAAGTTACTCATGAAAAAACTTCATTTTTTCACTTTAAAATTCAGTGTGGACTTTATAATTAATATTTTTTAAATCCTTAAGTCAAATTAAAATTACACATTTTATGTACACAATAGTGCAAAAATTATTGAAATCAGGCAAGTGGTTCCAGAGTTATATTAAAAATTAAATATGTTAAACTTTTTTTAGTTAAATTTTTTTTAATGTTTTAAAGTTTTTGGTATTTTTTTTCATGCAATATGGTTATTATATAAACACATATTTCACAAAAAAAGTTCATTCGAAAATATCTATAAATAAAAAATAGAACTTCGTCTCCCAAACCTTCTTAAAGAAATACAGTCAAAAATGCGCCTCTGTTTTTCAGTCAGCAAATTTAAATTTAAACAATTTCTGGACTTTTGAAAGGAGAAACTGCATTTTTTTCCTTCAACAAAACATTAAAAATCTTTATGTCGTAAGTATTATTTCAAACCCCATGCTGACTATTAATTACAGGGAGAATAACAAAAAAATATGAACTCAATTTCTCATGGCTGTATTACCGAATTTTGCACAGTTGCAATAAACATTGCATGGAAATAAACTAATATAAACACTATAAAAAAAATCTGTTGATTTTTCACAAGAAGCTGCATTCAAAACTTTCTGATACTTCCTGTGAGGAGAGAGGTAGCTAAATGTCATCTGGTACACAGCAACTTCAATACTCATCTAGATGGCTACCATGCTGCACAAGATGTTTTTCAGTCGTGAGTATACAGAAAAACTATAAAATTTTGTTTTTGAGCGTTTGCGAAACAAGCAGTTGCTAAAACACCCCCTGTAGAATCAATTTTGCATAACATAAAAAAAATTATCACTCATGCATTGTCATTGACTCAAGTTATTCTTTATGAGGGATGGAATAAATGCAGCTAACGTCTAGTATATAATTTATCCATGCAGATTCAGCAGTTTTTCGCATTATTTAACGTATTAAGAAAGTAAATGTCTTAAACGCTGCAACTTGAATCTGTGCCGTACTATCGAGAGCGCGCTTATAAAGACTGCGCCAAATGCTGCAAAATGATTTGGCAAACGACATCTATTAGAATTTAATCCAGTTTTAATGTGTTTTTAAATTATTATATCTAATTTTTGTTTTATTGAGGAAGCATTAGCTACTATTTATAACCATCCAGCGTGCGACTATTTTAGAAACATAAGCAATATAGTTGGCACTACATATGTCAATAGCACATAAATACAAATTTTTGACTGAAAATTTGAAAAAGTATTTTTAATTCTTTTTTTTTTACTCTTATTTATCACACTCACAATGTACCAATTACTTTTCGTGTAAGGATATAATCGGACAGTAAAGGAATTAAGCTGTTAAATAAAAATTAGAATTTTTTATACCGGCTACTTTCTGACATGATATCAGTCATATATTTTAATGCACGAAATCTTCTGTATTCTTATATAGAACCAAACAAAAGCGAAAGGTGTTTATCATTTTTTGATAAAGGCAAATTATCTCTCAGAAAAATTCTCTTGAGTCGATTTTCGGTACGTAATAGTCCGGTAAAGGTCGCCCTGAGATATCAATCGACTATAACTCAATATGCAATCGATATATCGAACGTTGAAAAATTCTATTTGATTCCAAATCACTGCACTAAACATTCTTATCAGATTCATAGTTTTAACTATAAAAATCAAATGTCACAGCGAATGTGTCAAACAGTTTCGCGCTTTTGAAATGGAAAAATATATTTTATGTGTAAATGTTAGTGTATATTTATTTCAACAGATGCAAAATGCTGTTATTTTTTTTATTGTTTGTTCATAATGTGTTCAATATATATCTAAATACATTACAAATTGAACCATTATATAAAATTCCTGATTTGTTTTTCAGAAAATCCCGCAAAAAATGGCCATTTTGGTGTAAACATGTTGAAATCCTGCCCACCATATGCGAAGAGGATGAACAGAGCGATGAGGAGCTCGATTATGGATTAGTAGGAGAACAAAAAGAAGTAGGTGATATTTTCTTATTTTTCAATAACTGTCACTATCATATGAGGATGTTTAAAAAAAAAATGATTGGACACACTTTAACAGATAGTTGAGCACATTACAATAAGAAATTTTTGTACTGGAAAAAATACTCGCAATCCTTTTATTCAGTCATACATACAGAGTGTCTCACTCTAGTCTGAACACGGATTTTTTTTCATAAATTAAACAATAATGAAATAATTTTAAAGAAAGTTCCAACGAATTTAACTTGCTTTGTGTGAAACGTTACATTAAGTGCTGGAAGTGACTCCCGAGCATATATAAACACCGCTAAACTAAACGCTCCATATTTCATTATGTAGTTAACAATACACATGCTGCCACTGACCGAAATACTGTGAATTACTTGTATTTTTGTGATTACGTCGCATTTAATACATCCGAAGGCAAATTTTTACAAAATTTAGTTAAATCACGGTAATATTTCTGTAAGATGTACTCTGTATAAAACGGAAAACTGTCTAATGTGGAACGATTTTAAATTCCACCAGAACGATTTTCAACAGAGTAACATTGTCTAAGATGAAATACGAAAATACATTTTCTCGTTCCTGTGCCATTCCGCCTTAGACAGAATGTAGAGCAACAACATTTATTGTCAATAAAAATTCTACTTCAGATTTAAGTATGATAACCTATATTTTCGAATGAATAAATAAATTGATTGCTATCCTGGTTTAATATATGAATATAATTTGTTGTAAGTGTGATTTTACCACATATTACAGTTTCCGCTTCAGTTAAATTTAATGAAGTTGCTACAAACCATTTGACAAAAGGTTGCATATTTTTAAGGAAACAAATAAGGGGCAAGTTGGGCAATTTGGAAAACATAACGTGACAAACGGCGTTTTCGTCATGAAATCCTGAAATCCCGTAATATCTTACGGGGAAATTTAAAATCAGGATACCCAATACAGTTTTAAAAATTTGGTTTTCAGTATTAGAAAATTAACATCCTTCATCAACCTACCGTATTTTCAAGAAATATTTTTGTAAATTTTAAATATTTTCAATATTAGTTAAGTAATAGCCAATAAAACTTAAACATATTACTTGAGAAAATTTTTAGAAGTTTATTAGCTTCATAAAAGTATTTTAAATAATAATAGTAATAATAATAAAGCACTTACGTACCCTCCACGCAAAGAACAAGGAAAAGTGTTAAAATAAGATATGTGATAGAAGGAAATTCGTCATTTTATTTTATGTGTGAAAATTATTGTTTTAGCATCGTGTTAACATCTAATCTTTTCGAAATCTTATACAAAACTCATATCATTTTCCGCTTTTCAAACTTTTTTCCGAAAATAAGGAAGAGTGATGAATTGTGTTACTAAATTGCTGTGGATAACATTTGAAGGGGTCGAGGCAAGAAAGTGCTAAACCACATTTTTGAACTTCTGAGATATTTGAATTTGAAAATTTGATCATATACTCAAATCAAGATATATAACCTGTTTTTTCGCCAATGTCTTAGTAACATTGAGATATTCGGAGTAACATTATGGTATTACTTTAATATATTACTATCACATTCTTTGTAAATTAGCTATCTTCATTGGGGGCATAAACATCTGTGGCGAAAAAAAACCTGGAACGCACGCTGCCACCAATTAACATTAGAAACAAATTATATGTAGGCTATTATAATTTATAATATGAAGCAACAGATTACAGTGTTAGATTTATTTCACCAAAAATGTGATTGGCACTTTCTTGCCCCGACCCCCTCATTTTACGATCATATTTGTTCTCAGGAGTACACCGGGGGGATGAAATTATAAGAATCTCAGTATAAAATTTAAGCAGTTTCGTACATTTATTTACTAAAATAATAAAACAAAAAACTGTAAATTTTTTACTAAAAAAATTAAATTTATTAATGCTGTAAAGTTAATATTCTACGGAATGGGGTATATTTTTTAATTTTTTAACAGAACTGTGAACTTAATCATTCTTTGATGTCTTTTATTACAATCTTTACATTCTTACAACCAAAATCTACTGATAAAGCCTTCCTGAAACACAATAAATTTTGAAACACTAAAAGAGTCTCTAAATATGTAATTTTTTGACATATAAGTTCAAAACTTTAAAGGTAAGTTTATTTTTTAAGTATTCAACATACCAACGTATGACCTAAAACAAAACTATTATGCATTTTCCTAACGCTATATCAGGAATAAAGAGAAGCGGCGATTCAAAAGTTTCCAAAGCAGCCAGTTTGGTGGGCCTTTTTCTGTTTCAGACCTTCCTGTATTTGTAAATATGAAAAATATATATACATTTATGAATGTAGCGACGTATTAAACATTATAAAAACGTGGGAGGAGCAGTATTTTTAAAAATATAAACAATAATTGCCAAAACCGCAGTATTTTTCATGCATGTGGAAAGAGCGATATGTCCGCTGCTAATACTCTCTTCAAAATTATTTAATATTGGATTTGATAAAAAATAATGTTATTTGATGCATAGTAAAAAAAATTCCATTAAAATACGGAAATTTTACTGGCAATTTGGTCGCCGGTACTATTGCTAGCATCCCGATCTTTAGTACAATTTCCATATTTTAACGGAAAAATCTTTGGTATACTGGATAATACCGGAAATGTTTACGGAAATTATCCGTAATTTCTCAAATATTCATTTTTCATTTTTCATTTTCTTACAAAGATCTTCCGTAATTTTTAGGAATTTTTATTTCGTTAAAACAAACTTACAGAAAAAAAAAAAAAAAAAAAAAAAAAAAAAAAAAACACTTTTTAATGACCACGCAACTAACAATCGCGGAAAACACTCTTTCATATACTTATCAATTATACTTTTCAATTTAGCCGACATTGCCGTATCATTGAAAATAGTTACAATGTAGAACCAAATATTGTCGTTTCACTTTACATATGTCAGATTTAAAGCCAATATTTCTGTAGCTTTTGCTTTTTAATACAAATATTTGCTATGAAAAGCCAATATTGACAATATTGGTGTTCCTTTGTCAATATTTCCAATCTAAAAAAATATTTGTGCAATATTGACGTTTCAATCGCAATATTTACAATGTAAATGACATTTATACAATAATCAAATATCATGCCCTCTGTACCAAACCTCGAAATATCATTTATGAAAAATGTACTGTTGCAATACGGAAATATTACATACTATTTACGGAAAACTACTTGAATTTTTAAGGACTTTTTTTTACAGATGTAATATATTGATGTAATTCTTCAGAAATTTGAATTGTTTTATGTTCACTTTTACTTTTATTTATTATGTTGTTTAAATTTTTTTTATAGGTAGGCCCTTCTAAAAAGCCAAAAAAGAAAAGATTCAAAGGAATTCGGAAATTTTTTTCGGGGCTCACAAGATGCTGCTCGAAGAAGGAGCCACCAGGATGAATCCATATGAGCACCCAATAGCACATATCTACCCTCTAAAACATTAAGATTATGTAAAAAAAAAAAATAGATTATTGTATTATACTAAAAAACACAACCATATTAACAATAGTTTGTACTCCCTCAATCAATAAAATTTAAAAACAATAGTAAAATATTGCCTCTGTTTTCTTGTTTCTGTTTCAGATATTCATGTAAAGTAATGTTTAACGTTTATATTTATGAATTTCCCCAAGTTTGCCTGAAGTTCGAAAGCTTTTCTGTATTTCATCTTTAAAAACAAGCTAATAGTTAATATAGAGTGTAGGGTTAGTAAATGTTTTAGTATAAGAGAAAGGAGGAGATGGTTTCCTCTGTTTTAAGAAACTTTGAATACACAGGTACCCTTTAGTGTCAGCTTATGAATTTCACAGCAAAAAATCAAATCATTCCGCGGAATTATTGAGGAAAATAACGAACTAATAAAGAGCATTTTTTTCCCCTGAATGTAACAAAAAGTATAAATTAAAAAGAATCATGTTGTAAAGATAAGATTAAAAAAAGTTATTTTCATTTACAAATTCAAATAGATTCTGTTGAATTTAAAACTTTTTTCATAAAAGTATGTATGGAAGTATGAAACTGTTCATTCGATACTGAAAAAAGAGTAAATTCACGGTATTTGCCGTATAATTTTACAGAAAATGCCACTACATAAACGGCCAAATTGAGAGTTACAATTGTAAAATTTTTGCGGCAACATCGGGAATGGGGATAAGGAACAGTTTGACAGAAAATACACAGCCTTAAAGCGTTAGTTCATGTAATCATATTTCCCATTATATAATCCATAAGCGCTAAATCGTCTGAAACTGTTAGAAATCTTATTTGGAGTAAATATGAAAGAGATGATAGTCTAAAAGTTTTAAAATATTTAAATATAATCAATTCGAAATAAATATGACACTTGTGGAGCTGGCTCTGAAGCCACCTATTTGCAGATTTAGTAGTTAGAAATTTAATCCATATTTATGCAGTACGTCTTTATCTTTGTGTTCCAACGTGGTTTTTTTTTTTATTTTTTTTATATATATATATATATATATATATATATTTGAATGGGATGGGCAGTACTTCCCTATTCTACGCCTTTGTTGTTGTCAGATTTTATAAATATTTCTTTGGAGGGGGGGGGAAGGGGGGGGGGTCCGGGAGAAATTTTAAAAACATTTTTATTTATTAAACTAGAAGTTTACGTTTTTTTTTTTTCTTTTTTTTTTGTGTGTGTGTGTGTGTGTGTCTGTGATGGTTAACCATATGATTTGAAAACAAAATCAACTCATAAAACTTCTCATAAAGTTTTTTATTATTACTATTTTTTTTTTTAAGTGGGGTATTTTAGAATCATTATAACTCGAAATATTATTCTTCAAATTTATAAAAATTTGAAATAATAATTAATTAAATAGAAATATAAAAAAATTAATTATGATTTAGAATTTTTTTAACTATTAATTAAAAAATAATATTTAAAGTAAAAATTTTAAAAAATTATGTAACTTATTTTTTAAAAAATCATATTTTTAAAAGTAAATATTTTTTTCAAATTTGCTGAATCAAAAATAAAGTAAAATAATTGAAAAAGATATGTTTTAAGTTTGAACCATTTTTCTTTAACAGTTCTTGACTTATAACATTTTAAGCGGGTTTTGTAATGCAATAAAATATTTAAGAAAAATTTGAAGCTTTTTGTGTCACGGAAACCCCCTAACCTTTAAATTACCTACATGCTGAATATTCAATGCTGATTAGTCATTACATTATCTCTACATTTGCACACTTTCTTACTTATTTATACTTTTATTACATTACCCTTCTTCTATTTATACACTTACATACACACACACTAGTACAAACAAATTATTTTGTTAAAAATATTTTTGTCTGCAGCCATTTTAACATGACTTCTAGTAACGGAAAAACGCAGGCCTAACGCTCAAAGGGTTTTAAAGTTATTACCAAAAAACCGGGCTCAAATTGAATTGAAGCATCTTGTATTCTACCACTTCTTAAAGTTTGTAAACCTGGTATTGAAACAACCTGTTATTTCGTCATTTTGGACATAATGATGTAATTGAAGGAACACCAACTGAGAAAAAAGAATTTAAACCTGACTCATTTAAAGTAATGGATTCAGTGAAAACCCTTTTCGTACATTTATAATTCTTCTACCTTTACGAAACTTCGTCAGAATACAGTTACTCTAAATACATTTTAGGCAAAAAGTATTCAAAAATCGATATCTTCGTCATTTTTCACCTAATGAAAAGTAGCAAGCCACCTTAGGTACTTTTTGCTTAAATATTTAAAAGCAATTTTTCATTATACAGTAATCTTTTAACCTTCGCGAGGGTTACGTTCCAGGAAAACCTCGCAAATCTCAAATACGCGAATGTTGAGTCTTTCTGATAAAAGGTAGATAAAAAAATTTGAAATTGTTTATTTTAAGGAGTGAATATATAAGAAAATTAAAAAAAAAACACAAATTTTGCATAAAGAATGAAGTCGATCGGATACTGAGTTTACGAGGTATTTGGAATCCTATTTTCTACGCTCTTCGATTTTTCATGACCCTGTATTTCATTCAAATTTCAATTCAAATAAATATTTTAATTGGAAATGTGACGCTTCATCCGACGCAGTAAACCGTTAGTTAATAGGATTATCAATTTTGGAGTTATAAAGATGTTTTCTTTACGCCAATCAGTCATAGAGCATTTAAAGTTTAGGACGTCATCAAGCCACGATTTTATTCGAATTGCAGCGCATTTTATTTTACACATGTTTTATTTTTATATTTTGTATTATGAATATTCATGATGGGTAAGTATTATGGTGGCCCCCAACGACTAGTTTCAATATACAGTAATCCCTAAATATTTGCTAGGGTTACGTTCCAGGAATACATCGCGAATGTTGAGACTATCTTTCTGCAATAAAAAAGAGTTACTTAATATGACATTTTAATTAGGGTGGCACAGCATGTAAAATAAATCGGTCAAGTGCGAGTATAACACGCGCTGAAAGGGTCCCGTACATTGAATTTAGTAATTACAATTTATTAATTAACAAACTCCTACTACCCTTAATTGTTTCATAATTTTTGTTTCAGTGCATTCGGAAATTGGCTTATTTTTCCAGTACTTTCGATGATATCTCTTAAAATATAATATCTAAAATTAAAACAAATATATTTTTGAGTTCGGTGTTACGGGATCTTTCGAACGATTCCCTACACGATATATATTTTTTTTCAAGAAATTTAATTAATAACTCGGTTTATTACCGACAGTTTTTTTTTAAATCATTAACAAATATTCTTGTATGATTCTGCGTCAATAGATATCTCGAGCGCCCGTCAACTCCCCCGCTGACCGCCGGAAAAGTAAAGTTTATGTGTAACGGAAAAATGCATTTTTCTCAAAAACTATGTTACCTAGAAAAATCTCTACAGTTTTCCTGGAATAAACTTCTACTACCCCAAATTTTTCCATAATTTTAGTTTCAGTAGATTTGGAATTAGATGAGGGGGGGGGGAGACATATTTTTGCATTGCATTTTCGACGATATCTCTAAAAATATAATACCTAAAATTAAAACAAATATATTTTTGAGTTGGGTATTACGAGATCTTTCACACGATACCCTACACCAGCGTTTCTTAAACTGTGGCGGACCCCTGGGGGTCCGCCAGCTTACAGCCGGGGGTCCTCGGGCGCAGTGTTGAATTCTGATATTTTTTTTTTAGGCAGGAACTTTTTTAGCTGCAGCGGGAAACGGGTGAGGGGTTGTAGGACTAGAACTACTGGTCAAGGACCACTAATAAACACCTAAATATTTCAGGGGGAGACTTCAATGTGCAGAAGAAGATTCATTCCCCATACCTACAAGAGCCACACTCTGAATTCAGCTCTGCGCAAACCAAATATTTTTAACGAATATTTATTTCTGGAACAATGAAACAATGTACGCATCTTAATAGACTAATATCAACCAAAGTGCGCTTTAAATGTGCATACTGTTTCGTGTTGTCATAGTAGCATTCACGTGACCATACGTCAGCTCATTAAGAAAGACGAAAGCAAAGTTCGTTTTTAATAAAGGTTCTCCATTAAAAAAAAAAAAAAAAAATCTTAAATATTCATATATAAGGAATATTTTTCAATTACTTCTGGTTCCGATAAAAAAAAAAAAAAGAGAAAATCTTCATTTTTAAATTTCTGAAAAAAAAAGTCAACGAAGCCACGAACTTGTGATTTCTATTATTTAATGTCTAAAGCCCATTATTATCCACAGTTTTAAAATCTATGAAAAGTACAGTTTTTTCCTAAACTGGAGTATACTTTCTGGAAAGAACAAACTTCACTAAATTCACAAACTTTTTTTTTTCTAAAAGTGCAAGAATTTTGATTTAAAAAAAAAAATGTGGATTCATGTGTGAGAAATGAAATTTAATTCGTTTTTATGATGTAATGGAAATCGGTTCGTATTTTCCAAAATATTTACCTGTTGTTTCAGGCTTACTTCTCCGATTAGCATTTCTTTTGTTAATTCTGCAAGTGTAGTGGGCATGCGTTATTATGTTGCCAGAAGAAAACGGTAGAGGGAATTCCAGCCAGCCATTGTCATTTTTAAATGAACTGCTCGTATTTTAGTCCCTCTTGTTCGATACTTATATCTTTTTTTATTTACAACACACAATTATAAACACTCATTCATATAAATGAGTGTTTAAAAGATACCTGTAATAAAACCCTGAACTGCTTGTCTGTGTTATCTGTCACGATATACTGTCAAATGAGTGTGGGAAACCACAACACTCAGTGGACATTTTCTAACTAAACACAAACCAACTGACTTTTTAGCTCACAGGCTATCAAAGCCTGAGAGTTTATGTGCCCGCCAGTTCTGTATGTACGTACGTACGTATGTATGTACTATGTATGTACGTAACGCGATAACTCTTCATAGAACTAACCGTTTTACTTTAAATTTTGTTTATAGGTTCCTTGTGATAAGGCGCTTCCCTGATTAGTTTTGGAGGTTTATTGGTTAAGCATAAAGGGGAAAAACGGGGGGCTAACCCCCCATAATTTAGATAAATGGGTTTTTCATGTAGAATTATTCCATTTTCTTCAAATTTTGTATATAGGTTCATTTTGATAATGCGCTTCTGTCAATAGTTTTGGGGGTTCATTGGTTAGGTATAAAGGGGGAAAAGGGGTAGGGCTAATCCCTCCTTAATTTAGATAAATGAGTTTTTCATGCAGAATTATCCGATTTTCTTCAAATTTTGTATATAGGTTCATTGTGATAATGCGCTTCTCTGAATAGTTTTGGGGGTTCATTGGTTAAGTATAAAGGGGGAAAGGGGGGGCTAATCCCCTCTTAATTTAGATAAATGGGTTTTTCATGCAGAATTATCCAATTTTCTTCAAATTTTGTATATATATTCATTGTAATTAGAGACTTCCCTGATTAGTTTAAGGAGTTCATTAGTTAACTATGAAAGGGGTAACGGGGGATGACCCCCCCCCTTAATATATTGTTGATTTCTTTATTTTTCGAGGGGCATATTTCAAATTCTTTGAAATAAGAGTATAATATACAATTAGTGTGAATAGCCTGTGAGCTCATTGCCCTCAGTTTAACTGGGCAGTTTTCTTTTTTATTTAAAATCAGGTTAAAATAACTGAAAACAAGTCAGAAATATTATTTTTAAAGTATTTAACTTGTTCCAATATAGAAAAGGGCATTTTTGCCTCGTATCGGCATCTGGTGATCAGCCTTCGTTGGAGGCTGATCACCAGTCGGTCACCAGTTTTTGCATCTGATGGTAGCAAAGTTTGCAAAACTTCATATGATTGCAGAGAAGTGAACTGTGCCAGATACACTAAAGCAATGGTCACAATAAGGCTAGGAGAGAAAGCAGCAAATGATTTAAATTTATCTTCATTATCAGTGATACTGTTAAGGACAGAATCAGAGATTTGTATAAAAAATATTGAGGACATTGATAGATCACGTAAAAACCAGTCTTTATTTCACATGTTGATTCATTAACATGTTGTTCATTGTTATTTCACATGTTCATTAAGAATGTGGTGGTAAGATATGTGACGATTTTTTAAACAATAATTTCGAACTTGCACACAAAATGAAACATTTTTCACATGTTTAGACAATTTCATACTAAAAAGAAGAAATAAAATCGTCAAAATGTGTCTGAATAAGTACCGATGGGGATCGAGCTATGAGTGAAAATGCATCTGATGGTAGCAAAGTCTGCAAAACTTCATATGATTGCAGAGAAGTGAACTGTACCAGATACTAAAGCAATGGTCATTAATGGTTTGATCAGCTTGGTTAAAACTAAATCACTACACGTAGTTTGGATACACTGTTGTACTCACCGTCAATCGCTAATTCCCAGAAAAATGCATGAAGCTTTGAAGTCTACATTCAACGAGGTTGTTTCAGTAATAAATTATATCAAGGCTCGACCATTGTATTCGAGAAATTTTAAAATTTGTGCGAAAAAATTAAGAGTCAACACAAACATCTACTTTTGCATATAGAAATTGGTGGCTGCCACGAAGAAAAGTTTTAAATCTCATTTTATTACTGCGTGATGAAGTAAGACTGTTTTTAATGGACTGCGTGATGAAGTAAGACTGTTTTTAATGGATTCAAATTTCCATTTGGAAGGTTGTTTTAATGACTTCTTCTGACTTGTCAAGGTGGCATACTTGACACATATTTTTAGTTTTCGGAATGAGCTGAATTTAAGCTGATAGGGAATGTCAGTACTACATTTCAAATTCGAGGACAAAGTAGAAGCAAACAAAAATATATTGATTTCTGGGCAAATCGATTTGCAAATAATATTTCTGAATCATTACCAACATTATTCGATTTCTTACAAACCTCTGGCAATACTATTTACCCTGATATTATTATTGAAAATTTTATTTTACATCTGAAGTACTTGGAATAAACTTTCAGAGTTCATTTTCCTCCCTCGAAGTCAGAAATGAGTGGATGAAGGATCCATTTCATTTCCAAGAAATTGGTGAAATCAAAACCTTAATATTCTTATAGCAGGAACAACTTGCGGAATTATCATACGATGGTTTCATAAAAATTGCTTTCCAAGTATATAGCCTTCCTAGTTTTTAACTGTGCCTGTGAAATACGTATGCAGAAAAATCTGAAAAGCAATTATTTGTGTGAAAAGACTTTCTCCATCCTTGTGCACACGGAAAACAATGTAAAATTCAACTGAATGAACTAGACTTGTGGATACATTTTTCAAACAATAAACAAGACACCCAGTTGCAAAAAAGCAGCAGCATCTTTCTCATAGGAATTAGTAGCATGTACATTTTAACCTCCTTAAAATGCATGTTATTTTCCGTATAAATGCAGCTGATTTTTCGAACTAAATACATAATATGTGTAACTGAAAATAAATAAGGTGCATGCATTAGAATAATTTCTTATTTTAATAAAGAAAAAAATGTTGGGGTCCCCGAAATGCATATTACATCAATGGGGGTTCGCGAGATTACCATGTTTAAGAAACGCAGCCCTACACGATATACACTAAGAATTTTTTTTTCAAGTAGCTTAATTAGCCCCCAAATTTTTTCTTAAACAAATTTGTGAATAGCTGATAATCTAAAACTATGTGGGTAAAAAGGCTTTATAGCTTTCCAAAGTTTAAACGTTCCTCTTCCTATAGTTTACGAGTAACAGACTCTCTGACAGACGAACAGACAGACACAGGGGTGATCTTATAATGGTCCCCGTTTTTACTTTTTAGGTACAGAACCCTAAAAAACAAAAGAATATACGCATTAATAATACGTTATACCTAACGTATATGTCGAAGTTAAATGTACGGACATATCCATATATATGAAATTTATTTATGAAAGATATTTCAAATTAACTGGCTGGAGAAATAATCACAGCTAAAAAAAATCATATGTTTTTGTATAAAGTAATTTTGGCTATCTCTATTCGCAAAGATATAATTATTAGTGGGTCAGTATGCGATACAATATTAAAATACGATATTTAAATACAGCTAAATGCTTTCCTTTATTTTCCATCTAAGAGCAGTTTCAACTCCATCTCTACGAGAACCTGAATACGTTAAAAAAAATACTTTAAGATGCCGTTACATTACCACTTCTAACATCACCCACCATTGCAATGAATATTCTGCTGTTATTACACTCAAAAACGATATTTTCAAAACTGAGCAGAAAATACTGCAATCTGAGTATCAGTGTGTCGCATAGTTAAAAAGGCTTGGAAACAAAATTACTCAAGTTTGAAACATGTATATAATCATTTCTGAAAACGTACACAAACTCAAAAATAAAACGCCATGTGCTCCTATTTTAGTATGTCCATGTTTCAAAAATTAGTATAAAGTGACTTCTATGTGTTCATTTTTGATGATGTTCACGTTTCAAAAATATGTTCGAACTTATCCTAATCGTTTTTGAGTATGTCCATGTTTCAAAAATGAGTATGAACTCACAACTATGTGCTCAGTTTTGAGTATTTCCTTGTTTCAATATTCTGAGTATTTCTCGTATATCAGAATTGAAATCATTGGGTCGTCCTATTGGAAACATAAATTTTCATAACAAAATGAAAACAACGATTTACTCAGATTTGAAAGTGTCTTTTTTCTCAGTGTATTATTTTACTTTTCTACAATACTTGCTCCTTTTTTAGGTGACAGGTGAAAATTGATTTCTAAATACATATTGAGAAAACACAAGAGAAATAATCTTTAACCACTATGAATACTATAAAAGAAAGATATAATAAAGAAATTGCGAATAATCAAATATGATTCTGGCGAATGTTACATTTTTCCGCATTTTCATGTTCGCGAATAATCAAAACTCGCGAATTTTAAGGAATTACTGTACTTTTTTAATGGGACAATATACAAAAACTGTACTCAAACGATGTGGGTGTAATAAAATGTAATTTACATCATTTACATACAATGAACAAGTAAATGCAAATTTACGTATGAAGTTAAATTTATCATTTTAAATAGCGCTGTATGAATTATTTAATATAGTTTTAACTAACGTGTTTCAAGTGGATTAATTCTATATAAGATAAAATGTATTAATATTTTCAGTTATCGAATTTCTAGTTAAGAAGACTTCACTATATTATATAGTCGAAATATTCTAAAGTAAAAATCTGCGGAAATGTTGATGCGACGTAAATCAGTGCTAAACCTCGTCTTCTGTCAGTACACAACCGGCTGTGGTCAAAAATGTGGATGTAGAAAGACAGGAATCACATGCACTACCACCTGCTACTACTGTCATGGATACTATGCTCAAACAGTCCACCACCTGTTGAGGAGGATGTCCTAATCGAAGATAGAATGTAAATCAACATACTTTGAAATTTGCTATTGAGGCAGGGTAGTTCAAAATGATCGCGGACATCAGTATATTGTCCATTCATATAATATTGTATTTTACGCATTTTTTTTTTTTTTTTAGTGGCTTTAGTTAATAAAAAATATCATTTGTTGAAATCATTGTCCATGCTTCCATTCACCTGACCACAACATTACTTAAAGTTCGTTTAAATTTAAGTTAATTAGGTTGTAAGTGCCGTTGACCCGATCATTGACGCTGATGTGATTTTTGGCAATGTTCTTCATTTTTTAATGTGATTATATAGTGAAATATGGAATCATTCAAAATAAATAGAACCTTTTTTGTAAATAATTTATTTGTCTTTATTTTTGGTAGCAGCAACTCTTTCCGTACGGACATTACATAATGAGATATTAACAAAAACCAAAAAAGGTGTTTTCTGTTATCTCCCCACGCTCCCGCTCACCCCCATCCCAAAGGACTTTTAGTTTGTTCATTAGTAGACCATCCCAAAAAAAATTTACAAAATTTCAAAACTTTGGGAATTATGTCCAGAAAAAAAAAAAGAAAAAAAAACAGAAAATTTGATTCCAGTACCATTAGTTTTCTGAAACCGGGTTATTTGATATAATAAATACTGTCCGTTATTAATTAAATATTTTCAGTTACCTAACTAAATTTAAACATGCAAGAGTAATAAAATATTTTAATTTTAATGTTAGTGTCAATACAATTAATTTATAATCTTTTTCTGTAAAACCTATCTGATGAACATGTTTTGTTTTACATGTTTTGTTTGTGTGTTCCTGTATACGAACTATAAGATCTACATACTTGGTTTGTAGCGTACCGGGCAAGGCCGCCACTTTGGAGTTGAGCCTTGACTAGCTTTTATAGGTAAAATAACTCTTTTAAGACTAATAGGGCAACAAACGTGATGGAGTCACTTTGTAAATTTACCTTTACTCTGCGGCGATTAACGGAAATTTGTCCTAAAACAAATATTCACTCACAAGAAATATAAAATTTACTAAATTTCAAACCTCACTTACGTACATAACACTGTCTGCTATCACTATCAAATACAAGAGCAAGCAAGGTTTTGGCAGCAAGACAAAAGTTAAACCAAAACTTTAAACACTGTCTAACGTCACTAAAATTAGCAACACGTAGCTGCCGAGCAAGCTTATTTGACTGTCAGCAAAAAGCACCCTTACCCAACTTGAAAGTTACACTCAGATAAATTGAACTCTTCTTATGCACGTGTTGAAACAGCAAATCCAATACTCCACGCGGGTCTTTTTCTCCGGGATGACAATACTCGATCCGCTGATACAAACTTTTGCTTTTGCTTTTATACTCCGCAGATTGACTAACGAAGAACAATTTGAAAAACTCACAGCGAAAAAACCGTAGATTCCAAGATATCAAAACACACTTCGGAAAATTAAAGTAAAATAATGCACAGTGACATTAATTGATGTACAGTGACAATGTACAGTGATGTACATAATATACAGTGACAATGACATGTATATCGCTTTGCGCACGCAGTTTAATGTTAACAAAACGCTCACATTCAACAAACTAGAATCCTTTTTAATAGAGTTGCTAGTCCACAGCCGGTTAAAGAACTGGTCCACGATGGTAACATCCGTACATTGGCAGGTGATCGTATTAAGAAACAATATAATCTGTTTTCTCCATATTCTGTAAAGCATAAGATTTTTCGGAATATGCTGTCAAAGTTGGAGTTTTAAACTCAACTTTCGAACTTGACAGCGTTAAAAACTAATAATCACTTATTAAACTAATATGATGCGAAACATTTATAAAAATTTTTAAAAAACTGTTCTATTACAAATCACTTCAATTTTCCTTTCTGTAAGTATCATGTTTTTACGTTTAAAAAAGTGTCGAAATATGTGTCAGAAAGTTTCGGTTTGATTGGCAAAGAAAAATGTTTTTTGAGAACTCACTGCCTTAAGCATAAGGAAATTTTCTCCACGAGGAAAATTGTTTAAGTTCGTTTTCAAAAAAATATTTTCCTCGCTCCACAACGAGTAACTTTCTGACATATTTTCTGACTCATCTTTAAACGCAAAAGCTTGCGAGTACGATTATTGAAGTGGTTTGGAATCGAACAGTGTTATCATTTTCGATAAATGAAACCCATCGTGAGTTATAAGCGATTTAACACCCGACATATTTTTTTCACTTTCCTGTGCTGTCGTGTCCGGTAACGTGGCTCAAAACACACAATTTGTCAGCATTTCTGAAAGATCGTCTGATTTACCGAAAAACGGAAAAACTGTTCAATTACAAAATTTCTTAACAAAAGCACCTGCCAATTTCGTGTGTTTTCGAACAAAAACGAATTAAAAAAATATATCAGAAATTAGTCAGTTTGGGTTAGAGAACAGCCTTAATGAAAAAATAATACTAAATTAGTACAAAGATAGTTTACAATTCAAGATCTGCATTACAACCTTTTTTAATCATCAAAATTTAAAAATAAAATAAAATAAGAAGTTTAAAAAAGGAAGAGAAGTGACATACCTCATCAACCATTAAAACTCGTAAGCCATTTAGTTTAAACAAAAGATAGCCAAACTGCGAAAGCTAAACTTTTAAAATGTTTGGTAAGAAAGCAAAAAGATAGATATTAAAAAAAATTACCATGACACATCTAGTAATCATAAGCATGATACTATACTAATACACTTTATCCCGAAACGGTCAGGATTGCATCAAGAAATACAGCTTATAATTACGAATAGCAGGAAAGAATATAAATTCCGAAGAAAGACTTTGTGTTTGACTGTTAGCGTGGTCAGCATTGTATTTAGATATTTATCACCGGAAGGGTATATGTAATGTTCCGGAGAGGATAGTGTGGTGGTCTGGGAGGAATTTAGAATTTTAGGTTGTTAATAAACATAAAATCCTAAATCTTACGGAGGGAGAATTTGATGTTGTTGTGTGGTGGGTGTAGTTTATCCCGGACAAAACCCGGAATTTTTATTTATAGAATAAATATAATGAGAACCTAGTTTCTGATAAAACTTGTTTTTCTTGGTCTAACAACATTGTTGCAAGCATCGTTATGACGTCATCGTCCCTGATGCACTCGTTTTTGCGTTGTAATAGAGATATTGTTAGTTTAAAATGTATTCAACTTTTAGACTCTTCTGTTGGGGCCAAAATTACATCAACAATGGCCTTTTCATTGTTGAAACAAAAATATTCATTTACATCCTTCAAATAACAATACACTCTCTTAAACAATGTTCACAACAATGCTCATTTTGCCATAAACGATGCTGAAATTTTTTCTTACTCATTCCATTATTGGGGTTCTTTCCAGAAACGTTGTATTTCATTTCTGAGAAGTTTTCTGATTTTATTTTGACTGATATTATGATGTCAAGTGCTTATCTTAACGAGTTTTGCGATAACTTTCGCCAGGTAATACATGTCTTCTTACTTTCTTAAATTTTAGAAGGTTTTTTTACTACTTATGTGTCATGCTTTTAGATCTGAAGTTTTTAAACATTTTCTGTGACGGGTCTCTCTGATAAAGCTTCTTCTTTACAATTTTAGTAATAAAAAATACATATACTAACACAAATATATAAACTGCAAGTAATTTGTTACATCATTTCATCACATTGTTTTGAAATTTAAAATTGTGTTGCAATCTGCTATTCCAACAAGTCACATTTTGGTACTTACTTATTATCCGGTTCTCATCCAGCTAAGCCTGCCAACATATTTTCATTCATTTTCCTGATGCATGTATTTTATTTTTATATTCGTTTATTTATAGGGGATTTACATATTTTTCTGTATATTTTATTACCTACAAATATCCGCTTATCTTTTTGTAAACATTAAATACCATTTAAAAAAAACAATCCCAACAATCTAAAAAAGGGCACGTGGTACGGTAAATTTATTATGTAATCGTTTCTATTTGCGTTTTGATTTCAAATTTCTAAACCAAAATATATGATACCATATTTTGAACATGAAATCTATAATAATCAAATATTATTTATACATGCAGGGTTTTGGAACCAACCAGTGTCTTTAATGTAGGATAGAACAAAAATATTACACATTAAAATATGATTAAATCATTATATCAGTAAAATATGATAAAATATCCACTGATTTTTCAGTGGATAAATGCCACACCTTAAAATTCAGTTATTTTTTTTATATCAGTCTCGGGTTTAGGTAAGTTCAGATTGAATTATTTTACCAGTTTATCACACCGTTTATATTGTTCTGTATTACAGTTATAACACATTTAAGTTTGAAGGAAAAAGTTCTTGCATGGTACATTTATAAGCCTTGATTGTGCGACACTCATCAATTGGAATTTTTCTGAATTTTTATGTTAAGCTTATTACTGAAATAATCTTTGATGTGAGACTTCACTTTAAATTATAATAAACAAACTGCAGATGCCAGATTTAGAGAATAAATAATAGGGAGAGGACATCTCCCTATCTCATTTTCATTTGCTACTTGTAAACTCGGAACATACAGTGGTGGCCAAAAATGTGGACATTTTTTGAAAGTTTCATGTTTTTCAAATTTGTGTGCTTGTAGAATATATTAATTTTCACCTAAATACAAATGTTTATATATCAAATTGAAGGTAATTTAATGTAAAATTTAATAATAAAAACAGTATTACAATATCTGTATTACAAAAAAAGTTATGCGATTAATAGTAAGATCTATCTTAGATTTACATTTTTTTAAAGTGATACTTACACAATCAATACTTAGTAGGATAACCCTTATTTTTTAAGACAGCTTCACAGCGTCTTTTCATCGAGTGAACGAGTGTTTGGAGTTCATCTTTCGTAATCACATGGTGCCAAGAATCAATTATAGCTTCAATAAGTTGTCTTTTATTGGATGGGCGTTTTTTTCGTACAAGAATATTCAAACGTCGCCAGAAATTTTCAATTGTATTGAGATCAGGGCTGTTTCCTGGCCATGGTAATATATCTATGCCTTTATTTTGAAACCATGCTTTGCATACTTTTGCTGTGTGGCATGGAGCTGAATCCTGCTGAAAAATAAATGGTGCGTTGTGGGGAAGAGATCCCTGATGGAAGGTATCAATTTTGGTTCCAGCACAGTTTCGATGTATTTTTTGGCATTCAGGATGCCATCAATCACTTGAATTCGGCACACACCATCTCCAGACATACATGCCCAAATCATGACATTTGTTGGGTTTTTTGTAGTTGCTTCAATGCAATCAGGATGAAGTGCTTCTCCTACTCTACGTCTCACGTATTTTCTACCATTACTACCAAAGAGCGATATTTTACTCTCATCGCTCCAGATTACTTGCTTCCATTGATTTTCTGACCATTTAATGTGTTCTTTTGCCCACGTAACTCGTTTTTCGCGTTGCTTTTGATTTAAATGTGGTTTTTTCCTTGGTTTTTTCCTTGTAGTCCAAATCCTGATAACCTTCTTCTTATTGCTCTTGAACTTACTGCAATACCCGCTGCATTTATTCCACATCTAATGGCATCTGATGAAATTTTTCTATCTTGAAGGCATAGCCGTTTAATTTTTCTATCGGCAGTAGGACTTGTGCATTTTTTTCGGCCTGATTTGGCCTTATTTTCCACTGATTTTGTTTTTTCATACGTAAACAGAACCAGGGGCGTAGCTTGAAATTTTTATTGGGAGGTGGAGGATCTGACTTTGGCGCCCTTTTATAATTCTCATTTTCCACTTCCCCATTCCACCCCACCCCCTCTCTCACCACATTGTCATCAGCCGCGCTAAAGGTCTACAGGTGCTAAAATTTCTAGGCCGAAGCAGGGTTAAAAACCTGGCATAAAAGCAAAAAGTTCGGACTGACCCGTTCAAAAATTATTTTGGTCCAGCCCGATATAAAAGCAAAAAGTTCGGACCGCGCTGGACCGACTGAATATCTACAAAGCATGCCGATATTTCTGAAGCAACATTAACCTAATAAAATTAAAATTACACTTACTTATTCAACAAGCACACTTACTTATGCATAGATTTTATTTTCAGATTATGTTCAAAATGCGTGGAATGCAAAATATCAACAATATTTATGATCACTTAGACAATGTACATAAACACTGATTAAAAAATTGAATTAGACTATTACATTCAAATGAAGATTCAGTAAGAGAAGAAAAATCGTTATAGCCATGTTCCATTCTTAGCAGGTACCTAGTCTGTTGTATGTATTGTGTTCTTTTTATACGAATCAAGACATTTTTCAGTTTAAGAAAGATTTCCGTCATAGACTGTTTCTATTTCACAGGTTTTACTGTACTTTATTTATTTATTTTATAAATTTTTATTTTTTTGCTTAGAATAGTATGTACTATTCTTTAAAAAGAATTTTAATGGTAGAATAATGGCTATTTAAAAAATATTCCTTTTTCACAAAAATTGTTGTGTCAGGCCTAATTTTCTGATTTTTACGCTAGCCTGCAATTTTCGGTCCATGCAGACTATTAAGAAGAATAACGGCCCAGAGAAAAAGAAGTCTGGATTGTCCCGGAACAAGTCTGCAGAAATAAGTTAAGCCCGGGCCGTGCGGATCTCTAACTCAAAAGCCTGTTTAAAATATCAGTTTTAATTTTTGCAGAAAAATTACAATACCATTCTATTCTTAGAGAATATATGAAATTTTATATGCAAACAGTTGATAATGATTTTTTGAATGTGTCGAACGTAATAATAGAAATGAATTTGAACCTTATCTAAAGCAAACATTTGTACATGCTCCTACGTTCTGCTCAATCACCAACAATTTGAAACCACTCATTCATGAGTGAAGTTACATAATCTGATTTCTTCTTAAATTCATTTATTGTTTTCATATTTGTAAAAGGTACCTAGTTTATTTCTTTATTTGATGAAGAATAATAAACAAGTCGGGGCGGGCCTATAAAAATATTAAGAAAATTAAAAGGATCAAACTAAGCTGATAAAATATGAAAATGTTTCAATGGATTTGTCTGGGACGAGAATAAGTAAATGTACTGCATGAGCCGATCACAACATCAACACAGAAATATGTCAAGCATAGAAATCGGCATTGGACACTTGCATCATATTTGAGCCTGGGCTTAATTGTTTCAGCAGACTCGGGCAGGCTGGGATCAGGCTTCCATTGTTTTCTATGTACTCAGGACGGCTGGAAACTGGGCTTTATTATTCCCAGGACGTGTCGAGTTGTTTCGTAATAATATAGTAATGGTGGTAGTGAACTTCTATTAACAAAATCTTTAGAAGTATACTTTAATAAATTACAGATTTTTTTTTATTATTATTATACAGCAACAAAAGTTAGGATGTTTTTAACCGTCTTTTTCTTTTATTCTAAACCGCATTAATTTTTTTAATGTCTTTATTTGAATGTAATACTCTAGGATTCTAAGTAATCATTAATAATACTATTCTGTATGCTATGGAATATGACATGTATAAAGTATTCTAAAATATTACTGTAAAATTTTCCTATAAATATGCATGCAGTATTCATTAAAAGAATCTCAATCGTATGTTAATAAAAATTGGAATTTTTTGTAAAAATTGGGTTAGTCAGGTCGGGTCGGGCCTGATTTCATTGTTTTTTCAACGGGCCGGGCCTGTTTTCACTGAATTTTCAACGGGCCGGCCTGTTTTCACTGAATTTGCAACGGGCTGGTCAGATCCCGTGCCAAACATTTATATTTTAGACCGGACTGGGCTTGGCCAAGGTAGCTTTCGTTGGAGCCGGGTTTGTAAATTCTGGCCCGTGCAGACCTCTACCTTAGAGCTCACGATCTAAACGGTCCGATTCCCGAAATGAAGTCAAATGTTCAAATGGGCCGGGCTAACAAAAATAAATAAATAAACAGACTAGACGGTCTGGTAAAAAAAATTAAGAGGGATTGCCGGCACCGATATACCAAAATTAAAAGGACCGGACTGAGCCGATGAAATATGAACAATTTTCAATAGACCTGGCTATGCCAGAATACGTTATAAGTATGTTGCACATTTCGATACTAATTTGACAACATCAATACAGAAATTTGATATGCCTAACATAGAGAATTTCATCGGACAGTTACATTGTGCCTGAGCCTGCGCCTAATTTTTCCTGTCGAATCGGGCCGTGTTCAGGCATACATTTTTTCTATACGCGGGCCGGGCTGGACCTGAACTTAGTTATTCCTAAGACGTGTCTGGCAGTCAATTTTTCATTCAAAACTAAAATTGATAATGGTTTTTTGGTAACAAAATCTTTGGGAATAAACTTTAATGAATTCCGAAGAAATGTTTTTTTTAATCTAATTTTTAGGTAGCTTTCAATACAAAAAAGTATAAAGCTACCTATTGCAGCCGTTCGGAGGAAAGCAGTTCCGGAAAATTTCGATATATTTTCACCGATCATGACCCCCAGACCCCAAAACCACCCTCCGTTCAAATGTTGATTTATATATATATATATATATATATCTCCATATATATATATATATATATCTCACTTATGTCATACGATAACTCTCGTATTTATAAATCAATTTTGATGAAACTAATTGTGTGTATTAAGCTCACCAATGTCTCGACCGAGTTCGTTGGCCAGCTTGGTCCGCCATTTTGTTTCAAGATGGCGGCCAATTAAAAATTTAAAACTAAAATAAATATACAAAAAAGTTAAAAATTCAAATTTATTTTTTAATTCAGTATTAGGCCTTGAAACGAGGATTCCAGAGCATTTTTTGTTTTACCCCTATCTTAAAAAACGGCTGAGATAGAGCAGTTTGAAATTCTAGGGTGGCTGACATTTTGAAACAAGACAGCACATTACAAAAATTTTCATTGTTGTAATAATTTTCCCAATCAAACGCATAAAACTATATATTCATATCCGTTAGCGCCTAATTCTCGCCAAACTTGGTGACATTTGGCGAAATATCGCCAAATTTGGCGACCAAAATAAGTCTTCATAAATGAAGCCAATTTGGCTATTGCTCAATAATTTGGTGAATTTCTTATTCAAATTCAGTATTAACGAATCTTTTGTAAACGTTTTATTAGCATTTTAAGTTGCTGTTTTCGTGTAACATTAGCTAAAATTTTAAAACGAAGATATAGGAAAGCTACCTTTTCCTCCCGGTACAGGCCGGAAGGACTTTTTAACTATAAAACTTCAAAATTTGTGATGTTTTTAAACATTTTTTATCTTTACTCTAAAGTATATATTTTTTAATGAGTCTTTATTTGAATGTAAAAGTCTAGAAGTCTAAGTATTCATTAATGTTGACATTCTGTATTCTATGTATTGCCCACATGTTGTCTGAAATATACTTTAAAAATTTCGCAAAAAAATATGTGCAGTATTCTTTAAAAGAATCTTATGTTAAGAAAAATCGGATTTCTTTTTGTAGAAATTGAACCATTCCGGGCCTGGTCGAACTTTTGGTTTTTAAAACGGACTGGGCAGGACCAAGATAGCTTTCGTTTGCACCCGGGCAGGTCCGACCCTAGAAATTTCAGCCCGTGGAGACCTCTAGACCACCCCCACCTTCTCTGAGCCGTTCTGTAACCTCTCTCCAGTCACTTCCATTTCTTTACACTTTCTTTAGATTACCAAAGGTGACCAAAAACTACTGAGATAAGCAAAGTATTGTACTTCTAAGGATCGAATTACATTACTGCCCTGCAATTGATTGCAATTCTTAACATTCAAAATAATGTTCTTGTATAATTACTTGCAATTACTATTTAAACACTTTCTTTATGGGTACCTGACGGCGCCCTTAAACAATCTTTGGCCCCTTACATGAACGTATTGGAGAATCGTTCTAACCCCCACCAGTCAGTTCCACTTCTTCACAGTTTCTTTCTACTACAAAAGGTGGCCAACAACTACTTCTAAGGATCGAATTATATTACTGCCCTGCAATTGATTGTAATTCTTAACATGCAAAATAATGGGAATGTTTGTATTTCTAAGGATCGAATTACACTTACCGTCCCGCAGTTGATTACAATTCCTATTTTCAGAATTTTCCCTTTTGCACTTTTTTTGCCGGGGTTGGGGGGGGGGGGGGAGAGAAGTAGTGACAAAACTAAAATTAAACCCCTTATGCAAATTTGTATGTTAAAATTAACTTACTTTCTAATTTAAAATAAAGTGTTTGTATAATCACTTATTACTACTAATATACCCTTTCTTTATGGGCGTCTGACGGCGCCCTTAAACCTTTTGTGGCGCCCTACTACTTGAACTTATTGGGAGGAGAGACTCCCCCCCCCTAAACCTACGTCCCTGAACAGAACTTTCGTACACCAGAACAAGTCACTGAACCACCAACTTGTCTTGCAATTTCAGCATTAGAGAGGCCATTTTCTCTCAATATGACAATTCGGCTTCTTTTTGTAGATGTCCAATTAGTTCTTCTTGTTGATGACATTGTTTAATATTAGTTTAATTTAAAAAAAGGACTTTAAATATTCAAAAACAGCAATACTCTATTTAATTGTACTAGTATGCATCATTCCACAACAATAACTCTTTTGCCATCCAAATAACCTAAACTATAGTTACAGACATTTGATTGGTCCTCTAAACAGTGTTTGTGATTGGCTAGTACGCTTTTATTGCAAAACACGTCCTTATTCAAAACGATTTGTGTTTGTTTGTTCTACTAAAATGAGCATAACTTTTTTGTAATACAGATATTGTAATACCGTTTTTGATATTAAATTCTACATTAAATTACCTTCAATTTGATATATAAATGTTTGTATTTAAGTGAAAATTAATATTTGTTACATGCACACAAAGTTGAAAAACATGAAACTTTCAAAACATGTCTAAACTTTTGGCCACCACTGTAGATAGACATGGTGCCATCTACGTCTACATACTTAGGTGTACAGCTCATTGCATTGGTGATGGTATGAAATGGAACAACAACCAAATCACAGTTGAATAAACTAACTAGACAAATTACGAAGAGAAAATGCATATGAGCGGGAGGAATAGGTTTAAACGAAAAAACTTGATGCCATTACACATGACGACATGCGTAGAGTATAATTTTATGGGTCACAATGATTTTAGACAATAATCGAATCGCCAAGGAATTTGGTGAACGTCCTATTATCGCAAAGCTAATGTTTGTTGAGTTGTCGTCTCACTCGTCTAATAGAACTCATACAGGCGAGTATCACAATGTTCTGGTATATGGGTTGCCATAGTTTGGATAAAACCTTTAACTTGAGCGCCCTATGCGTATTTAGTCGATATCTTATGAATAAAGTCCCTCTTGGCAGGTACTTATCATCCAGAAGATTTAATTCTAGCACTATATTTATAAAAACTATATTTATTCTTATAAAAAAATCTTGGAGGCCTTCATTTTAGTAAAAAAAAAATTCGTACTTTTGTCAGGTGCATTATATGGATTCCAATTAATTTCAGTTTACATAGAATTATAGGAACACTAAATTGTAAACTGAGGATTATGACTACATGTATGACTCTTTATCACAATCTTTAAGATTTTTCTAGATACGTCTTTGTACTTTCTTTCTTTGTACTATGTGTTCAATCTGGATTTGCGTTGTATGATTTCAACTTACATTTGAACTGACTGACATTTTCTTAATAATGATTGTGTGAACTTGAATATCTATTTATACTTTTACCAGAACCGTCAAATTCAGATAATATCTTATGCTAGTACATTTCATATATCACTTGAATCAGATTTCAACGAAATGATAAATTATTTCTGTTGCTCTGCAAATGTGTTATTTCTTTTATTAGGATTCATCGACCGCCTAATACTTAGTTACAATATTTTACTTCTGTGCTCACGAAACAGTTTTTCAGCTTCTCACATCTTCCTTCTTCTGAATTCAAAATGGCTAAGTCCTAATTAGTGTAGGCAGTCACCGAGATGAATAAGAAAATTATAGCAATTTGTGATATTATGCTGCGATCGATATTATAACATTCCAGGCTGCTATGACGAAACATAGTTCTATATCTTACTTCTCATATCTTAATTCTATTTAAATGAAGGTTAGCACTAAGTATAGTTGTCTCCCTTAATAAAAATATAATTAAAATAATTTTTTTAATTTCTAATTATGTTCTGAAACTATTAAATATTATTATCTCGAATACACGAACATAATTTCAGAACTCTAGCACAATAAGTCCTGAGTGTAAAATAGATTACAAAATTCCATCTTTAAAATTTTGACATAAGTTAATAAAAAGCATTTCTATAATATTTTCTTCATACTGATATATTACTTCTGGCATTACAGTTGATTTTTTAAATGGCATTAGATACACAAAATACACGCTTTCGTGAAGTGTCGCAAAACTTTTGCCTCAAGCTGTATTATATCTTTTATAACGTTATCCATTAGGCCTGTGGTTCTTAAAACTGAAAGTCCTCGATCGGTAAATCCCTATGAGAAAATTTAAAAGCGTTATTACCGATATCCTAATATAATTATTGAAAGACTGTTTTCACCATCAGAAAGCAGACCTCAGATGCCAACGAATTTTTTTTAATTGTCTCTTTATGTGTTACATATGTAAAAATTACTTATGAACTTTGAAATTTCATAGATGTAGATATTCTAAAAACTAATTAAAATTTAAGGAGACAATTTTTAAAAACTTACTTCGGTGGCACCTGAAGTCTGATTTCTGATGCTGAAAACCCTATTACAATAATTATATTAGGTAATGAGTTATCACGCTTTTAAATTTTTCCAGAAGTTAAAATGGGATTTAGAGATCTCGAAGTTTCAGTGAAGCGGGCCTTTAAGCAATTTTCCTACCTAAATGGGTCCGCAGAATCATTTTCCATGTCTCGTGACAGCAATGTGGAAAATAAATGTTGCATTTTAATTCGGAACTTTCACATTTTGGTCACGATTCGATTCGGGTGATTGCAGTGTTGTCTGTCCAAAACACACAGGACCAAGGAAATTAGATGTCTTGTTCACGATAATAGCTTATCGAGGTTTTACTCCATTTGGCCTAGATATCAATCATGTGCCATAAGGAGATTTTAAAAATTTAGTCGTCTTAGCTTAAGTAAAGTTTTAAGTATTTTTAGCGGTATATTGAAAATATCAAAATACTCGTATATGACGAATGTATGATTTTAATTTTTTTTTAAATTCTTGTTATCAAATAAATAGCTCTTGTCGTTAATTTGACACACACACACACAGGAAAAAAAAAACTTCCGTTAGCTTAGGCGATAAATCGCGCAAATGTGACTTTAAATATATTTCGGTAAGATTTTTGGCAAATTGGCCTGTTAGGAATACAGTCTACCTTTTTTTGGGGGGGGGGGAGGGGGGGCTAAAGTTGTCACGTGTGTGAGTGCATGCGCGGTCGAGCATGTGACTGCGTGGATAATATATACGTCTATATATACGCAAGTACGGGTACACAACCAACTGGCATATTTTAGTGAGTACAGTTTGGTAGACAAAAATCCAATTTTGTGATCCTCGTACAGTTGAAACCACATTGTTGCAAGCATAGTCATGATGTCATCGTTTTTGATGCACACGTTTGTGCTTTATAATATAACATAGATGCAATGCACAGTTTACGTTTAATTTTTCTATTCTTCTGTTAAACAAAAATATATATGAACAATCGTCTTTCCCATTGTGGTAACAAGAATATTCATATTTATACCCTTGAAGCAACAATTCATTCCTATAAACAATGCTTAAACAAAGCCCGCAACAATGCTCATTTTGCAAAAAACGATGCTGAAATTGCTTTTTTAACCATTCCAATTTTTGGGGTTACTTGCAGAAAGTTGAATTTCTTTTCTGTGAAGCCTTGTTCTATTTATTTGACAAACTATGATGTCAAGTTATTATTTTAATGAATTTTCTGCTGATTATAGCGAGGTAATATAAATCTTGTTATTTTATTAAATTTTAGAAATATTTTTACGAGTTATGTATCATGGCTTTCGATCTGAAGTTCCTGAACTTTTTGTGTGACGGGTTTCTCTGATAACGACTTTCCTTTATAATATTACTAAAAAAAAATTCATGAACTAACACGAAATTATAAACTGTCCCATTTTTACTACCCAAGTTCATTTGAGTACTTTGTTGGTAATTCTGAAAACGCCCCACTTTGACTTTTCTAAGTGAACAAAAGTGACTTTTTAAAAGTGACTTTTAAAACTTTAAAGAAAGAGGTGTCATATTATATTATAATTTTAACATTACTCTCGTAAAATGTGAATAAAGTGTGATTTTTCTTTCTTATTTTGAATTCTAGATTATCATATTAATAGTTTTTCTTAATTTGCATATTGCTCAGTTACAATTTATTTACTTTCTTTGTTTTGGGTTGAGACCAAACATACATCAACAATGGCCACGTTGTTTCTACTGTTATAACCACAAAATTCGTTTAAATCCTTCAAACAACAATACATTCTAAATGAAAAATAATTCTCTAACAAAGCTCACAACAATGGTTGTAACAATAGATGCTACAATGATCACAAAAATTCTCATTTTAGAATATACAATGTTGAAAGTTTTTTAATCAATCCATTTGGGTATTGCTTTGTAGAAGTATCTTATTGATTTTCTGCGAAGATTTTTGCTTTTAGTGTGATTATTTATGATATCAAGCGTATATACAAATATGTTTGTTGCTAATTATAATGAGGTAATACAAATTTTGTTACTTTATTAAATTTAAGAACGATATTTTTTACGATTTCTTTTACATGTTTTTGGAGTAGGAGTTCTTAACTTTTTAGGCCTCATCGACTCTTTTGCTAATGTTCATATTGTAAATTATATTATTAAAAATGTTATTTTAATAAGAATTAATAATCTTTCTTTGACTTTAAATCTGCCTGCAAGGAATTTTTGACTTCGATATATCAACATTCTTTTAAACAGGATTTATTTGTGACAAAACTCTAAAATTGGGACTTGTGTTATTATTTTAATGCATAACAGGTAGCATTGTTATGCCAAGTCCTTTAGACCATCTAGTAGAAGTTCTAACAACTTTCAAAATCCTAAAGAAATGTGATATGAACATTCTTAGAACTTCAGAAACACACTTTTCTAAACACACATATATGAGCACAAGTAATTTTTTTTAGATGCACAAAAATTAAAATACGTTATAATAAATACTATATGACGTTTCTCTTCTGCATAATAAATACAATTAAAACTTTTCTTTTTTATAGCATATATCACAAAAGTAGAAAATATGTATTTAACAAATTTTGCTTAAAATAGGTATATAATGAGCTGATTTTCTTCTACTTCAAGATCACGAGCCCCTGAAATCTATATCAGGGCTTTTAAGGGTTCGTACACTTTTATTTACCTTAGATGAATAACTGGATCGGAATTTTAAATGTACAATGCACTTTATCTGGATGATAAAAAAAAAAAGAAAGAAAAAAGAAAAGAAAAAAAAATTAAACATACGTATTTAAAACTTTTTCTTCCCATTTAAACAAAAATTCGAACTATACATACATCTCAATTCCTAAATACAATATGGCGTCCAAATTAAGCCAATTACGTACTATTATTCCCAGAAACAATTTTATAAGAATATAATAAATTAACAGAAACATAATTTGCAGAACAAATAATAAAAAAATAAAAAAATCCCACAATGTTTAGGCCGGAGAAGGGGCAGATATTAAGATACTTAATTCAGTTGGTTTTACATTAGATGTTAAATTTATAAATAAGGTTAAACCAATTGAGCTTTAAAAAATAAAAATAAAAACATACAATATCATATTTAATCAATCGTAAAACTTAGATTTGTTCGAGTGAAATTGAAATAAATCTTACACTTTTTTAAAGTTTTGTATTTTGCATGTACCTAGTCATTTTACATACACCCATCAAAAACATGTTAAAGTTTAATCTGTAATACAAATGTCTGCAGCTTGTGAAGCTTAGAAATGAAAAAAAGTCAAACATTTATTTCAATTTCAGTTTTACGGATGGATTAAATATCATATTGATTTTCTTTTTAACTTCTTTAATATACTATAATTTTATTGTGCTGCACTAGCTTCTGTAGTTGTGTCGCTCGATAAATGCAATTATCTACCGCATTTTAATTTAAAAAAACTGTAATATGCGTACAAACAAATGTTTTGGAGATGTGAATTTGTTGGCAAAGATATTTATTTATTGGTTATCATCTCTCATAATTTTTAATACCGTTGGTTATATACCGTTCAATTTTGTTGACCGCCGACATCTGCAAGATAACGAGGATGTTTAAAAAAATTACTTGAATCCGAGGCTTTGCATATAATTTTATTACTTAATTACTGTGAATTTTATACTGATAACAACATTTTCTTTGTAAAATTGAAAAAATTCAATGTTTTATGTCATCTAATAAAGGCAGATAGAGATAGATTTAAAATATTTTTTCGAGATTGTTTTAACTGCTTCATTTTTATTGATTTTGTTTTACAGGTTCATGTGCCTACCACCTATAGGGACCAATATGTGAATGATTATGTGACGAGTGATGGGTAAGGCTTTCTTTGAAATTTCAGTGTTACTGTAACGAACCCGTTAACATCCTTTTTATGGCTGTATTCTATGTAGTTAAATCTCAATATACAAATCCTATCAAAGCGGCATTATTTGACTCGTGCATAATTCGTCTATTCCAGTAAAAAATTATTACTCTCATCTGTGTCCCAATATTAGTAGTTCCGGAAGCATTGTCAGATTTTGGCAACCAAATTTAGCGTCGATGATTTTGGTATAATGGTAGATTATAGTGTACCGATAATGGAAATGCTGGTCAGCTGGTGACCATCCAAGGATGTTTCCATAGCAGCATCGTACAGCTTGCTACATTGTGAAATGAATTGAAACCCGTTTACTGACGTTACTCCAGCTCGGAGACATCATCAGTAATATGATTGCTATTCATTTCCACACTTTTCCGCCAGTGAATGTTCGCTCTCGAAAGATTATGTGGTGCCGATATCTATAGTGACACTTTGACATAATATTAAGGCGGTATTCAAAAAAAAATATTTTTCCACGCTCAACAACTCAAAATTTTGAGACACATTCCCAGACTCATTTTTAAAAGTAACAACAGGAAACTTGGCGGCGTGATTTATAAAGACATTTATAAGGGCCCCATGTTTTTATTTTTCGTTCAATTAATTAGAAATTGATTTACACACAATTATTTAAAAAAGTACGATCATTTTTTTTTGTTTCAAGCGCTGTCGCGTTGGAAAATTCGGTTCAAAATGTCCACTTTGACAGCATTTTTTGAAATATATTCTGCCTTTATGAAAAAATCGAGACAATCGAGACATTATAAAGTTTCTGAATAAGAGAACCTGCCAATTGGATGCATTTTAGAGCAAAAATGAATTTACAAATGTGTCTCAAAATAAGCAGTTTGGATTTGAATACACATTTAAGCAAGAGAAAAGTAATCTTCCCCACGCATGTTCTTAGAGGGAAAGTTATTTTCTACAATTTAACGACAAACAATATTTAGTCAAAAAATTATCCTTTTACTGAATGATTTTTTCGTTATATGACTAAGCAAAAATTATTATTAATCTTTTTTTATTTTTAAATATTAATTCCATTTTTTAAATTTTAAATGGCTTTGCATTTGACATACGTTGCACCAGTTACTGTTTACATATTTGTTGCAGCATAACTGATTTTGCACAAAATCTATCTCAAACCAACATTAGCCAGATATCTTTTCAAAGTTTGTACTTTTGATTATTTACATTTAAGAACAGAAATTAAAATCTAATGCTTGATGATAACTGTCGTTGCAAAAGTTTCGGGATTTCTAATGTAGAACAAATCTTTTTTTTTTTTTTTTTTTTAAATCTATATGCACATGTAAGATTTAGTGGTATGTACCTTATGTGTTACACTATGCCAGTGATTTCCAAACTTTTATATTACATGCACCTCTAGAACAAATGCGCGTGACAGTATACTCCCAATTTTGTAGATGTAAGAATCATGATTAGAAAAATGAAAAGAAGTATAGAACGAATGGGTGTAAATAAATATAAGTTTTATTCTATATTTAACATAAGCATTACATGTGCAAGTATTTTCATCCTTGCATATTTCTTACATATTTCGCGTTATTCTACTTAAATAGAGTCGTCAACACCGCAGGTACGCGAAACACACTTTAGGAAACCCTCAACAATTTCAGTCAAGGCTCAACTGTTCAACAGCAGTGGAAAACCTGGAAAATTATACAAACGTTTGCACTGGCATATGAGTGGAAATTTTCCAGCTGAGTGAAAGAGTGTCTGGGCCAGGATTCGAACCAGGGACCATCTTGGCTTAAGCTGCCAGTGCTCTGCCAACTGAGCTATCCTGGACGAATCTGATGAATACATGTCACCCAGCTAAATTTTTTGATTATGGGGATCGGGTCTGTTATCTGAAATAGCTCAACAGAATAATTCGCAGGTTATGGAACTCCTGTAAACGCAGGATACGTAATTACATCGGAAACATTTTCGCTCACACTGTAAAAAGTGTTGCAGCAAAGTAACTTGAACTGTACATAACCGTAATTTAACGCTATTTTGACCATAATATTGCTCATATTAGGGTCAGAATACAGTTAAATTACCTTTGTGTAACCGTTTTTTATAAAAACGGTCGAATGACCGGTTACTCTGCTGCAAATATTTTACAGTGCAGTTGGAAAGTTACAACTCATATGAATTATTTACGAATTAGACTAATTTTGTTAAAACTAATCACTTTTGTATTTACATTAAATGAACATCCCAATTATCGATTGTTTAGGTTCGTTATTCATTTTGGATTACCTTATTTTTCATGCTGAATATCATTCCACACATGCATTGTATTATTTTTTTATACATATGTATTTCAATAAACAGATTTAAATTTGCAGTGAAAGAGCAGTGAAAAATTTGCGTCCTTGAACAGCGACATTTTCTTTTTTCTTAAAACAAAATCCACTCTCGGATACAAAAATCTCGAAAAAAAAATCACATTTTTACTTTTTACTGTCGAAAAACTTCCTCTAGGATATTTAGAATAAACTGACGCTGATCGCATTGTAATTTTTATTATTACATGAACAGACAAACGGTCTCTTGAAGTTATAATGTATGTCATTACCTTCTTCCACCATTTCAATACATCTATCTCAGAGTGTATTATTTCAAGATTTGTCATTATTAAATGGCGCGTCAAAATTTCGATTAAATATAAGACTGCATCAATTTTTCAATGGTTTTCACTGCTATATTCTTTAATCTTATTTCTGGATGTATAGTTTTGGTATAAAAGCTTAAAATATGATTGTTGTAGTATTAAAACGTACTCACGAAAAAGTTTTTGTTTCTATTAAAATTTATTGATTTAAAAAAAATAGTTTTGTAAATCTCGAAGTCAAATTACTAGTAATTTTTTTCTGTAATTAAAAATGAAAACAGAAGCAAAAAGAAAAAAGTTTTAAGAAAATGTATAAAATTTTAACTATAGACAGTATTTAAAATTTTTAATTAAAAAAATTAAATTGTAAAATCCTTCTAAATAAATGGCATTTGAAACGAAAAATTCATTTCAAGAAAATTCAGTCGAAATTATTCATAAATAAGAAATAAATAAAATTTTGTGTCTTAAAATACATTAAAGAATTGAATAATCCGGCTTTGTTCAGTTAAGGCTGTTCACAGATTAAAACTAGCTATATACTGGACATTGCTGAATTTAATTTTATTCTTAAACGCCAAAAAAAAAAAAAAAAAAAAAAAAAAAAAGGAAAAATATTCTTATTCAGAAGTTACGAAACAAATAGTGATTTTTAGGCTTTGATAAAGACAAAAGATCTTCCAGAAAATACTGCCAAAGTTGGTATTTTAAATCGAATTTCTGGACTCAATAGCTCGAGAAAGATCTTCCTTCATGAGACAGTGCAGTGCGATAGTTCTAATGGAAACCAAAAAACACAGACGTTATACACTATAATCACAGGCTATATGCTGCAGAATATACACTACAGATTTGCGTGCGAAACAGACGCTATACGAAGTCTCTTGAAGTATTACCAAAGTTTCACAGCGTATACCACCTTACAACCCTCCACTACAGCCGTACTAACAATTAAAAATGTTATATATTTATCGAAAAAGGAAAACTGCTATTCGATTCTAAAACACTTCAATGACTATGCCAGCCAATTTCATAATTTTGGGTATAAAATTAAATCCGGGAATGTGTCAGAAATTATAGCCTTGTTGAGCGGGGGTAAATATTTTTTGAAAACTGTCTTAAGATAACTGCATTCTGAACTCTCCTTTTCATATATACAAGCAGTGTAGGGATAAAACAAGAGTGTTTTATATGTAACAAAGTCGTATTCGCTGATAAATATTTCGGTAAGTATCGTAAAAGTATCCCAAAGTCTCATAGAGTATGTTTTACAGATATTTGTCTGTATATTATAATGAGGTAATACTACAAAAAATATATATAAAATTCCAATTGAAATCAAAGAGTGCTACTAAACTCTACCCCTATAGTTTTATTGTCCCTACATGAGAGATAAACTTCACACAACAGGTTGTTGAAACTTTGTGATAATAGTCATATTATAAAAATGCGACTCTCACATTGATATCACACCCTGAAAGCACGAGGAAATGAAAGTTCATTCGGGTGCTGAAAGTTCCAAAATTGACTGTGACCGATACCGAGAAACGATTGCAATATTTGAAACACAATATTAACAGTTTAGATGGAGGTATAAGATTAAAAATCAAAATACCAAATAAAAAAATAAAATTTGACCATATCGATGATACATTCCGTAGTTTCGATAGAAAAAGTCGCAAACAATATCATCAACCTGGAGATGGTTTGAGAAATTGTGAAAGAATACCTTAGGTATTAGAATGTTTAACAATGTAGGAATCTCTTGCTTGTCACCAAAAATGTAAGAATTGAAAAAATGATTACACCAACGAAGCTGGCCGTGCATTAAAAGTGACAAAATTATTTTCTAAATTTTCACAATCTATCTTTTCCACAACCGACACAGCAATCAAAAGCGATCTCTTAGTTTTAGCAAGAGATAACAAAAGTTTAACTCGGTTAAGATTTGAAGAGGGATTTATTAAACTGCATGTTTTTTTTTATATATATAAAAGCATTAAAATTAATCCTCAAACGTACCGTTAAAATAGATTGAAAATTTTCATGCTTCCCTGCTCCAAGAGCACGTTAGAAAAACTGAATTTCAAACAAGAAACTGAACAGGAAAAGCATGGGAATAATGCAAATTTGATAGACTTCTTAGGGCCCCAGTACATTCTAGATTTTAACCAAATTTGGTATTCTGGATGAACATCTACGCAAAAGATGTTGATCTAAATTTCACAAATATTTGGTTTTTCTGAAAAAAAAAATCTCGTTGCTTAAATTATCCTGAGATGATTTTCGAGCCGTTGCGTTGCTGAAGATTTTTCACTTCTACATAAAAGCAAAATGTAGAGCATTCCAAACTTGTAGTTTTTCTATAAACTGATTTTAATTTCTTTGCTTATTACAATAATAATAAGCTAAATAATTATACTTTTTTTTGTCCATGTGTATATAGTAATTATTAATAAGCCAATTCTAATTTTAACCAATGTTTGCAATATTATATTAACAGCGAGGTGGATAACGTCCATTATCTAACAGGGAATGTTCCTAAAGGGGGACGGGAAACACTTAGACCAGACAAGAAATTTTCTACTCCACTCTTGCGTATTATTACATACAGAAAATATTATAGAAGTCATAGCTGCCAAACCTTCCAATTTTAAAATACGAGATTTCTGAATACGCAATTCGTGTTATTTAATGAAAGAGACATTTGCGACAGAAACATGATGATCACTATTCGGATATTCAAATATTGGAATGTTTGATAGTTATGTGACAGACTGCTGTTTATGTCTATTGTATAAAAGTTTAAAAATAAAGAGAAAGTCCTTAAAAAATTACATTATCAAAAATGTATATGATTATATATAAATTTTACTTACCCATCATACGTAGTATAGGGTAAGCAGGGATCTGTTTAGGAAAAAATTGTGTCCTTTAACGGACCCTTCACAATTTTTTTTATTTCAAAACAAGAACCTTCACAAAATTCTTTATCTTAAAAATAGGTTTTTCACAAAATTTTTTCATCTTTAAACGGAACATTTCACAAAGTAAAATCTGACCTGTCACTTTTACACATATAAAGAAAATATACGTATTTTACATCCATATATCTTCTTAAAAATGTATAAACAAGAACCTGAATATAACAATCATTTCAAATTCACAAAATTATGTCTAGATTTTTCACAAATATAAAAAGCTGTTCACAATTTCACAAAAACAGGACCCTGGAAAAAAAGTCTGGACAGACCCCTGGTAGGTCTTGTAATCGTTTTGAAAATCGAAAAAAAAAATTTGACGGATTTACACGTTTCAGACACTGGAGATTCCGAAAAACATATTTTTAGAAAAAAAAAAATTGCCGTTCGTCTGTGTGCCTGTGTGTTTGTAAACCCTCTATCTCCCGAACAAATTGAGTTGATTGACTATTGAATTTCAGTAACCTCGATTATCCGGAACTATTTTTTTCGGACTCTTGAAATATTCGTTGTGATAAAAGGTACACAAAAATTTTCGAAATTGTTTATTTTAAGGAGTGACTATAAAAGACAATAAAAAAACATAAATTTTGCATACAGCATGAAGTTGATCGGATAATGAGTTACCGAGATATTTGTAATCCTATTTTCCACACTCTTCGATTTTTCATGACCCTGTATTTCATCCAAATTTAAATTCAAAGATATATTTTAGTTGGAAATGAGACGCTTAATCAGATGTAATAAACTGCTAGTTAATAGGATTATTGTTTTTGGAGTAATAAGGATATTTCTTTTAAGCAATTCAGTAATCGAGCCTTCAAAGTTTATGACGTCATCAAGCCACGACTTTTTTCGAATTGTAATGCATTTTATAAGTAGTTTACACATTTTTTATTTTAATATTTTACATTATGCATATCCATGATGGGTAAGTATTACGGTGGCACCCAACGACTAGTTTTATTATGTGTTAAACTTACAGGGCCGCAAAAAATTAACCCGAGAGCCGCATGTGTCCCGCGGGTGCGTAGTGAGTACCAATAATAAAACCTTTTTGTAATTTGTTTTTTCAGGTTACAATTGTACCCAATATACTACCCTGTCCCCGCATATTATGCAATCTATGACGGAGTTTCGTGCATGGAATGTAACGGTGCAACGTACTATAAGTACTACCAGTTCGCTGTGCCTGTGTATGGGTAAGCAGAATACTCGTTTTGTAGATTAAAATAAATTACATGTGTTTATAATGTTTTGCACTTACCTAACATCATGCCATTTTTCTACATCCTCAGAAATGTATTATTAAAATATCATTTCTACATTATGTAGATACCAATATTCGTAATAATGATGTGCACATATCTGGTGCTTTTTACATAAATTATTTCTATCACACATGCTAATAGAATTGAATTGAATGATGCTACTGAATTAAATTTTGTTTAATAACCATTACACATTATTCGGTGTATTTTTCCTATTTTATAATTCATAGCTTATTTTGCCTTGTCCACGAAACTGATGGTGAATTAACTTTACAAATTTCTGAATTATAAAAAATAATACATAAAAAAAAAATTATATCAACTTTACAGCCCTATTAAGTGGTACAAACTAAGGCTATAACAGGCCACAAACATGATTTGTCAGCCTCTATGGACACACTATTGATATTAAAAAAGAATATTTGTTATTATTTACGTATTTAGATGTACTGCAAGGTTATACTACCACCATATATTTGCATTAAAATATTTTTTCAATTGCATATAATTTTTAACAAAATATGTCATCATTTATAAAAGTACGATATCGTTTGTAAGTTTCTAGGAAAACTATCTAAAAGCGCCTTTAATCAAAATTCTAAATAAAGAAATGTGGTTCAAAAAATGAATAGCCTAATTTTAAAAAAATGTGCAAAATATCAAAGAATCTACTAGTAATCATCTATTTTATATAAATTTACAAGAAACTGAAAAATAGAGATTTATTAAAACACGCAGAAATTGCAGTTATTCTGCAAATTTACCGTAAACTCAGTATATTTATATATATATAGAAAATACCCAAGAAACTGTAATTTTGCATGAATAAAAACAGACTACAGTACCCATTTTGTTGCTCAAACGGGGACTCAATTATAACATATATTATGAGAGTGTTTCGTTCAGCAATAGAAGTACCGCCCATAAATCACTGTGACGTCACATTGCGAATTTGTGACCGCCGATGTGCTGTCATGTGTAACATGGATGTGAAATCAAAGTGCCGTGGATGTGAGGTCGTTATGGCGTATTTAGGTCTTTGTGTGACCTCTCACTCTGACACATATGTGAACAGTGACACATTTGTAACGATTCTGCATGGGGTCTGGGGACAGCATTTTATCCAAACCCAACCCGACATCATTGGGTCAGCTGACTTCTTCTGTAGGCAATATTCGGATCCTGTATCGTATCTGTCAACCCTATTTTAACAGAACTCGTCCCAACCTTATAGTGCCGGCTGGCGTCTTTTTCGTTTTGGCTGCAGTTGAAATTTGGATTAGAACCTTGAATCGTGTCGGGTAACCAGGTTGTACACGAAACCCGACAATGATCCTGTGAAATAAAATTGATTACTCGACTAGATGCACAATTCTAATCCGAATCCAATCTGCAGCAAAAAGTAAAGAAATCCATAACATTGGATGCGGTTCCGATTAAATTTAGTCACTAGACCCGATAACGAGTCGTCACGTGTGTTTTGAATATTGATATTTTTAAAGAAAAGTTTTTAAAAAGTTTTCGAAAACTGCTATGCTATGGATCTAAATTTTAATGTGTTCGATTATACCTCTTATCTTGCTATGTATAATATTTGCATTTATAAACAAGAACGAAAAATCATGCGTCAAGCATAGATTATGTAACACTTTTCAACGCTTCCAAAATAATTTTACGAATCATACTCTTCAATAAGCTAAAAGATAACATCTAAGTAATCCAAATACTTTTATTCAGCCCTGTATAGGATCTATAGATTTGTATATATACTACATAGGATGCTAAATTTTAGTTCAGTTAGGAAACACGTAGCACAGTTTAAAATTCTCCGTCTGGAGTTAAATAATACGGAAATGTTTTCCCGAACTTTTGTGCTTCCCTGTATAGGATCTACAGAATTTATACACACCACGTAATAGACAAAAAGCGATTTAAAATTAAAATCGCGTTTAGTAACTTAAAACGCACTTCCAGGAATTATTGTTAACATACAGTAGAGAATTCTTTTGTGTGTCCGTGTAAATGAACGATGACTGCTATACACACAATATTCTGTAGTAAGTCTCTTGTAATGAACCTTATATAAATTTCAATGCGTTTAAAATAGGGAAACATTGTTTAAATAAAGCGCAGACGATTTTTCTCCATAGACGTAATGTAACGGAATTCTTTTGACTGTCCCTGTAAAGTAAGTATAAGTGCTATGCACACCCTATTCCATATTAAGCTTCTTCTAATGCACCTTAGTGATATATATAAATTTCAATGCGTTTAAAATAGTGAAACATTATTTAAATAAACCGCAAATGATTTTTCCCCATAGACCGCAATGTAACGGAATTCTTTTGAGTGTCCCTGTAAAAAAACTATAAGTGCTACATACTTCCGTTGAAATAGGGAACATGCTATAGATAATGATTATAACATATAAAAATTGCAGGGCAATCCGAGCATATTTACGGGAGTTAGAGCACGGACAGACGGCAGACGGCAGACGGCCAGACGGCAGACGGCCAGACGGCCAGACGGCAGACGGCCAGACGGCCAGACAAACCGAAGTCATAAACACTTTTCAACTAGGTTGGAAAGTGTTAAAAACTGGTGAATTAATGATTCAGAATCTTGATGTGATGATTCTTTTAACCGAGAATTAGTGTAAATGTACCAACAATGTCTTTCTTTTCCGTTATTTTATGGAAATATTTAACACTACACATTTTTTTCAGTTTGTTGGACACCACAAGTAATCACTGTAAAAATAGATACAGGGAATGATTAGAAAATAATTGTATATATTACTTTCTGCTGTAAGCTTTTCTTTAAATACACGAAAACTTATTTAATAATGGTTGAAATAATAAGGAGGCTTTCTTTTCGGTTAGAGGAATCCATATATAATTCTATTATCATACAATTTTGTGTAAAATATGAATTAAAAATGGTGTAAAGTGGAAGTGTAACCATGCTCCCCAGTATACGTAGGAGACAAAATAGGCTCAATTTACTTCCCCCTATTTTAAAAATTAATTCTCTCTCTTTCCTTTTCCTTTTTTCTTATAAATTCTGAGGAATACAACAAAATTTATTTTTCCAAAATGAACTGAAGTATTTATTCTCTAAGAGAACTAGGGATTCGAGTTCTTTCATCTGAGGGAAGGGGTTCTCTCTGCCTGAACTTATTAATCAAGAATTTTTTTTGTTCTTTATTATTTATTACTTATGCTAAAGCATTTAAAAATTATCTAAAAGAGAAAATTCAGGGAACCCTCCCCCCCCTCCTCTCTTTTACCAGGACGAGAATGAGGAAGAAATTGTTACAGTTCTCCCAACTGAAAAATGTCAATATAAGCTTGTGTTAAAATATGTATTGTTTCTTAATTATTAATTATTGTTTCTCTTTTAATTAAGTAATCTTAATTAACTTCTCGAATAGCTTTCAGCAGTGACATTCACCCGAAACCCTTAAATAATAAACATGTGAATTTTTACGTTGCTAACTAAGCGTAAACCAACAAGGTGAAAAATGTTTAAGCCAGAAATCGAACTCCGACCTTTGGAATAACTCTCCGAGTGAGAGATGACAAGCTGGATGTCTTCCTCGTAGCTCAATGGTAGAGCATTGGAGCGTTATTCCAAGGGTCTGGGTTCGATTCCTATCTTGGACTTTTTTTTGCCTTGTAGGATTATGCTTAGGTAGCAATGTAAAAATTATCTTTAAGGCTAACGCGTTTTAATGTTTTTCATATTTTAAGATTATTAAGTTGAAATGATTGAATGAATGAACATCTTCAATATTATGAAGAAGTTATTAAAATAAAATCACAGATAAAGGAAAAGTGTAACATGTGTGAAGACTCATTGTTTTAGTTTGGTGTTCTAACGGAGCAGTGTATTTCTTTTCTAGAGTTCCACCACAGTTAACAAATGAGACTAACATAACTACCGATGTAAGCTGTGTAAGTTCTGCTGAAGATTTGCCCAATGAAATTACTGAAAATGCATCTGAAGACAGGTGAGTGTGTCTATAATGATTAAAAGGATTTTTGTTCTTTGTTTCATAATAAAAATGATAAAAAGTAAAAAAAGTAAATGGGAGAAAACAAAATTTTATTTAACATTTTGTACTCTAAACCATTTGTGTATCTTCGTAGCTTGAACAAACAAGAATTTCTTAAATTAATCATCATGAATTGTAAATATATGACAGCTTAGGGGAAATTTTAGGATATATTGTATATTCAGTACTGTAAAATAATAAATATTATTTGATTTTACAGTGTTCCTAAAATGTATGAATTTGAATCATTTTCTGCGTACTCAACATCTTGCGACAGGATTTATTTTTCAAATAAAACTGTACATAAGCAAGATTAGTCTTTCAAATTGAAACTGAGATTAACTTTAAAAAACTCAATAAATAATTCGTCATGAAAAAAAGTTTTAAATCAAATTTACAGCCCAAGTAACTTATAAAAACTAAAGCTATGACTGTCCACGGACATAATTTGTCAAACTCGATGAGCACATTATTGATATGAAAATAATATATGCTATTATTTAATTATTTGCATGTATTGCATGGCTATACTATACCATATATTTGCATTAAAATATTTTTTTCAATTGCATATACTTGTTTCAAAAATACATACTGTGACATTTTTCTATATGTTTCTAGGAAAAGGATTCACAATCGTTTTTAATCAAATTCTTAATGAAGCAAAATAATTCAAAAGATGAATCCTACACTATTAAAAAAAATCTGCAAATCGAAGAATCTACTGGTAATCATAAATCTTATATAAATTTGTATACAACTGAAAAACGAAATTTTATTGAAACACTTAAAATAATGTTCTGCGCAAATTTATCATAAACTGAAGTATATTTATGTCTATAGAAGATACCCAAGACCCTGTAATTTTGCATGGATGAACAGACTACCATACTGATTTTGTGTTCCAACCATGATTAAAATGTAACATATTGTATGCGAGAGTAATGTACCACATACAAATAACGTCACGTATGTAAAAAATTTGTGAGGTGACCGTCAATGCGACGTCCCGTTACATGAACGCGAAGTCATTGTGTCGTAGATGTGGGATCTTTATGGTGTTTCTAAGCCCTTCTGTGACCAAATTGGGAAGTCACAGAGTTACTAATTTCTGAAAAGTGTGTCATTTGAAACGATTCAGCAACGGGTCGATTAACGACATTTTACCCAAACCCAACCCGACATCATTGGGTCAACCGTTTTCTTCGATACGCATGATTCGGAACTTGCATCGGATTTGTGGACCAGATTTTATCTGAACCCGTCAAGACCTCATTGTGCCGGCTGGTGCTATTTCTTTTTGGCTGTAGATAAAATTTGGATTAGAATCTTTAATCGGATAGGGTATCAAGGTTTTACACGTACCCGACCGGTGTTCGGTTTAATGAAATCTGGTTACTCGACTCGATGGGCAATTATAATCCAAATCCAACGTGCAGCAAAAAGAAGAAAAAAACTCAATAACATCGGGTGGGGTTCCGATAAAATCTAGTCACCCGACTCGATGCAAAATCGTCGCGTGTATTTTGAATATTATTTTTGAAGAAAAGTTTTTTAAATGTTTTCGAAAACTGTTATGCTACGGCTCTAAATTTGAATGAATCCGATTACACTTCCTACATTGTTTTCTGTATAATATTTCCAGTAACGTCACCAAGATTAGAAAATATTTGTATATATTGTTTCTGCTGTAATTATAATAAAAAAAATACATGAAAACTTATTGAATAATGAATGAAGTAATAGGAGTCTTGCATAGGTATTATGGAAAATATTTTCATTTCGGTTAGAGTAATTTGTATATATTTCTATTATAATACGATTTTGGATTTAAAAAAAGGAATTAAAATAGCATAAAGTGGAAGCAGGACCATGCCACCGGTCTACGGAGGGGGCAAAGTAGGCTTACTTATCCTCCCTGGATTTTAAAAATTAATTCTATATCTTTTCTATTCCTTTTTTTCTATAAAACAAATAATACATAATTTAAATAAAACGAAGTTAAATAAAAAAAAATTATTTTCGCGAAACGAACTGGAGTATTTAATCTTTAAGAGAATTAGGAATCTTTTTTTTTTCATCTCTCTGCCTGAACTTAATAATTAAACATAATAATTGAACTTAAACAAAAAGTTCATTTGACCTCCCCCCTCACTTTTACCCGGAAGAATAGTAAGAAAAATCTCTTTCAGTTCTCCAATCTGAAAAATGTCTATATAAACTTGTTTTTGAATATGTAATGTTTCTTAACTCTTGATTTCTGTACCTCTTTTTATGTTCTTGTGTTTTAATATTTTGGATATTTTAAGATTATTAAGTTAAAAGTACTGAATGATTGAGGAGCTTCATTATTTTGAAGAAGTAATTAAAATAAAATCATAGGTAAAGGAAAACTGTGACATGTGTGTGAAGTCAATTTTTTTAATTTGGTGTCTTAACTTAATCAATTTGTTTTTTAGTGTTTCTTCACAGTCAACTACAGAAAGTGACTTGACCTCTAATGTAAGCAGTTATGCTGCAGATTTTTCAAGTGAATCTTCTGATACTGTATATGAAGATAGGTGAGTGTGTTTATAATGAATTAAATGTTTTCGGTTTTTCGTTTTATAATAATTATTACAATAATTAATGAAATTACGTGGGAGAAAACGGAGCTATATTCAACACTTTGTACTCTAAACAATTTGTGTATCTTCGTAGATTGAACAAACAAGAGTTTCTTAAATTAATCCTGCAGTAATTGCAACGTTATGACAACATTGGGCAACTTTTAGGAGATATTACGTATTTAGAACTGTAAAATAATATACCTGTATATTATATGATTTCACAGGATTCCTAAAATCTATGAATTTGAGTTTCCTATTTCCAAATAGTGATCATCCCCTGTTTAATCTCAGAGTTTCTGACGTTAAATAAGGTGAATATTACTTTTCGAAAGGTCGACACTTAAATTCAAGGAACCGTGAGGAAACCTTTTTAGAATCAGAAGCATAGCTAATTTATTTTTGATTTGCCCAGTAAAAATCCAAAACATCTCACAATCATTTTTTTAAGTCGAAATTTAGAAAATAACAAAGGATATGAATTTTCATATGCTACACAGCGTACAACCAACAGAGATAAAATTATCCAGCCCGGGGATCGAACCCGAATACCTTGGCATACCGCAGGGGGTTCGATCAACACATCCTACAAGATGTGTTGGTTCGATCCCCAGTCTGGACGCTGTGTAGCAAAGTGAAAATTCGCATCCTTTGTTATTGTCATTAATTTTCGGCGTAATTTCAGCGCTACTGAAAATTTAATTAAGATGAAATTTAGATGTTTAATACTTGGCGATTAATTTGTAAAATCAGTATTTCTCATGAGAATTTCCTCATGAAATCAAATTTCGACGTGTCTAATGAAATTAGGGGAAAACTAGGAGATTTATCCTGTTTTTTTAATACCAAGACATAGTCCATAACAATATTTGCACTTGCCATGAATATCGAAAACCTTTAGGTATCACAATTTAGAATTAAATAATTTATGCAAATTTTAAAATTATTCCTACTATATACATCCGATTAGAATACACAGAATATTTCTTATTATTTTCTGTTATTTGTAACAGAATCATGTGTAAAACTAAAAGTAATCAGCTATATTCCGATATTGGTTAGTTATGCAAAAACATACACGGATAATCATATCATGATTAATTCATAAATATTAAAGAATAAATAATATTATGATTTCGTAAAATTTCTCATTTTCTGCTATTGTTACCCAATGTTTCACATTACATTAAATTAACAAAATAAATTATTAATAATGTGGAATGCAATTTTTTAGCAATTTAGACTTATAATACAATTAATATGTTGTCGTCTGCCGATTATGTTTGGGATCTTTTAATTTAATTTTTGTGCAGGAGTTCGTTTGTAACATCCTAAATAACACATTACAATTGCGATATTAGATGAGCTAAATAAATGTTATTTTTTAATATAGATTTTATTCTTTCATGTAACATTAAATGTTAAATTTCACTCACATTAGTGCATGGTTTGCGCTCTTTCAATTTATACATTTTTTAACTGTTGTGCAACAATGAAATAACTAATCATTTTTCTTATGTGTTATTCCATCTTATGGATTTATTAAGCTACTATCTATTAGACTTTTTTTTAGATACTCTTGATTAAGTAAATAAATTTAAACAAACTGACAAAAAAAAAGAAAATAACGAATTTTCTTCTTAAAAGTAATATTTTCTTTTTAACCCTTTCCAGCACAGTGGTCCCACTCCGGGCACACTTAATTTTAATTCTAAACTTGCATTCGGCACCAAGAATATTTTAATAAAATTTTGCTTCTATAATGAAATCTTAAAATAAGAAGTTCTTATTTTCTAAAAAAGTCATTTGTAAATTCCGGTTTCAGTCAGTAATTTCGCATTTTACGAAGAGAATTTGTCTGTGCCGGAAAGGGTTAAAAAAGAAATTACTAGTGGCATATTGTATAGTTTTTGCGCAAAGCATTCCTGAAGAAATTCTCGCCCGCGATTTATTTCTTATACGTGAAACATGTCTTTAACTTTCGTATTGAACATACACATTGAATAAATGTTTTTTACAAATACTAGATAGTATTATTGCTATTTAACATACGAAAGAGATTAACAGTAAGTGGTTTTAACACATTATTTAAATACATGGTATTACAAAGATCTTAAAAACATTCTCTAAATTTTCAATCACTTGATACCCATTATAGATATCTTTTTGGAAATCTAGACTCGCTATCTCAAAAACTTAAACCATCTTTCTGCTATTACTGCGTAACTTTTTAAGACAGTATAAATTAATTTAGATTTGTTAATAATTTTACAATTCGATGTTCTCATTTAAGATCATTAGCCTGCAAAATTTACAAAAACTTTCAATTAATCAGTAAAAGACTGTGATCAGCAGGGTAATTAATATTTAAGTAGTTTTGAAAGCTGTGTAAAAACCCCATGAACGCAACCCTAGGAGAATATGTGTTTCAGACTATGGGAAAGTGATTGATCAAAAACTTTTTAGTTGAAAAATGTCCAATATGTAAAAATATGGCATTGTGAGCATTTTCTCATAAGGATATTAAAACGACATTACCAATAAAGATCATTCATTATACGAAGTGTCATTGTGTAAATTTATGTGTTCACATCACATACATTCAATTTTCCATCATGCTAAGAATTCAGCATCAACAAAACACAAATGGCTAACATGACAGCAGAAAAATAATAAAAGCTACCACAAAATAGCCTGACTGTATTCAATATGCCCACGTAGTTCAGTGGAACTGCACATTGTTCATGTAATATTGTTTATTAAGACCATTTCACAACATGATCCACAACATCCCGTAGCTGATCAGCATAATTGTTAGAAACGTGTAAATTAAAACGTAATTTCTTTATATGACTTTTCTTCTTTTACAAGACACATTTAACTTTTATGTAGGGCATATCCTAATTCCTGACTATAGCACTAAGACCACACGTTCCGCTAATTTCACATTGGAATTCTCAATAATAACCGCTTGGCTGCAACATTTCCAGCCACTTTCGTTTCCTTTACCACTTGAATGAAAAACAATGATGTCTTCTACAACCAAAGAACAAGAACTATTGACTACAAACCACAATATGTTAAGATGGACATGTAATATCCCTTGCACACACGATGAACTTTACAAACATTTCCACTATTTTGGATAACAGCATTATTAACAACGCGTTTTTCTTCAACAGCAGAACCATTATCTTCGTCAAACAATGCTACAAAAAGTCTATTACGTCTTTCTATTTCTGATACGAAATGCAGATGTGCGCATATTACGCAAATTTTATTTCTTGAAAGAATTTGTCATCCCATGCTTCAGCCATTTTTGTAATATAAAAAAATCATTGCATCAATCATTTCCTCAGTCTGAAATGTAAATACCCCAAACAGAACAGCATTGTGTCCACTGGTTTTATCTCTCGAGCATTCCAAAAAGAGGTAATTTAATTTGAATCACCCTGTATTTGTGAAAACTCATTTGTGTTGGCTTATTGAGTTAACAAAACAATGGCATTATTATTCTGATGATGCAAAAGAACCATCAGTCTCACTGTCAGACTTAATCGTGTGAGATGAAGTTACATCTGATTCAACTATTGCCTCTAATGCATAGCTACCAACTTTTACGCTTTTTTCCTACCACTAAAATTTTATAGTAAATTTTAGGTTATTAAATCTTCGAATTCACTTGATTCAATAAGGCAAAAATTTCTATTAATTTTTAGTGGTAACAAAAAAGTGTAAAGTTGGCAGCTATGCTCTAATGTAAACAGTGTAATCTGTTATGCAGAATTCACCAATGCGTTCACAGAACAACTTAATGAAAATACATGAGCGTATCTATAACAAATTAAACGCTAATAATAGTCAGTAAAACAAACCTCAGTAATAATGGTCATAATAAATTTAAAAAAATGAGAGAGAAGAAAGTGTTGCATTTAACTCTCTGAACTCCAAAGCACTTAAAGAAACAATGATTTTTTCTTTCAGTTTTGTTGACGAAATCACTCATGAAGATAGCTATACTGACCAGATCACTCCTGAAGATAACTATGCTGACCAGATCACTCCTGAAAATAATAATGCTGACCAGATCACGCCTGAAGATAGTTATTCTCCTGATTTAAATTCAAATAGTCATCACCAGGAAATTTTAGTTGGATATACAAAATTTCGTAATGAACAAAGGTGAGTATATTTATCATAATATAAACGTTTCTGTTCATCAATAATGAGAGTAATAATAAATAAGTAAAAGCAAAGAGAAAACAGTGTATTGTTTAGCACTTTGTACTTCAAGTAATTCACTTAATGAAACATTTTTTTTCTTCTACAGCCAATTTTCAATGATTATACCTGACAACAGTTTCATGACTGCACAAAGAAAAAATGAAATTAAGTTGAGAAAAGAATGGCTGTACTTGCTGTCTTTGAGTGGGTATGTACTATGATGTACTTCTATTTTTTTATTTATTAAAATTAGCTAAAATTAAAAAGATGTCATGTAAATCCATAGATGAATTTCTTTAAAAAAAAATTTCCTTTGTTCTAACTCAAAACATTACAAATTAACTACATTCTAATACGAGTAAAAAAATAGAAATTTCGGTGTTATAATTGATCCCTGAAGGTTCCTTAACAGTTAAATCTTCAATTTCCAACGCATGGATTTGGAAGGCATTCGCATTTTAAAAAATAATTATCAAAAAATTAATCTTTTTAATTTCATTCTTCTCCATACTTGTTGGAAGGATCTGTACAAGTTAAAATCAAACGGTTACTCATACAGAAAAACCTTAGAAAACCATCCAGACTAACCTATTTGTCCTCGTGGTATAGGGATACAGTAAAAGATAAAATTGAAATAAATGTTAAGTGATCGCGAATTCTTGTGACAGTTAATGGGAATGGTCAGAAACAATCTTTAAATTTCCATATAAATTAAGAAAATAGTACAAAATAGCACGCGTTGCGTTGTTTATGAATAGTTCCTATTGATAAACTATTACAGCCAATATAAACAACCCTGATCGCTAATGTAGACATTAATTAGAAAAAACCGCTGTATACTTATACCAAAAAATAAAAGTAGTACTCAATTTTGAGAGCTCATGTTTTTCTGTGTATGCAAAATGATAAAAAGTTTTTAAAATTTACTCTTACGCTTAAAATTTAGATTTTTTCCATTCTATTATTATTAAACAATAAATAGTCAAATATAGTTTGTTAAAGTAAAAACTGAAGTATTACACTGTATGTCTTCTGTATTTAGAAAACTAAGCCTCAAAGATCACATCCCCTCTGTTGATGTAATGCCAGTGATTTTGGAAGAAGAGGATGCAAATGCTGAAATTTCAGCAGAGACGATAGAACCGGCTATTCTTGATGATGCATCGTGGATGAATGCTTCTCGTGATATAGATAAAAGCTGTGGAGATAAACAGGTGAATAAATAAATATTATATATATATATTTAATTTGTTATATTTTAGTAAAAGGGAATGCCGATGTAAAACATAATTTAAAAAGGGGTAGGGGGGGGGGGAAATGTAACTGTATTACTTTTTGCAGCAACTTCTTTCGTAGCGCTCAGTTAAAAAAGAAAAAAAAAAACAAGCTTATGCACTTTTTTGTTTACGTTGCGTGCCGAAAATCATTTCAATCAATCATCCGAAACCGCCAATATTTCTTCCAAAACGCTTAAATGCGTTTATCTGAAAATGGTGTTTTTTTGTAATTGTGGGTATAGTGGAAATAAGTTCGTAATTAAGCTATCGACTTTAACTTAGAGTGAAGTTACATGGGAAATATGCGTATCTATTGAACCACTAAAATTGTCTGTATGATTATATTTTTTCTTTACAAACTTGGCTTTTAAAAGCATCTTTTGTATTATTTGCCAAATTTTCTTTAAAAAATAATAATATAATGTTTATGTAAACGAATTGACTGGCTAAATTTCTACATTCACATTAAGGATTTAAAACCTTTGTATATTTGTTTCACAATCACCGATACCATTCCATGGGTGCCATTTGGGGGTGGCTAGGGCGGTAATTCCCATCCCTCAAGGAATTTGATATTTAAGTGTTCATCAGTAGTTACAGGTCAAGCTCAAATAGAAATAATTAATAATTATCAATAATATTTTCAAAAACCTTATTTTTAAATATTTTGGCTAATTAAAAAAAATGTATGTGAAATAAAAAGTGTATGAATTGCTTCTCAGTTGTACATAACAAAATCAAAAGATACCCTTCCACCCTCAAAGAAACATTTGCCGCCTCCCCATATCTAAAAATAAATAAACAAATAAGTAAACAAAACAAGTGGGTTAATGTGATCGAAGATCGCACAAAGGGCCCTTAATTTTCTTTTCAAAACACTTTATTTTTTAATTAATAAATCCAAATCGTTAATTTATAATTGTCATAATCATTTATCAGTAAAATTTTTCAATACAAGCATAGCCTGCAGCAGAAATACGAAAGCTCTTTAAATTAAATCTATCTGACACTGAAATGTAAAAGTCTAAACTTTCAACTGCCGTCATCGAGAATAGAACCCAGAACCTTTGTGTTAGGAGGAAAACGTGCTACCACTGAACCATCTAGCCTAAACGAAAAAGACTGAAATTAAGTTTCGGTTTTAAAATCTAAGAATATTGACAAAATGGTCGGATGTCATTAAATTAATTCATTTAATTAAAATAATGTGGGACTTTTTCAAAATTTTACGATTTGTCGTGTAAAAGGAAGTATTCAGCTATTTTTTTTTTTTAAGTAAACAAAAATATTACGTCTGAACATATTTATGTGTATAATAAAATCATTAAAATTACAGACATTACATTACAATTACATAAAACATTAAAAACGTATTAAAATTGGACGTTTCGGATTTACGTGAAAATCCCCCATCAGCAAAAATTTTTCTTAACGGAAGTCACAGTTCTAAAATATCAACACACAGAAAATACAACGCATCAAAATGTCAAGGCCAAAGTTACAGTTACAATCCCGAATGAATATTCCGTGTTAATATAATTGTAACTTTGGCCTCGACATTTTGATGCGTTGTATATTCTATGTGTTGATATTTTAGAACTGTGACTTATGTTAAGAAAATTTTTTGCTGATGAGGGATTTTCATGTAAATCCGAAACGTCCAATTTTACTATGTTTTTAATGTTTTATGTAATTGTAATGTAATATCTGTAATTTTAATGATTTTAATATAAATATTCAGCTATAAGAATGCAAAATATCAAGTCTCTAACATATACAGTTTCCGAGTACGAACCCTGTAACAGATAGGCCGAGGAATGAGACGAATAACGTTTCGCCAGATGAACGAAACCCTAAAACAGACAAAGTTTGAAATGGTGCTCCTGGCAGCAGTGTTCACCAGATAGAATCAAGACAGCTAATCATGTTGTGAGCTACGTGATGCTCCAGATCCATTTCTTTTTTGTGCAATTTGTTGTTTAAAGTTTGCTTAATCCAATAGCAATTTCCGTTTCCAAATAAATTGCCATTTTCTTTCAAAATCCACAAAAATGATCTTAAGCGGTAACACCACTTTGACAGGTTCAAAATGTCGGATTTTATTTCTCATTTATTGATTTTTATCTTTTTCTTTATCACTGAAAATACTCTTTATGCACAAAGATAATATTTTATTATTTAGAAATAAATGTCGAAAATGAAATAGCAATTTCGGAGGTACAGAAATACGAATGCGTCGCAGCGAGTAAACAGAAACGTAAATTTTAACATTCTTTTTTTTCTGTAATGTTGTTTTGTTTTGCAGAATAGCATTTTCAAAATTGGTGAACACTCTTGACCTGCCAATTTTAAATCTATTAACCTGACTTTCTTTTTTATATCATCGTAGTGTAACTTTGAGTAACGACAGTTTTCGCTGAAACGTTACATTTTACTTTGAACTATCCCAATTCATTAAAATTGTACACTTTTTAAATCGGCTGTGTATTTCATTAGCTCTCTGACTGAAAAAGAAAGTAATATTGATCTCATTTTTTAAAGTAAAGCGTACGATGAGTTATGATGAGACCACCAATATATTAATATATAATCTAAAACAAAATTTAGCTTTATACTTTAATGCATGAATAATAAGTAAGTGTACATGTATTTTATGAAGGTACTTATAATATTTTTAGTGATCCGTGTTCACTTTCTTACTCTTCTGGTAGAATTTGAGAACTTCTTGAAACGAAATTTTACAATATGCGCTCATAACATTTGATATGCGATGAAAAATACAATTAAGAAATTAGACAATAAATCAATTTTTAATTAATCCTTATAATGTTTAAAAAATTTAACCTAATTGTATGTTGTTTTTTAAGGAATCCAAAAATGGTGCTGTATTAGAATATTCTTACGATAGCATCGGGAGAAACGAGTTTCCGGACAGTCAATTTTGGGAAGATCCTTTTCCGGAGAGCATTAACGAACTTGGGAAGATTGGCGCATTAAGGAGTGAGGAATTTAAAGTGGAGGCAGTTCCGTGGCCCATCTGAAAAAAAGACTGAGACAGTATCCTCTTACGATGATGTACTTGAATGTAGTGATGTACTTGAATGTGTGCACAGGATGCTGTACTTGAATTCTAATCCTACAGCTGCTAAAAGGTATGTAAAGACTATACTAGCTTCCAAAAGGTATTTAAGCTCTAAGGGGGTCCGGGATAGAAAAATCTAAAACAAAAAATGCAACTTTTTCATTGGCTTAAAAAAATTACACAGTTTTTAGAGTTAAATACCGCAAATCGCATGCTTTTATCATGGTCAGTTCAGGAGATATAACATTTTGTTGTCTTGTGATGCTGAACGCGACCTGCCCTCTGACGGGAACTTTAACATCATTTATCACAGAATCAATTTTTTTCATGATTTGTCAACTTTGAAAGTTCTCATGACTGTATTTGACTGAATGTTGCACAGTTGCAATAAACATTGCATGGAAATAAACTATATAAACACTGTATAAAAAAATCCGTTGATTTTTTACAACAATCTGTATTTAAAAATTTATAATACTCCCTTGTACAGAGGGTAGCTAAACATCATCTGGCACACAGCAACTTCAATACTCATCTAGATGGCTACCATGCTGCACAAGATATTTTTCTCTCGCGAGTACAGCAAAACTATGATATTTTTTGTTTGAGCGTTTGTGAAACAATCATTTACTGAAACCTATAGAACCTATTTTGAATAACATAAAAAAATTATCAGCCATGCGTTGTCAATTACGCAAGTTATTCTTCATCAGGGATGGAATGGATGCAGCTACCGTCTAGTACATACTTTATCCATGCAGATGCAGTTGGATGTTTTTCCCATTATTTAATGTATTAAGAAAATAAACGCCACAACTTGAATACGGGCCGCACTAGTGAGAACGTGTTAATAAGCTGTAAAGAGTGCGCCAAATGTTACAAAATGATTTGACAAACAACCTCTATTATGTAGCTTTCATTACAAAAAGTAAAAATCTACCTATTGCAGCCGTTCGGAGGACAGCAATTCTCGAAATATTCGGTATGCTTTCACCGATCTTGATCCCTAAACTCCAAAACCTCCCTCCGTTCAATGTTGATTTATATATTATATATATGAGATCTATGTCATACGATAGAACTCGTATTTATGAACCGTTTTGGATGAAACCAAGCGTGTTTATTAAGCTCACCAATATCTCGACAGAGTTTGGTCCGCCATCTTGTTTGAAAATGGTGGCCACTGAAAGATTTATAACTAAAAAATATATACCAAAAAAATTCGAAATTCAAATTTATTTTTTGCTTAAGTATTAATACTTGATACAAGGATTCCGGAGCATTTTTTGTTTTGCCTCTATCTTAAAAAATGGCTGAGATAGAGTAGTTTGAAATTCTAGGGTGGCTGACATTTTGAAACAAGACAGCAGATTAAAGCAAATCAGGGATTAATTTATGAGACTTAATGAACGGTATTTTTCGCAAATTATTATCTTTCATTCTCGTAGTCATTTTCCCAATCATACGTATAAAACTATATTCATATCCGTTAGCGAAAAATTTTGACCAAACTTGGCGACACTTGGCGAAATATCACCAAATTTGGCGACCAAAAATAAGTCTCCATAAATGAAGCCAACTTGGCAGTAGTTGACTAATTTGTTGAATTTCCTATTCAAATTCAGTATTAAAGAATCCTCTGAAATCGGATTACTTGCATTTTACCTTGCTGCTTTCGAGTAACATTATCTAAAATTATAAAACGAAGATATAGGAAAGCTACCTTTTCCTCCCATTACCAGCCGGAAGGACTTTTAAAATTTAATCCTGTTTTAATGGGTTTTTTAAATATTATACCTTTTTTTTTTTTTTTTTTTTTTTTTTTTTTGTATTGATGTAGCATTAGTTTCTATTTATAACCATCCAGCGTGCGACTGCTTTAGAAACATAAGCAATATAGTTGGCACTACACGTGGGGTCAAGAGCACATAAATTCAAATTTTGGATTTGAAAATTTGAAGAAGTATTTTTATTTATTTCTTACTCTTATTTATCATAGTCACATTGTACCAATTAGTTTTCTCGTAAGGATATAATCGGACAGTAAAGGAATTAAGCTGTTAAATAAAAATAAGGAAAAAAAATTAAAAAGACAGGCTACTTTCTGACATGAAATCAGTCCTATTTTTTAATGCACGAAATCTTTCTGTGTTCTTATAGAAAACCAAACAAAAACGAAAAGTGTTTATTATTTTTTGATAAAGGCAAAGTATCTGTCAGAAAAAGTATCTTGTGTCGATTTTCGGGACATGAAAGCCCGGTAAAGATCGTCCTGAGTTATCAATCGACTATAACTCAATATGCAATCGATATATCGAAAGTTGAAAAAAATGCTATTCGATTCCAAATCACTACACTAAGCATTCTTATCAGATTCATACTTTTAAAAATAAAATCAAATGTCACAGCGAATGTGTCAAACAGTTTCGCGCTTTTGAAAAGGAAAAAATATATTTTATGTATAAATGTTAGTATACATTTATTTCAACAGATGCAAAGTGCTGTTATTTTTTTTATTATTATTTGTTCATAATGTATTCAGTATATCTAAACACATTACAAATTGAACCATCCTATAAAATGCTTGTTTTGTTTTTTCAGAAAATCCCGCAAAAAGTTTCCTTTTTGGACTAAATATGTTGAAATTCTGCCCACCATATACGAAGGGGATGAACCGAGCGATCAGGAGCTTGATGATGGATTACCAGTAGAAACAAAAGAAGTAAATGAAATTTTCTTATTTTTCAATAACTGTCACTATCATATGAGGATGATTAAAAAAAAATGGTTGGACACACTTTAACAGATAGTGGAGCACATTACAATAAGCAATTTTTGTACTGGAAAAGATTCTCGCAATCCCTTTATTCAGTCAAATATACAGAGTATCTCACTCTAGTCGTAACTCGGATTTCTTTTTATAAATTAAACAATAATGAAATAATTTTAACGAAACTTCCGACAAATTTTTTTTAACTTGCTTTGTGTGAATCGTTACATTAAGTGCTGGAAGTGGCTCTCATGTGCATGTAAACACATTTAAACTAAACGCTTCAGATTTTATTATGTAGTTAACATTACACATGCTGCCACTGACCGATATACTATGAATTACCAGTATTTTCATGATTACATCGAATTTCACACATCCGAAGGCAAGTTTGATGAAAAATTAGTTAAAATACGCTAATCTTTTTGTAAGAGGGTCTCTGTGTAAAACGGAAAATTGTCTAAAGCGGAAAGATTTTATTTTCCACCAGAATGATTTTCAACGCAGTAACATTGTGTAAGACGAAATACTAAATTAATTTATTTTCATTAATGATCGATTCCGCCTTAGACAGAAAGTACAGCAGTTGCATTATTGTAGTGAATAAAAATTCGATTGCAGATTTAAGTACGATATCCTATATTTTCAATTGAATAACTAAATCGATTGCTATCCTGGTTTAATATATAAATATAATTTGTTGTAAGTGTGCTTTTACCACATATTACAGCCTTTTTCTCCAGCCTTTTTTGAGTAACCGTGTGTATTGCGCTATATTTATTACAAATTCCATTCAGTTAAATTTAATGATGTTGATGCAAAACATTTGACAAAAGGTTGCATATTTTAAAGGAAACAAATAAGGGGAAAGTGGGGGCAATTTGGAAAACATAACGTGACGAACGACGTTTTCGTCATAAGATCATGAAATCCCGTATTAACTTACGGGGAAAGTTAAAATCAGGATACCCAATATAGTTTTAAAAATTTGGTTTTCAGTATTAGAAAATTAACATCCTTCATCAACGTACAGAATTTTCAAGAAATATTTTTGTAAATTTTAAATATTTTTTCAATATTAGTTAAGTAATGGCCAATAAAACTTAAACATATTAATTGGGAAAATTTTTAGAAGTTTATTGACTTCATAAAACTATTTTAAATAATAATAGTAATAATAATAAAGCACTTATTTACCCTCCACTCCAAGAACGAGGAAAAGTGTTAACATAAGATATGTGATAGAATGAAATTTGTCATTTTATTTTATGTATGAAAATTATTGTTTTAGCATCGTATTAACATCGAATCTTTCCGAAATCTTATACAAAACTCATATCGTTTTCAGCTTTTCAAACTTTTTTCCGAAAATAAGGAAGAGTGATGAATTGTGTTACTAAATTGCTGTAGATAACATTTGAGGGGGTCGGGGCAAGAAAGCGCTAAACCACATTTTTGAAATTCTGAGATATTTGAATTTGAAAATTTGATCATATACTTAAATCAAGATATGTAACCTAAAGTTTTTTCACCAATGTCTTACATTTTTTGTAAATTAGCTATCTTCATTGGGGGCATAAACATCTGAGGCAAAAAAAAAAAAAACCCTGGGACACATATGTAACATTAGAAACACAATTATATGTAGGATATGGTGATTTACAATAAGAAGCAACAGATTACAGCGCTAGATTTATTTCACCAAATATGTGGCTTGGCATTTTCTTGCCCAACCCCCTCATTTTACGATGATATTTGTTCTCCCGAGTACATCCGAGGTATGAAATTATAAGAATCTCAGTATGAAATTTAAGCAGTTTCGTACATTTATTTACTAAAATATTAAAACAAAAACTGTAAAATTTTTACTAAAAAATTTAAATTTATTAATGTTGTAAAGTTAATATTCTACGGTATAGGGTATATTTTCAAATTTTTAACAGAGCTGTGTACTTAAATGTAAACTTAATCATTCTTTGATGTATTTTATTATAATATTTACATTCTTACAATCAAAATCTACTGATAAAGACTACCTGAAACACAATAAATTTTGAAATACTAAAAGAGTCTCTAAAAATATAATTTTTTAGCATATAAGTTCAAAACTTTAAAGGTAAGTTTATTTTTTAAGTATTCAACATATCAACGTATGACCTACAGCAAAACTATTATGCATTTTCCTAACGCTATATCAGGAATAAATAGAAGCGGCGATTCAAAAGTTTCCAAAACAGCCACTTTCGTGGGCACTTTTCTGTTTTAGACCTTCCTGTAGTTGTAAACATGAAATATATACTGGGTGTCCCAAAAAGGAGTACCCATTTTTAAAAATGAATAGGAAACAAACGAATAGAGTTATTAAAAGAATTCTTGCAGGAAACGGATATGTGAAGTCTGGAATTTTATTTAGAGTATTTTATTATGTTAGTTCAAATTCTTACCGACAGATGGCGCTGTGGCTACCGCATTCATCAGCAATAGTTGAAAATTAAATGACAATATTTTCAATATGTCCTCCATTCATCACAATAACATGTCTGAGTCTTAGAATGAAATTAGCACACACCTTCTGCAACGTCTGTACGGAAATGGCTGTACACTCTTGAGCGGTTAATTGCTGGAGCTCAGCTAGCGAAGTGGAATTTTGGCAGTAAACTATATCCTTTAGATGGCCCCAAAGAAAAAAATCTCACGGATTTAAATCTGGTGAGTAAGGTGGCCAATTCATACCCTTGCCGGTTAATTTCAGGTAATTTTCGGTGCTGTAGCGCCATCTGTCGGTCAGATTTTAAACTATCATAATAAAGTGTTATAAACAAAATTCCAGACTTCACACATCCGTTTCCTGCAAGAATTTTTTAAATAACTCTATTCGTTTGTTTCTTATTCATTTTTAAAAATAGGTACTCCTTTTTGGGACACCCTGTATATACATTTGTGAATGTAGCGACATATTTAACATGATAAAAATGTGGAAAGAGCTGTATTTTTATAAATATAAACAATAATTGCCGAAAAGGCGATATTTTTCATGCATATATGGAAAGAGCGATAGCTCCGCTGTTGATACTCTCTTCAAAATTACTTAATATTGGATTTCATAAAAAAAATATTGTTATTTGATGCATTGTAAAAAACAATTCCGATAAAACAAGGAAAATCTACTGGCAACCGGTTCACCAGATCTATTGCTAGCATCTCTGTTGCCAGTACGATTTCCGTATTTTATCGGAAAAATCTTTTTTAAACTGGATAATACCGAAAATGTTTACGAAAATTATCTGTATTTTCTGTAATTTTTATTTTTTATTTTTCTTACAAATGTCTTGCGTAATTTTTAGGAATTTTCATTTCGTTAAAACAAATTTTACAATAAAAAACTAAAAAAAATAAGCACTTTTCAATGACCACGCAACTATAATTACACAAAACACTCTTTCATATACTTATCAACTATAGATTTCAATTTAGCCAATATTGTCGTATCATTGAAAATAGTTCCAATGTAGAATCAAATATTGGCGTTTCACTTTACATATGTCAGATTTAAAGCCACTATTTCTGTAGCTTTTGCGTTTTAATACAAATATTTGCTATGAAAAGCCAATATTGACAATATTGGTGTTCCTTTGTCAATATTTCCAGTCTAAAAAAATATTTGTGCAATATTGACGTTTCAATCGCAATATTTACAATGTAAAAGACATTAGTACAATAATCAAATATCATGCCCTCTGTACCAAACCTCGAAATATCATTTATGAAAAATGTACTGTTGCAATACGGAAATATTACATACTATTTACGGAAAACTACTTGAATTTTTAAGGACTTTTTTTTACAGATGTAATATATTGATATAATTCTTCAGAAATTTGAATTGTTTTATGTTCACTTTTACTTTTATTTATTATGTTGTTTAAAAAATTTTTTTATAGGTAGGCCCTTCTAAAAAGCCAAAAAAGAAAAGATTCAAAGGAATTCGGAAATTCTTTTCGGGTCTCACAAGATGCTGCTCGAATAAGGAGCCACCAGGGTGAATCCATATGAGCACCCAATAGCACATTTCTAACCCTCTAAAAAATTAAGATTATGTAAAAAAAAAAAAAAAAAAAAAAAAAAAAAAAAAAAAAAATAGATTATTATATTATACTAAAAAACACAACCATATTAACAATAGTTTGTACTCCCTCAATCAATAAAATTTAAAAACAATAGTAAAATATTGCCTCTGTTTTCTTGTTTCTGTTTCAGTTATTCATGTAAAGTAATGTTTAACGTTTATATTTATGAATTTCCCCAAGTTTGCCTGAAGTTCGAAAGCTTTTCTGTATTGCATCTTCAAAAACAAGCTAATAGTTAATATAGAGTGTAGGGTTAGTAAATGTTTTAGTATAAGAGAAGGGAGGAGATGGTTTCCTCAGTTTTAAGAAACTTTGAATACACAGGTACCCTTTAGTGTCAGCTTATGAATTTCACAGCAAAAACTCAAATCATTTCGCGGAATTATTGAGGAAAATAACGAACTAATAAAGAGCATTTTTTTTCCCCTGAATGTAACAAAAAGTATAAATTAAAAAGAATCATGTTGTAAAGATAAGATAAAATAAGGTTATTTTCATTTACAAATTCAAATAGATTCTGTTGAATTTCAAACTTTTTTCATAAAAGTATGTATGGAAGTATGAAACTGTTCATTCGATACTGAAAAAAGAGTAAATTCACGGTATTTGCCGTATAATTTTACAGAAAATGCCACTACATAAATTTGAACGGCCAAATTGAGAGTTACAATTGTAAAATTTTTGCGACAACGTCGGAATGGGGATAAGGAACAGTTTGACAGAAAATACACAGCCTTAAAGCGTTAGTTCATGTAATCATATTTCCCATTATATAATCTATAAGAGCTAAATCGTTTGAAACTGTTAGAAATCTTATTTGGAGTAATACATATATGAAAGAGATGATAGTCTAAAAGTTTTAAAATATTTAAATATAATCAATTCGAAATAAATATGACACTTGTGGAGCTGGCTCTGAAGCCACCTATTTGCAGATTTAGTAGTTAGAAATTTAATCCATATTTATGCAGTACGTCTTTATCTTTGTGTTCCAATGTGGTTTTTTTTTTTCTGGAGACGTGGTATCAAACATTGAAGATGGAAAATAATGTTTTTTGGAAGAATTCATGTGATTTAAATATATATATATATATATATATATATATATATATATATATATATACAGGGTCATTCATAATTCCCTCCGGGGTTTCGAAACGTTATAGTAAAAAAACGAAGACGAATATGAAAAAAAGAAACATATGAAATTATTCCTAAACTATTCAAGTTTTACTTACATACATTACAGGTGTTCTATGTGTGAACCCTTGGTCACACGGCATACATTCATGCGATAGTCCAGTTCCTGCCATACTCCGTTTCTTTAAATCTGAATCAGTGGTGTCAGTTCAACGGGCCTTTCGTAATAAATATCGAAAACAGGGACCAACTGACAAAACAATTCATGTATGGTACCGGAAATTTAAAGAAACGGAGTATGGCAGGAACTGGACTATCGCATGGATGTATGCCGTGTGACCAAGGGTTCACACATAGAACACCTGTAATGTATGTAAGTAAAACTTGAATAGTTTCGGAATAATTTCATATGTTTCTTTTTTTCATATTCGTCTTCGTTTTTTTACTATAACGTTTCGGAACCCCGGAGGGAATTATGAATGCGGCAATTATTCCTCCCTGGATTTTTTAATATATTTAACTGCTATTTCTTTTTCTCTCATGTATTTGAAAATAAAACTATATTCATCTCAACTAGTTTAAAATAATTAAACTCTAATTAAAAAAGAAATTAAATATTTTTCATCGGGGACAGAATTGGGTGAGGGTGGGAAGGGGGGGGGGGTGGGGTTCTCCGTGATACCTCGTGAAAGTTAATTTTTAGCCATGTTTTAAATGTTTCCATTTTAGTATATAAAATTTAATTCAAGCGGGCGAGTCCGGGAAACTCCGCCGCCTGAGGAAAAAAACAAGTTGGAAATTATTTGTTAAACGTGACAAATGATCGTACTACAACTAGTTATAGTACATATAGTAAATAAAGTGTTCGTACTATAACTAGCTTTACAATGTAAAAAAAATCATCGTTATTATTTCATTGAAATGAATTGTATCGTCTGTTATGAGCGAAATGAATATGCCTTTTTTTTTTCTTATTATGTGTGCCACGTTTACAGATGCGAATTTTTTTTATCCACCAGATAGCGCTGCAAAATTCACCATGAAGATCTTGCTTTGCGAATGATTACCTCCATGGTTTAATATTTCTATGATTCACGAAGAACGAATCTCTTGTGTTTACTTACTTTGATGGATTGAGATAATCAGATTGAGATAACCTAATTTCCACTGAAGTTATCTCAGAATCTATACATTTTTGAATGCAACTCATCTCTCAAGCAAGCAATTTTTTGAAACAATCTCTCTAAATATGTAACTTTTTTGCAATTTTTTTCGAAAAATTATTTTTGAATAAAAATGGCCGCTTGGTATATGAAAAAAGACGTGGTTAGCCCCTGTTTGTTTTCCTCAGTCACATGACTTGCGCTTTTAGTATATAGATTACTAATGATAGAATTTAATAGAATGAAGAAAACTTTAATGGTATCTTTTTAAGTTTTGATTCGATTTTCATAAAATTTGAAATGATTCGACAAAATTCTGCATCGATTATATATATTAATTTCAAACCATTTGGTTGGGTAGTTTTTGCGCTGTTATTTGCGTATGGACGCACAGACAGACGGTCGGACAAGACGACGACTATAGGTGCTACGTGTTTATATAATTACGAACGCACCTACAAATGGTGGCTTACAAATTATATGTGGCAGTGCTTCGAAAGATCAGCGTGAAAAAGTGCACACAATAACTCATTGTACATTGAATTTCGAACAATGAGACAAAAAAAATTGTTTTTTATTCCAAAAGCTAGTGAACTTCGAAGTTTTTTTTTTTTTTTGAAATATGCAATTTTAGTGCAATGACATCAATTCAAAGTAAGATGTAAATTTTCATCCAATATTTTCACGACTTAAAGCTACACAGATAATCAAGATATCAATATTTAGAAGAAAAAAATTCTACGTATTTCACTAGAAGCGTAATGTGGAGATTAATTTTATAAAAGATAACCTTGATTTATTGAAAATTGATTGAGCTGTCGGTTTAACAGCTTTAAACTTTGTAAAATTAAGGTGAGACTTTACAGGCACTATTTTATTTTTTAAAAGAAACTTTTCCTTTTAAAACTGATTCAAACAAAATTTAAAGTGATTTTATTATCAGAAGAAGCCACTTTTTGTAAAATATTTCACAATCTATTGAAAAGTTGACAACTTTAATTATCTTTAAAGCACTTTAAAATTTATCAATTTAACAACTTTACTTATTTTTTTTTCTTTTTCGTTCTCCTTTGTACAAATTTTGTATATTTTAGCGAAGGCCATAACTAATCAGTCACTGTTATAAATCAAAATTGCTCGAAAGAGACAAAAGAGAAATAATAAAACAGTAAGACCCTGTTGCTTTAAATTTTTTTATAACTATAGTTAATTTGATAAAAATTTAAAGTTAGTCATGTCAAATTTTTAAAAACCTATAATGAATTAAATTACTTTTTCTGAAAATTAATTGCATAACTTCTATTTTATGAGTTAAATTAACTCGTTGCTTTTGAATATTTTTTTTCAAATTTAAGTACAAGGTAAGTACAAGGTCCCATACGTATTCAAAAATTCATAAAAAATTGCACGAATCCGGAGTGTGGTTTGCACTTATACCATAAGATTTGCAAAATAAAGGATTTTTCATGAAAAAAAAATTCAATTTTTCAATTTTTATTACTAAAATTCCGATTACTTAACAAGTCCGATTACAGTTCTCCAATTGAGGTCGAGTAATACAAGGAATTAGGCAATACAATAAATTTTTCATTATACTTTTTTAATGGGACAGTTTGTAAAAAAAGCATACTCAAAAGATGCCAGTATAATCAACTGTAATTTACAACATTTACATGCAATCTAATGACTACATGCAAACGTATCAAGTTAGCTTCATTATTTTGAACTATATAAAATATTTAATATAGTTTTGACTACGGCTTTAAAGTGGAATAAATCTTAGATAAAATTTATTAATATTTCCAATCATACATGTTCTAATTAAGAAGAATCGCCCCTATTATATATTCGAAATATCCTACCGTAAACGTACAGTAATTTAAACTTCAAATAAATGTTTTAAACTGGATTTTGCTCAAAATGACATTAAAAATATTTTAGCCACTTGTTAATGAACATATTGCGAGTAACGTCTACTGTAAATATCTTCATAATTATTAACCCTGTCAGCGTTTGAGGGATTTCCTATATTTTCTTAAGTACGCTTGTAAATCCCAGGATATATATATATATATATATTTATCATAGTTTGATGCTATAATATATTTTATATCCTCATTCTATATAAGGTAAAAAAAAATATTTTGTTAAAAATATTTTGTCTACAGACATTTTAATATGACTTCTAGTAATGAAAAAACACAGGCCTAACGCTCAAAGGGTTTTAAAGTTATGACCAAAAATCCGGGCTCAAATTGAATTGAAGCACCCTGTATTCTACCACTTCTTAAAGTTTGAAAACCTGGTATTGAAATAACCTGTATATTGAAGTTTTGGAATTTTGGATATATTGATGAATTGAAGAAACACAAACTGAGGAAAAAGAATTTAAACCTGACGCATTTGAAGGAAATGGATTCAGCGAAAACCCTTTTCGTGCGTTTATAATTCTTCTTACCTTTAAGAAACTTCATTAGAATACAGTTACTCTAAATATATTTTAGGCAAAAAAATAATCAAAAGTCGATATTTTCGTCATTATTCACCAAATTAACAGTGGCGAGTCCCCTTAGGCATGTTTAAATATTTTAAAGCAATTTTACATTATACAGTAATCCTTTAACATTCGCGAGGGTTACGTTCGAAGAAATCCTCGCGAATGTTGAGTCTATCTTTCTGCACTAAAAAGGAAGTTACGTTCAATGAAATTTTAATTAGAATGGCACATAGCATGTAAAATAAATCGGTAAGGTGCGATTATACCACGTGCTAAAAGGATACCGTACATTGAATTTATTAATTACTATTTATTAATTAATAAAACCCTACTACCCCTAATTGTTTCATAATTTTAGTTTCAGTAGATTCGGATATAGAAGGAGGAGGGGGGGGGGCACATTTTTCCAATACTTTAGATGATATCTCTGAAAATATAATACCTAAAATTTAAGCAAATATATTTGGCATTCGGTGTTACGCGATCTTTCGAACGATTCCCTACACGATATATGATTTTTTTCAAGAAACTTAATTAATATCTCGGCTAATTACCGACATTTGTTTTCGAAAATAATTTTCAAATATCCTTGTATGATTCTGCGTCGATAGATGCCTTGAGTGCCTGTCAATTTTTTCGCTGACCGCCGGAAACGTAAAGTTTGTGTGTAACGGAAAAATGCGTTTTTCTCAAAAAACATGTTACCTAGAAAAATCGTTATAGTTTTCCTGCAAGGTTTAAATAGACTTCTACTACGACTAATTTTTTTTCATAATTTTAGTTTCAGTAGATTTGCAATTAGAGGTGGCGGGGAGGGGGAGTACATATTTTTGCAGGTTATTTTCGACGATATATCTGAAAATATTATACCTAAATTTAAACAAAATATTTTTGAGTTCGGAACTACGAGATCTTTCACACGATATACAAAAAGAAAACTTTTGTTCTTCAAGTAACTTAATTAGACCACTACATTTTTCCTAAAAATATTTGTGAATGGCGAATAATCTAAAAGTATGTGGTTAAAAAGGCTTTATAATTTTCCAAAGTTTGAACTTTCCGTGTCCCATTGTTTACGAGAAAAGTGCTCTAACAGACGGACAGACAGACACAGGAGTGATCTTATAATGGTTCCCGTTTTTACTTTTTAGGTACGGAACCCTAGAAAACAAAAGAATATACGTATTGATAATACGTTCTATCTAACATATATGTAGAAGTTAAATGTACGCATATATCCATAAACATGAAATTTATTTATTGAAGATAATTCAAATTAATTGGCTAGAGAAATACTCACAGCTAAAAAAAATAGCATCTGTTTTTGTATAAAGTAATTTCGACTCTCTCTATTCGCAAAGAGATGATAATGTGTTAGTGGGCCAGTATACGATGCAATATTAAAATACGATATTTAAATGCAGCTCATCTAAGAGCAATTTCATCTCCATCTCTGTGAGAATATGAACATGTTAAATTAATAGATTAAAGATGCCGTTATATTACCACCTCTAGCATCACCATTACAATTAACATTCTGCTGCTGTTACACTCTAAAAACGACATTTCCAAAACTGAGCAAAAAATACTCAAATCTAAGTATGTCGCATTGTCAAAAATTCTGCGAATCATAATTACTCAAGTTTGAAAATGTATATACTCATTTATGAAAACATGCACACACTCAAGAATAAAACATCATGTGCTCCTATTTGAGTATGTCCATGATTCAAAAATGAGTAGGAACTGAGACTTCTATGTGCTCATTTTTTAGAATGTCCATGTTTCAAAAATGAGTCTGAACTGACCTCCATGTGCTCAGTTTTGAGTAGGTCGAACTGAAAATCGATTTCTAAATACATACTGAGACAACACAAGAGAAAGAATCTTTAGCCACTATAAATATTAAATAAAAAAGAAAGAGATAATAAAGAAAACGCGAATGATCAAATCAGATTCTGGCGAATGTTACGTTTTTCCACATTTTCATGTTCGCGAATAATCAAAACTCGCGAATGTTAAGGAATTACTGTACTTTTTTAATGGGACAATATGCAAAAACTATACTCAAACGATGTGGGTGGAATAAAATGTAATTTACATCATTCACATACAATCTACAAATAAATACAAATTTACATATGAAGTTAAATTTATCATTTTGAATAGCACTGTATGAAATATTTAATATAGTTTTGACTAACGTGTTTCAAGTGGATTAATTCTATGTAAGATAAAATGTATTAGTATTTTCAATTATCGAATTTCTAATTAAGAAGACTTCACTATATTATATAGTCGAAATATTCTAAATTAATGTCTGCGGAAATGTTGATGCGATGTAAACCAGTGCTAAACCCCGTCTTCTGTCAGTACACAACCGGCTGTGGGCAAAAATGACGATGTAGAAAGACAGGAATGCACTACCACCTGCTACTACTGTCATGGAGACTATGGTCAAACAGTCCACCACCCGTTGAGGAGGATGTTCTAATTGAAGATGGAGTGTAAATCAACATATTTTGAAATTTGATATTGTGGCAGGGTTATATGTTTTTTTACGCATTTGTTATTTTTGTATGGTTTTAGTTAATAAAAAATATCATTTGTTGAAATTATTCTTCATGCTTCCATTCACCTGACCACAGCATTACTTAACGCTCGTTTAAATTTAAGTTAATTAGGTTGTAAGTGCCGTTGACCCGATCGTTGACGCTGATGTGATTTTTGGCAATGTTCTTCATCTTTTAATGTGATTATAGAGTGAAATATGGAATCATTCAAAATGAATAGAAGCTTTTTTGTAGATAATTTATTTGTCTTTACTTTTGGTAGCAGCAACTTTTTCCGTACGGACATTACATAATGAGATATTAACAAAAACCAAAAAAGGTGTTTTCTGTTATCCCCCCACGTTCCCGCTCATCCCCATCCCAAAGGACTTTTAGTTTGTTCATTAGTAGACCATCCCAAAAAAAATTTACAAAATTTCAAAACTTTGGGAATTAGTATGTCCAGGAAAAAAAAAAAAAAAAAAAAAAAAAAAAAAAAAAAAAAAAAAAAACAGAAAATTTGATTGGACTACCATTAGTTTTCTGAAACCGGGTTATTTGATTTTAGAATACTGTCCATTATTAATTAAATATTTTAAGTTACCTAACTAAATTTAAACATGCAAGAGTAATAAAATAATATTAATTTTAATGTTAGTGTCAATACAATTAATTTATAATCTTTTTCTGTAAAACCTATCTGATGAACATGTTTTGTTTTACATGTTTTGTTTGTGTCTTCCTGTATACGAACTATGAGATCTACATACTTGCTTTGTAGCGTACCGTGCAAGGCCGCCACTTAGGAGTTGAGCCTTGACTAGCTTTTATAGGTAAAATAACTCTTTTAAGACTAATAGGGCAACAAACGTGATGGAGTCACTTTGTAAATTTACCTTTACTCTGCGGCGATTAACGGAAATTTGTCCTAAAACAAATATTCACTCACAAGAAATATAAAATTTACTAAATTTCAAACCTCAGAGCAAGCAAGGTTTTGGCAGCAAGACAAAAGTAAAACCAAAACATTAAACACTGTCTAACGTCACTAAAATTAGCAACCCGTGGCTGTCGGGCAAGTTATTTGATTATCAGCGAAAATCACTCTTATCCATCTTGCAAGTTCCACGCAGATAAATTAAACTATTTTTATGCACGTGTTGAAACAGGAACTCCAATACTCGACGCTGGTCCTTTTCTCCGGAAAGACAGGACTCGACCCACATCCGCTGATACAAACTTTTGCTTCTGCTTTTATACTCCGCAGATTGACCAACGAAGCCCAATGTGATAAACTCGCAGCGAAAAACACTAACCGTAGATTCCAAGATATCAAAACACACTTCGGAAAAATAAAGTAAAATAATGTACAGTGCCATTATTTGATGTACAGTGACAATGTACAGTGATGTAAATAATGTACAGTGACAATGACATGTATGTCGCTTTGCGCACACAGTTTAATGTTAACAAAACGCTCACATTCAACAAACTAGAATCCTTTTTAATAGAGTTGCAAGTCCACAGCCGGTTAAAGAACTGGTCCACGATGGTAACATCCGTACATTGGCAGATGATCGTATTAAGAAACAATATAATCTGTTTTTTCCATATTCTTTAAAGCATAAGATTTTTCGGAAAATGCTGTCAATGTTGGCGATTTAAACTCAACTTTCGAACTTGACAGCGTTAAAAACTAATAATCACTTATTGAAGTAATATGATGCGAAACATTTATAAAAAATTTTAAAAAACTGTTCAATTACAAATCACTTCAATATTCCTTTCTGTAAGTATCATGTTTTTACGTTTAAAAAAGTGTCGAAATATGTGTCAGAAAGTTTCGGTTTGATTGGCAATGAAAAATGTTTTTTGAGAACTCACTGCCTTAAGCATAAGGAAATTTTCTACACGAGGAAAATTGTTTAAGTTCGTTTTCAAAAAAATATTTTCCTCGCTCCACAACGAGTAACTTTCTGACATATTTTCTGACTCATCTTTAAACGCAAAAGCTTGCGAGTACGATTATTGAAGTGGTTTGGAATCGAACAGTTTTATCATTTTCGATAAATGAAACCCATCTTGAGTTATAAGCTATTTAACACCCGACATATTTTTTTTTCACTTTCCTGTGCTGTCGTGTCCGGTAACTTGGCTCAAAACGCCAACTTTGTCAGCATTTCTGAAAGATCTTCTGATTTACCGAAAAACGGAAAAACTGTTCAATTACAAAGTTTCTTAACAAAGGCACCTGCCAATTTCGTGTGTTTTCGAACAAAAATGAATTTAAAAAATGTATCAGAAATTAGTCAGTTTGGGTTAGAGAACAGCCTTAAAGAAAAAATAATACTAAATTAGTACAAAGATAGTTTACAATTCAAGATCTGCATTAACAAACTTTTTTAAAATCAAAATTTAAAAATAAAATAAAATAGGAATTTTAAACAAGAACGAAAAATCTTGCGTCAAGCATAGATTATGTAACACTTTCCAACGCTTCCAAAAATAATTTTACAAATCCTACCGTTTAATAAGCTGAAAGATAACATCTAAGTAAACAATTTGGAAAACGCATAACATATTTAAAAACATAATTTCAGAAATTTCCAACGTATATAATATTCGGAAAAATATCCGAATACTTTTATTCAGAAATGTATATGATCTATAAATTTGTATATATACTACATAGGATGCTAAATTTTAGTTCAGTTAAGAAACACGTAGCACAGTTTAAAATTCTCCTTCTGGAGTTTCTGTCAATAAAAAGAAATGTGTTCGCGAACTTTTGTGCTTCCCTGTATAGGATCTACAGAATTTATGCACACCACGTAATAAACAAAAAGTGAGTTAAATTTAAAATTGCGTTCAGTAACTTAAAATGCACTTCCAGGAATTATTGTTAACAGACAGTAGAGAATTCTTTTGTGTGTCCCTGTAAATGAACGATGACTGCTATACACACAATATTCCGTAGTAAGCCTCTTGTCATGCACCTTAGTGATATATATAAATTTCAATGCGTTTAAAATAGTGAAACATTATTTAAATAAACCGCAGATGATTTTTCTCCATAGACGTAATATAACGGAATTTTTTTGATTGTCCCTGTAAATTAACTATAAGTGCTATGCATACCCTATTCCATATTAAGCTTCTTGTAATACACCTTAGTGATATATATCAATTACAATGTGTTTGCAATTGCGTAACATCATTAAAATAAACCGCAAATGATTTTTCCCCATAGACCGTAATGTAACGGAATTCTTTTGAGTGTCCCTGTAAAAAAACTATAAGAGCCACGCACTTCCGTTGAAATAGGACAGACGGCAGACGGCAAGACAGACGGCAGACGGCAGACGGCCATACGGCCAGACAAACCGAAGTCATAAACACTTTTCAACTAGCTTGGAAAGTGTTAAAAAGGAAGAGTAGTGACATATCACATCACCCATTAAAACTCGTAAGCCATTTAGTTAAAACAAAAGATAGCCAAACTGCGAAAACTAAACTTTTAAAATGTTTGGTAAGAAATCAAAAAGATAGATATTAAGAAAAATTACCATGACACATCTAGTAATCATAAGCATGACACTATACTAGTACACTTTAGCCTGAAACGGTCACGATTGCATCAAGAAATTCAGCTGATAATTACGAATAGCAGAAATTAATATAAATTCCGAAGAAAGACTTTGTGTTGACTGTTAGCGTGGTCAGCATTGTATTTAGATATTTATCACCGGGAGGGTACATGTAATATTCCGGAGAGGATAGTGTGGTGGTCTGGGAAGAATTTAGAATTTTAGGTTGTTAATAAACTTAAAATCCTAAATCTTACGGAGGGAGAATTTGATGTTGTTGTGTGGTGGGTGTAGTTTATCCCGGACAAAACCCGGAATTTTTATTTATAGAATAAATATATTGAGAACCTAGTTTCTGATAAAACTCTTTTTTCTTGGTCTAACAACATTGTTGCAAGCATCGTTATGACGTCATCGTCCCTGATGCACACGTTTTTACGTTGTAATAGAGATATTGTTAGTTTAAAATGTATTCAACTTTTAAACTCTTCTGTTGGGACCAAAATTACATCAACAATGGCATTTTCATTGTTGAAACAGCAATATTCATTTACATCCTTCAAATAACAATACACTCGCTTAAACAATGTTCACAACAATGCTCATTTTGCCATAAACGATGTTGAAATTTTTTCTTACTGATTCCATTATTGGGGTTCTTTCCAGAAACGTTGTATTTCATTTCTGAGAAGTTTTCTGATTTTATTTTGACTGATATTATGATGTCAAGTGATTATCTTAACGAGTTTTGCGATAACTTTTGCCAGGTAATACATGTCTTCTTACTTTCGTAAATTTTAGAAGGTTTTTATACTACTTATGTGTCAAGCTTTTAGATCTGAAGTTCTTAAACATTTTCTGTTACGGGTCTCTCTGATAAAGCTGCTTCTTTACAATTTTAGTAATAAAAAATACATATACTAACACGAATATATAAACTGTAAGTAATTTTTTACCTCATTTCATCACATTGTTTTGAAATTTAAAATTGTGTTGCAATCTGCTATTCCAACAAATCACATTTTGGTACTTACGTATTATCCGGTTCGCATCCAGCTAAGCCTGCCAACATATTTTCATTCATTTTCCTGATGCATGTATTTTATTTTTTGTATTCGTTTATTTATAGGTGATTTACGTATTTTTATGTATATTTTATTACCTACAAATATCCGCTTATCTTTTTGTAAACATTAAATACCATTTTAAAAAAACAATCCCAACAATCTAAAAAAGGGCACGTGGTACGGTAAATTTATTATGTAATCGTTTCTATTTGCGTTTTGATTTCAAATTTCTAAACCAAAATATATGATACCATATTTTGAACATGAAATCTATAATAATCAAATATTATTTATACATGCAGGGTTTTGGAACCAACCAGTGTCTTTAATGTAGGATAGAACAAAAGTATTACACATTAAAATATGATTAAATCATTAAATCAGTAAAATATGATAAAATATCCACTGATTTTTCAGTGGATAAATGCCACACCTTAAAATTCAGTTATTTTTTTATATCAGTCTCGGGTTTAGGTAAGTTCAGATTGAATTATTTTACCGGTTTACACACCGTTTATATTGTTCTGTATTACAGTTATAACACATTTAACACAAGGAAAAAGTTCGTGCATGGTACATTTATAATCCTTGATTGTGCGACACTCATCAATTGGAATTTTTCTCAATTTTTATGTTAAGCTTATTACTGAAATAATCTTTGATGTGAGACTTCACTTTAAATTATAATAAACAAACTGCAGATGCCAGATTTAGAGAATAAATAATAGTGAGAGGACATCTCCCTATCTCATTTTCATTTGCTACTTGTAAACTCGGAACATACAGTGGTGGCCAAAAATGTGGACATTTTTTGAAAGTTTCATGTTTTTCAACTTTGTGTGCTTGTAGAATATATTAATTTTCACTTAAATACAAACGTTTATATATCAAATTGCAGGTAATTTAATGTAAAATTTAATAATAAAAACAGTATTACAATATCTGTATTACAAAAAAAGTTATGCGACTAATAGTAAGATCTATCTTAGATTTGCATTTTTTTAAGTGATTCTTACACAATCAATACATAGTAGGAAAACCCTTATTTTTTAAGACAGCTTCACAGCGTTTTTCATCGAGTGAACGAGTGTTTGGAGTTCATCTTTTGTAATCACATGGTGCCAAGAATCAATTATAGCTTCAATAAGTTGTCTTTTATTGGATGGACGTTTTTTTTCGTACACGAATATTCAAACGTCGCCACAAATTTTCAATTGGATTGAGATCAGGGCTGTTTCCTGGCCATGGTGCTATATCTATGCCTTTATTTTGATACCATTCTTTGCATACTTTTGCTGTGTGGCATGGAGCTGAATCCTGCTGAAAAATAAATGGTGCGTTGTTGGGGAAGAGATCCTTGATGGAAGGTATCAATTTTGGTTCCAGCACAGTTTCGATGTATTTTTTGGCATTCAGGATGCCATCAATCACTTGAATTTTTCCCACACCATCTGCAGACATACATGCCCAAATCATGACATTTGTTGGGTTTTTTGTAGTTATTTCAATGTAATCAGGATGAAGTGCTTCTCCTACTCTACGTCTCACGTATTTTCTACCATCACTACCAAAGAGCGATATTTTACTCTCATCGCTCCAGATTACTATCCATTGATTTCCATTGATTTTCTGACCATTTAATGTGTTCTTTTGCCCAAGTAACTCGTTTTCGCGTTGCTTTTGATTTAAATGTGGTTTTTTCCTTGTAGTCCAAATCCTGATAACCTTCTTCTTATTGCTCTTGAACTTATTGCAATACCCGCTGCATTCATTGCACATCTAATGGCATCTGATGAAATTTTTCTATCTTGAAGGCATAGCCGTTTAATTTTTCTATCGGCAGTAGGACTTGTGCATTTTTTTCGGCCTGATTTGGGCTTATTTTCCACTGATTTCGTTTTTTCATACGTAAACAGAACCAGGGGCGTAGCTTGAAATTTTTATTGGGAGGTGGGGGACCTGACTTTGGCGCCCTTTTATAATTCTAATTTTCCACTTCCCCATTCCACCCCACCCCCTTTCTCGCCACATTGTCATCAGCCGCGCTAAAGGTCTGCAGGTGCCAAAATTTCTAGGCCGAAGCAGGGCCTGACCTGGCATAAAAGCAAAATGTACGGCCTGACCCGTTCAAAAATTATTTTGGTCCATCCCGATATAAAAGAAAAAAGTTCGGAATGCCCTGGACCGACCGAATATCTACAAAGCATGCCGATATTTCTGAAGCAACAGTAACCTAATAAAATTAAAATTACACTTACTTATTCAACAAGCACACTTACTTATGTATAGATTTTATTTTCAGATTATGTTCAAAATGCGTGGAATGCAAAATATCAACAATATTTATGATCACTTAGACAATGTACATAAACACTGATTAAAAAATTGAATTAGACTATTACATTCAAATGAAGATTCAGTAAGAGAAGAAAAATCGTTATAGCCATGTTCCATTCTTAGCAGATACCTAGTCTGTTGTATGTATTGTGTTCTTTTTATACGGATCAAGACATTTTTCCGTTTAAGAAAGATTTCCGTCATAGACTGTTTCTATTTCACAGGTTTTACTGTACTTTATTTATTTATTTTATTAATTTCTATTTTTTTGCTTAGAATAGTATGTACTATTCTTTAAAAAGAATTTTAATGGTAGAATAATGGCTATTTAAAAAATATTCCTTTTTCACAAAAATTGTTGTGTCAGGCCTAATTTTCTGATTTTTACGCTGGCCTGCAAATTTCGGTCCATGCAGACTTTTAAGAAGAATAGCGTCACAGCACAGCTTGGCCCAGAGAAAAAGAAGTCTGGATTGTCCCGGAACAAGCCTGCAGAAATAAGTTAAGCCCGGGCCGTGCGGATCTCTAACTCAAAAGCCTGTTTAAAATATCAGTTATAATTTTTGCAGAAAAATTACTATACCATTTTATTCTTAGAGACTTGATTAAAAATATATGAAATTTTATATGCAAACAGTTGATAATGATTTTTTGAATGTGTCGAACGTAATAATAGAAATGAATTTGAACCTTATCTAAAGCAAACATTTGTAAATGCTCTTACATTCTGCTCCATCACCAACAATTTGAAACCACTCATTAAATGAATGAAGTTACATAATCTGCTTTCTTCTTAAATTCATTTATTGTTTTCATTTTTGTAAAAGGTACCTAGTTTATTTCTTTATTTGATGAAGAATAATAAACAAGTCGGGGCGGGCCTATAAAAATATTAAGAAATTTAAAAGGATCAAACTAAGCTGATAAAATATGAAAAATTTTCAATGGATTTGTCTGGGACGAGAAAAAGTAAATGTACTGCATGAGCCGATCACAACATCAATACAGAAATATGTCAAGCATAGAAATCGGCATTGGACACTTGCATCATATTTGAGCCTGGGCTTAATTTATTCAGCAGACTCGGGCAGGCTGGGATCAGGCTGCCATTGTTTTCTATGTACTCAGGACGGCTGGAAACTGGGCTTTATTATTCCCAGGACGTGTCGAGTTGTTTCGTAATAATATAGTAATGGTGGTAATGAACTTCTATTAACAAAATCTTTAGAAGTATACTTTAATAAATTACAGATTTTTTTTTTTTTTTAATTGTTATACAGCAACAAAAGTTAGGATTTTTTTAACCGTCTTTTTCTTTTATTCTAAACTGCATTAATTTTTTTAATGTCTTTATTTGAATGTAATACTCTAGGATTCTAAGTGATCATTAATAATACTATTCTGTATGCTATGGAATATGACATGTATAAAGTATTCTAAAATATACTGTAAAATTTTCCTATAAAAATGCATGCAGTATTCATTAAAAGAATCTCAATCGTATGTTAATAAAAATTGGAATTTTTTGTAAAAATTGGGTTGGTCAGGTCGGGTCGGGCCTGATTTCATTGTTTTGTCAACGGGCCGGGCCTGTTTTCACTGAATTTTCAACGGTCTGGGCCTGTTTTCACTGACTTTTCAATGGGCCGGCCTGTTTTCACTGAATTTGCAACGGGCTGGTCCGATCCCGTGCCAAACATTTATATTTTAGACCGGACTGGGCTTGGCCAAGGTAGCTTTCGTTGGAGCCGGGTCTGTAAATTCTGGCCCGTGCAGACCTCTACCTTAGAGATCACGATCTACACGGTCCGATTCCCGAAATGAAGTCAAATGTTCAAATGGGCCGGGCTAATAAAAATAAATAAATAAACAGGCTAGACGGTCTGGTAAAAAAAATTAAGAGGGATTGCCGGCACCGATATACCAAAATTAAAAGGACCGGACTGAGCCGATGAAATATGAACAATTTTCAATAGACCTGGCTATGCCAGAATACGTTATAAATATGTTGCACAATTCGATACTAGTTTGACAACATCAATACAGAAATTTGATATGCCTAACATAGAGAATTTCATCGGACAGTTACATTGTGCCTGAGCCTGCGCCTAATTTTTCCTGTCGACTCGGGCCGTGTTCAGGCATACATTTTTTCTATTCGCGGGCCGGGCTGGACCTGAACTTAGTTATTCCTAAGACGTGTCTGGCAGTCAATTTTTCATTCAAAACTAAAATTGATAATGGTTTTTTGGTAACAAAATCTTTGGGAATAAACTTTAATGAATTCCGAAGAAATGTTTTTTAATCTAATTTTTTAATTATAAAACTTCAAAATTTGTGATGTTTTTAAACATTTTTTATCTTTACTCTAAAGTATATATTTTTTAATGAGTCTTTATTTGAATGTAAAAGTCTAGAAGTCTAAGTATTCATTAATGTTGACATTCTGTATTCTATGGATTGCCCACATGTAGTCTGAAATATACTTTAAAAATTTCGCAAAAAAATATGTGCAGTATTCTTTAAAAGAATCTTATGTTAAGAAAAATCGGATTTCTTTTTGTAGAAATTGAACCATTCCGGGCCTGGTCGAACTTTCGGTTTTTAAAACGGACTGGGCAGGACCAAGATAGCTTTCGTTTGCACACGGGCAGGTCCGACCCTAGAAATTTCAGCCCGTGGAGACCTCTAGACCACCCCCACCCTCTCTGAGCCGTTCTGTAACCTCTCTCCAGTCACTTCCATTTCTTTACACTTTCTTTAGATTACCAAAAGTGACCAAAAACTACTGAGATAAGGAAAGAATTGTACTTCTAAGGATCGAATTACATTACTGCCCTGCAATTGATTGCAATTCTTAACATTCAAAATAATGTTCTTGTATAATTACTTGCAATTACTATTTAAACACTTTCTTTATGGGTACCTGACGGCGCCCTTAAACAATCTTTGGCCCCCTACATGAACGTATTGGAGAATCGTTCTAACCCCCACCAGTCAGTTCCACTTCTTCACAGTTTCTTTCTACTACAAAAGGTGGCCAACAACTACTTCTAAGGATCGAATTATATTACTGCCCTGCAATTGATTGTAATTCTTAACATTCAAAATAATGGGAATGTTTGTATTTCTAAGGATCGAATTACACTTACCGTCCCGCAGTTGATTACAATTCCTATTTTCAGAATTTTCCCTTTTGCATGTATACTTTTTTTGACGGGGCGGGGGGGGGGGGATAGAAGTAGTGACAAATCTAAAATTAAACCCCTTATGCAAATTTGTATGTTAAAATTAACTTACTTTCTAATTTAAAATAAAGTGTTTGTATAATCACTTATTACTACTAATATACCCTTTCTTTATGGGCGTCTGACGGCGCCCTTAAACCTTTTGTGGCGCCCTACTACTTGAACTTATTGGGAGGAGAGACTCCCCCCCCCCTAAACCTACGTCCCTGAACAGAACTTTCGTACACCAGAACAAGTCACTGAACCACCAACTTGTCTTGCAATTTCAGCATTAGAGAGGCCATTTTCTCTCAATATGACAATTCGGCTTCTTTTTGTAGATGTCCAATTAGTTATTCTTGTTGATGACATTGTTTAATATTAGTTTAATTAAAAAAAAGGACTTTAAATATTCAAAAACAGCAATACTCTATTTAATTGTACTAGTATGCATCATTCCACAACAATAACTCTTTTGCCATCCAAATAACCTAAACTATAGTTACAGACATTTGATTAGTCCTCTAAACAGTGTTTGTGATTGGCTAGTACGCTTTTATTACAAAACACGTCCTTATTCAAAACGATTTGTGTTTGTTTGTTCTACTAAAATGAGCATAACTTTTTTGTAATACAGATATTGTAATACCGTTTTTGATATTAAATTCTACATTAAATTACCTTCAATTTGATATATAAATGTTTGTATTTAAGTGAAAATTAATATTTTTTACATGCACACAAAGTTGAAAAACATGAAACTTTCAAAACATGTCTAAACTTTTGGCCACCACTGTAGATAGACATGGTGCCATCTACGTCTACATACTTAGGTGTACAGCTCATTGCATTGGTGATGGTATGAAATGGAACAGCAACCAAATCACAGTTGAATAAACTAACCAGAAAAATTACGAAGATAATATGCATATGAGCGGGAGGAATAGGTTTAAACGAAAAAACTTGATGCCATTACACATGACGACATGCGTAGAGTATAATTTTATGGGTCACAATGATTTTAGACAATAATCGAATCGCCAAGGAATTTGGTGAACGTCCTATTATCGCAAAGCTAATGTTTGTTGAGTTGTCGTCTCACTCGTCTAATAGAACTCATACAGGCGAGTATCACAATGTTCTGGTATATGGGTTGCCATAGTTTGGATAAAACCTTTAACTTGAGCGCCCTATGCGTATTTAGTCGATATCTTATGAATAAAGTCCCTCTTGGCAGGTACTTATCATCCAGAAGATTTAATTCTAGCACTATATTTATAAAAACTATATTTATTCTTATAAAAAAATCTTGGAGGCCTTCATTTTAGTAAAAAAAAATTTCGTACTTTTGTCAGGTGCATTATATGGATTCCAATTAATTTCAGTTTACATAGAATTATAGGAACACTAAATTGTAAACTGAGGATTATGACTACATGTATGTCTCTTTATCACAATCTTTAAGATTTTTCTAGATACGTCTTTGTACTTTCTTTCTTTGTACTATGTGTTCAATCTGGATTTGCGTTGTATGATTTCAACTTACATTTGAACTGACTGGCATTTTCTTAATAATACCTTTCTTCTAAATCAAGGATTGTGTGAACTTGAATACCTATTTGTAATTTTACCAGAACCGTCAAATTCAGATAATATCTTATGCTAGTACATTTCATATATCACTTGAATTAGATTTCAACGAAATGATAAATTATTTCTGTTGCTCTGCAAATGTGTTATTTCTTTTATTAGGATTCATCGATCACCTATACTTAGTTACAATATTTTACTTCTGTGCTCACGAAACAGTTTTTCAGCTTCTCACAACTTCCTTCTTCTGAATTCAAAATGGCTAAGTCCTAATTAGTGTAGCCAGTCACCGAGATGAATAAGAAAATTATAGCAATTTGTGATATTATGCTGCGATCGATATTATAACATTCCAGGCTGCTATGACGAAACATAGTTCTATATCTTACTTCTCATATCTTAATTCTATTTAAATGAAGGTTAGCACTAAGTATAGTTGTCTCCCTTAATAAAAATGTAATTAAAATAATTTTTTTAATTTAAATTATAGTCTGAAACTATTAAAATATTATTATCGCGAATACACGAACATAATTTCAGAACTCTAGCACAATAAGTCCTGAGTGTAAAATAGATTACAAAATGCCATCTTTAAAATTTTGACATAAGTTAATAAAAAGCATTTCTATAATATTTTCTTCATACTGATATATTACTTCTGGCATTACAGTTGATTTTTTAAATGGCATTAGATACACAAAATACACGCTTTCGTGAAGTGTCGCAAAACTTTTGCCTCAAGCTGTATTATATCTTTTATAACGTTATCCATTAGGCCTGTGGTTCTTAAAGGGCCACTTCACTGAACGTCCTCGATCGGTAAATCCCTATGAGAAAATTTAAAAGCGTTATTACTGATATCCTAATATAATTATTGAAAGACTGTTTTCACCATCAGAAAGCAGACCTCAGATGCCAACGAATTTTTTTTAATTGTCTCTTTAAGTGTTACATATGTAAAAATTACTTATGAACTTTGAAATTTCATAGATGTAGATCTTCTTAAAACTAATTAAAATTTAAGGAGACAATTTTTAAAAACTTACTTCGGTGGCACCTGACTTCTGATTTCTGATGCTGAAAACCCTATTACAATAATTATATTAGGTAATGAGTTATCAAGCATTTAAATTTTTCCAGAAGTTAACATGGGATTTAGAGATCTCGAAGTTTCAGTGAAGCGGGCCTTTAAGCAATTTTCCTACCTAAATGGGTCCGCAGAATCATTTTCCATGTCTCGTGACAGCAATGTGGAAAATAAATGTTGCATTTGAATTGCGGAACTTTCACATTTTGGTCACGATTCGATTCGGGTGATTGCAGTGTTGTCTGTCCAAAACACACAGGACCAAGGAAAATAGATGTCTTGTTCACGATAATAGCTTATCGAGGTTTTACTCCATTTGGCCTAGATATCAATCATGTGCCATAAGGAGATTTTAAAAATTTAGTCGTCTTAGCTTAAGTAAAGGTTTAAGTATTTTTAGCGGTATATTGAAAATATCAAAATACTCGTATATGACGAATGTATGATTTAATTTTTTTTTTTTAATTCTTGTTATCAAATAAATAGCTCTTGTCGTTAATTTGACACACAGGAAAAAAAAAAACTTCCGTTAGCTTAGGCGATAAATCGCGCAAATGTGACTTTAAATATATTTCGGTAAGATTTTTGGCAAATTGGCCTGTTAGGAATACAGTCTACCTTTTTTTTTGGGGGGGGGGGGGGGGGCTAAAGTTGTCACTTGTGTGAGTGCATGCGCGGTCGAGCATGTGACTGCGTGGTTAATATATACGTCTATATATACGCAAGTACGGGTACACAACCAACTGGCATATTTTAGTGAGTACAGTTTGGTAGACAAAAATCCAATTTTGTGATCCTCGTACAGTTGAAACCACATTGTTGCAAGCATAGTCATGATGTCATCGTTTTTGATGCACACGTTTGTGCTTTATTATATAACATAGATGCAATGCACAGTTTACGTTTAATTTTTCTATTCTTCTGTTAAACAAAAATATATATGAACAATCGTCTTTCCCATTGTGGTAACAAGAATATTCATATTTATACCCTTGAAGCAACAATTCATTGCTATAAACAATGCTTAAACAAAGCCCGCAACAATGCTCATTTTGCAAAAAACGATGCTGAAATTGCTTTTTTAACCATTCCAATTTTTGGGGTTACTTGCAGAAAGTTGAATTTTTTTTCTGTGAAGCCTTGTTCTATTTATTTGACAAACTATGATGTCAAGTTATTATTTTAATGAATTTTCTGCTGATTATAGCGAGGTAATATAAATCTTGTTATTTTATTAAATTTTAGAATAATATTTTTACGAGTTATGTATCATGGCTTTCGATCTGAAGTTCCTGAACTTTTTGTGTGACGGGTTTCTCTGATAACGACTTTCCTTTATAATTTTACTAAAAAAAAAATTCATGAACTAACACGAAATTATAAACTGTCCCATTTTTACTACCCAAGTTCATTTGAGTAGTTTGTTGGTAATTCTGAAAACGCCCCACTTTGACTTTTCTAAGTGAACAAAGGTGACTTTTTAAAAGTGACTTTTAAAACTTTAAAGAAAGAGGTGTCAGATTATATTATAATTTTAACATTATTCTCGTAAAATGTGAATAAAGTGTGATTTTTCTTTCTTATTTTGAATTCTAGATTATCATATTAATAGTTTTTCTTAATTTGCATATTGCTCAGTTACAATTTATTTACTTTCTTTGTTTTGGGTTGAGACCAAACATACATCAACAATGGCCACGTTGTTTCCATTGTTATAACCACAAAATTCGTTTAAATCCTTCAAACAACAATACATTCTAAATGAAAAATAATTCTCTAACAAAGCTCACAACAATGGTTGTAACAATAGATGCAACAATGATCACAAAAATTCTCATTTTAGAATGTACAATGTTGAAAGTTTTTTAATCAATCCATTTTGGGTATTGCTTTGTAGAAGTATCTTATTGATTTTCTGCGAAGATTTTTGCTTTTAGTGCGATTATTTATGATATCAAGCGTATATACAAATATGTTTGGTGCTAATTTTAATGAGGTAATACAAATTTTGTTACTTTATTAAATTTAAGAACGATATTTTTTACTATTTCTTTTACATGTTTTTGGAGTAAGAGTTCTTAACTTTTTAGGCCTCATCGACTCTTTTGCTAATGTTCATATTGTAAATTATATTATTAAAAATGTTATTTTAATAAGAATTAATAATCTTTCTTTGACTTTAAATCTGCCTGCAAGGAATTTTTGACTTCGATATATCAACATTCTTTTAAACAGGATTTATTTGTGACAAAACTCTAAAATTGGGACTTGTGTTATTATTTTAATGCATAACAGGTAGCATTGTTATGCCAAGTCCTTTAGACCATCTAGTAGAAGTTCTAACAACTTTCAAATTCCTAAAGAAATGTGATATGAACATTCTTAGAACTTCACAAACACACTTTTCTAAACACACATTTATGAGCACAAGTAATTTTTTTTAGATGCAAAAAAATTAAAATACGTTATAATAAATACTATATGACGTTTCTCTTCTTCATAATAAATACAATTAAAACTTTTCTTTTTTATAGCATATATCACAAAAGTAGAAAATATGTATTTAACAAATTTTGCTTAAAATAGGTATATAATGAGCTGATTTTCTTCTACTTCAAGATCACGAGCCCCTGAAATCTATATCAGGGCTTTTAAGGGTTCGTACACTTTTATTTACCTTAGATGAATAACTGGATCGGAATTTTAAATGTACAATGCACTTTATCTGGATGATAAAAAAAAAATAATTAAATAAAAAAAAAAGAAAAAAAATTAAACATACGTATTTAAAACTTTTGCTTCCCATTTAAACAAAAATTCGAACTATACATACATCTCAATTCCTAAATACAATATGGCGTCCAAATTAAGACAATTACGTACTATTATTCCCAGAAACAATTTTATAATAATATAATAAATTAACAGAAACATAATTTGCAGAACAAATAATAAAAAATAAAAAAATCCCACAATGTTTAGGCCGGAGAAGGGGCAGATATTAAGATACTTAATTCAGTTGGTTTTACATTAGATGTTAAATTTATAAATAAGGTTAAACCAATTGAGCTTTAAAAAAATAAAAATAAAAACAAACAATATCATATTTAATCAAACGTAAAACTTAGATTTGTTCGAGTGAAATTGAAATAAATCTTCACTTTTTTAAAGTTTTGTATTTTGCATGTATCTTGTCATTTTACATACACCCATCAAAAACATGTTAAAGTTTAATCTGTAATACAAATGTCTGCAGCTTGTGAAGCTTAGAAATGAAAAAAAGTCAAACATTTATTTCAATTTCAGTTTTACGGATGGATTAAATATCATATTGATTTTCTTTTTAACTTCTTTAATATACTATAATTTTATTGTGCTGCACTAGCTTCTGTAGTTGTGTCGCTCGATAAATGCAATTATCTACCGCATTTTAATTTTAAAAAACTGTAATATGCGTACAAACAAATGTTTTGGAGATGTGAATTTGTTGGCAAAGATATTTATTTATTGGTTATCATCTCTCATAATTTTTAATACCGTTGGTTATATACCGTTCTATTTTGTTGACCGCTGACAGCTGCATGATAACGAGGATGTTTAAAAAAATTACTTGAAGCCGAGGCTTTGCATATAATTTTATTACTTAATTACTGTGAATTTTATACTGATAACAACATTTTCTTTGTAAAATTGAAAAAATTCAATGTTTTATGTCATCTAATAAAGGCAGATAGAGATAGATTTAAAATATTTTTTCGAGATTTTTTTAACTGCTCATTTTTATTGATTTTGTTTTACAGGTTCCTGTGCCTACCACCTATAGGGACCAATATGTGAATGATTATGTGACGAGTGATGGGTAAGGCTTTCTTTGAAATTTCAGTGTTACTGTAACGAACCCGTTAACATCCTTTTTATGGCTGTATTCTATGTAGTTAAATCTCAATATACAAATCCTATCAAAGCGGCATTATTTGACTCGTGCATAATTCGTCTATTCCAGTAAAAAATTATTACTCTCATCTGTGTCCCAATATTAGTAGTTCCGGAAGCATTGTCAGATTTTGGCAACCAAATTTAGCGTCGATGATTTTGGTATAATGGTAGATTATAGTGTACCGATAATGGAAATGCTGGTCAGCTGGTGACCATCCAAGAATGTTTCCATAGCAGCATCGTACAGCTTGCTACATTGTGAAATGAATTGAAACCCGATTACTGACGTTACTCCGGCTCGGAGATATCATCAGTAATATGATTGCTATTCATTTCCACACTTTTCCGCCAGTGAATGTTCGCTCTCGAAAGATTATGTGGTGCCGATATCTATAGTGACACTTTGACATAGTATTAAGGCGGTATTAAAAAAAAAATATTTTTCCACGCTCAACAACTCAAAATTTTGAGACACATTCCCAGACTCATTTTTAAAAGTAACAACAGGAAACTTGGCGGCGTGATTTATAAAGACATTTATAAGGGCCCCATGTTTTTATTTTTCGTTCAATTAATTAGAAATTGATTTACACACAATTATTTTAAAAAGTACGATAATTTTTTTTTTGTTTCAAGCGCTATCGCGTTGGGAAATTCGGTTCAAAATGTCCACTTTGACAGCATTTTTTGAAATATATTCTGCCTTTATGAAAAAATCGAGACAATCGAGACATTATAAAGTTTCTGAATAAGAGAACCTGCCAATTGGATGCATTTTAGAGCAAAAATGAATTTACAAATGTGTCTCAAAATAAGCAGTTTGGATTTGAATACACCCTTAAGCAAGAGAAAAGTAATCTTCCCCAAGCATGTTCTTAGAGGGAAAGTTATTTTCTACAATTTAACGACAAACAATATTTAGTCAAAAAATTATCCTTTTACTGAATGATTTTTTCGTTATATGACTAAACAAAAATTATTATTAATCTTTTTTTATTTTTAAATATTAATTCCATTTTTTAAATTTTAAATGGCTTTGCATTTGACATACGTTGCACCAGTTACTGTTTACATATTTATTGCAGCATAACTGATTTTGCACAAAATCTATCTCAAACCAACATTTGCCAGATATCTTTTCAAAGTTTGTACTTTTGATTATTTACATATAAGAACAGAAATTAAAATCTAATGCTTGATGATAACTGTCGTTACAAAAGTTTCAGGATTTCTAATGTAGAACAAATCTTTTTTTTTTTTTTTTTTAATCTATATGCACATGTAAGATTTAGTGGTATGTACCTTATGTGTTACACTATGCCAGTGATTTCCAAACTTTTATATTACATGCACCTCTAGAACAAATGCGCGTGACAGTATACTCCCAATTTTGTAGATGTAAGAATCATGATTAGAAAAATGAAAAGAAATATAGAACGAATGGGTGTAAATAAATATAAGTTTTATTCTATATTTAACATAAGCATTACATGTGCAAGTATTTTCATCCTTGCATATTCCTTACATATTTCGCGTTATTCTACTTAAATAGAGTCGTCAACACCGAAGGCACGCGAAACACACTTTAGGAAACCCTCAACAATTTCAGTCAAGGCTCAACTGTTCAACAGCAGTGGAAAACCTGGAAAATTATACAAACGTTTGCACTGACATATGAGTGGATGTTTTCCAGCTGAGTGAAAGAGTGTCTGGGCCAGGATTCGAACCAGGGACCATCTTGGCTTAAGCTGCCAGTGCTCTGCCAACTGAGCTATCCTGGACGAATCTGATGAATACATGTCACCCAGCTAAATTTTTTGATTATGGGGATCGGGTCTGTTATCTGAAATAGCTCAACAGAATAATTCGCAGGTTATGGAACTCCTGTAAACGCAGGATACGTAATTACATCGGAAACATTTTCGCTCACACTGTAAAAAGAGTTGCAGCAAAGTAACTTAAACTGTACATAACCGTAATTTAACGCTATTTTGACCATAATATTGCTCATATTAGGGTCAGAATACAGTTAAATTACCTTTGTGTAACCGTTTTTTATAAAAACGGTCGAATGACCGGTTACTCTGCTGCAAATATTTTACAGTGCAGTTGGAAAGTTACAACTCATATGAATTATTTACGAATTAGACTAATTTTGTTAAAACTAATCACTTTTGTATTTACATTAAATGACAATCCCAATTATCGATTGTTTAGGTTCGTTATTCATTTTGGATTACCTTATTTTTCATGCTGAATATCATTCCACACATGCATTGTATTATTTTTTTATACATATGTATTTCAATAAACAGATTTAAATTTGCAGTGAAAGAGCAGTGAAAAATTTGCGTCCTTGAGCAGCGACATTTTCTTTTTTCTTAAAACAAAATCCACTCTCGGATACAAAAATCTCGAAAAAAAAAAATCACATTTTTACTTTTTACTGTCGAAAAACTTCCTCTAGGATATTTAGAATAAACTGACGCTGATCGCATTGTAATTTTTATTATTACATGAACAGACAAACGGTCTCTTGAAGTTATAATGTATGTCATTACCTTCTTCCACCATTTCAATACATCTATCTCAGAGTGTATTATTTCAAGATTTGTCATTATTAAATGGCGCGTCAAAATTTCGATTAAATATAAGACTGCATCAATTTTTCAATGTTTTTCACTGCTATATTCTTTAATCTTATTTCTGGATGTATAGTTTTGGTAGAAAAGCTTAAAATATGATTGTTGTAGTATTAAAACATACTCACGAAAAAGTTTTTGTTTCTATTAAAATTTATTGATTTAAAAAAAATAGTTTTGTAAATCTCGAAGTCAAATTACTAGTAATTTTTTTCTGTAATTAAAAATGAAAACAGAAGCAAAAAGAAAAAAGTTTTAAGAAAATGTATAAAATTTTAACTATAGACAGTATTTAAAATTTTTAATTAAAAAAATTAAATAGTAAAATCCTTCTAAATAAATGGCATTTGAAACGAAAAATTCATTTCAAGAAAATTCAGTCGAAATTATTCATAAATAAGAAATAAATAAAATTTTGTGTCTTAAAATACATTAAAGAATTGAATAATCCGGCTTTGTTCAGTTAAGGCTGTTCACAGATTAAAACTAGCTATATACTGGACATTGCTGAATTTAATTTTATTCTTAAACGCCAAAAAAAAAAAAAAAAAAAAAAAAAGGAAAAATATTCTTATTCAGAAGTTACGAAATCAAATAGTGATTTTTAGGCTTTGATAAAGACAAAAGATCTTCCAGAAAATACTGCCAAAGTTGGTATTTTAAATCGAATTTCTGGACTCAATAGCTCGAGAAAGATCTTCCTTCATGAGACAGTGCAGTGCGATAGTTCTAATGGAAACCAAAAAACACAGACGTTATACACTATAATCACAGGCTATATGCTGCAGAATATACACTACAGATTTGCGTGCGAAACAGACGCTATACGAAGTCTCTTGAAGTATTACCAAAGTTTCACAGCGTATACCACCTTACAACCCTCCACTACAGCCGTACTAACAATTAAAAATGTTATATATTTATCGAAAAAGGAAAACTGCTATTCGATTCTAAAACACTTCAATGACTATGCCAGCCAATTTCATAATTTTGGGTATAAAATTAAATCCGGGAATGTGTCAGAAATTATAGCCTTGTTGAGCGGGGGTAAATATTTTTTGAAAACTGTCTTAAGATAACTGCATTCTGAACTCTCCTTTTCATATATACAAGCAGTGTAGGGATAAAACAAGAGTGTTTTATATGTAACAAAGTCGTATTCGCTAATAAATATTTCGGTAAGTATCGTAAAAGTATCCCAAAGTCTCATAGAGTATGTTTTACAGATATTTGTCTGTATATTATAATGAGGTAATACTACAAAAAATATATATAAAATTCCAATTGAAATCAAAGAGTGCTACTAAACTCTACCCCTATAGTTTTATTGTCCCTACATGAGAGATAAACTTCACACAACAGGTTGTTGAAACTTTGTGATAATAGTCATATTATAAAAATGCGACTCTCACATTGATATCACACCCTGAAAGCACGAGGAAATGAAAGTTCATTCGGGTGCTGAAAGTTCCAAAATTGACTGTGACCGATACCGAGAAACGATTCCAATATTTGAAACACAATATTAACAGTGTAGATGGAGGTATAAGATTAAAAATCAAAATACCAAATAAAAAAATGAAATTTGACCATAACGATAATACATTCCGTAGTTTCGATAGAAAAAGTCGCAAACAATATCATCAACCTGGAGATGGTTTGAGAAATTGTGAAAGAATACCTTAGGTATTAGAATGTTTAACAATGTCGGAATCTCTTGCTTGTCACCAAAAATGTAAGAATTGAAAAAATGATTACACCAACGAAGCTGGCCGTGCATTAAAAGTGACAAAATTATTTTCTAAATTTTCACAATCTATCTTTTCCACAACCGACACAGCAATCAAAAGCGATATCTTAGTTTATCATAGACATTAGCAAGAGATAACAAAAGTTAAACTCGGTTAAGATTTGAAGAGGGATTTGTTCAACTGCATGTTTTTTTTTTTTTATATAAAAGCATTAAAATTAATCCCCAAACGTACCGTTAAAATAGATTGAAGATTTTCATGCTTCCCTGCCCCAAGAGCACGTTAGAAATGAAAAACTGAATTTCAAACAAGAAACTGAACAGGAAAAGCATGGGAATAATACAAATTTGATAGACTTCTTAGGGCCCCAGTACATTCTAGATTTTTACCAAATTTGGTATTCTGGATGAACATCTACGCAAAAGATGTTGATCTAAATTTTACAAATATTTGGTTTTTCTGAAAAAAAAAAATCTCGGTGGATAA